>JAFEMH010000202.1:0-600000 GCA_022495995.1 Adenophora triphylla var. japonica | reverse complement strand
ACGGAGAAGTATCGCGCCAACCTTGAATGGGAGACAAACCGTCATGACACCGCAAGCCACCGAACAAAAGGATGACGAACCGGTGGGCGAGTTCTACAAAAGATGGGCTGGAAGCTAAGCGAGATAATGGATCCACTTTCCAAAGAAGAGCGAGATGGACATCTTCCATTCTGCCTCAAGCCATCTTTGAGGACCTTGATCGCCCACCATTTCTATCCAGGATCTCAGTGCCATGGTCAACGCAGGGACTAAGTTTGAAAAGACTCGAGTCTTCAAAAGGCAACAGCAACCCCCGCCTCATCTTACCGCTATCGAACAAACCTGGAAACTTCAACTCCTGCCCCAACCAAAGGAAAAGAAGCGTAGCACACTACATTCGTAACGGAGCTCAAATAAACCGCGATCAAGCGGCCCCAAAGAATAACAATCCCCTCGCTTCCCACGGTTCCGGCATTTAGATAACCTCGAAATGCCCTTGGGTCAAGTATTTGAAGCTTTGGTGAAATGAAATCTTCTCAAACCACTCGAGAATTTCCAGCCGAAGACTCCTAAACCCAACATGGATATGAGCAAACCTGCGCCTTCCACAACTACCCCGGCCACACCACCGACAATTGCTTTGTACTCAGCGGGTGGTCAGGGGCTCATTGAGGAGGGAAAATTGGAACGCCCTCGTGGTCCCGATACCATCGAAAATCCCTTCCCCGAAACGACGGGAGTAAACTCAATAGCCTTTGACGAAACTCCAAGCAAGAGCGAGACCCACCGCAATTTTCCGAAACCTTGACAATTTGTCCCGCTACGGCGGGAGCGTGAAACCGGAGTCAAGAGATCTCGTGGCCGGGAATTCCGACAAGAACGCCCAAGGGCAGCTGTCTCCCTACGATCTTTGCCCCGGCCCAAGGCATACAAATGGATGGATCGAACGTTCACCGAGAAGGGCGAGTCAAACGGTAGCACGGGAAGCGGTTTAGCCTTCGCGAGACGATGACTTGCCAATATGTGAGAATCGGCACAACGAAGCCCTCCTCATCCTCATAAAAATAGAGATGTTCTTCCTCCCGAACGTCTTGATTGATAACGGCTCCGCGATCAACATCATCGCTTTGAGCACATGAAACGACTCCGCATCGACCGTTCTCGATAAGGCCTTCACCTCGGGTAATCCGAGCCTAGGATTCCACCGCACGACCAATCGTAGGAGTCATCAATCGAGGATCCAATTCGACGTACAACCGGAGCTCGGTAGAGTTCCAAGTCGTGGAAATCAAACCAACCTTCTATGCTTTGTTGGGACGACCTTGGATACATCGGATGAAAGCGGTATCATCTACTCTTCACCAATGCGTGAAATTCATCAATGCCAACGGAGCGATCGAAGTGATCCGCGGAAGCGGTGCAATGGCAAGTGCTTGGCCGGCGAGCTATGACCCGGAAGAAGGTCCCGACATGACCGAATACTCTTCCCCGAGATGATTCTCTACCCTTTGTCCACAGCTACTGAAGTGGATCCTACATCCACGCTCTAAGCCGCGACAGTTTGGAAATCGAAGAACTCATGGGTCGGGATGACAACTACGATATATGCGGCGTGAAGAATGCTTGAGAGAGGATCAAGAGATAGATGCCCTAATGGAGATTGATCGAGGAGTAGACCCTTACTTCGCCGAAAACCCTCTTGCAAGCGGCTCATCACCGATCCCCGATACAAGACAACCCTCTAGCCGACACTCTCGGATCTTACGGGGGACAGCCATCAAAGCTTAGTTCAATTCAACATTCCGGTGTCCGACCTGGATGAACAGTGGCGCAACCTCCTCGAAGGCTTAATCGGGGAAGGAGATATAGCATGCCCCCTCGAATCGGACATTGTAAATGTCGTCCAAGCAAAGATCCCGATAAAGAGGCAGATTCTATGAAAGTGATCAACATCGGCAAGAATCAACTCCGAATCGGCGAATGCTTCGCCCTCCTAGAAGTAGCCCTCGGCGACTTCTATCATCAAAACCCCCAAGGGTGGTGGCAACACTAATGGAGGGACATCATCGTGGGAGCAACCAAAACCTCCGCGATACGGTTTGAAATCGAGCCGCATGCAAGCTACTTTCCGGGACTCATGCCAAGGGAAGATTGGCCACACGAACCGACCACTCCATCTAGAGCTACGGCCATCCGAGAGTAATGAAGCTGGTCCAATCCCTTGTCGCCTATAGTCTAGCTTCGAGTCTTGTTGTCTGTGTATTCACATCTTTTGAGTCTTTTGACGGCTTTACGCCCGACGATTGTGAATCTTTGATCAACAATGTACAGTCTTCACGCTTTCAATAAAAGGTCCGACCTTCCTAAAAAATCATGTCATTGCATCTTTAACAAATGATGATATTAACGAATCAAAGCAGTTAATAACAATTCATCTATACAAAAGGCAAACACATTAATTAAATAAATGCATCAAGCAAACATTTAAGCATGTTGTCAAACGAGAGAAAAACCGGGCCCAAGCTGCCGAGAAGGTTTTAATCACAACGATTTGCAAGATTCTTGAAGACCCCGAAAGAGACGCAAGTCCGACGCCATTTCCGGCCACACCGGATTTTCCAATACCTCAAGAGCGGGAAACCACCTTCATGAACAAGGAGGACCCACACACAGAAGGGGTCAAAACCAAGAGCATCATGGCCCTAAAATGCCTCGCCTCTCACTTCGTCATCCTCGGGGACATGCTATACAAGAAACGCTACCATGGGCCACTCCTACGCTGCATCAGCCAAGAAGAAGCAAACAAGTTTATGAACGAAGTCCACAATGGGGCTTGCGGTCCCCACATGAACGCGAGCCACGATGCAAATCATTCTCGGGATGGGCTACTCTTTGGATCTCCATGGAGGCGGATTGCATCCACTTTTGTCCGAAGAAGGCTGACAAGTGCCAATGGTTCTCCAACCTCAATCATCTACCTCCTCCACGATCTCTCTTGCATGACTACACCTTGGCCATTTGCCACTTGGGGAATTGACGTCATCGGGAAAATCGCTCCGCCGGGCAGCAACGGTCACGAGTTCATCTTAGTAGCCATCGACTACTTCACCAAATGGGTCGAAGCCAAGTCCTACAAGGTACTCACCTCCAAGAAGTTCGCGCATTTCCTCAAGGAAAACATCATCTGCCGATACGGCATCCCAAATGAGGTCATATCGGACAATGGTTCACACTTCGAGGGGGAATTTGACAGGCTGTGGCTGAATTCAAGATCACACGCCACAAATCTTCTCCCTACCGGCCACAAACAAACGGCGCCGTGGAAGCAAAGCAAACAAAACCCTCGAACGAATCATCAGAAAAATGACCACCCGAGGACGAGATTGGCCCGAGAAGCCGCACCTTGCACTTTGGGGCTACCGCACATCGGTCGAACGACCACGGGAGAAACCCCATTTGCCCTGACATACGGGATGGAAGCAGTCCTTCCCATCAAGCTGGAAATTCCCTCACTCCGAGTGCTGCTGGAAAATGACATCAACGAAGTTGAATGGCTCCGAAGCCGACACGACGAATTGGCTCTGCTAGACGAGCGACGACTAAAGGCCATGGAACACGTCCGAGCCTATCAAAGCAGGATGGCTAGAGCTTTCGACAAGAAAGTCAAATCCCGAGACATCAGGGAAGGCGACCTTGTACTTAAAGAAAAGCCTCCCACTCGAACCAACCCACTGGGAAAATGGGAACCAACATGGATCGGCCCTTTTGTGGTTCAAAAGATCTTCTCCGGAGGAGCCATGAAGCTAACAGACCTAGACGGCAATCCCTTCATGAATCCAGTCAACGGAAGCAAACTTCGCAGATACTTCGCCTAAAGAAGAACAACTGTGCATCTCTTGGCACTCCATGTAGTGTCGAACTACGCGGACCTGAGCCCTCTAGTCCGGGGGAACGTAGGCAACCTTAATTGGTTCGGTCTAAAAATACACAAAAAGGTCAAAAGTTTGAATGTCAATCAAGACCTCCATCAAGCTACGCACTTTTCAAGAACACACCCCAACAGTCACCTTGACCAAGTCAAACGACGGCGGCAACATCAAAGGACATCCGGGGGTCACTCAGCATCAAACGACTGACTCATGTCTGCTTCCAAGCCAGGGGCTTGTCATCGCCCTCACGCGCTTCAAAAAAAAAAAAAGAGCTCGAGCAAGGGCTCACAAAAAAAAATAAAAAAAAGAGAGCTCGAGCAAGGGCTCACAAAAAAAAAAACAAAAAATAAAAGAAGCTCAAGCAGAAGCTGCAAAAAAGAGGTCACGAGCCCGACGCCAACAAGAGGCAAGGAAGCTACGAAAAATACCGTCAAAACGACTTGTCAAGGGAGCATTCAACCTCTCAGCCAAGCACAAAGCCCCAAGCAAAAGGGATTGCCGTCATGGCCCAGACTACTTCAGTCCGCAAATGCAACAGGAAAGTCCAAGGACGGACGCCGACAAAGTGCACAAAAGAAACAAAGGCAAACAAGAGATCTTGCGTCTCGACAAAGCTTTAAAAGTAAATCACAAATCACTAACGGTTACAACATTTCTTGATGAGTTCAAGCACGGTCTACTCTCAAGTTCACAACATGCTAAAAGACAGCTTAATACATTTAACTAATAATGTGTTTGCAATGCAATGAATGGATACCTAGGAGGTCATTCCGCGCCATCTGCGCTTGTCCCCTCGCCATTCTTTCCTTTCTTCCCTCGTCCCCGGCGAGTCTTCTTTCGCTCCACGTGAACCAACTCTACGTCTCTCAGTCCGAGATCAGGGGTCCTCTCCGTAGAGTCAAACAATCCAGCAGCTCTCAGGGCTTCATTCGCCCGTGCTTCAGCTCGGATCTCCTCCCTGCGAGTCTGCAAAAGAGGACCTCTCCCTGTCAGTCGGTCAACTCTAGTCTCGTAGTCAAACAAAGTGTCTCCCGTCACATCCAAAGGGTCGGACCGAGCTTCGGCACTCCTAAGGCAATAGCTACTACGGCAGCCGGGTCCCAGAATCGCTACACGCCTGCTCTCCAAGACCACTTGGGATCGCCCAACACGTTGCTCATACCGGGCCAGTGCGAGTCGTCAATGCGACAGCTCCCCGACGTCTAAGGAGTACCACGGGAGGGAAAGCGGAATACTCCCATACCCTCGGAAAATACAAGAAGGTACTGGAAGGCGCCATACAAAGAGGAACCACCTCCGCGGTAGCAAGGTCATCCCGGCCCTAGCAAAGGCTCTGCTTCATCCCAAGCTGCCGGAAACAAGCGACGGAATATAGAAGGAGGACCAAACAAACACGGAACTCGACAACGTAGGACCCTTCTGCAAGATCCTCCTAGTCTCAATCCTCCCGGTGCGGAACCCACCGGCGGATCGATGCGTACCAAGCGTGCCATCCATCTCTCCCGGGCGGAGTGATCCATATCCAACACAAGAGGTCGCTGAGCAAATGACCACGGGCTAAACGACGTCGGAGCCTCGGGCATGGCCTGAAGTCTCTCTCGCAGCCACAAGGTGAGCAAAGCGGGGCTTCCCCCTCTCATGAACCGATCCCCAGTTGCCAGACGGTCGATACCATGAAGAGTCTCCCCCAGCACCAACGGGACAATATCCTCTCCAACTCTGCAGTGCCCTACTACATCTAGCAAAGCGCCATCGCAAATGCCAAGGGAGCTGACCAGGAAAAGCGTCGCCATCACGCACAAGCCAAATGCGTCCCAAGAGACATCACTCTCATCATCAACCATGAACCGCTCCGGCAACTCAGAAATGTCGATATGACCCGAATCAAGGATCATGCCCTGCACTTCTTCCAACGAAGTACGAAGAAAGCCTACAAGCTTCACGCTCACCGCAGCACCACCAATCAAAGGAAGCGAGATGGCCTCCACCTCCGGTCCCCCCATCAAAGCCCGAAAATCTTCAAAAGTGGGCACCATTTCATTATAGGAGAAACAGTACACATGCCTCCTAACATCCCAGAACTTCGCGGCAGCCCGCAACAAATCCCAATCAGGAACCAACTCCTTAAAAGACCAAATCGAGCAAAGACGAAACCTTACCTCGAAAGCCCGTCTCTGATGCCTCATACGGCGCCACATCCACGTTTTCAGCTGCTCAAGGAAGTGTGCTTGCCTCTCCTGCGAAAGCCTCGGCAAAATTCTAGGGACGTACGAAGAATCCATGGCAAAAATGGAGGTTCCTAGAGAAAATGGGGAAGAAAGCTCGAAAATGGCTGCAAATGGGGAAATGTGGAAGAACCAGATACTGGAAAGCATTTATCTCCTTCCCAAAAGCAAGGTTGGTCCGTACGGACCTCTTTGCATGCTAGGTATGTCCGTACGGACCTCCTTGCAAACAGAACCCATTTCCCCAGCAAACAGTATAACAACCACTGTCCTCAGCAAAACCTTGCTCCAAACTGCCCAAACACTGGCCAAAGCCATTCCCGGTGAACATACACTACCCACAAACGCACTCTAAGCTCACGTGGCATGCACAAAATAAAAAAAAATATACTAGCAACAATTTCTAGGACAATTCCCGGGAATCCCAAAAATGACATTACATCTTAAAATAAAATGCTGTTTGCCGTGCAAATACGAGTGTTTTATTACAGGTACATCAAATGTCTGTTGCTAAACAAAAAAAAAAAGAGAAGATATGGAAAGAGGGAAAGCAAATGGACCCTAATCCGACTCTTCAGCATCATCATCATCCTCGCCGAGGTCCTCCAGAGAGAAGTCGGGCATCCCTGTGAACTCGCCCGCCACGTCCTCGTCATCAGAGTACCGAGCACCCGCCGGAGGCTGCCACTCAAAATAATCCGAAGGATCAAATCCGACGAAAGGATCGAAGAAAGAAGGCTCACGAGGATCCCTCACCTGTGCGTCCTGCGGAGGGAAGAACTGATAAAAGGGCTGCTGCCTCGGAGCTCCCGAAGACGTCCCGGCATCCATACTATGCCGCCCCCTCGAAGGTCCCTCCTGCTGCGGCTCCGGCTCGGCTCTAGGCGGAGGAACGTCTACAGAATGCCTCGAAGGCATAGGCTGGTACGCCGGCACGCGTCGCGAAGACCGGCAAGATATCTTCGACGCCATCTTCTTCGCAAACGACCTCATCGCCACATAACGGCGAGTCAGCATATCATAGGCTCTCCCCGGGACCTGCACAAGCAAACAGCCAAGGAAACGCTCAGCAATACAGTTATACTCAACAAAAAAAAAAGAAAAAAAATACAGAAAAGATGCCAAGATGGAAAAGAGTCAGCACACTCACCGATCTATCGGGATCCACTCTGTATGCAGCAGGAGCCTGCTCAGAAATGGGTACAGACACCCTCCGCCTCGACCCGTCCCCATGGACATACGTGAAATCCGGCCCCGGCATCGGAACCTCTAGGGGAGCCTACGGGCCAATCCTCAAATCGCGACCTTAGCGGTCCAATCCTCAAATCGCGACCTTCCTCGGTCTGTTTTCTCATATATCGACCCCTCGCGGTCCAACTCTCAATCGCGACCTTTCTCGATCCGATATCTCATATCTCGACCTTCGCGGTCCAACTCTCAATCGTGACCTTTCTCGGTCCGATATCTCATATCTCGACCCCTCGCAATCCAACTCTCAATTACGACCTTTCTCGGTCCGATATCTCATATCTCGACCTTCGCTGTCCAACTCTCAATCGCGACCTTTCTCGGTCTGATATCTCATATCTCGACCCCTCGCGGTCCAACTCTCAATCGCGACCTTTCTCGGTCCGATATCTCATATCTCGACCTTCGCGGTCCAACTCTCAATCGCGACCTTTCTCGGTCCGATATCTCATTTCTCGACCTTCGCGATCCAACTCTCAATCGTGACCTTTCTCGGTCCGATATCTCCAATCGTGACCTTAGTGGTCTAATCCCCAATCGCGACACTCACTGTCCGATTTCAAATCTCAAGTCGTGACCTTAGCGGTCCAATCCTCAATCGAGACCTCCACGGTCTGATTTCAAATCTCAAATTGAGACCTTCACGGTCTGATTCTCAAGTCGTGACCTTAGCGGTCCACCCCTCAATCGAGACCCTCACGGTCCGATTTAAAATCTCAAGTCTCGACCTTCGCGGTCCAATCCTCAATCGCGACCCTCACAGTCAGATTCTCAAGTCTTGAACTTCGCGGTCCGATATCTCCAATCGAGACCCTCACGGTCCGATTTCAAATCTCAAATCGAGACCTTCGCGGTCCAACCTCCAATCGAGACCCTCACGGTCCGATTTCAAATCTCAAATCGAGACCTTCGCGGTCCAACCCTCAATCGAGACCCTCACGGTTCGATCTCTAATCTTCAATCGAGACCTTTCACGGTCCGATCTCAAGTAGTCAATCGAGACCTCTCATGGTCCGATCTCAAATATCCAATTGAGACCCTCACGGTCCAATCTCTAATCTCCAATCGAGACCCTCACGGTTCGATCTCAAATAGTCAATCGAGACCGTCACGGTCCGATCTCTAATCTTCAATCGAGACCCTCACGGTCCGATCTCAAGTAGTCAATCGAGACCTTTCACGGTCCGATCTCTAATCTTCAATCGAGACCTTTCATGGTCCGATCACAAATAGTCAATCGAGACCCTCACGGTCCAATCTCTAATCTCCAATCGAGACCTTTCACGGTCTGATCTCAAATAGTCAATCGAGACCCTCACGGTCCGATCTCTAATCTTCAATCAAGACCTTTCATGGTCCGATCTCAAATAGTCAATCAAGACTCTCACGGTCCAATCTCTAATCTCCAATCGAGACCTTTCACGGTCCGATCTCAAATAGTCAATCAGACCCTCACGGTCCGATCTCTAATCTCCAATCGAGACCTTTCAAGGTCCGATCTCAAGTAGTCAATCGAGGCCTCTCACGGTTCGATCTCAAATATCCAATCGAGACCTTTCACGGTCCGATCTCAAATATCCAATCGAGGCCCTCATGGTCCAATCTCCAATTTCCGATACCGACCTTTCATGGTCAAATAGTCAATCTCGACCTTTCATGGTCAAACCTCCAATCGAGACCTTTCACGGTCCGATCTCAAATAGTCAATCGAGACCTTTCACGGTCCAATCCCAAATCTCCAATTGTGGCCTTTCACGGCACGATCCCCAATCTTCGATATCGGCCTTTCATGGTTAAGTATTTAATCCCGACCTTGCATGGTCAAATCCAATCTTGACCCTCACGATCCAATTTTTGATCTCGACCTTTCAAAGTCTAATCTTTTCCAATCAGTTAGGATTAGGAGAGAACGTGTTTTAAAGTAGACTTTAGTAATAAATGCACATTGCACGAGCCTAAAAGCCTTGAGCCAAATACCCCTTTCGAAAACTAAGCCATACCTTTCGTTCCCTGCAGCAAACAGAGAGTGGTTCAGAATTCCGGGTCAGCGCCTCACCAGAATTACAGTTATGGCAGCATCAGACTGTTCCTCAGTTCCCTCAGTTCCCTCAGCCAGACTTTCCGACATGTCAGACTCACCGAGAAATCGTGAAGGGAATGGAACCCCGCCACCGGTAACAGATATGACACTGGAAGAAGCCATCCGGGCTTGTGAGGTTCACTAGAAACAGAAAAAGGATCAACAGAATTTCATGGTACAGCTTCTGAATGAGCGAGGTATAGCAGATATCCCCCAACTAGATGTTACTTTCGTCCTAATCAAGGACGACGATCCTTCACGATCAGCTCCCCAAACCTTCAACCAGAGTCCTCTGCCTTTGAAATCCAGAAATCCTTCAATCCAAGGAAACAGCCGACCGGGGCTTCATACTGCCACCTCTCAAAGCACCCCTGTCATATACGGCCAAGCCAATAACACCCCTTTCACTCAATACAACTAGCGCAGCGCTGGACCATCTCAAACAGATCCCAATATCTCTCAAAATCCTCCCGTGTTCACTTCCTTCTCTCAATATGCCCAAAATTCACCCGGTTTCCCCCACATAACCTTTCTGACCCATTACTTCGGACAACCTGCATTCGTTCCAGCTGCTTCATGGCCTCAAATCCCTCAATTTCCACAGTATCCACTAAATTATACTCTTTTCCATCAAAACTCGTTTGTCCAACCCCATATCATGGTTCCCTCCAATAGTGGACCTTTGGCTACAGGTTCCAACAGCCCAGAGGTTTCTATCGACCTGCATGTGGTTTTGCCAGCAGAACAGAAAGTAAACGAAACTATGGAAGAATTTTACAAGGAACAGAGCCAGAAGCTTTCTGAAATCCTGAAGTCACTGCTCGGGGATGAGAAAATGAGAGCCTTCGAGTCATGTTTGTCGGCCATCACTTCTCCCTTAATCTTCGATCCATGGTCAATACGGGTCCCCCATCCGAGAAAGACCCGAAGGAAAAGCATGCCCCGAGCATAAAGCCACCTTACCAGTACAGAGCAACAACCACATCAAACCCTGCACCGGCTCCCGACAAAGGAAAAGACACCACTGTCAACCACCTCCAGCAGGGACATCAGTCAAGCAATGGGGACACAGCCCTACAAAGCAACGACTCTTTCGAGAGACAGCCCTCCTGTCACTTCGACAAACTAGACATGCCTCTAAGCAAGATGTTGGAGAAACTGATCAAAGAAGACCTACTCAAGCCTGTGGCGGACTACAAGCCAAAGAATCCCACAGCCAAGGCTGACAGAAGCAAGTACTGCGCCTTCCACCAGTACCATGGGCACACAACTGATAGTTGCCTCGGGCTGCGACATGAGATCCAGAACCTGATAGATGACGGAAAGCTCAAGCGTCCTGGCAGTTCAACAACAAAAGAGCAGCTAGAGTAGGGGCTACCTATCCTCGAGATCTGTCAATTGTCTTTTGGTCAACCTTCGTTGGTTCTATTACTTTCCTCGTTCAATCAAGTCCGCCTCGGACATTGTAGTTAATCTTAAATTTTCTATAAATAAGTGTCTTTTTCTCTTCTTGCTAGACTTGAGACATTATTTGCACACCTACATTACATCTAATGAAATGGTTATATCCTAAATGATCACTTGCATTGCTCAACAAATAATCTCTGAAAATAACTAATGTTCTGATTAATCGGTGTGAGAAAGTCAACTGGTGCCCTCCCCATACACTTTCCTCACCTCACAAAGCCCTCCCTCAAGTTATACAATTCCCAAAACATGTCCCCAACATCACCTTGACCAAGTCAACGATGGCGGCAATATCAAGGAACCACAAAAGGTCACTCAACATCGAATGATTGACCCCATGTCGACTACAACCTCGAAGCTCGCCTTCGCCCTCGCGCGCATCGAGAAAGTTCAAGTAGGAGCTAGCCTTCGTCCTCAAGTACCACAAAAAAAAAAGAAGAGAAAAGTTCAAGCAAGAACATCAAAAAAAAAGAAAAAAAAAGAGAGAAAAGTTCAAGCAAGAACTTCAAAAAGAAAAGAGAAAAAAAGAGAGAGAAAAGTTCAAGCAAGAACTTCAAAAAGAAAAAGGAAAAAAAAAGAGAAAAGTTCAAGCAAGAACTTCAAAAAATGATGAGGCCAAGGACCCCGCACCGCCAATCAAAAGCTTGACAGATGGGCAAAGAAAATTAAAGCTCGAGGAATGTAGGTTATCGATAACAATGGAGCGGTCAAAGCCAAGGCAAAAACACATCATAAGCCCTTATGCTATATTCAAATTCTTTCTTCCCCGATGAAAGACGACGATCAAGAAGCAATGGAATCACGGAAGAAGCCGTCAACAACGACTTGTCAAGGAATCACCTCGAGGCCCGTGCCTCATCATCCAAACATCCCATCCAACCTTTGCACCAAAAGGACCACAAATGTTCATACCCTTTTCCCAGAGCCAAGCACCGTTCAGCCAGAACTACGGTGACTTGAGCTCCTTACACTGAGGGGAACGTAGGCTACCAGAAATGGTTCGGTCATAAACACATACAAATCCCATAATCTCGGTCTCAACAATGACCTCCCCTATATATAGACCTTTCTTTCACACACAACCAACTTTGATCCGCGACATCAGTTGACTTTCTTCTCACGGTTAATCAAGACATTTGTTCATATCGGGATTAATGGTTGAACAACCTGAACATTAACAAAGGGTTTAAAGCAATCTTGTGATCATTATGAATAAAACATGTTTTAAGATATCTCGACAAGTCTTCTTTTTCTACGATAATAGGAAAAATAGATCTAAACACTGTCTTTCTATCAGCAAGAGCTTCCATACACTTCTCCAAACCTCTCTATGCTTATACTCTCCCAAAAGAGTCAAACCCAAAGCGTGTTTTGGTACCTACATTAAACTAGGCATCCACATAAAATCGGGATTTGTTCCCACTTCTCTAAAATATGTCCTTGCGCGTATACATTACAAGCCACATCTTATACACTTTGGTTGACCAATCGAAAAAAATCAAGGACGGTTGCCTCGTCAAGCCACATGAGGTTCAACTCAGATTGGGGCTGCATCGGATTCACTCTAGAATCCCCACAGATGACCAGCGCTTCCTTCAAACTAGGGCTTCACCAAGTCATTTTTTCAGACTGGGGCTTTGCCACACGAAGAGAGCTTTTTCATCCCAAGGGTTTACTTTGAGTTTCGATTTCTGGGGCTTGTCAGAAGCATCTTCCGGCATTGTAGTTTTACTCAGAATTGGGGCTTCTCAGATACAACTTCGACAGATCAGAATCTGAATCCTCATGACACCTCTGGGCAACAGTAGCATGCAAGGGCAGTTTTCTCCAGCAAGTCTTCCCTTCCTTCAAGCAACACAACTTCAGAACATGCAGGGATGGGAAAGCCGAAATGTCCTGCTAACACCACAGTTCAGGCATCAGGACACAAGAAAGTCTCAAATCCCGGCAACCTTACTGCCAGCAAGAGGCATAATCCCCAGAAGGATCAGCCAAAGTTCAACTTGTCAAACTTCAGAGCATGGGCCGGTAAAGGAAAGTCAAAGCCAACCGGGCACTCGCACTCAATCAACGTGTTGACAAAGGGAGGCCACTGCCACAAGCAACCTCAAAGCAATCTGGAGGCACCACCAAAACCTCTGCCTCTCAAATGTTGGAGGACCCGATCCTCACTCAGCTCAAGCAGACCCAGACGAACATTCCCCTGTGGTCCCTGCTCACATCTTCATACCCTCACAAGCTCAAGCTAGAGGAAAGTTTGGCCCGCACCATGGTCCCCATGGACGCAACTCCAGAAGAAGTAATCCAGATGATTAGCAACATCCACTATGGAAACATCATCACCCTCACAAATTTGACCTACCAAGATTTGGAGTTGACCACAATGAGCATCTTTGCATCACTATTTAGACTCCGGAATGAATGTCTTGCCCGCCAAGATGATGGACCTGCTTGACATCAAGCCCACAAATTTGAAGCCTTCAGTCCACACTGTCAAGTCCTACGATTCTACTTCCCGCACAGTTCTCGGGGTTGCTACTCCAATCTTCTGGTTCAGCAAGCGGATGATCCCTATCGAATTTCAAGTGTTGGACATTCCTATCACTTTCACAACCATCCTGGGATGACCTTGGTTGCATCAAATGAACGGTGTGGCATCCACCCTTCACCAGTGTATCAAGTTCATGTAAGGCAATGAGCTGAAAACAGTCTATGGCGATAGCGTCACTATCGAGGGGACCAACACCAACGGCATTCCAGTGTTAGAGATCAAGCATGATGACGATGTGGCATTAACTGGGTTCAACTTGGAGACCTCCAAGATCCAAATAAGCAGCATGGATCTTCCACTATTTTGGGACAAAATCCCTCCCGCCATGAAGATGATGAAACTTATGAACTTCATCCCAGGACTGGGGCTCACAAAAGGTTACAAGGCCAACACCAAGTCATCAAAATCAAGGACCACACTACAGTCCAGAGGCTCGGTTATATGCCACCACCAGCTAACATCAGGAAAAACAAGAGGCTCGCCAGCACCAAAGCAGCAGCCCGCAAAAGGGGAACCTCCTACGACACACCCAACCTCCGACCTTACAGCTTCAACCTCACTCGCTACATCGTCAAAGGAACAAACAGCGGGCGGGAACCGAGGCGGCGGAATCGAACAACCGAGGGAACCGAGGCGGAACCGAGGGAATCGACGGCGGGCGACGGCGGGCGAGGGAACCAATAGTGGAACTGATAAAGATGAGAAAGAAGTCAGTACATAGACTACAAAGAAGATGGGAAAGCTTGCACAGAACCTCCAGCGTTTCAGAGGACTCAGGTTTAATCCGATAAGAAAAGCATCCCTCGACATCACAGCACTACCTGGACCAGTTGCCACCACTGTTCAGCATAAATACCTATTCAAAAAGGATACCCGACCTCGTTAGGCCTATCCCGTCATCTCCCTGCGAGATCCTTCCCCGAGATGTTGCATCTCGGTATCTCCTTGTGAGATCCCATCCCGTCATCTCCCTGCGAGATCCTTCCCCGAGATTTTGCATCTCGTTATCTCCTCGTGAGATACTTTTCTATTATTCTCCCTCGTGAGATCTTTCCGTCATCTATGCGTGAGATCCTCTCCCGAGACTTCACATCTCGTCATCTCTCTGCCAGATCCTTCCCCGAGATCTTGCATCTCGTTATCTCCTCGTAAGATCCTTTTCTATTATTCTCCCTCGTGAGATCTTTCCATTATCTCTGCGTGAGATCCTCTCCCAAGATTTCACATCTCGTCATATCCCCTACTCTTGGTAGTGGACACGTCAACCGACCCTCACCCCTACAGGTTAACACAGCAAGGGTATGTTACTACAAAGTAACATACACAAAATGCACATGCACATGTCAAAAATCACAAAAATATATCAACACAAAGATATGTTTCATTCCATAAAATACTTCCGTCCCAGTCGGAGTATTAACGGTTCATCTCCCTCAGATACTTCCGTCCCAGTCGGAGTATTAACGGTTCATTTCCCTCAAATACTTCCGTCCCAGTCGGAGTATTAACGATTCATCTCCCTAAAATACTTCCGTCCCAGTCGGAGTATAAACGGTTCATCTCCCTCTGATACTTCCGTCCCAGTCAGAGTATTAACGGTTCATCCCCCTCAAATACTTCCGTCCCAGTCGGAGTATTAACGGTTCATTTCCCTAAAATATTTCCGTCCCAGTTGGAATATTAAAGGTTCGAAATCCCAAAACATGCAAGTTAAAAATTCCTCAGTTAGACATTTCTAATGTCCCTCTCTCGAGGTCCAAATTCTCAGTTAGATATCTCTAACGCTCCTCCCCCGAAGTTGAAGTTCCCGTTAGACATTTCTAACGCCCCTCTCTCGAGGTGAAGTTCCCATTAGACATTTCTAACGCCCCTCTCCCGAGGTTAAAATTCTCAGTTAGACATTTCTAATGCCCCTCTCTCGAGGTCCAAATTCTCAGTTAGACATCTCTAACGCTCCTCTCCTGAGGTTAAATTCTCAGTTAGAAATTTCTAACGCCCCTCTCTCGTGGCCCAAATTCTCGGTTAGACATCTCTAACGCCCCTCTCCCGAGGTTAAATTCTCAGTTAGACATTTCTAATGCCCCTCTCTCGAGGTAAAGTTCCTGTTAGACATTTCTAACGCCCCTCTCGAGATCCAAATTCTCAGTTAGACATCTCTAATGCTCCTCCCCCGAGGTTGAAGTTCCTGTTAGACATTTCTAATGCCACTCTCTCGAGGTGAAGTTCCCGTTAGACATTTCTAATGCCCCTCTCTCGAGGTCCAAATTCTCAGTTAGACATTTCTAACTCCCCTCTCTCAAGGTAAAATTCCTGTTAGACATTTCTAACGCCCATCTCTCGAGGTGAAGTTCCCGTTAGACATTTCTAACGCCCCTCTCTCGAGGTGAAGTTCCCGTTAGACATATCTAATGCCCCTTTCTCGAGGTCCTAATTCTCAGTTAGACATCTCTAACGCTCCTCCCCCGAGGTTGAAGTTCCTGTTAGACATTTCTAACGCTCCTCTCTCGAGGTAAGATTCCCGTTAGACATTTCTAACGCCCTTCTCTCGAGGTCCAAATTCTCATTTAGACATCTCTAACACTCCTCCCCCAAGGTTGAAGTTCCCGTTAGACATTTCTAACGCTCCTCTCTGGAGGTAAGATTCCTGTTAAACATTTCATCTCCAGACGTTAAAATTCCCGTTGGTCCTCACTAACGTTTCGTCTCCAGACGTTAAAATTCTCGTTAGTCCTCACTAACGTTTCGTCTCCAGATGTTAAATTTCCCGTTATTTCTCACTAACTTTTCGTCTCCAGATGTTAGAATTACCGTTAGTTCTCACTAACGTTTCGTCTTCAGATGTTAAATTTCCCGTTAGTTCTCACTAACGTTTCGTCTCCATATGTTAAATTTCCCATTAGTTCTCACTAACGTTTCATCTCCAGATGTTAAAATTCCTATTGGTTTTCACCAACATTCATCTCTTCGGCTGCCATTGTAAGCCCGAGCATCTTTTCACTCCAGCAAGTGAACGTTTACTTCTCCGACAGTCATCGTAAGCCCGACCATCTCATTTCCACGGCAATCACTGTAAGCCCGTACAATAAATCTTCTCTCCGGAAGTCATCGTAAGCCCGACCATCTCATTTCCACGACAATCACTGTAAGCCCGTACAATGAATCTTCTCTTCGGCCATCAATCGTAAGCCCGACCGTTTCATTTCAGCGGCCATCAAGGTAAACCCTCACAACAATCCCTCTTCGGCCGCCATAGTAAGCCCGAGTATCTTTCACTCCAGCCAGTGAACATTCACTTCTCCGGTCGTCAATCATAAGGCCGACCATCTCATTTCAGCGGCCATCAAGGTAAGCCCACACTACAACCCCTCTTCGGCCGCCATAGTAAGCCCGAGCATCTTTTCACTCCAGAAAGTGAACGTTAACTTCCCCGGCCGTCAATCCTAAGCTCGACCACCTCATTTCAGCGGCCATCATGATAAGCCCGCACAACAAACCCCTCTTTGGCCATCATCGTAAGCCCGAACACCATATCCCTAGCAGACAAGAGACGAGCGGCAAGTCAGCGTAAGCCCACAAAACAACCTTCATTCAAAAACATTTCCGTCGAATCCGAAACTTTCAAAAGCATTTCCCTCGAACCCTGAACTTTCAAAAAACATTTCCGTCAAACCCGGAACTTTCAAAAGCATTTTCGTCGAACCCGGAACCTTCAAAAGCATTTCCGTCGAACCCGGAAAGTTCAAAACCATTTCCATCGAAACCGAAACTTTCAAAAACATTTCCGTCGAACCTGGAACTTTCAAAAGCATTTTCGTCGAACCCGGAATGTTCAAAAGCATTTCCGTCGAACCCGGAACCTTCAAAAGCATTTCCGTCGAACCCGAAACTTTTCAAAAGCATTTTCGTCGAACCCGGAACCTTCAAAAACATTTTCGTCAAACCCGGAATTTTCAAAAGCATTTCCGTCGAACCCGGAACCTTCAAAAGCATTTCTGTCGAACCCGGAACTTTCATAAACATTTTCGTCGAACCCGGAACTTTCAAAAGCATCTCTCTCGCGAGATTCAAACCATCTCCCTCGTGAGATCCAAACCATCTCCCTCGTGAGATTCAACCATCTCCCTTGTGAGATTCAACCATCTCCCTTGCGAGATTTAACCATCTCCCTCGCGAGATTCAAACCATCTCCCTCGCGAGATTCAACCATCTCCCTCATGAGATCCAAACCATCTCCCTCGTGAGATTCAACCATCTCCCTCGTGAGATTCACCCATCTCCCTCGTGAGATTTGACCACCTCCCACGTGAGATTCAAACCATCCCCCTCGTGAGATTTAACCATCTCCCTCGCGAGATTCAACCCATCTCCCTCGTGAGATTCAACCATCTCCCTCATGAGTGAGATTCAACCATCTACCTCGTGAGATTCAACCATCTCCCTTGGAAGATTCACACCATCACCCTCATGAGATTCAACCATCTCCCTTGTGAGATCCAACCCATCTCCCTCGTGAGATTCAACCATCTCCCTCGTGAGATTCAATCCATCTCCCTCGTGAGATTCAAACCATCTCCCTCGTGAGATCCAAACCATCTCCCTCGTGAGATTCACCCATCTCGCTCATGAGATTCAAACCATCTCCCTCGTGAGATTCGACCACCTCCCACGTGAGATTCAAACCATCTCCCTCTTGAGATTCAACCATCTCCCTCGTGAGATTCAACCGTCTCTGAAACCATCTCCCTCGTGAGATCCAAACCATCTCCCTCGTGAGATTCAACCATCTCTCTCGTGAGATTCAAACCATCTCCCTCGTGAGATTCACCCATCTCCCTCGTGAGATTCACCCATCTCTCTTGTGAGATTCAGACTATCTCCCTCGTGAGATTCAAACCATCTCCCTCGTGAGATTCAACCATCTCCCTCGTGAGATTCAAACCATCTCCCTCGTGAGATTCAACCATCTCCCTCGTGAGATTCAACCATCTCCCTCATGAGATTCAAACCATCTCCCTCATGAGATTCAACCATCTCCCTCGTGAGATTCAAACCATCTCCCTTGTGAGATTCAAACCATTTCCCTAATCATTCCCCACAGGTCGAGGCCCCTACGAATTGCCCTCACACCCATGAACTACGATCGGCTTGATTCTCGCTCGGGATACGTAGGAATCCTTTCGCTAAGGGTTCAACCATTTGACCATCTAGGTCTCTCCATAAGACATCTCCCTGATTTGGGATCCTTATCTTTTTCGACGACCCCACCTGTAAGTACCCAAATTCGGATCGTCAAAATCCGTTAAAGGTTAATCGAAACCCTTAACACTCCCCGTTCTCAAGCCAACGAGATGTCTCGGGACTGCACCGTGCATCCCAACATCAAAGCGTACTTAACACACGTTATCACACGTAAAAGTACAACTTTTCCCAAAAAACGCACTTTTCGGGACATTTCGGGGTCATTTTGGACATTTTTCGGACAGTTATTTAAAAAAGGGACAAAATTGGGAATGACGGGATGAAAACCCTAGCCTAGGTGAGTCACAGGGGCACGTGGCACGCATGCCAACGCCCTCCAATCAACATCAATCACATTCCTAGGTGAAAAGACCAAAATACCCCTAAGATTGAATGACTGTCCGACCGGACTGTTTTACATGAAGAATCAGAATTGCCAACAAGTCCCCCAATTTTCCAAAATACCAAAAAACCACCCCAAATTGAGGAAGAGTCCGTCCAGACTGTTTTACAAATTCACCCTATAAATATAAGGGCTGTCAAACATTTCAAAAGAGGAAAAATATAATCTCTTTCACAAAACCCTACAGCCCAAACCAGTTCCAACCCCTCCCGAGCCCCGTTTTGTCTCGATTTGCATGAAAACCTCATTTTTCGACCAAACACGAACCAAACAAACTCAAATCACCCTTTCAAACACCAAATCGTATCCCGTATACATCAACCGAGCCAAAGAGTCAACCCCTAGCCATAGGTGACACTCTCTCTCTCTCTAAACACTCGTTTTGCCTCGATTTACGCGTCAAACGCTATAATCGCTTAGGTAAAAAATCACTTAAATGTAGACGTAACGCCGTCTACGGGGTTCGATACGTTTTACCCCAAGATCATCTTCTCTCCCATAAGAGAAGTAATCTCGGGTTAAAACGGCGTTCTGGCCCCGTTCTTTACATTTATGTCATTTACCGTCCGGATCGTTCGATCCGTCGATTCGATCTTTACCGTCCGAACCGTTTGGTTCGTGATCGTCATTTACAACACCGGATCGTTTAATCCGTTGATATTGCTATTTACTTTACGCTCTTTACAAGTCTGGATCGTTTAATCCGTTGATACCATATTTACTTTACACACTTTGCAAATCTGAGTCGTTTGACTCATTGATCGCACCTTTACAAGTCCAGATTGTTTGATCTGTTGATACCGCATTTCAATACTGTCATTTACAAGTCCAAACCGTTTGGTTTGATAGTATTTAATTTCAAACGTCCGAGTCACTAAATGACTCGTTGATCGCATCTCATTTACTACCATTTTCATAAAATTGGCAACATCGTAATAATCAACTCAAAATCGACGTTTGCCACACGAACGCTCATTTCCAACTCAAAACCGATGTTTGTCATTCAAACGCTCTTTTACCAAAATCAACGTTTGTCATTCAAACCAAGATTAAATCTTGTTATTCAAGCTCATTTTCAAAAGCAACACGAACACACATACACACACACTTTTCGAGAAAGGTAGAAAGACTCGTCATGCGAAGCATTTTGGATGATCTCAATATACTCTTCCCGAAATGTAACGTGACCTCCGAACCTAACAATCTCTGGTCCTAAAAGCCTTTTGTAAAGTTTTGGCTACCAATCAAAACATTCCCTTTTAAAACAGCCTTTTCCCAAGTTTTTGCTACCAATAAAAACAACCTTGCTTTCAAAGCCATTTTCAAAGTTTTGGCTCATAATACAAAACGACATGGCAACTCTCTTTTCCAAGTGAAGTCCATTCGAAATAATCGCTCGCCGCAGTCCCCGTGCGATCCGGGTAATTTCACTTGCCTACAACAGTTCCAGCATTTTAACAACCTCGAGATGCCCCTGAGCCAAGTGTTCGAAGCATTGGTGAAACGAAACATCCTCAAACCTCTCGAGAATTTCCAGCCAAAGACTCTCATTCCGAACATGGACATGAGCAAACGCTGCGCCTTCCACAACTACCATAGTCATTCCACTGACAATTGCTTCGTGATGAAACAAGTGGTCCAGCGGCTAATTGAAGAAGGATGTTGGAATGCCCCCGTGGCCCCAACACAGATTCCCCCAGAACGACAGAGTAAATATGATAGCATTCAGTAAGAGTCCACGTGAGAGTAGGCCCACTACAATCTCCGAGACCGACAACATGCTATCCCGCTACAACTGGGAATGCAAAACCAGAGTCAAATGTGCCCGTAGTAGGGAATGTAGAAGGGAGGATCCAAGAATGACCGTCTCCCTACGATCCCTACCACGATTGAGACACACCAACAGGTGGATCGAGTACTCCCTGGAGGCAAGTTAGACTGAAGCAAACAGCAGCACCGAAAGCGGTTTAACGTTCACAGATGTAGATTTACTGGCATAGGAAAACAGACACAATGAGGCCCTCCTCATCCTCGTAAAGATAGAAATGTTCTACCTCCGGAACGTCTTGGTCGTCAACGGTTCTGCGGTCAACATCCTTGCCGCACTGTAAGTACCCAAATCTGGCTCATGCCTTCCGGTTATGTTTCTCGGCAATTTCCCGGACTTTCCTAAAGTTCAGGGGCAATTCGGGAACTTTCCCAAACCTTCTGAGGGGCAAAGGACTTGCTAGGAATTAAAATTCCACGTAGTCCCTCGTTGGAAAGACCTTCTAGAATGCCACCTTGCATGGTTCTAGAAACAGGCTGAGTCACAAAAGGATAAGACCGCAGGGCTTCATTTGCCAATGGTTAATGTCGCACGGCTTCATTAGGAAGCACAAAAATGCCTATAAATAGAGGCCTCCTCTATTCATTTTAGAGAGGAATTTTTGGCACTATTAATATGTCAAATTCAAACCACGAATTTACAGAAATCAAAACCCTCTCAAAATTTCCTCCCTCCTCTCCAAAACTCATATAAAGCCACTCCTTCCTTTGGAAAACCTCAAAGGAGATAGAGGAACACCACCATTGGTAACCTCTCATGTCTCTATCCTTGAAATATACTTGTTATCTTGTTATATTGCCTATTTGCTATTTATCTTGCTATTTATTACCTTTATATGTGATTTATTGTCGTAAAGATCAAATCTTTACTATGTAGATCATCACATCCCCTTTCCCCTTATCACATGGGATTCATGGAGAATCCATCCCAAGGATGAACAAAAGACCACAAATGGCTTGTTCTAGGGTGGATTCCTCACATGATGATGTGAGAAATGTCATCTTTATCATATAAAAATGTCATCTTTTCCATAAAAATGTCATCTTTACTTTCATAAATGTCATCCCCTTCCCATTGACCTTGCTTCCAAGGATTGTCCACCTAAAAGGTTCTTAAAGGACATAGGAAAGCCTTAAAGGTCTCCCCTTTACATTCCTAGTCTTAGTTTTCATAGTGTTCCTTACACTTGTTTGCATAAAAATGTCATCTTTACCTTTAAATGCAACTCCCCCATGTCCCTCATGGTTGGATCACTCTCCAAGGATTGCCTAGTGACCTTCCTTAGGCACAAAAGGCATAGGATGAGTATAAAGATCCAATCTTTATACCCCTCCCCTTAGTCCCTTTGGTACTTGAAGCATCTCTTGGGGCGTGGCGGTGTAAAGGTCTCATCTTTACATCGTTTCCTCCACATAAAGATGCCATAGTCGAAGTCCCTTTAGAAATGGAGGAACTTAAGCCCCTACATCTCTGATTATCACTTGAGAGGAGCACAAATGTCCCTATCAAGCTCAAATCGTCTCAAGATGTAGGATTGATGGGCAAAGGTCCTTCCTTTCTAAAGAGTCTCATTCTTGGACTATAAAAAGTGGTGTTCCTATTTTGATCACATATGACCAAAGGTCACTTAATGATGATCGTATGTCCAAGATGAGCACGGGATCAAAGTCCCGAACACATCAAAATCCAAGGAATCCCGAGCGATAACCAACTCATGGTTTATACGTTCGGAAGACAACTTGGCACATTCCCTCCCTTTTCAAATCACATCTCAAACTTGAAAGCACAAAGCAAGCACGAAAATTGGATCTTGGAAGACTTGCTTCGGCGAGGCTCCCTGGGTGAACGGCAAATGTTCTTTCCAAGGAGTAACTTAACCTACGGACCCTAATCCTTTTTTTCAAAGTTTTGAGGAAATCAAAATGGTGTGGCGACTCCATTTTTCAATTTATACCGGATGTCTTCAAACCGATGTGAAGCGGTGCCCCTTCACACGAGAAAGCGGTTCAACTCACAAAAAAGAGAAAAATGCCGCGATCTTTGGGCCCACATTCACAGTTTGGCGACTCCGCTGGGGAATGTAAACGTTTCCAAACTTCTTTTCTCGTAAGAAGCATTGGAAATGTTTACGAGGGTTAGCTTTCCGCCGCGGATCCAAATTTCATGCTTGCTTTCTTTCTTATATTTTGCATGCATTTTGATTTTTGGGATTGTGCACATTCTGAATACTGAACATGTAGCTTTCTGGAGCTGAAAAGGTGCCAAAATGGCCTGGGAAACAGCCTGCAAATGAAAAATTTTGGAACCTGGAAAATTGCTTGATCCATCCATACGGCTTGATCTTCTCAGATCCTAGCTGGGCGGCTTCTTTGGGCAATTCCACCAGGACACAATCTGAGGTTAATCTGGCAGCTTAGGTAGCTTGGGGTTATTCAGTTCCAAGACTGACTAGGCTCCAGAAAATTTACGTGCTTAATTGTTGCATTTCCCCCGTCCCGAAAATCATTCCTTTTAAAACACATTTCTGAAAATCTCTGTTTAACTAAAAAAAAGAACATTTTTAGGAGGCCGCACACTACGCGCACCATTATATCCTATACACTTTGCACGCACGTCCTTTTAACCCGGGGTGGTTGTTCAGCTGCAGTCACGGACAGCATTACGATGCTCCCGGGCGCGCACGGAATCATCCCAAACACCCAATGACAGCCAGTGTCGACCAATGCACAGTCCCGTGTCACACATTTTAAAATTGTGACTTTTGGTTGGTTTTTGGTCTAGACCGTGTCATACAGCCTAATTGCATACCCCAGTAAAGGTCAAACCTTAGCCCATGTCGAAGGTCAAGATCCTTCGCGCAAGCGAAATTCTGCCAAAATTCCGCCAAGGAAAAATTGGCAAAATCTTGACTCCGGCATTGACTTCGACTTTGACCCGCATGGGATTCGTAAGAGTCAAGCCCGAGTCCGTGCCAAAATCAAAAGATCTTTCGCGCAAGCGAAGCTCTGCCAAAATTCCGCCAAGGAAAAATTGGCGAGATCTTGACCCGGCATTGACTTTGACTTTGACTCACGCAACGTATGCAACAAAGTTCAATGTAACACCGTGTCATTCGGATTTTATTTTCCGACCCATGCCTATTATTTTCTTGGACCAATGCCAAAAGTCAAAACGTCAATCGCGCAAGCGAAACTCTGCCAAAATTCCGTTAAGGCTGAAAGACGAGACTTTTCCGGCAGTGCCTTGACTATAATCTGCATCGCTCTTGCGTTATAAGTTCCTATGAACCACTAGACCCTAGGAGCGTTCCTCTCTCGGTCGGTGGGATCCGCGTGCCCTATAGGACTCTCGCCCGGGGCTGTCCACCCTGGGAGGTCGAAATACAGGTGGAAAACGAGGGGCTTATAGACGTAGTGACAGAACCCACTGATCCAGGATCTAGAGTAGTTGCGAAAAAGAAGGGCAACCCCATTTCCAACCAAATAGAAATAAATAAATGACACTGTTTTAAGTAAAACGGAAGATTCTTAATTTGCATATTGCTTGAGCCTTCAGCCTAAACACCTACCCCAGAGTCTAAACCTTACCTATCCCTTTCCCGCAGCGAGAAAGAAGTGGGTGAGAATATCGGGTCAGCGGCTTGTCAGTGCAGAATTCTCAGATAGTTCGCCAAAACCATCAGCTTATCAACCCAGGGTTTAGAATGGCCGGTGTGGTAATGAACAATGGTGGTAACCAAGTGCCTGGAGGGGTCATCCCAGCTCAACCTAGACCCCACATTTGGTATGACATTTGTGATTGTGACGGATGTTTGGAAGACGCTTACCAGGACTGGAATAACGAAGATGCTCCCTCGAGGAAGAAGAAGAAGAAGTCCATGCAGCAAAAGCTGAAAGAAAGGTACGAAGCTGGGGACACGAGTGTAGGAACTCTGGGAGAGCCCTCGGGCAAATTCGACTATTATGTCAGCTACGCTAAGGAGCCCACTAGGAAGCCAGTCAGCCAAGACAATATCCAACCCAACAAGCCCGTCGTCATTGATCCTCTGGAGGCAGAGAACTCTGAGTTCATAGCCATTTTTAAGTTCAACGAAAAGCTAGCAGATCTGGAGGCAGAATACAAGACTCCCATAGAATACATGGTTAATCAAGGTAGAATCAAAGTTTCACCCGAAGAAGACTTCATCAGTATCATCCAGGCCAACCCTCCTGTTGGTTATACAGAAAAAGTTGTGGTATCAAAAATCAGCGGAGCGAAGATGACCTACCAGCAGTGTCTTGATAAAATGAATCAGTCCCTCCAATTAATGAGTCCAGTTGTCACGGATGAGCTCACTGAGAGATTGCACCAGGCTTCTTTGGATCCCCTCATCATCTTCCTGAGGTACCAACCTACAAATGATCCTGGACAAGCTTTTGATCAGTTTGAGGTTTCCAGCTTTCTGAAGAATGCCAACAAGATTGCTTCTCCCCAGAGCAGCAGCAGCAAAGAGTAACCCCTGTCCAACCCAGTCAAACACTTTGGTCAATAAGTAGTGTAGGGTCAAGAGTCGTTAGGGTCCAGAGCCATTTGAGTCAGGAGTCTTTGAATTCCAGTCCTCTGAGTCATTTGAAGGCCTCACGCCTGAAGATTATGAATATGTAGCCAATGTCATCTTTCCTTTCGCTTTGAATGAAATGATAGATTTTTCTGACTATCCCCTTATTGCCAACTTAACAAATGATAAATTAACTAATAACTTAACAACAATTAATAATGATTCATTTGAACAAGATGCAGACATACTAAATGAACAATACATTAAATAAATTTTTAAGTAGGTTACAGACAAAGAGGAAAATCGGGCCCAAGCTGCCGAGGAGGTTTTGATAAGTGTTAACTTGGGTACTGTCGAGGAACCTAAAGAGACACAGATTGGGAACTTCTTCCAGGGGGCTGAATAGGACAAATTGGTCAATCTACTTAGAGAATACATGGATATGTTTGCGTGGTCATATAAGGATATACCAGGGCTATATAGCTCGATTGTGGAGCACATAATCCTTCTAGCACCAGATGCCAAGCCAGTAAAGCAGAAACTATGAAAGATCAAGCCAGAGTGGTCTTTACAAGTCAAAGAAGAGATTGAGAAGCTACTGCGGGTAGGATTCATCAGAGTCATCGAATATCCGACATGGTTATCAAACATCGTGACTGTGACTAAGGCTAATGGGAAAGTGCACTGTTGTGTATATTTCAAGGATCTGAACAAGGCCAGTCCCAAGGACGACTATCCCTTATCGAACATAGACATTCTGGTGGACGCCACTGCTAACTACGAAGTCAAATCCTTCATTGATGGCTTTGCCGGCTACAACCAGATCAAGATGGCCGAGGAGGACCAAGAAATGATAGCCTTCACCACACCGTGGGGGACGTACTGCTATACGGTGATGCCTTTTGGACTTAAGAATGCCAAGGCTAGGTATCAAAGGGCAGCGACTGCACTCTTTCACGACATGATCCACAAGGAAATTGAGGTCTATGTCAATGAAATGATAATCCATTCCAAAGGTGCGGATGGACAGCACTTTGTCGACCTGCGAAAATTCTTTGAGAGGTTGAGGCAATATTCCATGAGACTGAATCCTGCTAAATTCACATTTAGAGTGATAAGGGGAAAAGTACTAGGGTATATGGTCACAGAAAGAGGTATTGAAGTCGATCCTAAAAAGATCAAGGCTATTATGGACATGAGGCCGCCTCGAACCCAGACAGAGGTCAAAAGCTTTATGGGCAAATTACAGTACATCAGCCATTTGTCAACCAGCTGACTACCATGTGCGAGCCCATCTTCAAGCTCATGAAGAAAAATGCAGACACAGAATGGACCGAGGAATGCCAGGATGCCTTTGACCAAATTAAGGCGTACCTAGTATATCCCTCGGTGCTATGCCCCCCACATGGACATAAACTTCTTCTGCTCTATCTCACTGTCACTGATACGGCAGTTGGGGCTATGCTGGCTCATGAAAAGAAGGACTCTCGGGTAGAAAATGCCATTTACTTTGTCAGTCGAAAGCTGCAAGGGAGTGAGCTCAATTACTCAGCGTGCGAAAAGACTTGTGCAGGACTGGTCTGGGTAGTCGGTAAGCTGAATCATTACATGCAGGCCCACTCTGTGAACTTGGTCTCGAAAATGGACCCCATCAAGTATATCTTCGACAAGCCTTCCCTTTCGATTCGTCTAGCAAAGTGGTCGTTCTTCCTGGCTGAGTATCACATCAACTACGTGACGAGAAAAGCAATCAAGGGTCAAGCGCTGTCGGACCATTTGGCAAACTTCCCCAGCAATGAGGTCCGAGGGCCTGAACCCCAATTCCCAGATGAAGGGATCTTCGCAATTGAGCCTAAGAACCGATGGTAGCTTTTCTTTGACAGAGCTGCTAACAAAAGGGGAAATGGCGTAGGAATGCTACTGGTCGACCCAAAAGATGAGCACGCACCAATAGCCATAAAGTTGAACTTCCCAGTCATAAACAATGCTGCAGAGTATGAAGCTTGTATTGTTGGTTTGGAGGCTGCCTTAGAAAGAAATGTCAAGGGACTCGAGGTCTATGGAGACTCAGCCCTGATCATCAACCAGGTTTCTAACAAGTGGAAAACTGTGAATCCTAACCTTCAGAGGTATCATGCCTACATGGAAGAGTTGACTGAGCAGTTCAGAGAAGTAACCTTCCATTACCTACCGAGAGACAAGAACAAATTTGTAGATGCCTTAGCTACTCTAGCCTCATTAGTAGAGATCCCCGAAGGAATGGCGATAAAACCATTCAGAGTGGGTAGAAGAGAAGCCCCAACTTTCTGCTGTGAAATAGACTTGGGACCTGAGCCTGTCAAGGAACCCTGGTACAGTCAGATTTACCAGTTCCTCAAAGACGGGGAGTCAGCTTTCATAGATGAAGAAGGTAGACCAAGGGAAGGCATCAAAGCCAAAAGCTTGCAAGTCTTGAAATGGCTGCCTCTCACTATGTCATCCTAGGGGGCGACCTGTATAAGAAACGGTACCAAGGACCACTCCTCTTGTGTGTCACCCAAGAAAGGGCAAGAGAGTTAATGACCAAAGTCCACAATGGTCCCTGTAGTCCTTATATGAATGCCAGAGCGTTGATGCAAGTAATCCTCAGAATGGGCTACTACTGGATTTCCATGGAAACAGACTGTGTCCAGCATGTCCAAGAATGCGACAAATGCCAGCAGTTTGCCAACCTCAATCATCTTCCGCCTCATGACCTGTACTGCATGACGACTCCTTGGCCGTTTGCAACTTGGGGTATTGACATGATAGGGAAGATAGCCCCGGCAGGAAGCAATGGGCATGAATTTGTGCTAGTGGCAGTGGACTACTTCACTAAGTAGGTAGAGTCCAAGTCCTACAAGGTCCTCACTTCCAAGAAAGTGGCCCAGTTTGTCAAAGAAAATGTCATGTGCAGATATGGGGTGCCCAATGAGGTCATTTCAGATAACGGGTCGCACTTTGAAGGGGACTGCGATAGATTGCTGTCAGAATTCAGAGTCACTCACCACAAATCGTCCCCATACAGGCCTCAGACCAATGGAGCAGTAGAAGCTGCCAATAAGACTCTCGAACGGATTATTCGGAAAATGGCCACCCGTGGTTGTGACTGCTCAAAAAGATGTATCTGACACTCTGGGGCTACATAACGTCTATTAGAACAGCCATGGGAGAAACTCCCTTCACCCTGACCTACGGGATGGAAGCTGTACTGCCAGTAGAGTTGGAAATCCCATCATTAAGGGTCCTTCTGGAAAACAGTGTCAATGAAGTAGAGTGGCTACGCAGTCGGCACGATGAATTGGTCCTACATGATGAAAGGAGACTAAAAGCCATGGAACACACCCGAGCCTACCAGAGGCGAATGGCCAGGGCATTCGACAAAAAGGTCAAGGCCAGAGACATCAAAGAGGGTGACTTAGTGCTGAAAGTAAAGCCCCCTACCAGAGACAACCCTCTAGGGAAATGGGAACCCGTTTGGATTGGCCCGTATGTGGTGCAGAAGATACTTTCGGGAGTAGCAATGAAGCTTGCGGACTTGGACGGCAATCCCTTTGTTCATCTAGTCAACAGTGATAAGCTCCACAGGTACTATGTCTAAAAAACATATATATAAATAAAAAAAAAGAAAAGAAAAAAAAAGCAAAAAAAAGAAGAAAAAAGAAGAAAAAAATATATATATATAGTGCAAAAAGAGTAATGCCCAGCTAGTCTGAAAAATCCAAAAAGAAAGGGCGGTCTAGGCAAAAGGCAGGGTTGCACATAAAAAAAAAGAAAAAGAAAAAAAAAGAAATATAGTGCAAAAAGAGTAATACCCAGCTAGGCTGAAAACCCAAAAGGGCGGTCTAGGCAGAAGACAGGGTTGCACATAAAAAAAAACAACAAACAAAAATCCCGATAGTTCACCAGAATGAACTACGAAGACCTGAGCCCCTTAGTCTTTCTTGTAAAAGGGGAACGTAGGCAGCCAGAAATGGTTCGGTCTAAACAATAAATAAGACATCAGAATTTCCATGAAATGTGTCTTGAATAAATTCTAAGATAATATCTCTTGTTAATTACAAGTCAAAAACTTTTTGATGAGTTCAAGCACGGTCTACTCTTGACTCTGCTAACCTGCTACAAAGACTAAAATATACAAAAAGACCTAATAATCTATTGTGTTTGCAAAAAGGCAATAAAGGGATCCTAGGAATAGAACTCTCAGTTGTCATTCTCTGGAGTCTTCCTTGTTCTTCTTCCCTTTACCTCGACCCCGTCGAGTGTTCTTCCTCTTCTTATCAATGATGTCGGTCTCCCTCATCCCTATCTCAGGAATCCTCACTGGAGCCTCCACCAAACCTGTGTCAATAAGTGCCTTCTCTACCCTGGCACGAGTCCGTACCTCCTCCCTCTGAGCCTCAGTAAGAGGAGCGACCTCCGATAGCCTCTCATATCGGGCTTCCATATCCCTGATAAGGTCACCTGACTGGTTATGGCAGCTAGCATTGACCTCGACTTCCCTCAAAGTCCTGCTCGAGTCACAGTCAGCCCCCAATAAAGCCTGACGTCTCTCTCCCATCTCCTTCTCATACACGTTCAAGTATGCCGTGGTCAGTATGGTACTCTTCCTGCTCTTGAGAATAGCCCTGGGTGGAAAAGCAGTGTATGTCCATGCCCTCGAGAAAAATGAGAAGTTGGCTGGGTCCCTCATGTCAAAGGATACCACCTCCATGGTACGGATGTCCTCCCAATCGCCCAAAGGCTCCTGCAAGGTCCCAAACTGCCTGGATACTAAGCAGGGGATGTAGAAGGATGACCAAGATAGCCCCGGAACCCTCACTATATAGGACTCCTGAAATGTCCTCCGAGTCTGCAGCCTCCAGTGAGGCACCCACCAGTGAATGTCAGAGGTGGATAGCCGAGCCATCATCAGCTCCCAACTACCCTGATCCTGCTGCCTCGGTGCACCTCTCCGGGAAATCACCCAAGGGCACTGAGTAGGCGAAGCCCCAGGCAAAGCCCCAAGTCTCTCCTGTAACCATAAAGTCAACACAGCGGGACTCCCAGACCTCATAAAATGGTCCCCCTAGCCATCCTATCAATGCCATGCAGAGTCTCACCCAGAATCAGTGGGACAATATCCTTCCCAGCCCTGCAATCCCTGACCATGTCCAAAAGGCCACTGTGGCAGACCCCAAAAGACTCGGCAATGAACATAAATGAGAACACATAGAGGATAAAGGCATCCTTAGCCACCGTGGTTGCAACCATATCTAGAGACCTAAACCTGCTCGGGATATCAGAAATATCGATCCTGTCAGGGGCTATCAACATCCCCTCGGCTTCTTTCGTAGAAATTTGCAGAAAAGATGCCAACTTTACCGTCACCGACACGTCCCCGGTCAGAGGAATCGAAACGGCTTCAATTTCTGGACCCCCAATCAATGCCCGGAAGTCTTCGAAGGTTGGGACGAGTTCATTGTAAGAAAACCAGTAAACATGTCTCCGGACGTCCCAAAACCTCGCTGCTGCTCTCAAAAGGTCCCAATCGGGTGGGAGATCCTTCAAATGCCATAAAGACTTGATCTTGAAGGTGGTATCGAACAGCCCCTTATGGGATTGGAAGTTGTGCCTCATCCAAGATTGAAGATCGGACAAAAAATGATCTGTTTTACCCTTTTGCAATCTGATTGGTTTTTCCATGGCAAGTGATCGAAGTTGATAATTTTTGGTCAAAAATATGCTCTGGGATCAGTTGGGACAAGTCTAGGGTGAAAATGAAATGAAAAGGCTCTTCCTTGATTTTAATTGAAAAAAAATCAGTTCAAACAAGGGTTCCAGCCGCACGGCTTCTTTTGCACAGTACCTGGCCGGACGGCTTCATTAGCTTCTGCAGAAAAAAAAATCTACAGCAGCTTTGGCTGCTGCCCAAGTGGAGTTCTCACCCCACTTTCTAAACAAAACCTGCATAAAAACATGCCCAAACACCATCCATGCAATCACATATCATCACAAACCATTTTGGCCCAATTTTCGCCCCATTTCCGAGCAAAAAAGCTGCCCCGAGGCTCAAGTAATATGCAAAAACATAAAACATAAATATGAAAAGCAAATAAAAGATAATTACATTGTCTTCGCCTCATTGGCGCCCAAATAAAACGAAAAAATAACAAATTGTGCATAATTGTTCATTGTTTCTCTCCCTCTCTTAGCTCGAACCTAGGGAACCCTAAGCCTCCGACTCATCATCGTCGCTGCTTAGCTCGTAAAACTCGGGATTCCTCATCAAATATTCATTATCACTCACATTCGATAGGTTGACGGTCACGTGCTCATACTCCGCCAGCTGCTCCAAAATGTCTGTGTTAGGCCCCTGTCCCCGAGGCACTGCGCTGGTGGATGAGGTCTGATATCCTGAGGCTAATGAGGTAGAGGCTGTGCTCCCAACGTGCCTCCTCTTGTGCACAGGCTCCTGCACATTTGCCGCAGCCCTAGAAACGCAGGCCAGTTTCCTCAGAAGGGACCGAGCCACCTCTTTCCAGCCCCTGTTCTGCCGTACCAAGCCTTCATAGGTACGAGCAGGGACCTGCTAGAAAAGAGAATAAAAACTCAGAAAATCTCAAAAGAAGCTCAAAATCGCAAAAGTAAAGAAAGCCGAAAAGAGAAGGGACCTAGAGATACTTACAGTGCTATCAGCAGGCAGAGTATACTGGGGCTCCCTCCTATTTGGAATAGGCACCATAAACCTCCTCGGTACCCCATTTACCACATAGGAGAGATGAGCAGGAGGCATAGGCAGATCAGTCGGATCTGCTTCCCCATACCCCTGAGTGACGGCTATCTTTACTAGCTTCTTTAGCGTCCTCAACCGCTCCTCCACAAAGGTGGCATACGGGGTAGCAAAGTCGAAATACTCCTCAGCCGCCACACCAGCGTGGTACCTCAGAATCTCAACCGCCGACCAATGCCTGGGCTGCAGCATGAGCGGAGGAGGGTCATGAGGAGTGATAGCACTCATAGGTGGGACGTGGCCATTCTACCAGGAGAAGCGGTCCCCCAAGTAAATGATGTCACAGGTCAGCCCTGTCAGCCATCTCCTCTGCCTGGTCACCACCAAGGCATCCCCTATCAAAGCCTCCGGGTACCTCCCCCAAGGATAGAAGTCCACCCCCTCGTGACCATCCCTATTGATGACGGGCCTCACCATCTTGTAATCAAAAGTAATCCGGGTCTTCCCGATGAACTTATCCCTAGCCTCTCCCCTCCAGCGAATCATGGCCAGGAAGATTGCCGGATCGCTCTGTTGGTTCTAAGAAAAGAACCCAATCACCTCACACAACCAGACCTGCATGTTCAAGTCATAAAAAAGGTCATTTATCTCATAAAATCTCAAGACAGATAGGTAAAAAGAGAGAAAAGAAAATTAGAGTACCTCAAGAGCAAAGGAGAAACAGTCCATAGAAGCAGCCTTATTTCGGCTGTACAGATCCAAAGAGAAGTAGAGCTCGGCCAATCCGGCCTCACCCCAAGAAATCGCCCCAACCTCATCCAAATCCTCCAAAGAGTCAAGAAGGCAAAGCATTGCCAACGTCCCAGAGTTCGCAAAAATAGTGACTGACAGCAGCAACCACAGAAAAGCTCTAGCGAGCTGGTGGGCAGTCACCTCATTGGCGGCAAACCCCTGCATACACTCTAGAACCGAAACCTCAACAAACCTCATCTCCATCCCATGCCCCTTAGGACGAAGGTCAAAACCTACCAAAGCTCTGAAATCGGCCACAAAAATGTGATCCCTCCAAGTCACATGCCTCCAGTGAACTGCAAGCCGGTAATAGCAGTGAAGTTGGCGGGAGTCACCGTGATCTCCCCCCAGCTAAGATGAAAGTTGTGGGTGGTGTCCCACCAGAACTCCGAAAGGGCCTGGACCAGCCCCTTACTCTTAGAGGTCACGTGAATGCCTCTACCAATAGCATCAATGAAAGAATTCAGCCCAGTAGCCATCACCAGCTGCTTAGGATTCACCCCATCCTTCTCAAAGTTAGGCATCCTATCCCATAACTTCACCGCCACCTCTGCGGGTCCCCTCGACTTGCTCTCTTGTAAGAAAACACAAAAAAAAATGTGTCAGTCCTTCATTTCATCTCAAAAGCATGCATATATTCAAAAAGGTGCACATATTTTCAAAGAAAAGCATTCATAAGAGATCTCTAGAATCCTTTGCCTAGAAAACGTGTCTTTCATCATTTGAAACACGTCATCTCGAGCACATTGCTCTCTCAAACACAAAAGTCCAATTTTCACAAAATTCTTTGCACATAAGCTTTAATTTTTCAAGATGGCATGCATGAATCCTTTTCATCGTCCAAAATCTTGCTTTCCCATCCATGATCAGAAATTGACCTAGTTCTAGCACATGCAAGAACTCCGTCACATTTTAGACATTATTTTTCTTACTTTATTTTTAAAAATGAGTCATTCTCATACATTTTTCAAATAAATTGCACATGCATGTTCATTTATGTCCATAGCCTCATAGGTTAATTATCAAACTCCCAAAATCATCAACAAAATCACAAGAAAAATTCAAAAAAAATCCCAAAAATTGGGTCAAGCCCTAAATCAATCAAAATTCAATCAAAATTGACAAAATCAAGCGAATCAAGAATGCTTACCCCAATAGATTGAGATTTCATCGATTTATGCTCCCTCTTGCCAGGATAGAACTCGGAAGGAGGAGTATTGAAGTCGTATTTTTGCTCGGTTCGAACGAACTCTCTCCGCCTCCTCCTCGCGGCTTCCGACAAGTTTCTACGCACTTATCGAGGCACAATGTTCCCCTCTTGATCAATCTTAAGCTAGGGAGGGAATTGAAGATTTCAAAATTTTCTCTCTCTTTTCTCTCCTCTCTCCTCGGCAGAAACAAGCAACAATGGCTGTTTTCCCATTTCAATTCTGTTTAAATTAATCTGGTGAAAATAGGCTCAAAGCCGTACGGCTTCTTTTTCTCCATCTCTCGTCGGGCGGCTTCATTTTCTCTGAGCTGATTTTACACTTTTGCCCCCTGGACATTCCACTTAGGCATATAATTCCCATTATCTCCTAACAGAGTAACGTTGTTTCCCAAGAAATCTCTGTTATCTCCAGATAGAATGATGTTTTCTCAAAACGCCTCCGTTACTTCCGTTATAACGAAATAACGTCAGGCGACACCCTACGAATTGTCAAAAAACTCAAACTTTAGCGACCTCTATCTCCTAGATAGTGAAGTACGCTTTAGTTTCTCTCAGCTTTAGCTACTTCTATCTCCTCGATAGTGAAGTACGCTTTAGTTTTTCAACTTTAGCTACCTCTATCTCCTAGATAGTGAAGTACGCTTTAGTTTTCCAACTTTAGCTACCTCTATCTCCTCGATAGTGAAGTACGCTTTAGTTTTCCAACTTTAGCTACCTCTATCTCCTCGATAGTGAAGTACGCTTTAGTTTTCCAACTTTAGCTACCTCTATCTCCTAGATAGTGAAGTACGCTTTAGTTTTCCAACTTTAGCTACCTCTATCTCCTCGATAGTGAAGTACGCTTTAGTTTTCAAACTTTAGCTACCTCTATCTCCTAGATAGTGAAGTACGCTTTAGTTTTTCAAACTTCAGCTACCTCTATCTCCTCGATAGCGATCAAAGCTTTAGTTTCGTCAGGTGACAACCTCCACTAATTGTCAATCTGGTGACAACCTCCATTAATTGTCAACCAGGTGACAACCTCCATTAATTGTCAAATCAGGTGACAACCTCCATTAATTGTCAATCAGGTGACAACCTCCATTAATTGTCAATCAGGTGACAACCTCCATTAATTGTCAAATCAGGTGACAACCTCCATTAATTGTCAAATCAGGTGACAACCTCCATTAATTGTCAATCAGGTGACAACCTCCATTAATTGTCAATCAGGTGACTCCTGCATTAATCGTCAAAACCTCAAGGATCCTAGATATGTTCCTAACTATCTAGTGAGACTTGAACTACGACCAAGGCTTGATTCCTCCGGGATACGTAGGTAGCCTTTCATAAAGGTCCAGCCATCCGACCACATTGGTCACCCCTTTCATTCATCACTCCTCAGTGGTGAAGTAGCCTTTCATAAAGGTCCAGATATCCGACCACATTGGTCACTCCATTCATCTGGCATATCCCCAGTAGGATCAGCCATTTGACCTCCTAGGTCACTTTCTTTCCATCTTCCTAGCAAGAGACCAGTTTTTCTTCCCCATTCCCCAGTGGATTCCGAAACTACGATCTAGCTTGATTCCTCCGCGATGCATAGGTAGCCTACTTTAGGTTCAGCCAATTAGTCATATATGACCCCTTTCCTCAGTGGATCTTTTTCGAACTACGTTCTGGCTTGATTCCCCTGGGATACGTAGGTAGCCTTTCAAAGGTTCAGCCACTCGACCGCCTTGGTCACCCAATCTGTCTCGATAGTTCGCCAGATTGAATCCTTTTTTATTGACAACCCCACTTTCCCTGCAAGTGACGTTGCCGATGGGCTTCTGTAAGTACCCAAATCTGGCTCATGCCTTTTAGTTAAGTTTCTCGGCAATTTCCCGGACTTTCCTAAAGTTCAGGGGCGATTCGGGAACTTTCCCAAACCTTTCGAGGGGCAAAGGACTTGCTAGGAATTAAAATTCCACGTAATCCCTCGCTGGAAAGATCTTCTAGAATGCCACCTTGCATGGTTCTAGAAACAGGCTGAGTCACAAAAGGATAAGACCGCACGGCTTCATTTGCCAATGTTAATGCCGCACGGCTTCATTAGGAAGCACAAAACTGCCTATAAATAGAGGCCTCCTCTATTCATTTTACAGAGGAATTTTTGGCATTGTTACTTTTCCAAATTCAAACCATGAATTTACAGAAATCAAAACCCTCTCAAAATCACCTCCCTCCTCTCCAAAACTCATCCTCTTCCTTAGGAAAACCTCAAGGGAGATAGAGGAACACCACCATTGGTAACCTCTCCTTCCTCTATCCTTGAAATATACTTGTTATCTTGTTATATTGCCTATTTGCTATTTATCTTGCTATTTATTGCCTTTATATGAGATTTATTGTCATAAAGATCAAATCTTTACTATGTAGATCATCACATCCCCTTTCCCCTTATCACATGGGATTCATGGAGAATCCATACCAAGGATGAACAAAAGACCATAAATGGCTTATTCTAGGGTGGATTTCTCACATGATGATGTGAGAAATGTCATCTTTATCATATAAAAATGTCATATTTTACATAAAAATGTCATCTTTACTTTCATAAATGTCATCCCCTTCCCCTTGACCTTCCTTCCAAGGATTGTCCACCTAAAAGGTTCTTAAAGGACATAGGAAAGCCTTAAAGGTCTCCCCTTTATATTCATAGTCTTAGTTTTCAGAGTGTTCCTTACACTTGTTTGCATAAAAATGCCATCTTTTCCTTTAAATGCAACTCCCCCATGTCCCTCATGGTTGGATCACTCTCCAAGGATTGCCTAGTGACTTTCCTTAGGCACAAAAGGCGTAGGATGAGTATAAAGATCCAATCTTTATACCCTCCCCTTAGTCCCTTTGGTACTTCAAGCATCTCTTGGGGCGTGGCGGTGTAAAGGTCTCATCTTTACATCGTTTCCTCTACATAAAGATGCCATAGTCGAAGTCCCTTTAGAAATGGACGAACTTAATCCCCTACATCTCCATTCATCACTTGAGACGAGCACAAATGTCCCTATCAAGCTCAAATCGTCTCAAGATGTAGGATTGATGGACAAAGGTCCTTCCTTTCTAAAGAGTCTCATTCTTGGACTATAAAAAGATGTGTCCCTATTTCGATCACATATGACCAAAGGTCAATTAATGATGATCCTAAGACCAAGATGACCACGGGATCAAAGTCCCGAACACATCAAAATCCAAGGAATCCCGAGCGATAACCAACTCATGGTTTATACGTTCGGAATACAACTTGGCACATTCCCTCCCTTTTCAAATCACATCTCACACACGAAAGCATAAAGCAAGCACGAAAATTGGATCTTGGAAGACTTGCTTTGGCGAGGCTCCCTGGGTGAACGCCAAACGTTCTTCCCAAGGAGTAACATAACCTCCGGACCCTAATCCTTTTTTTCAAAGTTTTGAGGAAATCAAAATGGCATGGCGACTTCGTTTTTCAATTTAAACCAGATGTCTTCAAACCGATGTGAAGCGGTGCCCCTTCACACGAGAAAGCGGTTCAACTCACAAAAAAGAGAAAAATGCCGCGATCTTTGGGCCCACATTCACACGCGCGTATAATGAAATGGCTCCAAATTGACCACTTTCGAATGAGACCTTCACACCGAGTAATCCGAGCCTACGACTCCACGCCTCATGCTGTTTTGGGAGCAATAACTCTGAACATCCAATTCGATGAGCAAATGGAGTTGGTGGAATTCCAAGTTGTGGAAATCGAGTCCAATTTCTCCGCCTTGCTTGGATGACCTTGGTTGCACCAAATGAAAGTAGTATCATCCACTCTGCACCAATGAATAAAATTCATCAACGGCAATGGGAACCTTGAAATGATACGCGGGAGCAGCATGATGGAGAGTGCTTGGCCAGCAAGCTATGACCCAGAAGAGGGTCCCGACATGACCGAATATTCCTCGGCAGACGAGTCTCCAGTCATGATCCATTTCGAAAGAGATCCCTACATCCATGCATTAAGCCGTGACGAGATAGAGATCGAAGAACTCATGGGCCAAGAAGACAATTCTGATCCATGCGACTGTGAAGAATGCTTAAAACAGGACCAAGAGATGGACGCCCAGATAGAGCTTGACTAGGGAATGTACCCATACTTCGCCGGAAATCCTTCCGAAGAAAGCTGGCCAACCACCAACGCCTTGGAATATGTCAACCCCCATGTCGACACTCTCGAATCCCACGAAGACAGCTACGATAGCATAGTCCAATTCAATGTCCCGGTGCTTGACTTGGAAGAACAATAGCGCAACATCCTCCGGAGCCTGGTCAAGGAAGGAGAAATAGCATGCCCCCGCGATTCAGATATTGTGAATGTCATCCAAGCAAAGACCTCAGCTAAGGGAGCAGATTGTAAAGACCCAATTTTTTTTTTTAATTTCCTTAGTATTATTTTAATTAGAAAAATAAAATAATACTTGATTATTTAATTGTGGTGGACTTGGACTTAATTAGGTGGGCCAATTTAAGAAAGGATTAAATGGGCTTGATAAGGAAATCAAAACCCAATAGGTTAAGAAGCCTTTTCCTAATAGGGCTAGTAAAAACCTAAGCCTACACTATTTTAACTCAAACTCTCCTAATTTTATTCCATAATTCCATAATTCACAAAGAAAAGAAAAAAAATTAAAAACCCTAATTTGCTAAGGGGCGGCCGAACTGAAGGGAGAAGAGATCAGCCGGATTTTGATCTTCTTTGGTCAATATTTCTTAACCACAATCAAGGTAATGTAAAACCCTAAATTCTAATTTTTGTTTCATTCAATTCGGAGTAATATTGAATTAGTTACGATTTTTTGAAGATTTAAAAGTATATTTGTTCTAGGATGATCATTCTTAGGGTTTTAAATGTTCAATCTTGAAGTTAATAGATAGCTTGAGGATTAGAATGATGGGGAATTGAATGTTATAACAATATAATCATAACCCAAAATTCTTCTTGAATTTAGAATAAAAAGAATGTAGATTTAAAACAATTAATGTATTTAAAATTGTTTTGATTAATGAGTAGATGAATTAAATTATTTGGTTAATGTTTAGAAAGTGAAAAGAAAAATCAAATCAATGATGTGAACCTGTTTAGGTTCGGCTGATTGGCCCTAAGGGTGTTTGGATAGGTTTTTTGTTTAATTCGTTAAGCTTTTGGGTTATCTTGAAAAGTCTCGGTTAGTTTTCAAACTGAAAAGGACCAAACTGAATGTTTTTAAAAATTTGAAACAGGTTAAAATTCGACTTTCCGGTCGGTAAATTCTTCAGACGATTAATTGAAGGACTAAACTGCAAAGTCCAAAGCTTCTGGGGGACCAGACTGTAAATATTTAAAAGTTGAGGGACTATTTTGCAAATATTCAAAAGTTGAGGGACTATTTTGCAAATACCCAAAAGTTGAGGGACTATTTTATAAATATTCAAAAGTTAATGATCACTTTGTCATTTCATGGAAGATGAAGGGTCTTTTTGTAAACACTCAAAGTAGAGGACCTTAAAAGTAACTTTCTAAAGAAAGAAAGACTTTTAAAGGTTAAAGAAGAAGAACCAAAATAGAATAAAGGCAACTTCTAAAGAGTAGGAAGTGTAAGCCCAAGAATAATGGAAAAGTTTTAAATATAGAAAGTCACTATTTTAGGAAGTTACCTAAAATAGAAAATATACTATTTAAGAATGATACTTAAATAGAAGGTAAATATTTTAGGAATGTTACCTAAAATAGAAAAAATACTATTTAAGAATGATACTTAAATAGAAGGTAAATATTTTAGGACGGTTACCTAAAATAAGAAAGATACTATTTAAGAAAGATACTTAAATAGAAGGTTACTATTTTAGGAAAGTTACCTAAAATAGAAGGATAATATTTTAGAAATGTACCTAAAATAGAAAGATAGTTAACTAGTAAGATGTGTCCAAAAGCAACTCATAAGTTAACTAAAGATAAATTAACTAGGGTACATAAGAAATAATAAAAAATTACTTGTACCTAAAATGATATCTTTGCATGACTGTAGGTTATACCAGAAGTGCAAAGGAAGCAAGCTAAGGTAAGGAATTACGTTCCTAAACACTTGGTGTATCGATTCTTTGGAAATTCTATCGAGTCTTTTCAAAATTATTCTATCATGTGACGATAGTGTTTTATAAAAATATTTCCTGGACATGAAGTGTCTTTTGGAAATCTTATCTATGATATGTATTGTTCATAGATATCTAAAGTATTGACTTTGCTTATGTGTATTCTTGTTTAATATAAATGCACTATATGTTAGACTTGTGTGAATGTACATGCATGTCAAGATTATATGAAATGATATTGGACTTGTATGATATGTGTTACGTACTTGTTTTAATATACTTTTATGCGCACTCGACATCAATGTCGATGATCGGATGGGAATTACTCAATGTAGGGTAAATCCTAGATAAAAACTATACTATGGAATTGTAATGCCACACTTCCTTGCTTGAACTTTATTGTGATAACCTTTCGTTGAAATGCTTCGATTGAACCGTCATTCAGGTCATCTCCTCATAACTTCAAGGAGATCACGTAATGACTTACTGGGCATCTTTCGCTCATTCCTTCATTCTTATTTTTCCTCCAGGTATGGGAATAAGGATGGAAGATCGTTGTAGGAAAGACGGCGATCAATGAAGAGTTATAGAAGATTTATCGATGAACCAGGATTTTAGTTTAGTTTAAATAAAGCTAGTAGGTTTTACTATTCGTTACATTTGATACTTGCGCACTTATGTAACGTTTATTACTTTAGTACCATTGGGTTGAATAAGTTTGATTATTAAGTTACCGTTGGATTTGAATATTTAAATGTTTAGTATCCGTTGGGACCCTATTTTGGGTATTTATTCATATTGATGAATATTATTATATAAAGGAAATTCTGGGTCGTTACAGTTGGTATCAGAGCTCCGGTTTTAGGTCTTATGGGAAGAATACCTTTAGCTTTAGGAAACCTTAGTTCTAAGAATTTACTTGAACGAAGGCAACCTTGACGTAGATTTAAGTCAAGCCTTGCTCTAAGATTATTATGTGAGTGAGGTAGGCTAAGTGGAAAAGTTAAAGGAATAACTTACTCGTTACTTTGGAAGATTAAAGCATATTTACTTCTAAATATTATGTATTGAAGATATGCTAATGAGGATCTGTCTTGATTATAGGAGATGATCAGGAGATATTCTTTGAGTTTTGGCTGGTACTATGTTCTAGAAGAGTCAAAGGTACCTATAGAGAAAGAAGAGGAAGTTATCGAGGTAATAGAAGATGATGTTCCTAAGGTGGAGATACTTGAGGTACAAGTTGAAAAGATTGGGAGTAGTGAAGCTACTCCAATTGTAATTGAAGATGATAATCAAGAGATAGAGCCAGTAAGTAGGTCTAGAGGAAGACCCGGAGGTTCTAAAAAGACACCAAAGGTACCTAGTGAAAGACCTAGGGGAAGACCTAGGAAGGTGTTGTTTCACGATTGAAAAGTGGGACGTTGAGTTATTTATGAGTAGAGAAAATGAGTAGTTAGTTCTAAACGAACTCCAGATATTTTGTTTAATTTAAAGAGTTTAATGCAATGATAATATTTGAGTATTTTGAGGAAGTGTTTGTGTTTTGTTCTTAAGTGTTAAGCGTGTATGCTAACCTAGAACGAGAAAGTTGGTCGAGTGAAAAGACCATGTGTGAAAAATATTTGGCTTATTGAAATGGCCAAGTGAGAACAATGATTGGTCTGCTGAAACGACCAATGTGAAAAGATGAATGACCTATTGAAACGGTCGAGTGTAATTAAGTTTGGGTCTAGTGAAACGACCGGTATTTGATAAGTGGTCTATTGAAACGACCAAGGATCTAATGAAACGACGATTAAAAGGAAAAAGTTAAAATCCTTTGAGACGGACTTCAATGAGATAACTAACTAAGTAATAAACTTATAAGAAGTTATACTTTCCCTAACTATAATGTCCGAAGGGGAAAGGTTACTAAATTTAGGAAGTTACTAAATTTAGAAAGTTACTATTTTAGGAAAGTACCTAAAATAGAAAGAATAAAGGTTCCTATTTTAGGAATGTACCTAAAATAGAAAGTATAAAATAGAAAGTATAGAAGATACTATTTTTGGAAAGTACCTAAAATAGAAAGTATAAAAGTTACTATTTTAGGAAAAGTGCCTAAAATAGAAAACATAGAAAATACTATTTAGGAGAGTGCCTGAAATAGAAAGTATAGAAGTTGCTATTTTAGGAGAATGCCTAAAATAGAAAGTATGAAAGTTACTATTTTAGGAAAGTTGCCTAAAATAAAAAGATTAGTTAACCAAACCAAGTAGTCTAAGAATAACTCGTAGGTTAACAAGAAGAACTGTTAAAGTGTTTTAGAAACGGAAAAATCTTCAAAGGTAAAATCTAGTCTGTTGAGACGAAGATAAGAAAGTTAATTATAGTCTGTTGTGATGAAAACAAATAAATTTAATTATAGTCTGTTGAGACGGAGATAAGAAAGTTAATTATAGTCTGTTGTGACGAAAACAAAAAAATTTAATTATAGTCTGTTGAGACGGAAATATAAAACCGAAATTGGTCTTTTGAGACGAAACCATAAAGTATTAACTAGCAAGACGGCTACGTATATATATGTAGGGAGCTAGGTAAACTAAATATTATAGTTATTATTACTTATTGTTGAGTGAGTGATAATACAATAAGGTTGTAGCACTAATAAGGGTATTACGCAGATGTCGCGAGCTGGAGACCTTGAGGCGTTAGAGACACCTCGAGTGATAGATACTCCGGGTAAATAAGCGATACCTATCACAACTATTTATAGAAAATTGTCCTTTAGAGATAGGGGCAAGGAACTACTAGTTGATTTCATCAGCCTGGAAATGGATGAATTTGACGTTATACTGGGAATGGATTGGTTGGCTGTGAATTATGCTAACGTAGACTGTTACAAGAAAGAGGTTACTTTCCAAGGAGAAGATGGGAAGGAGTATCGTTTCTTAGGGACGAAGCCCAGGAATCGAACAAACCTAATTTCTGTGATGAAGGCTAGGAAACTACTGAGGAAAGGATGCGAAGGGTTTCTAACGCACCTTGGGGAAACCAATGAAGGTGAATTAAGTATCGAATCCCTTGAAGTGATCCGGGATTTCAAAGACGTGTTTCCTGAGGAATTGCCGGAGATATCGCCAGAAAGAGAAGTGGAATTCTCTATAAAGATTTGACACCAGAAACCACACTGATATCTAAGGCATCATCCGAATAGTGCTGACTTAACTTAAAGAACTGAAGGAACAGTTACAAGAACTATTGGATAAAGGATTGATGAGGTCGAGTGTTTCACCGTGGGGTGCACCGGTACTATTTGTAAAAAAAAAAGAAGGATGGATCGATGAAGATGTGCATCGACTATCGAGAATTGAATCGTGTGATGAAAAGGAACCAGTACCCGTTCCCTAGGATGTATGACTTATGTGACCAACATCGGGGAGAATGTTACTTTTCGAAGATAAATTGAAGGTTTGGTTACCACGCCTGCATGGAAGACCTCATCACACAATTCAAAGAGGTCACCTTCCACTACTTGCCAAGAGACCAAAACCGGTTTGCAGACGCCCTAGCTACCTTGGCTTCACTCGTGGAAATCCCCGAAGGGAAGGTGGTAAAGCCATTCAAAGTAGGAAGAAAGGAAATTTTTGCCTACTGCTGTGAAATCGAGCCAGAGCCTGAGCTAATCAATGAGCCATGGTACAACCAAATCTACCAATACCTCAAGAACGGGGAGACCTCTTTCATGAAGGAGGAAGGCAAATGCAAAGAAGGAATCAAAGCCAAGAGCATCGTGGCCCTGAAATGCCTTGCCTCTCACTTTGTCATCCTTGGAGACATGCTATACAAGAAATGCTACCAAGGATCGCTCCTCCTCTGCATCAACAAGGAAAAACTGAATGAGCTCATGAATGAAGTCCATAATGGGGCTTTTGGTCCCCACATGAATGCCAGAGCCCTGATGCAAATCATTCTCCGAATGGGCTACTACTGGATCTCCATGGAGGCCGATTGCATCCACTTTATTTGAAGCTTCGACAAGTGCCAATGCTTTTCCAACCTCAACCATCTTCCCCCTCATGATCTCTATTGCATGACCACACCCTGGACCTTCGCCACTTGGGGAATCGACATCAACGGGAAGATCGCTCCGCCCTAAAGCAACGACCACGAGTTCATCTTGGTAGCCATCGACTACTTCCCAAAATGGATCGAAGCCAAGTCCTACAAAGTGCTAACTTCTAAGAAGGTCGCACACTTCCTCAAGGAAAACATCATATGCAGATAAGGCATCCGGAACGAGGTCATATCAGACAATGGATCTCACTTCGAAGGAGAATGCGATAGACTATTGGCCGAATTCAAGATCACATGCCATAAGTCCTCTCCTTACAGGCCACAAACTAACGGCGCAGTAGAAGCAGCAAACAAAACCCTCGTAAGGATCATCAGAAAAATGACCATACCGGGACGAGATTGGCCCGAGAAGCTGCACTTGGCACTTTGGGGCTATCAAACATCAGTCAGAACCGCCACGGGAGAAACTCCATTCGCCCTGACCTATGGGATGGAGGCAGTACTGCCCGTCGAGTTGGACATCCCATCACTCCGAGTGTTGTTGGAAAACGAGATCAACGAAGTTGAATGGCTCTGAAGCTAACACGGCGAATTGGCCCTACTAGACGAACTCCGACTAAAGGCCATGGAAAACATTCGAGCCTACCAAAGCAGAATGGCTAGGGCTTTTGACCAGAAGGTCAAATCTCGAAATATCAGGAAAGGCTATCTGGTACTCAAAGAAAAGCCTCCCACCCAAACCAACCCGCTTGGAAAATGGGAACCAACTTGGATCGGCCCGTTCGTGGTCGAAAAGATCTTCTCTGGAGGTGCCAAGAAGCTGACATACCTAGACAGCAATCCCTTCATAAATCCAGTCAACTGAAGCAAACATCGCCGATACTTCGCCTAAAGAAGATCGACTTTTATGTCTCCCTGTCACTTCTAAAAAGTGTCGAACTATGGAGACATGAGCTCCTCGGTCCGGGGGGAACGTAGGCAGCCTTCATTGGTTCGGTCTAAAAACACACAAAAATACAAAAATTTTGATGCCAATCAAAGCTCAGATCAATCCAAACACAAAAATCCAAAAATTGGACGCCGTCAAGGCTCAGATAAAAAGCAAGCAAGAGATCTTGCGTCTCGACAAAACTTTAAAAGTAAATCACAAATCACCAGAATTAAAACACTTATTGATGAGTACAAGCACGGTCTACTCTTAAGCTCACAACATGCTAAAAGACAACTTAATACATTTAACAAATAATGTGTCTGCAATGAGTGAATACTTAGGAGGTCATTCCGCGCCACTCGCGCTTGTCCCTTCGCCATTCTTCCCTTTCTTCCCTCGTCCCCGGCGAGTCTTCTTTCGCTCCACGTGAGCCAGCTCTGTCTCTCTCATTCCGAGATCAGGGGTCCTCTCCGTCGAGTCAAACAATCCAGTAGCTCGCAGAGCTTCATTCGCCCATGCCTCGGCCCGAATCTCTTCCCTGTGAGTCTGCAAAAGGGGACCTCTCTCTGTCAGTCGGTTAAATCTGGTCTCGTAGTCAAACAAAGCGTCTCCCGTAACATTCTGAGGGTTAGACCAGGCTTCTGCACTTCTAAGGCTGTAGCTGAGATGACAATCTTGCCCCAGAATTGCTTTGTGCCTCCTCCCCAAAACCACTTGGGTCTGCCCGATATGCTGCTCGTACCAATCCAGGTACTCTGTGGTCAACACAACATTCTCCCGACATCTAAGGAGTACCACAGGAGGGAAGGCAGAATACTTCCATACCCTCAGAAAAATATAGAAAGGCATCTGAATCTGTCATAGAGAAAGAAGCTACCTCCATAGTGGCGATGTCATTCCAGCCCAGCAAAAGCTCTTGCCTCATCCCAAACTGTCGAGAAACAAGCGACGGGATGTAAAAAGAAGACCAAGACAACCCCGGAACTCTGAGAACATAGGAACCTTCCTGAAAGGCCCTCCTAGTCTCAATCCCCCAATGGGGAACCCACCAACGGATCTGATGCATGCCAAGATGAGCCATCCATCTCTCCCAGGTGGACTGATCCATATCCAAGACAAGAGGCCGCTGAGCAAACGTCTACGGACTAAAAGAGGCCGGAGACATAGGCATAGCTTGAAGCCTCTCTCGCAGCCACAAGGTGAGCAAAATGGGACTTCCCCCTTGCATGAACCTATCCCCTATCGCCAAGCAATCAATGCCGTGAAGGGTTTCCCCAAAACCAAAGGAGCAATATCCTCACCGGCTCGGCAATGCCCTACCACATCCAACAAGGCACCGTCACATACCCCAAGGGAGCTGACCATGAAAAGCGTTGCTATCACGCATAAAGCAAACGCATTCCAAGAGACATCACTCTCATCATCACCAACAAACCTCTCGGGTAGCGTAGAATTATCAATATGACCCGAATCAAAAGTCATACCTTGTGCTTCCTCCAACGAAGCCCGAAGAAAGTATGCGAGTTTCACGCTCACGGTCGCACCTTCGATCAAAGGAAGCGAGATGGCCTCCACCTCTGGTCTTCCAAACAAAGCCCAAAAATCCTCAAAGGTGGGCGTAATCTCATTGTAGGAGAAGCTATACACATGCATCCTAACATCCCAGAAACTTGCGGCCGTCCGCAACAACTCCCAATCAGGAACTAACTCCTTAAGGGATCAAACGAATCAAAGTTGAAATCTCACCTCAAAACCCATCTATTGTGTCTCATGTGGTGCCTCATCCACGTCTTGAGCCGCTCAAGAAATTTTGCTTGCCTCTCCTTAGAAAGCCTCAGTGAAACTCTCGGAACGAAAAATGAATCCATGGCAAAAAATGGAGGTTTTTTGAGAAAACGAGGAAGAAGGCTCGAAATGACTGCAAATTGGGAATGGGGAGATAAGGGAAATCCATATTTTCAGTAAATCTTGTCCCCTCTCAAAAAGAAAGAAGTGGCCGTGCGGACCACTTTGCATGCATGAAGTGTCCGCATGGACCACTTTGTAACCTGTCTAAATTTTCAGCAACTGCAAAACAGTTACTGCCCGCGGCAGGATTTTGCACCCGACTGTTCAAAATCCTTGACAAAGCCATTTCCGACCCCCATACACTTAGAGAAGGTCTGCTGAGAAACGCGTTTCTCCATAACTATGGAGAAACGTGTTTTTAATAGCCAGAAGCTTTGCATTTGATATCCAGAAAAAAAAAGCCCAAGGCCAAGACCAAAAGCTTCTGGATATCCAGAAGCTTTGGGTTTGATATCAAGAAACTGTTAGGTGCATATCCAGAAAGTATGTGAAATGTATATCCAGAAACTGTTAGGTGCATATCCATAAACTGTTAGGTGCATATCCAGAAATGTGTTAGGGCATATCCAGAAATTGCTATTGAAGGTTTCTGGATATCCAGAAACCTTCAAATGTATATCCAGAAACCATCAAATGAATATTCAGAAACATTTTGAAGGTTTCTGGATATTCATTTGAAGGTTTCTGGATATCACTTTCATAAGGTTCTGGATATCCAGTTCATTGTCGCGCGACAAGTCGGGACCCGTTTCTCCATAACTTATGGAGAAACGCATTTCTCCCTAGATTTTGGCATACACTTAACACAAATGCATTCCCAGCTCATGCGACATGCACAAAAAATAATAAACTAGAAACAATTCCTAGGCCAGTTCCCCAGAATTACATATAAATCATTAGATCACAAATAAAATGCTTTGTTCGTCAAATATGTGTATTTTATTACATATACAAATGTCTGTTACAATACAAAAAAAAAGAAGAAAAACTAAAGGAGACCTACTCCGAGTCCTCATCATCACCCTCGCCGGACGAGAACCCTGCATCTCGGCAAAGCCGGCAGCCACATCCTCATCATCGGAAACCTCGAATCCCTCCTTGATCGAGTACTCGAGATAGTCCGAAGGGTCGAGCCCAGCAAAAGGATCAAAGAAGGGAAGCGAGGACGAACCCTCACCCTACGCACTCGATGGAACGAAGAACTGGTGAAAGGATTGTGGCCTCCAAACCTCCGAAGAAGTCCCCGCGTCAAAGCTATGCCGCTCCCGAACCGGCATCTCAGGCTGTGGCTCCGCCTCGGCCTGAGAAGAAGGAGTATCTACAGACCTCCTCGAAGTCATTGGCTCGAAAGCTGCCGCACTCTGCGAAGACCTACAGGACAACTTCCTCATAAGATTCTTCGTAAAAGCCCTCAACCCCACATACTGGTGGGTAAGCACGTCTATGGTCCGCCCCGAGGCCTGCACAACAAACAACAAAAGAAACGCTCAGCAAAAGAGATACAAAAAAAAGGGACTCGACAAAAGAGAAAAATACAGGAAAAGATGCCAAGAAGGAAAAGAGTAAGCAAACTCACCGCAACATCTGGGTCAACCCGGTAGGCGGCAGGAGCCTGCTCCGGGATAGGCACCGATACCCTCCTCCTAGAGTCCCCACAGACATAAGTGAAGTCCGGTCCATGCACCGGAACATCATGAGGAAGTGATGAGCCAGTCCGCCTCCCCTTCCCCAACGCCTGCGGCGTCCTCAACTCGTGCCTGATGAAGGCTGCATATTTCTCGCCCTCCGGGACGAACTCCTCGGCGCCCACACCGGCCCGGTACCTCTCGAACACCAGCAGGTCCGTATCAGTAGGGCTCATCATACGGAAGGGAGGATCCCTTAAAGCAATAGGGGGAATACCAGCGCCTTGCTGCCAGAACCCCCTCTCCCCTAAATATATGGAGTCGCAAGTAAGGCCCCGCAGAAGCTTCCTCTGCCGCGTCATCCCAAGAGCGGCCTCCAGCTCATCCTCGCCATACGGAGTCCAAGGGTACAGCTGACACCCATCCAGGCTATCCCTCTCCAAAAATCGATGCACATCCCCATATGTGACAGTGATCTTCCCCCGGCTCATCCTCCTATTACTCAAAGAGCGATCCTAGCACAACATGGCGGGATACCCAAACAAGGCCTCATCCTGCTAGTCCCACGGCTGGCACCGGAAGATCTCGTAGCACCACACCTTCGACCAAAAAGAAGATAATACTCAGACAAAGAAAAAGAAAAAGAAAAAGAAAAAGAAAAAGAAAAAGAAAAAGAAAAAGAAAAAGAAAAAGAAAAAGAAAAAGAAAAAGAAAAAGAAAAAGAAAAAGAAAAAGAAAAAGAAAAAGAAAAAGAAAAGAAGAAACGATGAGGTGCTAAACTACAAAAGCATGTAAACTCTTACCTCCAGCGCGAAGTCAAAGCACCCCAGGGAGTTGACCTCGCCCAGGCTGAACTTGTCCAAGGCAAAGTAGAGCTCGGCCAAGCCCGCCTCTCCCCAGGAAATATCACAAACCCTCTTCAAGTCCACCAGACTCTCAAGTAGAGGGAAAAGAGCAGTGGAAGCATGATTTGAGAACAAAGTTTCGGAAAGGGCGAACCACAAAAATGAGCGTGCCAGCTGCTCCGCCGACACTACCCCAGTATCCCAGTGATACTCCCCGATGTTGGCAGTAATCTTCGCCTCCACATCATGGTACACCATACCCAAGCCCTTACGGGGCCAAGGTGCAAAGCCAAGCAGCTCAGTCAGGAGCTTATCAGACATCCGATCCCGCCATCTCACCGACTCCCCCTTGAAGGACAACCTGGTGATGGCCGCAAAATCCGTGGGAGTCACCGTTGTCTCCCTCCAGCTGAAGTGGAAGTTATGCGTGGTATCCCACCAATACTCAGACAAGGCCAGAAAAATGCCTTTGTTCTTCTGAGTCTCCACCAGCTCGGACAGGTTCACCACAAACACGTTCAGCCCAGAAGTAATAACTAGCCTTCGAGGGATAGGTCTCCCATCTCGAGAGATATCAGGCATGCTCCTCCATACCTCAAGCACGGCCTCTAGGGATCCCCGTGACTTCATCCTTTTCGTCTTCCCAGACGAAGACACCTCATCCTACAGGTAAACACAGCAAAGGTACGCCAATAACGATACTTAACAAATATCCACAAAAAAAAAAAAACAACAAAAACAAAAATGATGATACATATCATTTACAAGCACAAAAGTCCGTCCTAAAATGGCAATTTCACAAACAAAAGTCCATCCCAAAACGGCAATTTCACAAACACAAAAGTCCGTCCCAACACGGCAAGTCTTACAACACACAATTTTTCAACACAAAGGGATCCGTCCCTACACACATTTTTTCCGACAAAATGGATCCGTCCCTACACACATTTTTTTAACAAAAGGGTCCGTTCCTACACACATTTTTTCCAACAAAAAGGGTCCATCCCACAACACTTTTTTTTTTCCAACAAAAGGGTCCATCCCCACATTTTTCAACAAAAGGGATCCGTCCCTACAAAGCATTTTTCCAACAAAAGGGATCCGTCCCTACACGACTGTAAGTACCCCAATCTGGATCACTCCCTGACAAACACCTGGGAAACACCGCAGACTCACACAAACGTGATCTCGAAAACTCGTAGCCTTCAAAAACTCAAAAACCACCAACCAAACCAAGGGGGGGGGGCATCCTGGGATTAAAAAGTACAAAAGGACTTTTAAGGAATTTTGTAAAATATGGAATTGGTAGCTTGTGCCGTGCGACACACCTTGCCAAGAGACATCATAATTACAAAATCTCCTTAAAGTGCCAATATTCCCTTAAATCCAGGAAAACCAAAAAACTGGTAATGGTTGCCAGTGCCGCGCGACACAACCTGCCAGAATCTGGACCCTGTAAATAGAGGCCTCCCCATCTCATTTTTGAGACTAAATCCTCTTCTCCTCTCTCCCCCATCCTTCAGGCTTCCTCTCTAAGACCCTTCGGGGCAATTCCGGTCCCTTTCGGTTCCCTTCGGAGCATTCCGAGGCCCCTCGTGGTACTCTGAAGCTCTGCCAGCACTGCCGAGCGCTTCTGAGACTCTCCCGAGCTGCCCCGAGGCACTCCCGAGGCATTCCAAAGCCTTGCCAATCCATCCCAAAGCCCTGTCAATCCATCCCGAGGCATTCTGGTCCATTCCGAGGTATCCCAGCCCTTTCCGAGCACAACCAACGATCCCGACGCACGCCTAAACTCTGCCCTAGCGCAACCGACGATCCCGACACACGACGAACCTCTGCCTGAGTCCAGTCAAAGATCCCTGCGATCCCAACGCACGTCGAAACTCTGCCCGAGTATACACCTGACAATCTCGAGGTATGCCAAAGCTCTGTCCGCAGACAACCGGCACATCCCGACACCATCCCCGTCCATCCCGGAACACTATTCAACACTCAAACACTATTCCCCCGTGGAAGACAGACACGAACCAACATTGGTAAGGCTTCCTTCCTACACTATTTCAATACATAGCGTACGATGTTGACATTATATACAGCATGCATTTTTAAAAGAACACACACACAACTTTTAAAGAAAGAAAAGATATCGAAAGACTCGTTTTTACGAGGCAACTCGGGTGCGCATTTACTATGCCCTTCCTGAGGAGTAATCTGACCTCCAAACTCAAAATCTCAACACCCAACAACAGTTTTTAAACTGAGTCTTTTCTCAATGTTTTGAGCTAAATCAAAATGGCGTGGCGACACTACAAGCGAAAAATGCAGCGACACACGGTCCCGACTGACCGATGCTAGATGCCGGGGCGCCCGCGCGCGAGCCGGATCTGGGTAATTTCAATTGGTGACTCTGCTGGGGATTATTTTGTTTTAAAAACTTTTAAACAAAAAATAAAAAAAATTTAAAACGATGATGTGGGTCAAACTTTCATTTCACCCCTTTCTTTAACTGTTATGTGTGTGAGCATGTGCTTTACTTTTTTATTTTACAAAAAAAAAAAATATAAAAAATGCATCAATATACATCTGTGTACATACATTTAAAATTCTTCAAAAACTTTTGTTTTACTTAGAAAAAGAATTTTAGTGACCGCACACTACTCGCACTACTGCCTCGGTACACTGCACGCTACGCGCACTTGCTGCCTCGGATACACTGCACACTACAACCCTTAACCCGGGGTGGTCTCAGTTGCAGTTCATTTGGCCTTCCTACGCCTCTCGGATGCGCTTAGGATCATTCCAAACATCTCATCCTAACCAGTGTCAACCCTCCACGCTTGCGTCACACTCTGTCCAGACTCGGTTGGTTTTTACCTAGTCCGTGTCATACTGCCTGGATACATATCCCATGCCGGTCATTTTTCTGGGCCGAAGCTCGGAACTCAAGATCCCTTGCGCAAGCAAAGCGATAAAAGGTCATGCTGAAATCTTGACCCGATCTTGATTTCCAAATCTACACCCAGACGATGTTCCGTTCAGGATATATATCCATGCCCACATGAGACCAAGTCATCAAGCCTTGAATATGTCAGCCATGACTATATGACCTAGCCAACGCCTAACGACATAGATCCCTTGCGCAAGCAAGGTAAAGAGAGGTCATGCCGAACTCTCGACCAGATCTTGACTCAGGTATCGGCTCGGCTCACTATTCACATGGCTAACGCATTAAAATGAACATGACAGGCTCGGTCCTTAGGTTCAATTTTTCTTTTAGGTCGGTGGAAACCGCTTGCCTTATAGGACCCTCGCCCGGGGCTGTCCACCCCGGGATGTCGAAATATAGGTGAAAAACGAGGGGCTTATAGCCGCACAGATGGTCTCCACTGACCCAGGATCTAGCATAGTTGTGAAAAAGAAGAGAAATCTTTTCCAACATACCTAGGATTCTGAGAAAACACTGTTTTAAGTAAATTAAAACAACAAAAAAAAATCATCAATAAATAACAGAAACAGCATGTCACATGAGCTTTCCCTCTTTTATCCAAAAGGCCTTCCCATGTCTAAACCTTACTCTTCACCCCCTCCAGCAAACAGAGAGTGATCGAGAGTACCCTGGAACTATTCTCCCAATGTCAAAGCCGCAAGGTCCAACATCATTCCCAGTACAGCTACCAGGGCAGTCCGTCAACTCCCCATGGCCAAGTCGGCAGATAACAACGAGGAAAACGAAACCTTACCCCCGAGAAATTTCCCGACAATGGAGGAAGTTTGGCAAGCTGTCATAGCCCTCGAAAAATGCCAAGGTGAGCAACAAGCCTGAATCGAAGGTGCCATGCACCATTTCGGAACATTGGCCACCCCCCAACCACCTGGGGCTCCCAAAGACATACCCGCTCCTGCAGCTCCTAACGTCTCTCATTGTCTCCCAAAATTCAATCTCTTACCCTCGTACGAACCCTGCAACTATGACATAAAACCATAAGACCCCAAGGGGAAGACATTGCCCAGTCAACATCCCGAGGTCCCAATACCACCAGAGAATGATGAACACATCTGGTGGGACATCTGCGATTGCACTGCTTGTCTGGAAATGGAATTCCAAGATGAAATAAACAAGGATCGCCCTCCAAGAAAGAAGAAACCCTCTTCTCAATGAAAACTGAAGAAGAGATACGAAGACGGCGATCCCACAGTCGGAACCCTCGGAGAACCGTCAGGAAAGTTTGACTACTACGTCATCTACTCCAGCAAATCTCCTCAGCCTAGCTCTACGCAAGATCACGACAACTTCTGCTCCATGATTAGCTGGGACGAGCTTCTCATAGCCATCAATGGCCCGAGGGTCCAAATACCCGAACCCCTGTCTTGGGAAGATATCAAAGCCACTGTTGACACTTCAACAAAAGCAATAACGGTGAACGAACTGATATGTGAAGCATGGCCCTATGCCAACCACGGCCCTCCTATGACAGAAATAGGAGAGACAAGCAAAGCAGCAAAGCAGCAAAGCCAGAGGTGAACGTAATCACGCGTTCCAGTCAAATCCCGGTGCATCCTCTAAGGACAGACAAAAGGACAGACAAAAGGATAGACATACCTTAGCCTCGAACCGAAATGGGCCCCTACGCCAAAGAAGCCAAAAATCTTGACCCAAAGGCTGAAGACCCTATCTTAACTCAGCTTAAGCGTACCCAAGCTAACATATCCCCTTGGTCCTTACTCACTTCCTCTTACACGCACAAACTCAAGATGGAGGAAAGCCTGGCCCAGACCACGGTACCTATCACCATGACACCAGATGAAGCGGTCCAGATGATCATCAACGTTCACTACAGCAACATCATCACTTTCACGGAGCTCGACCTCCCAAAATTTGGGGTTGACCATAACAAGCCTCTCTATATAACAGTCCAACTGGACGAGCGCCACCTCCCTCGAGTCTTGGTAGACGGGGGATCAGCCATGAACGTCCTCCCATCCAAAATTATGGACTTGCTAGGGATCAAGCCAACTAATCTGAAGCCCTCAACTCAGACAATCAAGGCATACGACTCGACAATTAACTCCATCTTGGGGATAGCCATGCTGAACCTATGGTTCGGAAAGCAGATGATCCCGACAGACTTCCAAGTCATCGACATCCCGATCACATTAATTGCCATCTTGGGATGCCCTTTGCTACACATGATAAATGGGGTGGCATCTACCCTACACCGGTGCGTAAAGTTCGTCCAAGGAACGGATCTCACCATCATCTATGGTGACAGCATAACCACCGAGGGGACCGACACAAATGGTATCCCGGTCTTGGAAATCAAACATGACAATGATGGTATGATGCTGACGGGGTTCATAGTCGAAAGCCCAAAAGCCCAAGTATGCCACATAGACCTGCCCCTGACTTGGGATCGGATCCCTCCTACAATGAACATGATGAAGCTCATGAACTAAATCCCAGGGCTTGGTTTGGGAAAACGCCATCAATGTACCCAACAAATCATCAAGGTCACGAAACAAAATACCCTCCATGGCCTAGGATACGTTCTCACTCCCAAGGACGCTGCAGAAAACAGAAAAGTTACACGGAAGCGCTCCGCTACTGACAAAAGAGGCTTGCACGCAATCTCCGACCTCCGCCCTTACAGCTTCGACATGGCCCGGTACTTCACAAAGAAAGCTGGCAGTTTGAACGAAGACACAGAAAAGGGGACAGAGCTGATCAATGCCAAACAAAACTGGTCGACAATAATGGACAAACTCCAACAAATCCTGGAAAGGTTCAGAGGCCTCAAGCCGAACCCAGTCAGAAGAGCATTTCTCGATACACCAACTCTGCCGGGACCCACTACCACCACTATTCATAATGAATTCTGGTTCAGGAAACCCCCCTATTTGGCAGAAGAACTCAAAAAACTCTCTGTCAACATCCCTGCCACAAACATGCGGGATGAGTCTGCATTCGAACTAGCAATGCCCAAGACAAGAACGGAAGACTCCGCAGACGATGCCTGGAACGAGCCAGTGCTCCACTAACTCTTCAGTGAAGAAATCAAGGTGCCAGACCAAATCGATTTTGTTTCTGATAACTCCATGGTAGCCATGATTTGGAACAACAGCGCGAAGCCTTTCGACCCTCGCTTCCTTTCAAGCTCACTAACATTGCCACTCAAAAACTGGGCCACCTCTCCGGACCTGCTGCCAGCAAGAAGGACATGATCGAACAACTTGGTCTAACCCCTCGTGCCCTAGAGTCCAGAGTCAAAACCCATTCGGAGTCCAGTGTCTTTGAATTTGAGTGTCTCGAGTCATCTGTTGGCCTTACGCCAGAAGATTACGAACTCATTGCCAATAATGTATTCCCATATGCTCTTAATGAAAGTTTCGACCTTTCCGAGTATCCTCTCATTGCATCTTTAACAACTGATAAATTAACTAACACACAAACAGTTAATAACGATTCACTTGATAAAGAAGCAGACACATTAAACGAACAATACATTAAACACACCTTTAAGCATGTTGTCAAATGAGAGAAAAACCAGGCCCAAGCTGCTGAAGAGGTTTTAACCAAAGTGAATTTGGGAATTGCTGAAGAGCCAAAAGAGGCGCAAATCGGAAGTTTCTTCACAGGCGCTGAGCAAAATGCATTGACTGCACTGCTCAAAGAATTTGTGGACGTGTTCGCTTGGTCTTACCGAGACATGCCCGGCTTAGATCCAGCCATAGTGGAACATCGAATTCCCTTGAATCCCGAGGCTAAGCCCATCAAGCAAAAGCTACGCCTGTATGTACCCAAATCTGGCTCATGCCTTCCGGTTAATTTTCCCGGCAATTCCGGTAATTTTTCCGGTAATTCCCCGGATTTTCCTAAAGTTCCGGAACAATTCCGGAACTGTTCCAAGCCTTTTAAGGGCTGAAGGAAATGCTTGGTGATTAAGAAACACGTTTTTCTTAATCCCAAAACCCTTCTAGAAGACTGCCACCTTGCATGTTTCTAGAAAAATCCAGATTTGGCTACTTATGTCGTGCGACATAACCAGCCAGGAAGAGTTCTAGAACCATGCCACCTTGCATGTTTCTAGAAGAATCCAGAAGTGGCTACTTATGTCGTGCGACATAACCAGCCAGGAAGAGTTCTAGAACCATGCCACCTTGCATGTTTCTAGAAGGAAAACGGTTATGGCTTATCATGTCGTGCGACATAACAAGCCCATGCAGGCAGCCTATAAATAGAGGCCTTCACCTCTCATTTTGCACACACCTCTTCCACCCCTCAGTCACCCTCTATAGGGAATACGCCCAGAAGCCTTCTCTTTCCTCACATACCCCCCAAATCACCCCAATCCTCTCAAATCAATTCTACACACACTTCCCACACACACACACTTCATATATACATCAAGAATCAAGGAATTCTCACGGTCTCAAGGCTGGACACCAACTCCGGAGGAGGACGCTAGAAGGCTCCTATATCTAACTTGATATAGTAGTTGTGGATCTTCAAGGGTAACGAGTTTCTACCCATTTTCCACTCTCTATTTTCATTCAAATGTGAAATCTCTATGCTAAATGCATTTATAATGTAGTATTCTGATTAAAGTTGCATACTTTATGTTATATTACCCAGATCCACATTTTATTTCATTGCATTTCATATAAAAGCTCCGGTTTAACTTGGTTTTGCATGAACACTCAAGATGAGTGTGGATCCCTCATATCCACACCTCTTGAAGTGTTCATTATCAATAAACATGCTCTCGAGATTTGTTTGTGAAGTAACTTGACCATTTTGGTGCCTTGTTACCTCTGCAAATCTCGGTTGTTTAAACTTACGCAAAATGGCTTATTATGTCACGCGACATAGGCGGCCTATGTCGTGCGACATATATAGCCGGTTGCGAGACTCCTTATCTTTTTCATTTGCAATCTGATGTTTTCCTTTTCTAATGCATCAATCGCATTTAAACTAAAACATTTGCATACGGAAGCAGCATCATTTGCATTAAAAGGATATCTTTTTCACCAAAATGACATCTTTGCTTTAATGGTGCATCCTTTGCACTCAAAAACCCCCCTTTTCACATTAAAGATGCATCTTTTGCATTTAAAAACTCATTTTCATACTCAAAATGCATACTTTACATTAAAAAATCATTCTTTGCCATTTTCATGCATCATTTGTGCATTAAATGCTATTTTCCAACATAAAAATACATTCTTTACATAAAAATCTTTTCTTTGCACAAAAGGCATCCCTTGCAACCAAAAGACATTCTTTACACTCCAAAAATGCCATCTTTTCACTAAAGTATCATTTTTACATGCATTCCCCCATGTCCCCATTAGCAACCTTGGAACGGACCGGTGTAAAAGTTCTCATCTTTGCATCGTTCCTTCCATTAAAGGTTCCATATCTCTTTAGAAAGGGACACCTTGAACCCTATATCTCCGATTATCGCTTAAGAAAGAGTATGAAGCCTCTATACGAGCTCGACCGTCTTAAAGCGTAGGATTGATGGGCTAAGGACATTCCTTCCTAAAGAACCTCATCTTTGACCACAAAGAGAGTCATTCTCTCGATCACGCAAGTCCCGAGGGTCCCGAGGTTAAAATGCGATGATCCCAAGTCACAAGATGAGGACGGGATCATAATCCCAAATACATAAAATTCCAAGGAATCCCGAGCGACAACCAACAAATGGTTTGTACGTCCGGAAGACAACTTGGGACATTCCCCCCCCCTTATTTTCAAACACATGCACACAAGAAAGCACGCAAGCAAGCACGATTAATGAAATCATGGGAGACTTGCTCCGGCAAGGCACCTTGGGTGAACGCCAAACGTTCTTCCCAAGGGGTAACTTAACCTCCGAACCCATAAAACCTTTTTTTCAAAGTTTTGAGGTAATCAAAATGGCGTGGCGACTCCGTTTTTCAAATTAAACCGGTTGTCTTCAAACTCGCGTGAATCCAACACCAAAATTTGGGCACCACATTCACAGTTTGGCGACTCCGCTGGGGACTACCCAAAGGAGAAAAGCTTCTATTTTCAAAACAAAAAAATTGATACTCGGTATATAGGTGGAAACCACTTACCCTTCCTGTACACTCCCTGACGTGGGAGTTGGGATAACCGGTGGTTTAACAATCCACGTACCAGTATCCCTTTTCGAAAAAAACAATTTTGAAAAAAAATAAAAGAAAGCTTTTCCCCTTTGAGCGGGTTAGACTCCCGTCGCCGATTTCATTAAATCATGCTTGCTTTCTTTACCATGCATTGCATCATTTGCATCTTGGAATCTGTGCATACTTTGAAAACGGGAAACAACCCGAAAAATAGCAAAAGGAGTGGAACCTGGAAAATTGATCCATGCAGTCGTACGGCTCAATCCTCATTGGATTCGGCCAAGGCGACCTCGGTGGCAATTCCACCGAGGAAAAATCATGGTTAATCTGGCGATCCTAGCGGCTTGGGGCTATTCGGCTCCATGGCTCGATCGGGGCTCCCGAGAAAATTTACGTGCTTATGTGTTGCATTTTCCCCGTCCCGAAAATCATTCCTTTAAAACACATTTATGAAAATCTCTGTTTTAACTCAAAAAGGAACATTTTAGGAGACCGCACACTACGCGCACACGATATATCTGTACACTTTTGCACGCACGTCCTTCAAACCCGAGGTGGTTCGAGTGCGATCACGGACGGCCTTACGATGCTCCGGGCGCGCACGGAATCATCCCAACCTCCCCATGGCGGCCGGTGTCGACCAATGCACGGTCCGTGTCACACGTTTCAAAAATCCGTGACTTTTGGTTGGTTTTGGTCTAGTCCGTGTCATATAGCCCAGCTTGCATACCCACGTAAAGGTCAAGCCTTAGCTCATAACGGAAGCCAAGATTATCGCTCAAGCGATTCTGCCGAAATGAAGCAAGGAAAAATCGGTGGGATCTTGACTCCGACATTGACTATTGACCTTGACCCGCACGGAATGCGTAAGAGTCAAGACCGAGTCTTTGCCAAAAAAAAAAAAAAAAAAAAAAATCAAAAGATCTTTCGCTCAAGCGAAGCTCAGCCAAAATTCCGACAAGGAAAAATTGGCAAGATCTTGACCGGCATTGACTTCGATTCCGACTCACGCACTGCGTATGCAACGAAGTTCAATGTGACACTGTGTCATCCGGCTTTTTACCGCCCGACCCATGCCTATTATTCTCTCGGACATTACCGAAAGTCAAAAAACGTCATTCGCTCAAGCGAAAATCTGCCAAAAGCCAATCAAGGCAGAAAGACGAGACTTTCCTGGTATTGCCTTGACTATAATCCGCATCGCTCGTGCGTTAAAAGGTCCTATGACCCGCTAGACCCGTTAGGAGCGTTCTTTACTCTCGGTCGGTGGGATCCGCGTGCCCTATAGGACCCTCGCCAGAGTGTCCACCCTGGGAGGTCAAAATACAGGTGGAATACGAGGGGCTTATAGACGTAGTGACGGAACCCACTAATCCAGGATCTAGAGTAGTTGCGAAAAAAGAAGGGCAAACCCCCCCTTTTCCAACCAAATAGGAATAAATAAAAGACATGATTTTAAGTAAACTTGAACAATTAATGTAATTATAATTGCATTTTCCTATCTCTGATACCCTTAATCGAGACCTCCTCGGTCCGATTTCTGATTTTTCCGATCCCGACCTTTCATGGTCAAATCCATAATTGGGACCTCCTCGGTCCGATCTCATATTCTCCTATCCCGACCTTTCATGGTCAAATCCATAATCGGGACCTCCTCTGTCCGATCTCATATTTTCCTATCTCCGACCTTTCATGGTCAAATCCTGTCGAGACCTCCTCGGTCCGATTTCCGATTTTCTGTCCGACCTTTCATGGTGAGCCTAATCGAGACCTCCTCGGTCCGATTTCCGATTTTCTGTCGAGACCTTTCATGGTCAAATCCTAATCGAGACCTCCTCGGTCCGATTTCCGATTTCCCATCTCGACCTTTCATGGTCAAATCCTAATGTCGAGACCTCCTCGGTCCGATCCTCGATTTTTCCATCTCGACCTTTCGCGGTCAAATCCCCTAGTCGAGACCTCCTCGGATCCGATCCCCAATTTTTCAAAGGTCGAATCCGCAGTGGGACCTCCTCGGTCAGATCTCCAGATTTTTCTGTCCCAGGAGCTTTGTGGTCGAATCCTTTGTCGAGACCTCCTCTCGGTCCAGACCTAGATTTCCCTATCTCGGCACTGTGGTCAAACCCTAATCGAGACCTCCTCGGTCCGATTTTCTATCTCGACCTTTCATGGTCGAATCCACTGTCCCGAGACCTCCTCGGTCCGTCTCGGAATTTCCATCTCGACCTTTCATGGTGAATCCTGTCGAGACCTCCTCGGTCAGTCTCGATTTTCCATCTCGACCTTTCGCGGTCAAATCCTAATCGAGACCTCCTCGGAGTCCGATCCCCCAATTTTAGTCTCGTCTTTTCCGATCAAATTAGGATTAGGAGAAAATGTGTTTTCGAGCAAAAGTTAAAGCGATAAGTGCACGTTAGTTGAGCCTTCGGCCCTAAACAACTTACCTTTGAGTCTAAACCTTACCCTATCCCCGGAGTCTAAACCTTGCTGTCCCTTTCCACGGCCGAGAAAGAAGTGGGCTATTTCAGAATCTTTTGGGTCGGCGACTTTCGAGGTTCCAGGTTAGGACAGGTTCGGACGGTTCAATCGGTTGGAGAGTGGCGAGGAATGGCGGATTTGTGACGAAAACTTGAGTGAGGGTGCGGAAATCGAGATGATTAGGAAGGAAGAGTTAGTCTGGCTTTGGAAAATGCCCCGGAAAGGTTCATGAAGAGCAGTGTCATTTGCTGGCTTATCGGTGCTCTTCGCCGTCGTAAATGGAGTCAAGTATACAAATGAGAGTCGAAGCCGGTTCCCTGGTAGTGGTCGAAGATGAGACTCGAGAAGTAACCATCAAAGACCCCTGCTTCCTATAACCAATACCTTCCTCTCCATCCTCATTACGATCCCTTATCCCAGATTACCTCTCCTCTTGATCCTTTCCAACATCCCGGCTCATCGGGCCCCATTACCCTCGAGGCTCCTCCCAGAACGGATTTGGCTTTTACCCCTGTCTCTCGAAGTTTCGGCCAATACACCTTGCCGGTTTATGCTCCAACCTCACATAATCAATTTGAGTTATGTGGCTATATTGAAGCCCCTACACCCACACGAGTGCGATCATGAGTGGCCAAAGGATGATTCCAAGTCTCAGTTGTCACCTAGGGCTTAATGGTCATTAGTCCAAATGTGAGTCGGTTTGCCTCTTGTTTCCCTCCGCCGATAAAGAGTCTGTTGCGATTTCCAATAACCTTTCGGGAGAGTCCCGTTGACCCCCATGTGGCAATATTGATGGAACAAGTGAAACAAATGCAAGAGAAGTTTGACTTCATGATGAGTATCAATACTCACTTGACCCCAGGAACGTCGAACCAAGGAGCAAGGAAATGACTCCACCAAGCACTTGACCCGATACCACGCGGCACCTGAGCGACAGCCAGTATGCCCCATGTCGGCACAGGTTCCTCACAAAGGAAAGAGTCGTCGTAGCCTCCTTCAGCCAAATCCAACAATGGAACCAACTGGACAATGGAACTCAGAGTCTTGAGAACAGCAATGTCTCCGAAAACCCCGCTCACCTTTCATTTTTGACTTAATACGGATATGCCTTTAACCAAGATCTTTGGAAAAGATGATGAAAGAAAAGGCTGATAAAGCCCTTTGGAGAATTGGAAACCCAGGGAATCCCCATGTTCGGTTGGATGAATCCCAAGCCAACTGTCTTTTCCATCGTCAATACCACAGGGCACATGACAACGGATGATTGCACCTATTTGAGCATGAAGATCCCGGAAGTTGATAGAAAATGGGAAGCTCGAGAACCTTCATGGGCCCAGCACGAGAAAGCTATGGTAAGAGGTCGATTCGGGATGTACAAGGTTCGAGAAAACGTCGGTCCCCGATGATTCGGGATGCCACATGAGCAAAGTTTTCGATTGATTTGGGTGAAAGCGAAGCCAGCTTCTCGCACCTCTCTCGAGAATTATAAGCCAAGAAATCCAAGTCAGAGTTGACGAGGACCAAGTTACGCGTGAAATTACCTACCAAGCATTATGGTCAAATGCGACGGTTAACAAGTGTGTGGATCGAAGAAGGAATTCGGGTGGCTGATCTACGAAGGAAAGCTGGGATTAGCTGCACAGCCGGTCCAACCCGCGAAGAGTTAAGCTAGACTAGGGTCTACCTATCCTTAAGTATAAAAGAAAAAAAAGAAAAAAAGAAAAATAGTCTCTCAGTCAACCTTCGTAGGTTCTAGTACTTTTCTCTTTCAATCAAGTCCTCTACGGACATTGTATTTAATCTTCAATTTTCTATAAAAGAGTCTTCTTCTTTTCTTACTAGACTTAAAGACATTATTTGCATACCTACATTACATTTTAATGAAATGGTTTTATTTTATATGATAAAACCTTGCATTGCTCCGAACAAATAATCTCTGCAAATAAATTAACATTACGATTAATCGGTGTGAGAAAGTCAACTAATGCCATCAAGCCATACACTTTCTAAAGCATCCACAAAAGGCCTTCATCGAAGCCATGCGCTTTCCCCGAGCCATGTCCCTCACAGTCCTTCATCTTGACCGAGTCAACGGCGTCGGCCCCAACATCGAACGAGCAAAGGCTCGGCGAAAGATTGACCCCCTAGTGTCGATAACAACGCCTAGGGGCTGAATTGGCTTAGACCTCGAGGGTATCAAGAATGTTGACGGGGGGCTCGCCTTGGTCCTCATGTGCTCTAAAAATAAAAAAAAAAAAAAAAAAAATGTAGTGCAAAAGGTAATGTGTAGTGTTCTAGTACTTTTCTCTTTCAATCAAGTCCTCTACGGACATTGTATTTAATCTTCAATTTTCTATAAAAGAGTCTTCTTCTTTCTTACTAGACTTAAGACATTATTTGCATACCTACATTACATTTAATGAAATGGTTTTATTTTATATGATCACTTGCATTTGCTCAACAAATAATCTCTAAATAATTAACATTCTGATTAATCGATGTGAGAAAGTCAACTAATGCCATCAAGCCATACACTTTCCCCACCCCGCAAAAGGCCTTCATCAAAGCCATACACTTTCCCAAACCATGTCCTCCCCATCACCTTGACCAAGTCAACAACGGCGGCATCATCAAGGGACAGCAAAGGCCACTCGGCTTCAAAAGATTGACCCCGTGTCGGCAACAACCTCGAGGGTATCAAGAATGTTCAAGCGAGGCTCGCCTTGGTCCTCATGTGCTTGAGAAAATAAAAAAAAAAGAAAAAAAATGTAGTGCAAAAAGAGTAATACCAGGCTAATTTGAATATCCCAAAAAAAGGGCGGAGTCTAGGCAAAAAACAGGGTTGCACATATATAAAAAAAAAAGAAAAGGAAAAATCTTAGTGCAAAAGAGAAATACCCAGCTAGACCGAAAATCCCAAAAAAGGGCAGTCTAGGCAAAAAACAGGGTTGCACATAGAAAATAAAAGAAAATGAGGCCAAGGACCCAGCACCGCCCATCGAAAGCTTGACGGACAGGCAAAATCAAAGCTCAGAGAATGAAAGTTGTCGATAACAATGGGGCGGTCGAATCAAAGCCAGAAGCATTTCATAAGCCCACAGGCACGTGCAAATCCTTTCTCCCCCAATGAAAGAGGAAGAAATCAGAAGCAGTCGTCCAAAAATGACTTGGTCAAGGAATCATCCCGAGGCCCACACCTCATTATCTCATCCTAAGCCTTTTCACTAAAGGAACCACAAATCCCATTTCCCAAAACCAAACACAGTCCGGCCAAGGCCGAACTACGGCGACCTGAGCTCCTCACAATGAGGGGAACGTAGGCAACCAGAAATGGTCCGGTCATAAGCATATTCAAATTCCAGAGAATTCGGTCTCATCAATGACCTCTCTCCCATAGACACAGTCAAAACCCAGAAAACCCGGTCTCATCAATGACCTCCCTATACACAAACCTTTCTTTCACACCAGCCAATCTTGATCCGCGGCATTGGTTGACTTTCTCCTCATGACTAATAAGAATGTTTTTTCATATCGAGATTAGTGGTTGAATAACCCGAGCATTAATAAAGGGTTTTAAGTAATTTTGTGATCATTGTAAATAAAACAAGTTTTCAGATGTCTTGACAAGTTTTCTCTTTCTACATCTTAGGAAAAATAGAGCTAAACACTGATTTTCTGTCAGCAGGGGCTTCCATACACTTTTACCAACCTCTCTACGCTTATACTCTCCCAAAAGGGTCAAACCCAAAGCGAGTTTTGTGCCTACATCGAATAAGGCCATCGGAATAACACAAAATCGGGATATATTCCCACCTTTCGAAAAATATGCCCCTGTATGTATTTCTGAGAATCTTTTCTTTCACATCTTCTTAAGGTTGACTGATTGACTAAAGAAAATAAAAAAAAAAGAGAAAGAAGGATAGGTTTTTCCTCTTCTGCCACAATTCTCATTAGGGCTGCCCCGAAACTTTGTCAAAGCATTCCTTTAAACTGGGGCTTCTTTAGCCATTTTCGGGGTTCGCATCGGGTTCTTCACTAGGTCCCTAGATGGATTCAGTTTTGTTCAGATCAACCTCAGGATCACTTCCGCAGTACCAATCATATTGGGATTTTTGCTAGGTCGTCAGATTGGGGCTCTACCAAGTCACTTCTTCGAAAACCTAAGACTTCGCCTGCTCAGTTCATCCAACCGGGGCTTTGCCAGTGAAAGGATCTTTCATGGGGCTTTGCAGAAAATTTTTCCTCAGACCGGGGCTCCGATAAGTCGCATCCATCCCTAGAAGAGAGGTTTGGTCACTTCGACATATGCTTTAGTCTTTGGTTGTAAAAGCCTATCAGCATCAGCTTCAAATGCCAGAATGTGAGAAAGGAACATTCATCGAGACCCGAGTTTTAAACCCAGTCTCAGCCCAAGAGGGAATCCTAGTCCACGTTGACAACAACAGCAGTTCAGTCCGCACCCAAAGGATACAACCCCACCTGCTTGAAACCCGTCTTAAGCACATTCTATATGTACATCCAGACCCAGTCTCTACCATTGTTTCCAAGAAGAAACCACCCCTAGGCTCAAGTAACGTGCCAATTGCTAATAATACGTTTTCTCCCAAAAGCGCCTTCGTTACTTCCGTTATAACGAGATAACGCCAGGCGACAGTTTCCTAATTGTCAAAAATCCAACTTAAGATACCTCTATCACGAATAGTGAAGTATGCTTAAGTTCTTCTAGCTTTAGCTCCCTCTATCTCTGTCAAAAAAAAAAAAGAGATAGCGCCGTAAGCTTTAGCTTCCGTTAGAATGAAATAATGTCAGGTGACAACCTCCATTAATTGTCAAAACTCTCAAGGATCCTAGACATCGTTCCTAACCGTCGAGATGATGCTTGAACTACGATCAAGGCTTGATTCCTCCGGGATACGTAGGTAGCCTTTCATAAAAGGTTCAGCCATCCGACCACATTGGTCACCTTTTTTCTTTCCCCATTTCTCAATGGTGCGTAAGCTTTTCATAAAAGTCCAACTATCTGACCACATTGGTCACCCCCCTTTTTATTTGGCACATTCCTAATAGGATCGGCCGTTATCACCAAATGGGATAACGATTCCTCCGGGAAATTCTCTGTTATCACCAAATGGGATAACGATTCCTCCGGGAAATCCTCCGTTACTGCCAAATGGGATAACGTTTCCTCCGGGAAATTCTCCGTTATCGCCAAATGGGATAACGATTCCTCCGGGAAATTCTCTGTTATCACCAAATGGGATAACGATTCCTCCGGGAAATTCTCTGTTATTGCCAAATGGGATAACGTTTCCTCCGGGAAATCCTCCGTTATCGCCAAATGGGATAACGTTTCCTCCGGGAAATTCTCCGTTATCGCCAAATGGGATAACGATTCCTCCGGGAAATTCTCCGTTATCACCAAATGGGATAACGATTCCTCTGGGAAATTCTCCGTTATCACCAAATGGGATAACGATTCCTCCGGGAAATTCTCTGTTATTGCCAAATGGGATAACGATTCCTCCGGAAAATTCTCCGTTATCAGTTATTGCCAGAAGGCAATAACATTTCGATTTATTTCGATCTCTGTTATTTCCGAATGACGGAATAACATTTCGACCTTTTTTCGCTTTATTTCGATCTCCGTCATTCCAAGGTGGAAGAATGACATTTCGCTCTTTCTCTTTCGATCTCCGTTATTCCGTTATAACGGGATAACGCTAGGTGACAACCTCCGAATTGTAAAAACTCTAAACTAAGCTACCTCTATCCAGAATAGTGACGTATGCTAAGTTTCTATCAACTTAAGCTACCTCTATCCAGAATAGTGACGTATGCTAAGTTTCTATCAACTTAAGCTACCTCTATCCCGAATAGTGACGTACGCTCAAGTTTCTCTCAACTTAAGCTACCTCTATCCCGAATAGTGACGTATGCTTAAATCATCCAAACTTTGGCAACCCATATCTCTGATTCGAAAGAGATTGAGACGTATGCTCAAGTTCACCAAACTCTAGCTACCTCTATCCCCTCGATAGTGACGTAAGCTCTAGTTTCAACTAGGTGACAACCTCCGAATTGTCAAAACTCTAAACTAAGCTACCTCTATCCAGAATAGTGACGTATGCTAAGTTTCTATCGACTTAAGCTACCTCTATCCAGAATAGTGACGTATGCTAAGTTTCTATCAACTTAAGCTACCTCTATCCCGAATAGTGACGTACGCTCAAGTTTCTCTCAACTTAAGCTACCTCTATCCCGAATAGTGACGTATGCTTAAATCATCCAAACTTTGGCAACCCATATCTACGATTCGAAAGAGATTGGAGACGTATGCTCAAGTTCACCAAACTCTAGCTACCTCTATCCCCTCGATAGTGACGTAAGCTCTAGTTTCAACTAGGTGACAACCTCCGAATTGTCAAAACTCTAAACTAAGCTACCTCTATCCAGAATAGTGACGTATGCTAAGTTTCTCTCAACTTAAGCTACCTTTATCCGCGAATAGTGACGTATGCCCAAGTCATTTCAACTTGTGCTACCTCTATCCGCGAATAGTGACGTATGCCCAAGTCATTTCAACTTGTGCTACCTCTATCCGCGAATAGTGACGTATGCCCAAGTCATTTCAACTTGTGCTACCTCTATCCGCGAATAGTGACGTATGCTCAAGTCATTTCAACTTGTGCTACCTCTATCCGCGAATAGTGACGTATGCCCAAGTCATTTCAACTTGTGCTACCTCTATCCGCGAATAGTGACGTATGCCCAAGTCATTTCAACTTGTGCTACCTCTATCCGCGAATAGTGACGTATGCCCAAGTCATTTCAACTTGTGCTACCTCTATCCGCGAATAGTGACGTATGCCCAAGTCATTTCAACTTGTGCTACCTCTATCCGCGAATAGTGACGTATGCTCAAGTCATTTCAACTTGTGCTACCTCTATCCGCGAATAGTGACGTATGCTCAAGTCATTTCAACTTGTGCTACCTCTATCCGTGAATAGTGACGTATGCCCAAGTCATTTCAACTTGTGCTACCTCTATCCGCGAATAGTGACGTATGCCCAAGTCATTTCAACTTGTGCTACCTCTATCCGCGAATAGTGACGTATGCCCAAGTCATTTCAACTTGTGCTACCTCTATCCGCGAATAGTGACGTATGCTCAAGTCATTTCAACTTGTGCTACCTCTATCCGCGAATAGTGACGTATGCCCAAGTCATTTCAACTTGTGCTACCTCTATCCGCGAATAGTGACGTATGCCCAAGTCATTTCAACTTGTGCTACCTCTATCCGCGAATAGTGACGTATGCCCAAGTCATTTCAACTTGTGCTACCTCTATCCGCGAATAGTGACGTATGCTCAAGTCATTTCGACTTGTGCTACCTCTATCCGCGAATAGTGACGTATGCCCAAGTCATTTCAACTTGTGCTACCTCTATCCGCGAATAGTGACGTATGCCCAAGTCATTTCAACTTGTGCTACCTCTATCCGCGAATAGTGACGTATGCCCAAGTCATTTCAACTTGTCAGGCTACCTCTATCCGCGCGAATGTGCTGACGTATGCTCAAGTCATTTCAACTTGTGCTACCTCTATCCGCGAATAGTGACGTATGCCCAAGTCATTTCAACTTGTGCTACCTCTATCCGCGAATAGTGACGTATGCCCAAGTCATTCCAACTTGTGCTACCTCTATCCGCGAATAGTGACGTACGCTCAAGTTTCCCAACTTAAGTTACCTCTATCTCCGTCATAAAAGAGATAGCGCCATAAGCTCTAGCTTCTTCAGGTGACAGCCTCCAGTAATTGTCAAAATCTCAAGGATCCTAGACATCGTTCCTAACTATCTAGTGATTCTTGAACTACGATTATGGCTTGATTCCTCCGGGATACGTAGGTAGCCTTTCATGAAAGGTCCAGCCACTCGACCAACTTGGTCACCCAATCCGTCTCGGCATTCGCCGATTGGATCCTTTTCTATCGACAACCCCACTCGCCCGCAAGTGACGTTGCCGAGGGGCTTCGTAAGTACCCAAATCCGGCTCATGCCTTCCGTTAATTTTCCGGCAATTCCGGTAATTTTTCGGTAATTCCCCGGATTTTCCTAAAGTTAGGAACAATTCCGAACTGTTCCAAGCCTTTTAAGGGCTGAAGGGAATGCTTGGTGATTAAGAAACACGTTTTTCTTAATCCCAAAACCCTTCTAGAAGACCGCCACCTTGCATGTTTCTAGAAAAAGCAGATTTGGCTACTTATGTCGTGCGACATAATCAGCCAGAGAAACCTTCTAGAACCATGCCACCTTGCATGTTTCTAGAAGAATCCAGAAGTGGCTACTTATGTCGTGCGACATAACCAGCCAGAGAGAGTTCTAGAACCATGCCACCTTGCATGTTTCTAGAAGGAAAACGGTTATGGCTTATCATGTCGTGCGACATAACAAGCCCATGCAAAGTACCTATAAATAGAGGCCTTCACCTCTCATTTTGCACACACCTCTTCCACCCCTCGGTCCCCTCTATAGGGAATACGCTCCGAAGCCTCCTCTCTCCTCACATACCCCCCAAATCACCTCAATCCTCTCAAATCAATTCTACACACACTTCCCACACACACACACACTTCATATATACATCAAGAATCAAGGAATTCTCACGGATCCAAGGCCGAACTCTCCTGGGAGGAGGACGCTAAAAGGCTCCTATATCTAACTTGATATAGGAGTTGTGGATCTTCAAGGGTAACGAGTTTCTACCCATTTTCCACTCTCTATTTTCCTTCAAATGTGAAATCTATATGCTAAATGCATTGATAATGTAGTATTCTCGATTAAAGTTGCATACTTTAGCTTCATATTACCCAGATCCACATTTTATTTCATTACATTTCATATAAAATCTCCGTTTTGACTTGGTTTTGCATGAACACTCAAGATGAGTGTGGATCCCTCATATCCACACCCTCTTGAAGTGTTCATTATCAATAAACATGCTCTTCGAGATTTGTTTGTGAAGTAACTTGACCATTTTGGTGCCTTGTTACCTCTGCAAATCTCGGTTGTTTAGGCTTCGCAAAATGGCTTATTATGTCACGCGACATAGGCACTATGTCGCGCGACATACATAGCCAGTTTGCAGACTCCTTATCTTTTCAGCTGTAATCTGATGTTTTCCTTTTCTAATGCACCAATCTGCATTTAAACTAAAACATTTGCATACAGAGCAGCATCATTTGCATTAAAAGGATATCTTTTTCACCAAAATGATATCTTTGCTTTAACGGTGCATCCTTTGCATTCAAAAACCCCCTTTTCACATTAAAGATGCAATCTTTTGCATTTAAAAACTCATTTTCATACTCAAAATGCATACTTTGCATTAAAAAATCATTCTTTGCCATTTTCATGCATCATTTGTGCATTAAATGCTATTTTCCAACATAAAAATACATTCTTTACATAAAAATCTTTTCTTTGCACGAAAAGGCATCCCTTGCAACCAAAAGACATTCTTTACACTCCAAAAATGCCATCTTTTCACTAAAGTATCATTTTTACATGCATTCCCCCATGTCCCCATTAGCAACCTTGGAACGGACCGGTGTAAAAGCTCTCATCTTTGCATCGTTCCTTCCATTAAAGGTTCCATATCTCTTTAGAAAGGGACACCTTGAACCCTATATCTCCGATTATCGCTTAAGAAAGAGTATGAAGCCTCTATACGAGCTCGACCGTCTTAAAGCGTAGGATTGATGGGCTAAGGACCCTCCTTTTCTAAAGAACCTCATCTTTGACCAAAAGAGAGTCATTCTCTCGATCACGCAAGTCCCGAGGGTCCCGAGGTTTAAAATGCGATGATCACAAGTCATAAGATGAGGACGGGATCATAATCCCAAATACATAAAATTCCAAGGAATCCCGAGCGACAACCAACAAATGGTTTGTACGTCCGGAAGACAACTTGGGACATTCCCCCCCCTTATTTTCAAACACATGCACACAAGAAAGCACGCAAGCAAGCACGATTAATGAAATCATGGGAGACTTGCTCCGGCAAGGCACTTTGGGTGAACGCCAAACGTTCTTCCCAAGGGGTAACTTAACCTCCGAACCCATAAAACCTTTTTTTCAAAGTTTTGAGGTAATCAAAATGGCGTGGCGACTCCGTTTTTCAAATAACTCGGATGTCTTCAAACTCGCGTGAATTCCAATAAACAAAATTTTGGGCACACATTCACAGGTCCGTACGGACCTTTGTGTCATTACCAGTTTTTTGAGTTTCCTGGATTTCAGGGAATATTGTGGACTTTGTGGGGATTTTGCCATCATTTTGGCGTGTTGACGTAAGTGTCCGTACGGACCATTCTTACTTTGCAAAGTAGTCCGTACGGACCACTATGTCAACTGGCCATTTTTTGTTATTCCTGCAAAGTCCTTGAGTTCCCTTTTATCCCTGAAAGGTTCTCCCTTGGTTTGGATGGTGATTTTGGACCTTTTGGACGTTACGGGTCTTCGGGATCACGAATGCTTGAGTCCTCAGTGTTTCCCGTATGCTCGGATGGAGAGCGGTCCGAATTGGGGTACTTACAATAGTTTATGTCTCTACCTCACAAACATGTTTGAGAGATTTTGTAGAGGCTATGACATCAACATTTGAAATGAGAATAATAGGTGAACTAAATTTCTTCTTAGGCTTGCAGGTGAAACAATCAAATGAAGGAATTTTTATATCACAAAGCAAGTATGCAAAAAACTTGGTAAAAAGGTTCGGTTTGGAAGGGGCAAAAAGTTCCAAAATTCCTATGGGTTCAACTCTCAAACTCGAAAAGGACCAAGTCGGGGAGGATGTTGATCCAACTCTCTACCGTTCCATGATAGGTAGCCTTCTTTATTTCACTTCTAGCCGCTCTGATATTATGTTTAGCATGTGTGTGTGTGTGCACGTTATCAAGCCAATCCTAAAGTCTCTCACCTTAATTCCGTTAAAAAGATAATCAAATATGTCTCTGGAACAAATGAATTAGGGATTTGGTTTAGTAAGGATACTAATACTAATTTGGTAGGCTTTAGTGACATGGATTGGGCAGGGGATATGGATGATAGAAATAGTACTAGTGGGGGGTGTTTTTATTTAGGGAATAATTTTGTTTCATGGTACAGTTGTAAGCAAAATTGTGTCTCACTCTCGATTGCTGAATTTGAGTATGTAGCAGCCGGGAGTTGTTGCTCACAACTTATTTGGTTAAAACATATGCTAGATGACTATGGGCTTGAAAGTAATGTGTTAACCATGTACTGTGATAATTTGAGTGCTATAAATATTTCCAAAAACCCCGTTAAACACTCCCGCACCAAACATATAGATATCCGTCATCATTTTCTAAGAGATAGGGTTGATAAAGGTTTAATTCAAATTGAGCATATTGATACAACGTATTAACTTGTTGACATTTTTACCAAAGCCATGTACCATGAGAGATGTTCTATCTTGAAAAGATCTCTTGGTATTTGCAATCTCTGAGTACTGTTATGAGGTGTTACCCTTAGTGCTGGCAGCACTGGAGGTAACACTTGTATACTAGTGTTTTTCATATTTTCATGTTTAAAAAAAATGTTTTGAAACCAGTAATGGTGGCACATGCTGACCTTTTTGTTCTGGTAGGATAACATTTAGGTTAACACTATTGATAACATCCCTTATGCTCAAAAGTGACAAAGTCACTAATTTTATGATGAATTAAAAGGTCAAAGGCATATTATTCCCTTAGTAACCCGGGGCACAACTTTCGTTGCGACGATGATTCCTTGCTAAATGAGGATAATATTTAGTGATTTTGTACTAAGTATTAGGAACATGTAGTTCGCTGCTACAATGTATCCTACTTGAAAGGTGCAAATCACTAAATCTTTTACACTTTATAAGAACTCGGGGCACATAGCTCGCTGTTACGATGTTTCTTTGTAGATAAAGAAGTGTAAATGCTTATATAAGGCTTGTTCTGTCTCAAATGCTTGAAGATAAATAAGCTTGTTATGCCTCAATTGCCTAAAAATGAAGAAATTCTTTAAGGGAATATTTATCACATGTGATATCCTAAGTGTTATCATTAGTGCCATTAACAAATTAGTATGTGCTAAATTAGTTTTTTTTCTTTGTTCGATTTTGTTGAATAAATTTTTGAAGTCTGAAAGTCCTTTCTTATCTGAAGTTTACGAGTTTGAAAAAGTCTTCAACAAATCCTTTAAAATCGTGGTAGATAAATTGAGTAACTATATCCCTAAAATCTTGGAGTCTCGTTACTATGGTTTATGGATTCCGTTTACTTAGACTATTTACACATTATTTTTGTCTCTCTTTTTATTTTTTTCTTTCTTATATTAAAAAAAAAGGATAATGACCGGTTTGTCTTGGTTGTTAGGGGTAGTATTTGAGTTCATCTATAAGAAAGAGAAAATAGGGGGAGTGTGAATAATAATAGGGTGAGTAATTGTAGTAGTTAAATGTGGATATATAAGGAGTTGAAGAGGTCAAATCAAATCAAATCAAATCTATATCACCTATACTCCTTACCTATTCCATAACCTCCATAATAGATCAACCCTTTAATTTGGATTTTTAAAACTATATATTTATTCTCTTTTCACTCTCTATCGTCAATTCCCTCTCTCTCTCACCGTCTTCTACTTTTTCCGAAATCAAACCCTTCCTAAACCCTTCTCCACCTAGGTCTAAATTCCATCCATGGCTTCTCCATCTCAAAACCAAAATGATCCAATGGAGCAATCCCCTAGTGCTACCTCTCGTGCTATCTCACCTATGCAGATATCACCCACGGTAACACCCGCTTCTCCAAGCATGGCTATGTCGGTGGATGCACCTCATTTGGTCACCACCATAGCTCATGTTTCTCCCGCAGTGATTCTACCATTGCCTCCAGTTGTTCCCAAAGGAAAAGAAGAAAAGAAAGGCGACTTCCTCCACCCAACCAGCTGCCCAAGCTACCAAGAAGAGATCCTCTAATAGGATCATTGCAATCGGGAATAAAGGCACAACAAATACTCCTTCTGATCCCGTGAAGGTTCATTCAGTCTATCCTCCGCTCATGCTTCGGATGAGAATTACAATTTGGAGGCTGAAAAAGGTCAATCATATGAGACTTTGAAGAATGGGTTCTTGATGAGGATGAATGACGCGCCCCGAACTGTGGTCCTACTTGGCCCCACGCACAGGACACGCTCTGAAGATGCCTTTATTTTAAAAACTTTTCGAAATGTCCTTTTCAAAATTTGCCAATTACAAAACCTGTTTAACTTTAAGAAACTTTCATAAACATTTCAACTAAAGTTAAAACATTTAACTTCAATCCAACTTAACTTTACAAACCAACATACCACTCCTTTACAAACCAAGGAAACATAGTTTCAAAATGTAAAATATTTACAATCCTTAAAGAGTTACAAAATAGGGACAACATATCAAGTCTCGGAATACTACCCCAAGGTTATACATTTACATAATGTAACCATACAAAATACCTTTCTCAAAATACAATCCCAACTATGCGTCCTCTCAGTGATCAACGTGTCCTAGCCCCTGGCTCGCCTCTATCTAAGAAAGCAATAAAAGGACGGGGTGAGATTAATCTCAGCAAGTTATTATATATGCAACAAGATGATATACAATCACATTATATAAGCATATAACATCAAACTCAACATATATATATATCACATTCTTGTCAACACAAAGAAAGATAAATATAATAACACATAAGTGCAATAATGTAACACTTAAAAGGATACTGAGCCAAGGTTTAATCCTCAAAAGGATATCACAATCCGAGCAACATCCACAGCTGAAGAAGCGGTTCCAGAACCCAATCACAATATCAACAATACGGGTGAAAATGACACAAAGTCATACCCCAATGTGCAACTAGACTACACGCTAAAAAGGGGAGCTAGCTCACTACCCAAACCATGGCCAATGGTAGGGAAAAGGGACCCAGTGTATGGATTATAATGAACTCGGCTCGGGTGCCATTATAATCCCATAATAATGCCCAACAATCAAGGACCATCTGGACTTGAAATAGAAGCACAGTATTAAATACTTGCTTAGAACAACCGATGATTCCAAAGTGGGGAACCATACCAATAAAGTATATCAAAATGATAGCAAGATGATAACAAGTATCCATCAAAAGTAGCACAAAGGCTAAACAATCCTTAAACAATTCCATTCAACTTAGGATTCCAAAGTAGGGAACCCTAATCAAGAACATCATAAGGATGTCAAACAAATCCAAAAGGTTCAACACATAAGGTCTACACACTTATAATAACCATTCAAGGATGTATCATCAATCATATAAGGATACAAGTTAGGTTTTTTGGAAATCAATGGTTCCAACCTACTTTAACTATCTTCCAATTATCAAAATTGGTATGTAAAGACATCCTTTTGTAGCTCATATGTTGTACTTTGATTATAATGTTCAAATGGTTGAAATATATGTTATATAGTTGGACCTACATTGCTTTGAAAACAACTCAGCAAAACTGGGCAGGGCACGACTCATGCCCTAGGGCACGACTCGTGACCCTTTAACACACAGCCTGATACAGTCGTCAACCCAAAGCACGACCTGTCACGAATGCATGGCACGACTCATGCCCTATGCAGAATTCAGCACATCAGCTGAAACATCAGCAAACTAAAATGAGACATTTACAAGTCAATTTTTCCAACTTAACAACAATACCAAAACACCAACTTCAGTATATCCCAACCAAAATGACCTCAAACATTTCCCAAGTTAGCCAAAGTCATTTTTACCATTTCCAACCCAAGAAAATTGATCAAAAATCACTTTGTGAATGTGGGCCCTCGGGATTGAACCGTTTTAAGGGTCGCCGTTCACCTCAGTTTGAAGACACCAGTTTTATTGAAAAATGGAGTCGCCATGCCATTTTGATTTTCTCAAAACTTTGAAAAAAAGGATAAGGGTCCGGAGGTTAAGTTACTCCTTGGGAAGAACGTTTGGCATTCACCCAAGGAGCCTTGCAAAAGCAAGTCTTCCTAGATTCGAAGTTTGTGCTTGTTTGTGTGCTCGTGTGTATGTGTGATTTGAAAAGAGGAGGGAATGTGCCAAGTTTATCTGCCAGACATATAAACCATATAAGTAGGTTATAGCTCGGGATTCCTTGGATTTTGATGTTTTCGGGATTTTGATCCCGTGCTCATTTTGGACTTGTGATCATCATTACGGGACTTTTCTACCCTCCCGTTAGATTAATCAACCATGGTAGGCGTAAGAGCCTTGGTATGTCTTAAACTAACGTTCTTTGGGGATTTAGTCACATGTGACCGAGAGGGGCTCGTCTTTTAAGTCCAAGAATGAGACTCTTTAAAAAAGGAGGAATCTTTGCCCATCAATCCTACATCTTGAGACGATAAAGATTTGTAGGGACATTTTATGTTCGTCTCAAGTGATTATCGGAGATGTCGGGACTAAGATCCGTCGGTTTCTAAAGGGACAACGACTATGGCATTTTTGTGATGGAAACGATGTAAAGATGGAGTCTTTACACTGATCCTCACCACGAAATGCTCCAAGAACCAAGAGACTAGGGGAAAGGGGTATAAAAATTGGATCTTTATACTCATCCTATGTCTTTTGTGCCTTAAAAGGCTATTAGACATTGGAGAGAGATCCATCTTTTTTAGGGACATGGGGGAAATGACATTAAAGTAAATATTGCATTTTTAATGTAAATAATACATTGACCATCATTAAACTAGAGACATAAAGTAAAAGGGATGATCTTTATGGCTTTTCCTATGTCCTTTAAGACCTCATAAGGTGGACAATCCTTGGAAAGCTAGATCAAAGGAAGGGGATGACATAATATGAATAAAGATTGCATTTTTATGCAAAAAGGTAAAGGGACATCACATAATCATGTGGTAGATATTCCCTAGAACAAGCCACTTGTGGAACCTTGTTCATCCTTGGGAGAGGATCTCCAATGAATCCTTTGTGTAGGGGGAGTGGGAATATGATATTTACATTGCAAAGATAAGAATTTTAAGACAATAAATCAATATAAATGGCAAGTAACAATAATATAAATGACAAATAGAAAGTAAAGCAAGATAATGAGAGTAAATCAAGGGGAAAGGAAGGAGAGATTACCAATATTGGTTTTCTCTATCTCCCAAGGGGATTTTCCTATTTAGGAATAGATTAGGATGAGATTTGTGTATGAGGGAGGTGAGTTTTGAGTGATTTTAGTCACTGGAAATTCGTGTTTTAATTTGGCCAGAGTAACAGTGCTGAAATTCTTCCTCTTAAAATGAATAGAGGAGGCATCTATTTATAGGCTGCTGTGTGCTTCCTAAAGAAGCCGCCCGGCATGAATCCTCGGCAAAAGACGCCGCCCGACGTTATCCTCTGTCGTGTCAGCATGTTTCTAGATTCATGCAAGGTGGCAGCTAGAGGCTTCTTTCCAGCGAGGTCCTGCTTGGAATTCTAATTCCTAGCAGGTCCTTCCTCCCTTGGAATGTTTTGAAAAGTTCCCAAATCGCCCCTAAACTTTATGAAAGTTTGGGGAATTGCCAGGAAACTTAACCGAAAGGCATGGGCCAGATTTGGGTACTGACAGAAGCCCCTCGGCAATGGTACTTGCAAAGCAAGTGGGGTTGTCGATAAAAGTGAGAATCAGATCTGGCGAACTGCCGAGATGGATTGGAATTAGGTAACCAAGGAGGTTGAGTGGCTGAACCTTTGGAAGGCTACCTACGTATCCCAAGGGAATCAAGCCAAATCGTAGTTCTGGATCCACTGGGGAAAGGGTGTCATATGTGACAAATTGGCTGAACCTAAAGTAGGCTACCTACGTATCCCTGGAGAATCAAGCCATGATCGTAGTTTGGAATCCACTTGGGAATGGCGAAGAGAAACTGGTCCCTTGCTATGAAGATGGAAAGGAAGTGACCTAAGAGGTCGAAGGCTAGTCCTTCTGGGGACATGCCAAATGAAGGAAGTGACCAATGTGGTCGGATAGTCGGACCTTTTGAGAGGGTCGCGCACTACTGAGGAGTGATGAAGAAAGGGGGTGACCAATATGGTTGGATGGCTGGACCTTTTGACAATTCAGAGGCTGTCACCTTAAGAAGCTATAGCTTACATCGCTATCGCGGAGATAGAGGAAGCTAAAGCTTGAATGTTGACGATTTGGAGGATGTCACCTTAAGAAGCTATAGCTTACGTCGCTATCGCGGAGATAGAGGTAGCTAAAGCTTGAATGTTGACAATTCAGAGGCTGTCACCTTAAGAAGCTATAGCTTACGTTGCTATCGCGGAGATAGAGGTAGCTAAAGCTGGAATTTGACAATTCAGAGGATGTCACCTTAAGAAGCTATAGCTTATGTTTCTATTGCGGAGATAGAGGTAGCTAAAGCTGGAATTTGACAATTCGGAGGATGTCACCTTAAGAAGCTATAGCTTACGTCGCTATTACAGAGATAGAGGTAGCTAAAGCTAGATTTTGACAATTCGGAGGATGTCACCTTAAGAAGCTATAGCTTACGTTGCTATCACGGAGATAGAGGTAGCTAAAGCTAGATTTTGACAATTCAGAGGATGTCACCTTAAGAAGCTATAGCTTACGTCGCTATCGCGGAGATAGAGGTAGCTAAAGCTGGAATTTGACAATTCGGAGGATGTCACCTTAAGAAGCTATAGCTTACGCCGCTATCACGGAGATAGAGATAGCTAAATCTGGAATTTGACAATTCGGAGGATGTCACCTTAAGAAGCTATAGCTTACGTAGCTATCGCGGGGATAGAGGTAGCTAAAGCTTGAATGTTGATAATTCGGAGGATGTCACCTTAAGAAACTATAGCTTACGTAGCTATCGCGGAGATAGAGGAAGCTAAAGCTTGAATGTTGACAATTCGGAGGATGTCACCTTAAGAAGCTATAGCTTACGTCGCTATCGCGGAGATAGAGGTAGCTAAAGCTGGAATTTGATAATTCGGAGGATGTCACCTTAAGAAGCTATAGCTTATGCCGCTATCGCGGAGATAGAGGTAGCTAAAGCTCGAATTTGACAATTCGGAGGATGTCACTTTACGTTATCCCATTTGGTGATAACGGAGATTTCTCGTAAGAGACGTTATCCCATTTAGAGACATCAGGAAATCTTGGGAGACAACTGATAAGTGACTATTATATAGTCAATTATCCTAGTTTTTATATACTTTTACATAAATAAATCATCACTTTTCATTTAGTTTTTTAGTACTTTTTACTTACTTTTGTTATTTTATTAGATTTTACGTTTTTGGTATGTTTTATACATTTTAGACAGGTTTTAGGGTCATTTTATATATACAAAGGATACATGGACATCTTGGTCCAAAAAGATGAAGGAACACCAAGCAAATAAGCACTCCAAGCTGAAAACCAGTCGGAGCGGCCGTGCAAAGAAACCGGAGCGGCCGTGCAACTTAGGCCATGGCCGGCCATCTTGGCCCATGGAGTGGCCGAGCACCGAAAGGACTCCGGCCGTGCTAACCTTGGAGCGGCCGTGCAGCTATATCTGGAGCGGCCGTGCAAGTCTTCAAATTCAAATCCAAATCTGGCGCCAAAGAGGACACGGCCGTGCAAAATCCTTGACACGGCCGTGCAAGTCGTGACTGCAGATGTAAAGGCACCTTTTGATGGCACCCAATTGAAGAGTCTCCTTCCATTTATAAATAGGACCCTTGTAATCAGTCTTAGATACGAATTCTTAGAGAGAAACTACTGATATTAAATAGAGAGAAGATACAAAGATTTGTAACAACAATTATCCAAAGAAGTTTGAAGATCAAAGTCATTATTTGTTCTTGGAATCCCTTTGGAGGAAAAGCAATAAAAGTGAAGCATCATTCTCAGCAATCATAAGTCTTTCTTACTCAATCTCTATTTATGCTTTTATGTCATTAATGGCTTGTGAGTAATCCCCCATATTCTTGGGGTTGGAAACTCAAAAGCATGCTTATTCATCATTAAAAAATGTTTAGTCTTGTCTTCTTTCTTCATCTAAAACAATCTCTTTATATTATTCTCTAAATGCCTTACATTTTGGCGATATCCAATTTGTATGATTCACTAATTGAGAGAAGTACCTAGCGGAGAATCTCGATTGACGGAACCATATAAAGAAACTAGGTTCATTGATCACGAGAGTAGTTCAATGGCCTAGGGATGTTCCTTTAATGGAAAGTATGTTGACTTCCGTCCTTAATGGATTCTTACTAATTATGGTCAGCTAGAGATAAGCCGGAATGCCCGTTTGTGACAGGGCGGGGGCAAACATAAACGGATTTCTCAAACAGTTAGGACATAATTAGTGAAGAATACAAACGCTATTGTCTTAGCCCGAAATAGCGTAGGCCTAACATACCATCCTTGCTTTTTATGAAAACCTTTTATTTCTAAGACAATGACAATTTGATGAATAAGATTATGTGTATGATTTCCAATCCCGAGAATGCTTTGTTTTTATAAGATTTCAATTAAAGTATTTTCTGTTTATGCTCTCTCTATTATTCTAAAACAAATTTTATCTACCCCCAATCCTTTCTATATTTTCTAAAGACAAAAATATCCCTTAAGTAAACCCTGTCTCTGTGGGATCGACTCGTACTTGCACCCGCTATATTACAATAGCCCGTGCGCTTGCGGATATAAAATAAACCGTTAGGTTTCGACCGAACAAGTTTTTGGCGCCGTTGCCGGGGACAACGGTTTACTTTTTATTTTTGTCTTTACTACATAATTTTTAGTTTTTATTTTATTTTTACTATTTTGCTTTCTCGTCCTATAATCTGTTGCGTTTAATTTTTCTTCAAGTGTTTTTCTTATAGTTTATGAAACGGTCTCGGACATTCGTTGACAACTTTGATCCGGAACCCGAAAGAAGCTTTCACGAAAGATTAAGAAGATTTAGAGAAACTTTGAAGAAACACATGGAGGGAGAACAGCAGACACCCGCTAGGACCCTACGGGACTTTGTTAATCCAAGTACCCCGGGAACTAGATCCCCTATTGTTGTGCCGAATGCCGGAGCGGCACACTTTGAGATAAAGCCGCGACTTTTGCTTATGGTTATGAATAACCAATATAGCGGCACCGCTTTCGAAGATCCTCATCTCCACATCCAAACATTCCTTGAATATTGTGATACCACACGTATTCAGAATGTCACCCCGGAAGCAATTCGGATGCGCCTTTTTCCTTTCTCTCTAAAGGATAAGGCGAAACAGTGGTTAATTTCAGTCCCACCCAACTCTTTTACAACTTGGGACCAAATTGAAGCAGCATTCCTTGGACGTTTCTTCCCTCCGAGCAAGACTGCTCAAATTCGGACGAAGATTACAAATTTTAGCCAAACAGGAAGCGAATCACTGTATGACGCTTGGGAGCGATTCAAAGAGCTCCTAAGGACGTGCCCTCACCACGGGCTTGAAAAATGGTTAATTGTGCACACTTTCTACAATGGTCTCACATATAGAACAAGGGAGACAATTGATGCCGCCGCAGGAGGTGCACTAATGAATAAGACGGTGGATGAAGCATACGACTTAATAGAGAACATAGCACTGAATCACTATCAATGGTTCAATGAGAGGGAACAACCGCAGGGGATTCCAGGTAAGTACAATATTGATGTCATTACTACCTTGTCTTCTAAAGTTGATATGCTTCTTAAAAAGTTTGAAAACTTTAATGTAAATCCCGTGGCCAACATTAATGTTGTTTGTGAACTATGTGGGTCAAACTCACATAGTACAGAATGTTGTGAATTGCTTAACACTACTTCTAGTGATCAAGTAAACTTTTTTAATTCTTATGGGGAAAAGGGTGGTATGTATTCAAAAACATACAATCCTGAGTGGAGAAATCACCCAAATTTTTCCTATAAGAATAACAATATTTTAAACCCACAACCTTCTACACAACCACCGGGATTCACACAAAAGAATTTCAATGGCAATTCTAGTGCTTTCCCTCCCCCTAAGTCTAAATTGGATCTTATTATGGATTTTATGATTGAAAGTAAGAATGAACAAGAGAAGACCAATAATGAGTTAAGGGAATCCATTAAGTCATTGAATGCTAGGTTTGATAATTTAGCCGCCCACAATAGAATGCTTGAAAATCAACAAGCTCAACAAGCCGGTGCCTCGCATAGACCACAAGGGAGTTTTCCCGGTCAATCGCAAAGGCCCGATGAGCATGTTAGTGCGGTAGAAACTAGGAGTGGAAAAGAAATTGAAGATCCCCTTCCTAAGGAAAATATCAAACCAAATAAGGAGAACGTTAGTCCGACCCCACCGATGGTTGAGACTAATGAAGATGTTGAAAATGGGACAGAATCCCCTAAGATTTCTAGAAATTTTGACCCTCCAATTCCATACCCCCAAAGGTTGGTAAGAGCCAAACTTGACAAACAATTTGCAAAATTTTTAGAAGTCTTAAAATCTATTTATATCAACATACCTTTTACCGATGCCCTTCAACAAATGCCCTCTTATGCTAAGTTCTTAAAGGATATTCTTGCAAATAAAAGAAAACTTGAGGAGCATAAACCTGTCGCTTTAATGTAAGAAGTAAGTGTCATTTTACAAAGAGAACTTCCTCCTAAATTAAAAGATCCCGACACTTTCTCTATTCCTTGCAAAATAGGTAAATACAATGTTGATAATGCTTTGTTAGATCTTGGGGCAAGTGAGAGCCTCATTCCGCTTTCAGTAGGTAAGAAACTAGGTGTTGGGAAAATGAAACCCACCACTATTTCTCTCCAACTAGCGGATCGCTCCATTAAATACCCGATGGGTATTATGGAAGACGTCCCTTGTCAAATTGGGAAATTGATCATCCCGGTTGACTTTGTAGTTCTTGATATGGAGGAAGATCACCAAATTCCAATCATTCTAGGAAGACCTTTTCTTGCCACCGCTGGTGCAATAATAGATGTAAAGAATGGCACTCTTTCTTTAAACATTGGAAATAAGAAAGTCGAATTTAAAGACTTAAATCTCAAGAAATCGTGCCATGAAGTTGACACTCCTAAGAATGATAACAAAAAGAGTGAAAACTCGCAATCCAAGGACTCAAAAATAATAATTAAAAAGCCCTTAGATCATAATGGTATGAAAAATATGCACCCTAGGCAGCATAATAAAATTGAAAAATCAAAAGGTAGGGGGCCTAAGAAAAAAGGCACACCGGGATGTCGCATGTGCATCAATTATAAGAGCTCAATCACGCCAAAGGGCAAGGAATGGCGAGTTGTTAAGGACAAGAGACCATTACAATATCACTCACCGTCCATTGTTACTGATAAAAAGGGGTCGAGCTTATGACCTTAAACAAGCATCATCGGAATAGTAAACTGATGGATTATATTACTGTTTATCATAATTTTGTTTACCACCGCATGCTTATCTTTTTACTCTTTGTCCTTGAAACATTGAGGACAATGTTCGTTTCAAGTGTGGGGGGGTATATCTATCTTTTTACTTGCTTTCTAGATTAGATTTAATCGCTTTCTAGTGTAATTTTTTTTATTTTTTTAACTTAGTTGCATTTTTCATTTTTATGCATGTATAATAGTATAAAATAATAATAATAATAATAATAAATCCCTATGATGATCAAAAATCATTATCTTTATGCTTGCCATTTGCCCTAGTATAAATGCCTATTTATCTTTCCTCTCATATTTTCTATACACTTAGAAATCTATAAAAAGGAAAAATATAAAGGATATTTTTAGGAAATAATTGAAAGCCTCATAAGTTGGTATAGCACAATATAGAATCTCATCAAGGAAAATGCATTTGATTAGAAGGAATTCTTTTATGCTTGATCATTTATGCAAATTTTGAATATATTCCTTTAAGATTGTACATTTTTTATCTTTATTAGATATTTATTCTCTTTTTAGAAGCACCTTTTTGTTTGCATCCCTTGAATCACACCCTTTCATAAATTCCATCCTTCCATTTTTTCAAATCAAGTCAAAGTAAAACACTTCTATCTTATTGCTAAAAAGAGTGACAATTGTCACCAATCAAGCAAAAAGAAACCTATTATCTCCTAAGTAACTCGGGGCACGGCGTTCGCTGCGACGATGCTTCCTTGCCAAACGGAAATAATATCCGAAAGTATTCTTGATCTAAGTATTAGGAACATGGGGTTCGCAGCCACAGTGTCTCCTACTTGAAAGGATCGAAAATAACTTAGGTCTTTTGCAAAAATATAACACGTACAAAAATAAGATAAATTTGTTTGACTTTGACGAGATTTTTTCCACTACCATCATCCATTCTTCACCCTTGTGATTCAAGAATGTAATACAACTCTTCGGAACTTCTAAATTGTGAATAAATGTTTATACCTTCTCTTGTACGTCTTAAAGAAATAAAATTCATCTTTTCTAAAAAATCACTCTAAAAAGTGACAGCTTTTTCTACCAAGAAATAAATCTAAAGATTCTTCCTTCTAGCATGCTTTACTTGGTCAAAATTCTATATATGCTATATTAGGTTATTGTCTTGCATTTTATCTCTTTAAAAATATCCCTAAAATATTTCTTCTTAAAATAAATTTTTAAAGGTATTCAAAATATGATTAGATAGATAAAGGCATTATCTACAAGGCATTTAAGGGCTTGCTACTTTATTTCTGAGGGATCAATCGTGTTTTTCTCCCTCTCCGTATTTCATTCTAAGTTTGCTTGGGGACAAGCAAAGGCTTAAGTGTGGGGGAGTTTGATAAGTGACTATTATATAGTCAATTATCCTAGTTTTTATATACTTTTACATAAATAAATCATCACTTTTCATTTAGTTTTTTAGTACTTTTTACTTACTTTTGTTATTTTATTAGATTTTACGTTTTTGGTATGTTTTATACATTTTAGACAGGTTTTAGGGTCATTTTATATATACAAAGGATACATGGACATCTTGGTCCAAAAAGATGAAGGAACACCAAGCAAATAAGCACTCCAAGCTGAAAACCGCCGGAGCGGCCGTGCAAAGAAAACCAGGAGCGGCCGTGCAACTTAGGCCATGGCCGGCCATCTTGGCCCATGGAGTGGCCGAGCACCGAAAGGACCTGGCCGTGCTAACCTTGGAGCGGCCGTGTGCCTATATCCGGAGCGGCCGTGAAAGTCTTCAAATTCAAATCCAAATCCGGGCGCCAAAGAGGACACGGCCGTGCAAAATCCTTGACACGGCCGTGCAAGTCGTGGATCGCAGATGTAAAGGCACCTTTTGATGGCACCCAATTGAAGAGTCTCCTTCCATTTATAAATAGGACCCTTGTAATCAGTCTTAGATATGAATTCTTAGAGAGAAACTACTGATATTAAATAGAGAGAAGATACAAAGATTTGTAACAACAATTATCCAAAGAAGTTTGAAGATCAAAGTCATTATTTGTTCTTGGAATCCCTTTGGAGGAAAAGCAATAAAAGTGAAGCATCATTCTCAGCAATCATAAGTCTTTCTTACTCAATCTCTATTTATGCTTTTATGTCATTAATGGCTTGTGAGTAATCCCCCATATTCTTGGGGTTGGAAACTCAAAAGCATGCTTATTCATCATTAAAAAATGTTTAGTCTTGTCTTCTTTCTTCATCTAAAACAATCTCTTTATATTATTCTCTAAATGCCTTACATTTTGGCGATATCCAATTTGTATGATTCACTAATTGAGAGAAGTACCTAGCGGAGAATCTCGATTGACGGAACCATATAAAGAAACTAGGTTCATTGATCACGAGAGTAGTTCAATGGCCTAGGGATGTTCCTTTAATGGAAAGTATGTTGACTTCCGTCCTTAATGGATTCTTACTAATTATGGTCAGCTAGAGATAAGCCGGAATGCCCGTTTGTGACAGGGCGGGGGCAAACATAAACGGATTTCTCAAACAGTTAGGACATAATTAGTGAAGAATACAAACGCTATTGTCTTAGCCCGAAATAGCGTAGGCCTAACATACCATCCTTGCTTTTTATGAAAACCTTTTATTTCTAAGACAATGACAATTTGATGAATAAGATTATGTGTATGATTTCCAATCCCGAGAATGCTTCGTTTTTATAAGATTTCAATTAAAGTATTTTCTGTTTATGCTCTCTCTATTATTCTAAAACAAATTTTATCTACCCCCAATCCTTTCTATATTTTCTAATGACAAAAATATCCCTTAAGTAAACCCTGTCTCTGTGGGATCGACTCGTACTTGCACCCGCTATATTACAATAGCCCGTGCGCTTGCGGATATAAAATAAACCGTTAGGTTTCGACCGAACAACAACGTTATTCCATTTGGGGATAACGGAAGATTTTGGGAGACAACATTATTTCATTTGTAGATAACGGAAGATTTTGAGAGACAACGTTATTCCATTTGGAGATAACGGGGATTTTTGGAGGAAACGTTATTCCATTTGGAGATAACGGAAGATTTTTGGAGAAAACGTTATTCCATTTGGAGTTAACGGGGAATTTTAGGAGAAAACGTTATTCCATTTGGAGATAACGAAAGATTTTTGGAGAAAACGTTATTCCATTTGGAGATAACGGAAAATTTTGGGGAAAACGTTATTCCATTTGGAGATAACAGGAAATTTTTGCTTAAATGGAAAGTCTAGGGGCAAAAATGTAAATTCAGTCTGAGAGGAATGAAGCCGCCCGACATGAGATGGGGAAAAAGAAGCCGTTCGACTTGAAACCTAATTTCACCAGATTGTTTAAACAGAAGGGGAAACGTTCAACAACAGCCATTATTGCTGTTGTTTTCGAGGAGAGAGGAGAGAAAAGAGAAAGAAATGCCAAAGCCTTCAAATTTTTAGCTTTCTATTGCTTGAAATGGACCAAGAAGGAAACATTTTGCCTCGCCAAGCGCATCAGACTTTGTCTCAAGCCGCGAGGTTGAGGTGGAGAGAGTTTGTGAGAACCAAACGGAAGCATGACTTCGTGGTGCCCACCTCTGAGTTCTATCCCGATAAAAGGGAGCACAAGTCCATGAAACCTCAATCTATTGGGGTAAGCACTCTTGATTTATTCGATTTCATCGATTTTTGATTGATTTTTGATTGATTATGGCTAGACTCGAATTTTGGGAATTTTTGGATTTTCTTTGTGATTTTGTTGATGATTTTAAGGATTTGACAATTGACCTACGGGGCTAAGGATATGGGTAATCATGCATGTGAAATTTATTTGAACAAATATGAGAATGACTCATTTTTTTGAAAATAAAGTGAGAAAAATGAGACCTAAGAGGGAACGGAGTTCTTGCATGTGCTAAAACTAGGTCAACTCCTGATCATGGATGTGAAAACAAGATTTTGGACGATGAAATGATTCATGCATGCCATTTTGAAAGATTAAAATTTATATGCAAAGAATTTTGTGAAAACTAGAATTTTTTTGCTTGGTAGAGCATGTGCTCGGGGTGACGTGTTTCAAATGATGAAAGACATGTGTTCTAGGCAAATGATGCTAGAAAACTTCTTATGAATGCTTTTCTTTGGCAATGTATGCATTATTTTGTGAATATATGCATGCTTCTGAGATAAGTTGAAGGACTAACGTACCTTTGATGTGCTTACCTGCAGGAGAGAAAATCACGGGGACCCGCTGAGATAGCGGTGAAATTGTGGGAGAGGATGCTTAACTTTGAGAAGGATGGCCATAACCCGTGGCAGCTAGTGGTGGCGACGGGTCTCCATTCTTTCGTCGAGGCTATCGGTCGAGGCATTCACGTGACATCCAAGAGCAAGGGGCTGATCCAAGCTCTTTCTGAGTTTTGGTGGGACACCACTCACAGCTTCCATCTGGGCTGGGGAGAGGCTATGGTGACTCCTGCCGATTTTACAGCTATTACTGGCTTGAGGTTCACTGATCGGCCTATAACCTGGAGGGATCACATTTCTGAGGCTGAGTTCAGGGACTATGTGGGGTTTGACCTCCATTCGAAGGGGCTAGGGATGGAGACTCGGTTGGTTGAGATTCAGATTTTGAGGTGTATGGAGGGATTTGCAGCCAATGAGGTGACTGCCCACCAGCTCGCGAGAGCTTTCTTGTGGTTGACTCTATCTGTCACCATTTTTGCCAATTATGGGACGTTGGCGATGATTTGTCTGTTGGACTCTTTGGTTGACTTGGCTATGGTTGGGGAGGTCTCTTGGGGTGAGGCCAGATTGGTGGAGCTTTACTTTGCTCTGGATTTGTACAGTCGGAACAAGGCTGCTTCCATGGATTGTTTTTCTTTTGCTCTGGAGGTATTCTTGTTTTCCTTTTTCTCTTTTTCCTTTTTTTTGTATACTCAAGATTTTACGAGAGAAATGACCTTTATGATCTGACATGCAGGTCTGGTTTTGCGAGGTGATTGGGTTCTTTCCCTGGAACCAGCAGAGTGACCCTGCTATCTTTCCGGCTATGGTGCGCTGGAGAGGTGAGGCCCGGGATAAGTTCACTGGGAAGACCCGAATTACTTTTGACTAAAAGATGGTGAAGCATGTCATCAATGGGGACAGTTGTGAGGGGGTGAGCTTCTATCCTTGGGGGAGATATTCGGAGGCTCTTATGGGAGATGCCGTAGTTGTGACTCGGCAGAGGAGGTGGTTGAAAGGCTTGACTTGTGACATCATCTACTTGGGGGACCGGTTCTCCAGGCAGCACGGTCATGTCCCTCCTTTGGGCGCGATTACTCCTCATGATCCTCCTCCTTTCATGCTGCAGCCCAGGCACTGGTCAGAGGATGAGAGGGACAGGTATAAGGTCGGCTTGGCAGTTGAGGATTATTTTGATCACGCCACTCCGTACGCTACCTTTATGGAGGAGCGTTTGAGGACGCCACAGAGGTTGGTGAAGATAGCTGCTGCCCAGGGGTACGGGGAGGCAGAGCCGACCGATCCACCAATTCCTCCAGCCCACCTATCTTATGTGGTGAATGGGGTACCGAGGAGGCTGATGGTGCCTATTCCAGACACGAGAGACGTCGAGTTTACTTTGCCGGCTGACAGCACTGTAAGTAACTCTGAATCCCTTTTCTTTTCGGCTTTTCTTTTTCCTGCAATTCTGAACTTCTCTGGATTTTCTGAGCTCTTCTTTTTTTTCTCGCAGGTCCCTGCTCGCACTTACGACACTCTGGTGCGGTATAATAGTGGCTGGAAGCAGCTAACTTGGTCTCTCTTGAGGAAGCTGGCTTGCGCATCGAGGGCTGCGGGAAATGCGCAGGAGCCTGAGCGTAAGAGGAGGCAGGTCGGGAGCATGGCTTCTACATCATCAGCCTCGAAGTACTACTCATCCTCTACCAGTGGCGAGCCTCAGGGGCGAGGGCCTAACACTGATATCTTGGAGCAGCTGGCGGAGTACGAGCATGTGCCCGTCAACTTGACCGCCGTGAGCAATGATAAAGACTTGCTAAGGGAACCCGAGCTCTATGAACTGAGCAGCGACAACGAGTCGGAGGCTTAGGGTTCTTTTGGTGCACACTTCGAGAGGGAAAGAGAAAACAATGAACAAATGATGAACAATTAGTATTATTTTTTATTTGGGGGCCAATGAGGCAAAGATATGTAATGATCTCTTTTTTATATTATTGTTTTTTATTATTATTGGCATTTTATTATTTTGCAAATTACTTGAGCCTCGGGGCAGTCTTTTGCATGGAAATGGGGCAAAAATTGAGCCGAAATGTGTTATGATGGTATATGAATGTATGAATGGTGTTTATGAAAGTTTTTGTGCAGGTTTCATTGAGAAAGTGGGGTGAGAATCCCACTTGGGCAGCAGCTTTGGCTGCTGCAGATTTTTTTTCTGCTGAAGCGGATGAAGCCGCTCGGCTAGGCCTTGGGAAAATGAGGCCGCACGGCTTGGTGTCTTGTCTGAACTGATTTTCTGCATATAAACCAAGGAGGGGTCTTTTTCATTTCATTTTCAACTTTGGCCTCTCCCAGCTAATTTCAAAGCATATTTTTAACCAAAAATCGTCGAGTCCACTCATTGCCATAGAGAAACCGGTTCGATTGCAAAAGGGGAAAAGAGATCGTTTTCTTTCCAACCTCCAGTCTTGGATGAGACACAACTTTCAATCTCACAAGGGGCTTTTCGACAACACCTTCAAAATCAAATCTTTGTGGCATTTGAAGGATCTTCCACCCGATTGGGACCTTTTTAGAGCAGCAGCGAGGTTTTGGGACGTCCGGAGACACGTTTACTGCTTTTCTTACAACGAAATCGTTCCAACCTTCGAGGATTTCCGGGCATTGATTGGGGGTCCAGAAATTGAGGCTATTTCGATTCCTTCGACTGGGGACATGCCAGTGACCGTAAAGTTGGCATCTTTTCTGCAAATTTCTCTGGAAGGAGCCGAAGGGATGATGATAGCTCCTGATAGGATCGACATTTCCGATATTACGAGCAGATTAGGGTCTCCGGGTACTGCTGCGACCACAGTATCTATGGATGCCTTTCACTACTAGAAACAGACCATTTACCGACGGAAATTTCCGTCGGTAATTGCCCATTTCCGTCGGTAAATGGTCATTACCGACGGATTTCGTCCGTCGGATTCCGTCGGTAATAATTGGTTGGTAATACCGACGGACCAATTTCGTCGGTATTTCCGGCGGACTGTCCGTCGGTAAACGCAAAATTCTGCCGGAAACCGTCCGTCGACAATGAGGTACGCCGGCCAGTTTGCCGGAGCCATTGCCGGAGGTTACCGACGGAAATTTCCGTCGGTAAATATTAAAAAAAAATAAATAAAACTGATTACCGACGGCTATATTCGTCGGAAACCTTAAATCTTACCGGCGGAATTTTCCGTCGGAAATCTAAACCCAATACCGACGGACATGTCTGTCGGTAATTAGTTTATTTTTTTAATTTTTATTATTTACCGACGGATATTTCCGTCGGTAATGAGTTTTTTTTTTTAATTTACCGACGGAAATTTCCGTCGGTAATCTGTCCAGATTTTTTTTTTAAAAAAATCTGTTTTACTATTAAACCACCTATAAACCTGTCAAACCTGTTTTAAACAAATCTCAACATACAAAGAAACACAAACAACCTGTTTCGCTTGAAACAACCATCCAAATCAAGCGAAATAGGAAAGGGGTAAGGGGAAAGGGAAAGGGGAAAAGGGGAAAGGGGAAGGGGAAAAGGGGAAAGGGAAACTGTTTTGTTTGAACATCAAATAAAGGGAAAGAAATAGTATCCAACAACCAGAAGCGAAACGGGAAAGGGGAAAGGGAAAGGGGAAAAGGGGAAAGGGAAACTGTTTCGCTTGGGGAAAAGGGAAGGGAAAGGGAAACAAAATATGTTTGTTTATTACATGTCAAATAAAATGAATGTTTAATGCCCACGACCACGAGCGCTGTCGCTACCGCTACCGCCACTTCGCCTAAGGTATTGACCGACTGATGAGTCAGAAGCATTACCGCTATTAGGTTGCTGTGGTTGCAAATTCATGGTAGCCAAGTATTGTTGCATGCGCTGCTGAAACTGTTCCTCCAATATGCTCTGCACCAGTGAAGAGAAAACAGACACTGTCACAAATATGGCTGTGATGTTTGAGATCCTTAGAGAGAAGAGGACAGTGAAACTGGAAAAACTCTTATTAAACAGAAAATCCTTTGCTCAAACAGTGGATAACTTATTGCTCTATCTTTCTTGATCAAAGATGGACGTATTTTGATAGCTGTGGGTGAGAAAGGCTCTCATCTTATTTATATTTTAAGATGTTAACCACCAACCACAATACCCTACAAGCAGTGCCACTAAGAGTTTTCTTCCTAATTTTAGACAATGATTAGGAGTCTAATTCCTTAACAATACTTCCATCCAAGTCTTCCTAATTTTAGACATTCACCCCCTCCCTCCCCCTTTGACTTTACACAAGCCATCTAATACAAATTAAGAGTAAACAGTTGACTGCTTGATCAAAAAGTGTGATCCGACCTAAGGTGCATCTAGGGTGCCAGGATTGATATCAAGCGCTCAAACGTAGGCGACATACATCACCGTCCGCGATGCCGTCAATCGCCCCAAAATGGGATCTAGAACCAGTGAGGTAGTATGCGGTTGAATATGTTACATTATTGAGACATTCACCCCCCTCTCCCTTTGACTTTACACAAGCCATCTAATACAACTAGAACTAACTTGCTCTTTCTCTTTGTGACAGACTGTAAATATGATAACCAATGTAAGGTGAGACATGTATGCCAAACACTAATAAACATCTCATAACAACAAAATCCAGCGACTAATTTTTTTTAATGTCTACCAGAACTGTAATTATTCATTTAAAGAATAACACATTATTCTCTATATTTTCATTCATATACTCATACTGGGATTCAGTGAATCATCAAACAATGGGCTCATAACAATTGATTAATCAAATCTAAAGAAAATTTCATAATGGGTAACACTCTTTTCTCATGGAACTGTAAAAATCAATCAAAATCCACACACAAAATCCAAACTTCAGAGTCATGCACTATAATATTCACTTATACAGTAATTATAAATTCATGTATGATGGAATAGTTTATAAAATAATATAACATAAATAATACAATGTGTGGAGAAACTTATAGGATAACTTCCTAATCAATCTCCCTTACTAGACCTATATATCAATTGAACAACTTTTGAAGCAGTCTGTAAGACAGCAAGAAATGGTCAATCTGAGGCAAATGAAGCAATCTTCAAGCGAAAAAAACAACAAATATGATGTAAGAGAACTCAAATCAGACAAATAAGCATTCTCAGACATCCAAGGGGACAGATTTACTTAAACTTAGGGCACAAAGTCATTCACTTTTTTATATACCCAACGAAATTCCTTAACAAGTGTAAATTTAATCAATAGATCTATAGATCAGCAGAAACACTCTCACTCCACAATCACTCACACGCATAAAACAAAATCAATAAAAACAATTCCACAAATCAAAAGGCAGTAGAAATCATTCACAAATCAATAAATTTAACAGCTAAACAGAAGCTTAAATATAAAATTTAGTTAATTTAACAGCTAAACAGCAACTTAAATACCTCAGTCAGTAACCGGCGACGGCGAACGGCTGGCAAAGGCTCGGAACAGGCGATGGTTCAGACCAGGTAAATGGCGATTTCAATTCGGAATGGGGACTATACGCCTGTGACACTAATGAGAGAGAGAGAGAGAGAAAGCGAGTGAGAGAGAGAAATCGGTGAGAGAGAGAAAGCGATTGAGAGAAGAAAGCGAGAGAGAGAAATTCCTTACCGGCGACGGCGAGAACGGAAAACGGCGAGGATCGGCGACGGCGTTGTTCAGAGGTAGCTAGGGTTCGGCGTTCGTTGATTTGTTTGTTTGCGAATTGTAAATTACTGAGGCGTAAATAGGCAATTTATAGTGCTTCGTTACCGACGGACGAGTCCGTCTGTATTACCGGCGGACATGGTCCGTCGGTAATACCGACGGAATTTAATCCATTACCGACGGACAAAACGAAAATTTTAAAAAACAATTCCCGGCAAATGAAATTTAATTTCCGTCGGCAAACTAACTTTTTTCGTCGGTATTCCGTCGGTAAAATTCCGTCGGTAAATGCCCTATTTCTAGTAGTGTTTATCCTCTGCGTATTCTCTTTCCTATTCACTGTCGAGTCCTTCAGAGTGTGTCATAGCAGTCTTTTGGATATGGTCAGAGACTGCAGGGCTGGGAGAGATATTGTCCCACTGATTTTGGGAGAGACGCTGCACGGCATTGACATGATGGCTAGGGGGGACCTTTTCATGCAGTTCGGGAGCCCAGCTGTACTGACTTTATGGTTGCAGGAGAGACTCGGGGCTTTACATAGGGCTTTGCCTATCCAGTGTCCTTAGGTAATTTCTCGAAGGGGTGCATCGAGAAAATAGGATCAGGGTAGCTGGGAGCTGATGATGGCTCGGCTGTCTACCTCTGATATTTATTGGTGGGTGCCTCACTGGAGGTTGCAAACTCGTAGGACATTTCAGGAGTCCTACATAGTGAGGGTTCTGGGGTTATCTTTGTCGTCTTTCTACATTCCCTGCTTAGTGTCTAGATAGTTCAGGATCTTGCGGGAGCCATTGGATGACTGGGAGGACATTCGCACCATGGAGGTGGCACCTTTTGACATGAGAGGTCCAGATAGCTTCCCCTTTTTCTCGAGAGCATGGACACGTGCCGCTTTTCCACCTAGGACCATTCTCAAGAACATGAAGAGTACCATTTTGACCACGGCCTACTTGGATTGGTATGAGAGGGAGATGGGGGAGACTCAGATTGTTTTGGGAGAGAGATGCCAGGCCTTATTGGGTGCTGATATTGACTCTAGCAGGACTCTGAGGGAGGCTGAGGCAAAGGCTAGTCGCCATAGCCAATCAGGTGATCTTATTAGAGACATGGAAGTCCGATATGAGAGATTATCGGAGGTTTGTCCTCTCACCAAAGATCAGCGGGAGGAGGTGAGGACTCGTGCCAGGGTAGAGAAGGCACTTATTGACACGGGTTTGATGGAGGCTCCAGTAAGGATATCTGAGATAGGGATGAGGGAGACCGACATCATTGAGAAGAAAAGGAAGAACACTCGACGAGGTCGAGGTCGAGGAAAGAAGAACAAGGAAGACTCTGTTGCTGACAACTGACAAGACCTATTTCGAGCATCTACTTATTGCCTTTTGCAAACGCATTAGATGATTAGGTCTTTTATTGTATATTTTAGTCTTTGTAGCAGGTCAGGAGAGTCAAGAGTAGACCGTGCTTGAACTGATCAAGAAGTTTTTGATTTGTAATAAACGAGAGATATTATCTTAGAAATTGTTCAAGACACATTTCATGGAAATTTTGAATGTCTTATTTATTGTTTAGATCGAACCATTTCTGGCTGCCTACGTTCCCCTTTTACAAGAAAGGCTAAGGGGCTCAGGTCTTCGTAGTTCATTCTAATGAACTTTTGGATTTTTGTTTTGTTTGTTGTTGTTTTTTTTTATGTGCGACCCTGTTTTCTGCCTAGACCACCCTTTTCAGGGTTTTTAGCCTAGCTGGGTATTACTCTTTTTTTCACTATATTTTTTATGTGTGACCCTGTTTTCTGCCTAGACCGCCCTTTTCAAGGTTTTCAGCCTAGCTGGGTATTACTCTTTTTGCACTATATTTTTTTTATTTTTTTGATTTTAGACATAGTACTGGCGGAGCTTGTCACCATTGACCGGGCGAACAAAAGGATTACCGTCCAAGTCTGCAAGCTTCATTGCTCCTCCCGATAGTATTTTCTGCACTACGTACGGGCCGATCCAAACAGGTTCCCACTTTCCCAGGGAGTTATCTCTGGTAGGGGGCTTCTCTTTCAATACCAAATCTCCTTCTTTGATGTCTCTGGCCTTGACCTTTTTGTCGAATGCCCTGGCCATTCGCCTCTGATAGGTTCGGGTATGTTCCATGGCCTTTAGCCTCCTTTAATCAAGCACGACGAGCTCATTACGCCGGCTGCGTAACCATTCTACTTCGTTGATGCTATTTTCCAGGAGGACTCTTAGTGACGGAATTTCCAATTCTACCGACAGTACCGCTTCCATTCCGTAGGTCAAGGCGAAAGGGGTTTCTCCCGTGGCTGTCCTGACAGAAGTTTTGTAGCCCCAGAGTGCTAGGTGTAGCTTTTCAGGCCAGTCACAATCGCGAGTGGCCATCTTTCGGATGATTTTCTCAAGTGTCTTATTTGCAGCTTCTACCGCTCCATTAGTCTGAGGCCTGTATTGGGATGATTTGTGACGAGTGACTTTGAATTCTAACAACAATCTGTCGCAGTCTCCTTCAAAGTGTGTCTCATTATCCGAGATGATCTCATTTGGCACCCCATATCTACACATGATATTTTCTTTAACAAACTGGGCCACTTTCTTGGAAGTGAGGACCTAACACAAACTCATGCCCATTGCTTCCAGCCGGGGCTATCTTCCCTATAACATCAATGCCCCATGTTGCAAACGGCCAAGGAGTCGTCATGCAGTAAAATTCGTGAGGCGGGAGATAATTAAGGTTGGCAAATCGCTGGCATTTTTCGCACTCTCGGACATGGTGAACACAGTCTGTTTCCATGGAGATCTAGTAGTAGCCCATTCTGAGGATCACTTGCATTAACGCTCTGGCATTCATGTGAGGACCGCAAGGACCATTATGGACTTTGCTCATTAACTCGTTTGCCTTTTCTTTGCTGACGTACAGAAGGAGTGGTCCTTGGTATCTCTTTTTATACAGATCGCCTCCTAGGATGACATAGTGAGAGGCCAGCCGCTTCAAGGCTTGCAAGCTTTTGGCTTTGATGCCTTCCTTCAGCTTATCCTCTTCGTCTCTGAATGTTGACTCCCCATCTTTGAGAAACTAGTAAACTTGATTGTACCAAGGTTCCTTGACGAGCTCAGGTCCCAATTCTATCTTGCAACAGAAGGCTGGGGCTACCCTTCTACCCACTCTGAATGGTTTTACTGCCTTTCCCTCAGGGATTTTTACCAATGAGGCTAGAGTAGCTAAGGCATCTGCAAATCTATTCTTGTCTCTTGGCAGGTAGTGGAAGGTCACTTCTCTGAATTTCTCTGTCAATTCTTCTATATAGGCATGATACTTCTGTAGGTTAGGATCCACGGTCTTCCATTTGTTAGAGACCTGGTTGATGATCAGGGCTGAGTCTCCATAGACCTCGAGTTCCTTGACATTTCTTTCTAGGGCAGCCTCCAAACCAGCTATACAGGCTTCATACTCTGCCGCATTGTTTGTGACAGAGAAGTTCAACTTCATGGCTATTGGCATATACTCATCTTTCGGGTCTACCAACATCATTCCTATGCCATTTCCCCTTTTGTTAGCAACTCCGTCAAAGAAGAGTTGCAATCAATTCTCAGGCTCAACAACGAAGATCCCCTCATCTCGAAACTAGGGATCAGGCCCTCGGTCCTCATTGCTAGGCAAATTTGCTAGATGGTCTGATAGTGCTTGACCCTTGATTGCCTTTTTTGTTACATAGTTGATGTCAAACTCTGCTAGGAATAATGACCACTTTGCTAGGTGCATCGAAAGGGAAGGTTTGTCGAAGATATACTTGATGGGGTCCACTTTTGAGACCAAATTCACAGAATGGGCCTGCATGTAGTGTTTCAGTTTCCCAACTACCCAGACTAGTCCTACATAAGTCTTTTCACACACCGAGTAATTGAGCTCACACCCTTGCAGCTTTCGACTAACAAAGTAAATGGCATTTTCTACCCGAGAATCCTTCTTTTCCTGGGCCAGCATAGCCCCAACTGTCGTGTCAGTGACAGTGAGATAGAGCAGAAGAGGTTTATGTCCATGTGGGGGGCATAGTACTGGGGGATTTACTAGGTACGCCTTGATTTGGTCAAAGGAATCCTGGCATTCTTCATTCCATTATGTATCAACGTTTTTCTTCATAAGCTTGAAGATGGGCTCACACATGATAGTCAGCTGATTGACGAAACGACTGATGTACTGTAACTTGCCCATAAAGCTTTTGACTTCTGTCTGGGTTCGAGGTGGCCTCATATCCATTATGGCTTTGATCTTTCGGGGATCCTCTTCAATGCCTCGCTCTGTGACCATATACCCCAGCACTTTTCCCCTTGTCACTCCAAAGGTGCATTTTGCATGGTTCAGTCTCATAGAATGTTTTCTTAACCGCTCAAAGAACTTTTGCAGGTCGACAAGGTGTTGTCCATCCACGCCTTTAGAGTGGATAATCATATCATCGACATAGACCTCGATTTCCTTGTGGATCATCTCATGAAAAAGTGCAGTTGGTGCCCTTTGATACGTAGCCCCAGCATTTTTTAACCCAAAAGGCATCACCGTGTAACAGTATGTCCCCCATGGTATGGTGAAAGCTGTCTTTTCCTGGTCCTCTTCGGCCATCTTGATATGATTGTAGCCAGCAAAACCATCAACAAAAGACCTGACTTCATAGTTAGCCGTGGCGTCTACTAAAATGTCTATGTTTGGCAATGGGTAATCGTCCTTGGGATTGGCTTTGTTTAGATCCCGAAAATCCACACAGCAGCGCACCTTCTCGTTGGCTTTAGTCACAATCACGATATTCAACAACCAGGTCGGGTATTCAATAACCCTAATGAATCCTACCCGCAACATCTTTTCAATTTCCTCCTTGACCTGCAGAGACCACTGTGGCTTAATTTTCCTTAGCTTCTGTTTCACCGGCTTGGCATCGGGTGTCAAAGGGATCCTGTGTTCCACAATTGAGCTGTCCAGCCCCGGCATGTCCTTGTAAGACCAAGCGAACACATCCACATACTCTTTGAGCAGATCAACCAGTCTATCCTGTTCAGCCCCTTGAAAGAAGTTCCCGATCTGTGTCTCTTTTAGGTTCTTCGATAGTTCCCTGGTTAACACTAGCAAAACCTCCTCAGCAGCTTGGGCACGTTTTTCCTCTTTATCAGTAACCTGCTTAAAGATTCTTTAATGTATTGTTCATTTAGTGTGTTTGCATCTTGTTCAAATGAATCATTATTAACTGTTGTTAGGTTATTAGTTAATTTGTCATTTGTTAAGTTGGCAATAAGGGGATACTCGGAAAGATCTATCATTTCATTTAATGTAAAGGGAAAGATAACATTGGCGACACACTCATAATTTTGAGGCCTGAGGCCATCAGATGACTCAGAGGACTAAAACTCAAAGACTCCTGACTCTAGAGACTCTTAACCCTACACTATTATTGACAAAGTGTTTAACTAGACTAGACAGGGGGGTACTCTTCGGTGTTGTTGCCCGAGGGAGAAGCAAATTTGCTGGTCTTCACAAAGTTGGGAAGCTCGAACTGGTCAAAAGCTTTACCGGGGTTTTTCGTGGGTCGATGCCTCAGAAAAGTGGTAAGGGGATCCAGGGAGGCCTGGTGCAGTCTCTCAGCCAGCTCATCCGTAACAACGGAACTCATGGATTGAAGGGTTTGATTCATTTTGTCAAGGCATTGCTGATAAGTCATCTTTCCTTTACTGATTTTCGACACCACCACCTTATCCGTGTAGCCGAAAGAAGGGTTGGCTTGGATTATACTGATAAAATCTTCCTCAGGTGAGACCTTGATTCTGCCTTGACTGACCATACGCTCTATGGGGATCCTGTGTTCGGCCTCCAAATCTTCCAACTTCTCATTGAACTTGATGATGGCTATGAACTCGGAACTCTCTACCTCTAAGGGATCGACAGGGAGGGGATTGCTGAGATGGATTTTGTCCTGTCTGACTGATGCTTTGATGGGATCTTTAGAGTAACTGACATAGTAATCAAACTTGCCCGAGGGTTCTCCTAGCGTTCCTATGGTGGTGTCTCCTGCCTCGTATCTCTCCTTCAGTTTTTGTTGAGAAGACTTCTTCTTCTTCCTCTTCTTGGAGGGGGAATCCTCATGAATCAATTCCTGGTAGGCATCCTCCAGACACTCATCACAGTCACAAACATCGTACCAAATATGGGGTTTGGGTTAAGCTGGTGCAATTTCCTCTCCAAGTATCGGATTACCACCATTGTTTGCTATCAAGTTTGCCATTCTAAACCTCCGAGTTGACAAAACTGACGATTCTGACGAACTATCTGAGCCTGAAATTTCCGCACTTAAAATCCGCTGACCCGGTATTCTCACCCACTTCTTTCTCGCTGCGGGAAAGGGATAGGCAAGGTTTAGACTCGGGGTTAGGTGTTTAGGCTCAAGGCTCAAGTAATATGCAATTAAGAATCTTCAAGTTTACTTAAAACAGTATCTTTTAATTATTTCTATTTGGTTGAAAAAGGTTGCCCTTCTTTTTCGCAACTACTCTAGATCCTGGATCAGTGGGTTCCGTCACTACGTCTATAAGCCCCTCGTTTTCCACCTGTATTTTGACATCCCAGGGTGGACAGCCCCGGGCGAGGGTCCTATAGGGCACACGGATCCCACCGACCGAGAGAGAAGAACGATCCTAGGGTCTAGTGGATCATAGGAATTTTTAACGCACGAGCGATGCGGATTATAGTCAATGTCAATGCTGTGAAAGTCAAGTCTTTTTGCCTCAACGAAATTTCGGCAGAGTTTTGCTTACGCGATAGACGTTTTGACTTCGGCATTGTCCAAGGAAAATAATAGGCATGGGTCGAACGTTCAAAGTCGAATGACACGGCGTCACATTGAGTGTTGTTGCATACTTTGTGCAAGTCAAAGTCAAAGTCAATGCCGTGGTCAATATTTTGCCAATTTTTGCTTAACAAAATTTCGGCATGGCTTCGCTTGCGCGAGGAATCTTGATTTTTGGCACGGGCTCGGGTTTGACTTTTACATACCCTGTGCAAGTCAAAGTCAAAGTCAATGCCGTGGTCAAGATTTTGTCAATTTTGCCTAACGAAATTTCGGTATGGCTTCGCTTGCGCGAGGAATCTTGACTTTTGGCATGGGCTCAGGTTTGACTTTTATGGGGGTATACAACGAGGCTGTATGACATGGTCTAGACCAAAAACCAACCAAAAATTCACGGTTTTAGAAGTGTGACACGGACTAGTGCATTGGTCGACACTGGCTGCCATGGGAAGTTTGGGATGATTCCGTGCACGCCCGGGAGCATCGTAACACTGTCCGTGACTGCAGCTGAACAACCATCCCGGGTTAAAAGGACGTGCATGCAAAAGTGTAAAGGATATATAGTGCGCATAGTGTGCGGTCTCCTAAAAAATTCTTTTTTGAGTTAAAATAGAGATTTTCATCATGTGTTTTAAAAGAATATTTTTTGGGGACGGGGAAAATGCAACACATAAGCACGTAAATTTTCTGGAACCTGGCCAGACTCAGGACTGAATAGCCCCAAGTTGCCATGGCTTCCATATTAACCTCAGAAAGGTGTCCTGGTGGAACTGCGAATGAAGCCGCCCGACTTAGATCCAGACAGATCAAGCCGTCCGACTAGATCCAGCAGTTTTCCAGGTTCCAATTTGCTTCATTTCCAGACTGTTTCTCCAGGCATTTTTGGCAACTTTCAGCTTCAGAATGGCACCTGTTCATTATTCAGAGTATGCATGAGCCTAAAAAAGAATAAAAAGATGCATGAAAAAAGAATATCGCACAAGCACAAAAATCGGACCATAGACGGAAGGCTAACCCTCGTAAACGTTTCCAACGCTTCTTATGAGAAAAAGAAGTTTGGAAACATTTACATGTCCCCAGCGGAGTCGCCAAACTGTGAATGTGGGCCCTCGGGATTGAACCGTTTTAAGGGTCGCCGTTCACCTCAGTTTGAAGACACCGGTTTTCTTGAAAAACAGAGTCACCATGCCATTTTGATTTCTTCAAAACTTTGAAAAAAAGGATAAGGATCTGGAGGTTAATTACTCCTTGGGAAGAACGTTTGGCATTCACCCAAGGAGCCTTGCAAAAGCAAGTCTTCCTAGATCCGAAGTTTGTGCTTTTTTGTGTGCTCGTGTGTATGTGTGATTTAAAAAGAGGAGGGAATGTGCCAAGTTTATCTGCCAGACATATAAACCATATAAGTAGGTTATAGCTTGGGATTCCTTGGATTTTGATGTTTTCGGGATTTTGATCCCGTGCACATTTTGGACTTGTGATCATCATTACGGGACTTTTCTACCCTCCCGTTAGATTAATCAACCATGGTAGGCGTAAGAGCCTTGGTATGTCTTAAACTAACGTTCTTTGGGGATTTAGTCACATGTGATCGAGAGGGGCTCGTCTTTTAAGTCCAAGAATGAGACTCTTTAGAAAAGGAGGAATCTTTGCCCATCAATCCTACATCTTGAGATGATAAAGATTTGTAGGGACATTTATGTTTGTCTCAAGTGATTATCGGAGATGTCGGGACTAAGATCCGTCGTTTTCTAAAGGGACAACGACTATGGCATTTTTGTGATGGAAACGATGTAAAGATGGAGTCTTTACACCGATCCTCACCACGAAATGCTCCAAGAACCAAGGGACTAGGGGAAAGGGGTATAAAGATTGGATCCTTATACTCATCCTATGTCTTTTGTGCCTTAAAAGGCTATTAGACAATCCTCGAAGAGAGATCCATCTTTTTTAGGGACATGGGGGAAATGACATTAAAGTAAAGATTGCATTTTTAATGTAAATAATACAATGAACATCATTAAACTAGAGACATAAACTAAAAGGGATGATCTTTATGGCTTTTCCTATGTCCTTTAAGACCTCATAAGGTGGACAATCCTTGGAAAGCTAGATCAAGGGAAGGGTATGACATAATATGAATAAAGATTGCATTTTTATGCAAAAAGGTAAAGGAACATCACGTCATCATGTGGTAGATCTTCCCTAGAACATGCTACTTGTGGAGCCTTGTTCATCCTTGGGAGATGATCTCCAATGAATCCTTTTGAATGCGCGCTCGCCCGAAAATGAATTTCGGTTTAGAATAGAAAATCAAGGAGTCGCCACACCATGCTTTTAGAGGTGCACTTTGAAAAACCTTTTGAAAGAGAATGGGTCTGGGGGTCAGGTTACGTGTTGGGAAGAACCGAGTGTTCACCCAACACGCCTCGTCCGTAGACGAGTCTTTCTAATTTTGACATCCAAATAATTCAAAAAATGTGCAAACAATGGTAATGAACAAGTGCGATAAACATGAATTTTATTGAATAGGTGAGGTCATTACAACTTGTAGACCAATTGTCCGCGAGGCCACATCCCATTACAGCAAAGAGAACAGATTACAAAGGAAATCAAGTCTTCTGCAAAGGACCATCTATGTCGCGTGACACAGGACTCCTCATGTCCAAATGTGTCGCGTGACACCAATAGTCACCTTGCAGAGACTCACAACAAACAGATTACAGAAATCTCTAGATGAACACAAAACACAATTACAAACTAGATCTGAGCATTAAACAACATGAACATACAACTAAATGCTAAGCTAACTAGCTAAATCAACTTACAACTGAAGAATGGTCCCTGCAGATGGGCACAATGTGTCGCGTGACACAGGACTCCTCATGTCCAAGTGTGTCGCATGACACAGGTTTACCATCTGCAGGTACCTTACAAACTGAGGAACAGATTCAACAGATGTTCAAACAGATCAATAAATTATACCAGAACCAAACAGAAAAGCATGAATTAGGTACGAATCAACCAAAGGAGTGTGGATATGGGAGATCCACACTCCCTTGACATCCAAATTGCAATTATAGATAGATCACATCATGATCATGCAATTGGACTCAAGCAAACACAAATTAAACAGAGAGATTGCAGTTGCCACTTGATAATCTGAGGTAGATGGAGCCTGATTATCAAGTGGAGAAGAAGGAAGAACAATAAAACAAATAGATGAGAGAGAGAGAGGGAGAGAGAGAGATGTTACCCTTGTAATCCTCAACTTCTACACCAAGTTAGGTGCAAAAGCCTTCGATTCAGCTTCTAGAATGGAGATCTACACACGAACTGAGAGCTGGATTGGAGTATGCAAGGTATTTGGGGAAGTATGAGGGTAATTGGGTTGAAGGTGTTTAAAGGATGAGGGAATTAGAGAGGAATTGGGTAGTTTTTGGTGAGGGAGGAGGAGCGAGAGAGGTTCTGGAGCAATTTGTGCAGAGTGACTTTAGGAGTCGAAATTTTGGGATCTAGAACTGAGAGGGGTAGTGTCTTATTTATAGCTGCAGCTCATGATAACCTTATGTCGCACGTCATTATGTAACCACTTTCCATGCTTCAACTTGTCGTGTGACACAAGGTGACCATAACCGTTTTTGGCACCAAATCTGATTCTGGAACCTTCTTGGATAATACCTGAAAAGTCCAAAACAGATTTATTCCTTTTAGGTCCCTTGGCATGAGCAAAGTACAAAAAAGTACTTCCTTTGCGAGAAACTTATGAAATGTTTTCGAAAGTCTCGGAATAGACCGGGAATTTACCAAAATGCCCCTAAATGCAATTTTATCATATTAAAATGCATTTGGAAAGGTCGCGAATTGGATTGGCGTACTTACAGAGCCCCTCAACAACATCACTTATGGAAGAAGTGAGGTTGTCGATAAAATAAGACCCAATCCCAATGAGCGGCTGGGGGATAAGGCGAAGGGATAGACGGTGATCTGGGGAATTGGATGGCTGGACCTTTAGAGAAAGGATTCCTACATATCCCTGGGAGGGAATCAAGCCGGTCATAGTTCGGAAATGACTATGTGGTTGTCAATCACGAGCATGACTGTGCGGTTGTCACCCAAGAGACTGACTGTGCAGTTGTCACCCAAGAGACTGACTGTGCAGTTGTCACCCAAGATCTGACTGTGCAGTTGTCACCCAAGATCTGATTGTGCGGTTGTCACTCAAGATCTGACTGTGCGGTTGTCACCCAAGATCTGACTGTGCGGTTGTCACCCAAGATCTGATTGAGAAATCTGTAGCTATCGGAGGGACTGATGCTATTGTTTATGCTGCTAGGGATGGATGTAGCTGCCGAAGGGTCCTATGCTGCTAACTACTGTTAACGATTACCGGGTGTGGGGCGGTCTTTGTCGACTGTTGGCTTTGGGGTCTGGGACCTTGCCTGCTATGACGGGAACTTTTGCTTGCTAGGGATCGAATTCTTGCTGACGTTTTGGCGGCGGGGCCATCTTTGTTGACGATTGACTTTTGTGTCCCGAGCTTTGTTTGGTAAGCTGGGGACTTTGCTTGCTGGGCAGCGAACTCTTGTTGACACTTTGGCGGCGGGGCCATCTTTGTTGACGGTTGACTTTTGTGTCCCGAGCTTTGTTTGGTAAGCCGGGGACTTTGCTTGCTGGGCAGCGAACTCTTATTGACGCTTTGGCGGCGGGGCCATTGATCTTGGTGTGCACTGCTGGGGAGACTCAAATAGACACGGATTCTTTGTCTCGGTTGCGCTTTGAGGGACAATCTTTGAGATTTTGCTCAGTTAATTGTTGTACCTGTGGGGGGAAAACAACACTCGAAGCACTACATCTAACTATGCTATTTTGTCAGTAAAGGTTAAACTATGTTAGCTTGTTTGCATGAGTCTGTTCGTTCTAGGAACGAGGGGAAAGAAGTACGATTTATTGTATTGACAGGTCGGCTTTGCCAGGTTTGTACATAAGTTTATGGAACTGTCTCGAGTAAATGTGTAGGGTGATACATATAGTGGGGGGAAATCCTCTCCCGTGCAGTAACATGTGGGTACAAGGTATATTGCAGCGACGGCGAGCTAGAGAGTGCCACAGAAAAACCACTTGCAAGACCCTGATGTTGCCTGATGCAGACCAAGTGTGTCGCTCGGCATGATGTGTCTGTTTGTCAAGAGATGTTGCACGACTTGATGAAGCTCGTAGCAGGGCCCTTTTAAAATCAATTCAGGCCTCATTTGCAGACATTGCTCTTTCAGCAGGAGGACACTAGCAGCCCCAACTTGACAGACAGGCGATTTCTGCAACAAAGGTTGGAACTTTCAATTACCATGGAGCATTATAACAGGGAAATAGCTTCTCGGGAACATCAATTTCGCTAGGACCTTGTCAGAGTTTCACAATTTCACCAAAAGCATCATGGGAAAATCATTGACAAGCGATATGGTATGCCATGTCTCTGGCCTCTGAAGAACTGGAGGGTTGATTGGGACTTACTCCGGGCAGCTTCCTATTTCTGGGATTCGGAGAGGCACGTGTTTACTTTATCATACAATGATCTGACGCTAACCATGGAGGATTTTAGAGCATTGACAGGCCTGGGTGAGGCGGAAACTGTAGCATTTCCTCGAGACAGACGGTCGGTTGTGGAGCAGTAATCAGACTTCCTGTGCCTGCCATTAGATCAGGTGGCACCTATGATTCTGAATGGTGAACTTGTAGAATTAACCCGGATGGCTCGGCTGTGATCTTCCAGTCCGGCGTTGTTTGATCTTTCTGCCTCTCTGGACATATATGTATTGCTTACCATGTCAGCTTACTACTTCTGTGGATATGTCGGAGTCTGCTCAGGTGCGCTGCTGGAGGTTGTCAGACAGCTTAGGGGTGACCGAGGTGTGGATCTTCGTCAAATTTGGCCTGGCCAAGGGGAAATGGACATTGTACCACTGCTGTTAGCTGAGACTCATCATGGCCTTGATAGGCGGCGGAGGATCCGATTTCGTAGGCGTGGCGGCCCATTTGCTATCTTTATGGCTTTACGAGAGACTACGCTTGATTGGGTCATTACCAGAGGGTCAGACAGCGATGCCTTGGGTGACTAGACAACGCAGTTACCGAGGACGCGGCCGGCGACGGTTGGCGAGTGAGGTTGACGGTGCAGGGGCTCGCCGATCCCGAACTTCGGATTTCGGCGTGGGGACTACAGACCATGAGAGACATTCAAGATGGGTCGGTGGTAGTTAGATTGCCAGGGTTGCATGTGTATTCATTCTGTGTCCCATCACTGGTGAGTAGGCAATATCGGTACCCTCAGCAAATTATCCGGGCTTTGAGAGATAGGCTGACGACTGACGCTGTTCCGATGGTCATGACCGAGCCCCAGACTGTGCAATTCTTTAGCAGATCCTTCTTGGAGGGTTTTCTTCCCACACGGACGCTCCTTCATCAGGCCAGAGGGTTTACATTTTTGACCACGGAGTACCTGATTTGGTATGATGAGCGATAGGGTCCCGTGCAGCTAGCGATAGAGGCTCCCCGTCGGGAATTCTTAGGAGCCGGCTACCTATCCAGCCGGTCTTTCCGAGATACAGAGGCCCAAGGGAATCCAGACAATGTTACCGGCGATGTTGCTGAGGACTATTGGAGGCAGGAGATCCAGAGAGCTGCTATGAGGAATGATCCGGAGGTGAGGGCTCGCAGAGAGGCCTTGCGACATGAGAGGGCTGCCAGGGCTGCTTTGAGGGAGACTGGTCTGATCGAACCACCGACACGCGTTATACCAGAGCTGGGACGGGCTCAAACCGACTTATTTGACATTCCTAGGCCAAGGACCTCCCGGGGACTGAGGAAAAGGAAAGACAAATATATGAGTTCGGGAGCGGGGACGAGTTTCTAGACACTTTTCTGAGAGATAGAAGACTCTTTTTTTTATTTGCTTGTACTTTGGGAGAGAAATTTATTTGTGTGGAACTTGAGTATCCCTTGATTACTTTAATGCAGACGAAGTAGATGTTGAAAGTTTATTTCCTTTTATTCGCAGCAAGTTATTTGAGTCAAAAGTAGGCCGTGCTTGAACTCATCAAAAAGAATATTAACTTAAAATGAACCTTTGAAAAGCTTTAGAACTGTAATCAAAACACATTTTTGGCAAGATAAAAGATTTTGCAGCCATTTTTAGACCGAACCACGAGTGGTTGCCTACGTTCTCCTTTTACAAAAAGAACTAAGGGGCTCATGTCTTCGTAGTTCGAATCAATTAACTTTGTGTTTAAAGAAAGGGGGAAGACAGAAGGGGGACATGGTGCAACCCTGTTTTTTACCTAGACCGCCCTTTTTTAGGGTTTTCAGCCTAGCTGGGTATTGAAATTACCCGGGATTTCGCGCGGACGCGAAATGCGGTTGTCTTTCGCGGAGGGTTGGTGTCTGAGACCTCGCTTCATGGGAAGGAAAATGAGGAGTCGCCACGCGGTTTTGTATTTTGAGCCCAAACGTTGAGAAACGGCTTTTGTGAAAATGGTGTCGTTTTTATTGGTAGTAAAAACTTAGGAAAAGGCTTTGAATAACAGGGGATCATTTTTATTGGTAGCAAAAACGAGTAAAAAGCTATTTAGTACCAGAGATTGTTAGGTTCGGAGGTCACGTTACGTTTCGGGAAGAGTATTACGAGATCACCCGAAATGCCTCGTATGACGAGTCTTTCTACCTTTCTCGAAATCGTGTGTGTGTGTGTGTGTGTTTTGAAATGGGGGCTTGAATGACAAGCTTAATCTTGGTTTGAATGTCAAACGTTGATTAGGTGACTTTGTTTGAAAAGACGAGCGTTTGAATGACAAACGTCGATTTGAGACGGAAATGAGCGTTTGCGTGGCAAACGTCGATTTTGAGTTTGAAGATGAGCGTTTGCGGGGAAAACATCGATTTTGAGCTTTTTGAAAAGGAGTTCGAAGGTCGAACTCCGGTTTTTGAAACGGGCATTACATTGTTAACGATTTTTACGGAAAAAGAGTATTAAATGATTTTGAATGTAAAAAGTCGGCTTTTAGTTTGAAGATGAGCGTTTGGATGCCAAACGTCATTTCGCGCGTTTTGAAAGAGAGTTCGAAGGACGAACTCTGGTTTTTGAACCAGGCATTACATTGTTAACGATTTTTACGGGAAAAAGCGTATTAAATGATTTTGAATGTCAAAAGTCGGCTTTTAGTTTGAAGATGAGCGTTTGGATGCCAAACGTCATTTCGCGCGTTTTTGAAAGAGAGTTCGAAGGACGAACTCCGGTTTTGAACCGGGCATTACATTTTTAATGATTTTTACGAGAAAAAGCGTATTAAATGATTTGCAATCAACGAATTGGGTTGCGACTAGGACTTTGAAAAGTAAATACTATCACGATCCAAACGGGTCGGACTTGTAAATGACAGTATTTAAATGCGGTATCGACGGAATCGAATGATCCGGAATCGTAAATGACGATCGACGAGCCAAATGACTCAGAATTGTAAATGACGATCGACGAGCCAAAACAGCTCGGAGTGGTAAAGTTGCATGAAATGTAAAGGACGTTCGACGGATCAAACGGTCCGGAATTGTAAATGACAGAAAAGTAAATGACGATCGACGGATCGATCGATCCGGAGTTGTAAATGAAAAAAAAGTAAACGGAACGGGGTCGGAATGCCGTTTTAACCCGTGATTACTTCTCTTACGGGAAGAGAAGAGGATCGAGGGGATAAAAGGTATCAGACCCCGTTAGACGGAGGCGTCTACATTTCAATAACATTGTTCGAAACGATTGTAGCGACTGGCGCGTAAACCAAGATGAAACGAGAGATTAGAGAGAGGGAGTTATACCTATGGCTAGGGTTGACTCCTTTGGCTCAAGGGGTGTATACGGGATACGGAAAGTAGTTTGGAACGGTGTTTCGGAGTGGAGGAGGGCGTATTTGATCAAAATACGGAGTTTTCACGCAAAACGAGGTAAAACCGGGCTCGGGAAGGGGGAGAACCAGTTTAGGCCATGAGTTTCTTGGTGAAAGGGTGAATTTTTTGTTGTTACAAATGACTTTGACAACCTCTCTATTTATAGGTGAAATTTCAGTAGGAGTCCGGCCGGACTTAGACTGAAATCCAGGGGATTTTGTGGTATTTTGGAAATTTGAGGGACTTGCTGGCAATTTCTGAAATCTGCAAAGGGAGTCCGACCGGACTGAGACTGTATACCAGGGGTATTTTAGTCATTTGGCCTTGATTTTTGATTGAAAGGTGACTAGAGGGAGGTGGCATGCTTGCCACGCGTCCCATGAGTCACCAGCCATGTGGGAGTTCGTTCCCGAGTCCCGGTTTTGTCCTTTTTTAAAATAATAGTCCGGAAAATGTCCAAAACGCCCCCAGAAAGTGCGTTTTTCAGGGAAAGCCGTACTTTCACATGCGATGACGTGTGTCAAGTACGTTTCGACGTCGGGATGCTCGGGGTAGTCCCGGGACGTCTCGTTGGCATGGCAACGGGGAGTTAACGAGTTTCGGTTAACCTGGAGCGGGCCAGTTAACGAATTTCGGTTAACTTTCTGACGGATTTTGACGATCTGGATTTGGGTACTTACAGTTAGCCCCTCAGCGACATCTCCTCCGAAGGAGGTGGGGTCGTTGTAAAAAGATAAGGATCCAAATCGGGATGCCTTACTTTGGAAGAGACCTAGGCGGTCAGCTGGCTGGACCCTTAGCGAAAGGATTCCTACGTATCCCGGGCGGGAATCAAGCCGATCGTAGTTCATAGGTGCAAGGAGCCGCGCGTGGGGACCTTGACCTGAGCGAGACTGTTGGGAGGCGTCTAAACCTGAATGAGACCATTGCGAGGTACCGGAACCTGAATGGAGACTATTATGAGGCGTCTGAACCTGGGATTTCTGAAACCTTCGAGGGCGTGTGGCGCCTCAAACCGGAATTGCTGAAACATACGAGGGAGTGTGGCACCTCAAACCGGAGTTGCTGGATCATACGAGGGCGTGCGGCGCCTCAAACCGGAGTTACGAGGATACATTTATCTTGAGACGAAGGCGTTCGTGCCTTGGGTGCTGGGCTTACGTTGACTGCCAGGTTTATCCTGCTGGGGATAGGGCGGCAATGATGGGAACGGTTGTGTTAAACTGGTGTTATTAACAAATCGGAAGGATCGACGTTTCTTCTTTAGAATCCTGCTGGGGATGAGCATTCGAACTTACCTTGATGGCGGAAGAGGGATTGTTGTGCGGGCTTACCATGATGGCCGCTGAGGTGGAATGATCGGGCTTACGACTGGCGGCCGGGGAAGTGAACGATGGTGAAAACCACTAGAAATTTTAACGTCGGGAGACGGAAATGTAACTTGAATGTCCGGAGACAGGGTTGAGCGTTTGAATGTCAAACGTCAATTGAGGATTAAATTTAACGTCCGGAGACGAAAATGTAACTGGAATGTCCGGAGACAGGGTTGAGCGTTTGAATGTCAAACGTCAACTGGGGATTTAACGTCTGGAGACGGACGCGAGCGTTTGAATGTCAAACGTCGACCGGGAATTTAACGTCTGGATACGGAAATGTAATTGGAATGTTCGGAGACAGGGTTGAGCGTTTGAATGTCAAACGTCAACTGGGGATTTAACGTCTGGAGACGGACGTTAGTGAAAACTAACTGAGAATTTAACGTCTGGAGACGAGCGTTAGTGAAAACTAACTGAGAATTTAACGTCTGGAGATGAGCGTTAGTGAAAACTAACTGAGAATTTAACGTCTGGAGATGAGCGTTAGTGAAAACTAACTGGGGATTTATCCTCGGGGGATGGGGTGTTAGAAATGTCTAACTGGGGGGAAATTTTACACTTTTGGGGGCCAAAAGGGGTAAAATTGGAACTGTCAAAAGTTGAGGGGCTGAATTGGAAGGAATCTTTTCTAGTGCACTAAGAGTCCGGTCGGACTTGGACTGAGTTTGACCAGATTCAAATCAGCTCCAAGTCCGACGCAAACCAAACCTTTTTCCCCATTAATTCCGACGAGAGAGAGAGAAAGGAGGAGAGAATTTCACCCCAAATTGGTAGATTTGCTCAGATTTGTGAAGGAAAATTGCTATGGAAGGTGATTGGGAACCAATGGCTCGCCATGGAAGGACCGATGACGAAAGAACGCGGTTGGTTTGGACCATTCGAACCAATATTCATCCATTGAATCCGGCGGAGTTCTACCCGGCTAGGGACAAACACAACTCCAAAGGAGGGATCGAGAGACAAGTAAGCTTCCCTCAAATTCCATTAATTTTAAGAATGTGCATTCTTTAAATGTTAGAAATTTGACTAGGAATGAGTTAGGGATTTTGGTGCCCGGATTGGGGCTTTTGACTTTGCTATGAACCTTTGTCGAAATTGACTAGGATGTAGTTCAATTGACACTATGGGTAGATGACATAAAAATTTTGGTTGCAAAATTCCATGTCTAGATGCGTTTTCCAAAATTAAAGTAGCTTTAATTCGGGACGGAGTAAATTTTCGAAATGTTCGAAAGGATTTTGAAAGTTCCAATTTCGACGGAGTTTTCGAAGTGCTTTGAAAGTTCCGAATTCGACGGAGTTTTCGAAATGCTTTGAAAGTTCCGGTTTCGACGGAGTTTTCGAAATGCTTTGAAAGTTTCGGATTCGACGGAGTTTTTGAAATGCTTTGAAAGTTCCGGTTTCGACGGAGTTTTCGAAGGGCTTTGAAAGTTCCGGATTCGATGGAGTTTTTGAAATGCTTTGAAAGTTCTGGTTTCGACGGAGTTTTCGAAATGTTTTGAAAGTTTCGGTTTCGATGGAGTTTTCGGAATGCTTTGAAAGTTCCGGATTCGACGGAGTTTTCGAAATGCTTTGAAAGTTCCGATTTCGACGGAGTTTTCGAAGGGCTTTGAAAGTTCTGGATTCGACGGAGTTTTCGAAATGTTTTGAAAGTTCCGGTTTCGACGGAGTTTTCGAAATGATGGAAATATATGTTAGGAAATGAATGAGAACCGTATCTGCATTGCATCCTTTTGACATGCGTTTGTACATTCTGTTGACGTTGCTTCTGTATTGATGTATTCTTGCTATGTTCACCTGCAGGGGGTAGGGACGGTTGACGTCCACAACCAAAAGAGTCGAGGAGCCTTTGAGGCAGTGCGAGCGCTGTGGGAGGTATTCCCGGACGATGCTCGAGAGGGAGAGAGGAGTCCACGGCAGCTGGTGCTTGACTCCGGATTGGCTGGATTCATCAGTGCAGTAGCTGCGATAGCTGTAATGCAGAGGGCCAGGTCCATGTACGTGGCTTTGAGCAAGTACTGGTGGGATACGACCCACACTTTTCATTTCAGATGGGGGGAGGCGACGGTGAATCCCACTGATTTTGCTGCTATCACCGGGTTGCCGACCTATGGCAACACGTAGGTGTGGGTGGATGGTTATACCCCGGGGCAGTTGTCTGAGCTGCTGGGTTTTGATATTACCGATGCCAGGGGCTTAGGCATTCGGTACAGGCCGATGGAGAGGCATTTGGAGGCGGGCATCGCAGATTATTTGGCTGGGTCTTTGAGGATGACGGCGGAGCGCCTGGCTCGAGGGTTCATTTGGTTCGCATTGTCAGCGACTTTGTTCCCGACTTCTGACACATCCTGTCACTTCCCTCTGCTCGAGTCGCTGACAGACTTGGATGCCGTGAGGGGGTACGCATGGGGGGAGGCTGGACTGGCCGAGCTCTACCATTTCCTGGACAGGTTCTAGCGGGGAGAGGAGAACTCCCTGAGCTGTTTCTCGCTTGATCTGGATGTAAGTTCACGTCTTTTTCTCTTCCTTGTCTCATTTATGTACTCGTATGTATCTTCTCGGTAGCTGACATAACTTTCCATTTGCTTGACAGGTCTGGTGCTATGAGGTGTTCAGTCCGTGACGGTGGGACATTAGGGAGGCGTATCGACCCTGTTCCACTGCCATCTTTGGTTTAGCAGAAGAGGGCAAAGAAGGCGGTCTCGTCGAGAGTGGGCACTCGGCTGACGTACAAGGAGGTGTCCCAGGCCCTGAACCGGGAGTTCTCTGAGAGGATCCAGCTGACCTGGTGGAGTCGATTCCACGCTATCGCGGTTCAGGTTGCTAGTGAGGTTACGCGGCGGCGAAAGCTCCTGGTGGGACTACATTGTGATGTTATGTATCTGGGGGAGAGGGTGACCCGTCAGCATGGCCTGGGGTCCCTTTCGATGGTGCCGGTGGATCCACCTCTGCACATGCATCATCCTCTGTCAATGCCGATGGAGGAGTTGGAGAGGTATAGACAGGGCGTGCTCTATACCGAGTACATCATAGCGGGGGCCGACTATGAGAATTTCTTGAGGATGAGGCTGAGGAGCCCACAGGTGCAGCACAGGGAGGGCGAGGGCCCTGGATATCCTCGAGATCTCCCGCTCCCACGCGCTAGGCTGGGGTACGAGGGGCTGGACGGTTCGCAGGCGGCTAGTGATCCGGGATGAGCCGAGACCTCAGTACAGGGTTGACCCCAATGCTTCGGTGAGCATTTTTTTTTGATTTTCTGTATTTGATAGTAGCATTCTGCAAATGTTGCATCTGTACTTTCTGCTCGTCTTTTTGATGACTTTCCTAGTTCGCAGGTGTCTGGCCGTACGTATAACGAGGCTATGGGACTGGTGGACGGGTGGGCCGCCTACGCTAGGAGGCTCATGGCGTTCATGAGGTGCAGTTTCCGGAGGAGCGTGGACGTCCGTGAGCCGAGGCCGTCTAGGCCGAGAGGTTTGCCTGCTCCCACGGCTGGTGGGGAGGACTTTGCACAGGGATTTGGCCAGTTCGCGGGCGGAACGGCTGGGTTTGGAGCTCATCCCTCTTTGCACTCGAGGCACGAGAGGGGAGAGTCCTCAAGTTCGCAGACGCCGAGGAGGCCGGAATTCAGGGATTATCTATTTGCGACAGATTCGGCAGCTGCGGAGCAGTGCATCGAGTGCTCAGATGACGAGCAGGATTCAGAGTAGTCCTCCTGTACTGTTTTTTTAGACAAAATGTACGTATCGTCGGGAACGATTTGACTTGAACTGTATTTGAAAAGGCACCCGTGGGGCGGAACCTGTTCTTCGCACATTTATTCTGTGATCACCTTCTGTTATTTTCGGCAAATAAGGAAGTAGGTTAATAAAAATAAATAATATGAAACATGCATAAAAAATTGAACGGGTCAAAAATTATGCCTATATGCACTGATAATTAATTAATTGCACTGTTGCAAGAGCCCGGGGCGGAAGGGATATTGACATTGGTTAAATGAAACCAGGGCCAGCACGCAGATTCATAAGGCATGAACAGGGCGTTGTTTGGAATTGCTTCCAATTTAGGAGCAGCTGGCTGCAGAGTTGACAGTCAAGCTGAAGGAAGTCCGACTGGACTAAGAGTGAATTTCCAGAGTCTTTTAAATTGCAATTTCAGCTTTGCAATTTGTTAAGAACTGCGCATTCACCTCTGATCAGTTAGCTGAATTCTCTCAAGTTTCTAAGGTTTCCTTCCTTTTCTATGGCTCCCTTTCCTAAGCTATCGTCTCGGATGCAAGAGCGATACTTGGAACACTTCCAGTCGTGGGTGCGGAACCACATGAGGCAAAACAAGGGGTTTTCGAAGGCTGTTACGGGATGAAATCTGTTTGGGCTTTGAAGGAGCTTATGCCAGATTGGGATCTTTTGAGAGCCGCGTCTCGTTTCTGGGATGTACGGAGGAATGTGTACAATTTTTTGTACAACGAAATCACTCCTACGTTTGAAGATTTCTGGGCCATTCTGGGAGGACCTGAGACGGAACAACTAGTTCTTCCGTATGCTGGTGGCATGGCCACTATTGAGAAACTAGTGTCTCTGCTTGGTATTTCGGCTGGAGAAGCATACGGGATGCTGATATTGAATACTGATTATGTTGACATTTCGGGACTGCCCGAAAGATTTGCCAGAGCTGAGGGGAGTGTCTTTGCATGGGACGCGTTTGCTCTGTGTGCGATCGCTACTCTGTTCACGTTCACGTCCCTGGGTGTGTGCCATCACGGTGTCTTTTGGACACAGTGAGGCGATGCTTGGAGCGGGGGAGACGTCATGCCGTTGGTCTTGGGCGAGACGTTCCTGGGGATAAGTCAGTTGGCGACCGATAGCCGATACATGTGGGGAGGGAGTCCCGCTATGCTTACCATGTGGTTAAGGGAGAGACTGCAGATGATGCCCGAGGTGCCAATGTCTTGTGACGCTTAGTCCTTCTCTCGACATCCTTTGGTGATAGGGGGCGATCAGGCTGAGTTGGAGCTCTGGATGGCCAGACTCCGCACGCATCACTTGAGATGGTGGGTTCCCCACTGGAAGTTACAGACTTATCGGACCGCTCGGGAGGGTCTATTGGTTGTCGAGTGTCGGGGCTGTCTCGAGGCGTCTTTCTATATTCCATCGTTGGTGCTGCGATAGTACGGGTGAAAGCGAGTGCCATTGACGGAGTTTAAGTCATCTTTGCTACCTTTGAGGTGGGATCTCTGGCGATGGAAGATCCTTCGACGCTATTCTTGCTCACAAGGTGGTGGCAATACACATCCTTTCTGCCCGGGGTTCTCTTTCACCGGAGAGGGGGCATTGTTTTGTCTACGTGATGCTCGAAGCTGGTATGAAGAGTGTATAGGGGAGACACAGATGTCTATCTTGTGGAGACAGAATGAGCTGTTGGGTGCTGATTACCTTGACAGCTCAACCTTGAGGAGGACCGAAGCGAGATCTAACCCTCGGAATCGCACTGGGAATGACATGGCTGACTATGAGGCAAATGCTGATCGGGAGGCCAATCAAAGCATGGTCATGATGGCTCGAAGCGAGGCAGCTCGAGACAGAGCTAGGGAGAGGGCTGCGTTGACAGCTACAGGCTTGACGGAGGCATCGGGAAGGGTCCCTGAGCCATGTAGAAGGACTACCGGAATATTCCCTGTGAAGGTGAAGAATACTCGCCGTGGAAAAGGGAAGGGGAAGAAGGATGAAGGACCAAGTACGGGAAACTAGGTTGACCTTGCTGTCCAGAGTATCCACCCATTGTCATTGCAGACACATTAACTAATTAATGTTTTATTGTAGTTTTGCTAGCGTGTAGCAAGTCAAGAGTTGACCATGCTTGAACTCATCAAAGATTGTTTTAACCGTAATGAATTTGTAGGTTAAATGAAAAGAGTTTTTCGAAACACAAGCAATTGATGCTTATTGTATTTTTTTTTGTTTTTTAGACCGAACCAATGATGGCTGCCTACGTTCCCCTTTTACAATTGGACTAAGGGGCTCAGGTCACCGTAGTTCGATACTTTAGGTGAATTTGAGAAAAACAAAGACAAAAGAAGTGCGACCCTGTTTTTTTACCTGGGTCATTAGCGGGAATGTATCCAGTTGGGTATTACTCTTTTAGCACATTAATTTTACTGAGGGGTGGTGTATGGGGAAGGAGAGTTGACTCGTGCTCTTCCTCAAACGAAGTATCTGCGGAGCTTGGTTCCGTTCACGGGGTTAACGAAAGGGTTTTCGTCCAAGTCTGCTAACTTCATGGCTCCTCTGGAGAAGATTCTTTGTACCACAAACGGTCCTATCCAGGTAGGCTCCCACTTTTTGAGGGGATTGGTCTGCGTAGGAGGCTTTTCCTTTAGCACCAAGTCGCCTTCTCTGATGTCTCGGATCTTGACTTTCTTGCCGAATGCTCGGGCCATTCTGCTCTGGTAGGCTCGAGTGTGTTCCATAGCTTTCAATCTGCGCTCATCGAGTAGAGCAAGTTCGTCGTAATGGCTCTGTAGCCATTCGACTTCATTGATCCCGTTTTCCAAGAGGACTCGGAGGGATGGAATTTCCAATTCCACGGGTAACATTGCTTCCATTCCGTAGGTAAGTGCGAACAGAGTCTCCCTTGTGGCGGTTCTGACTGATGTTCAGTATCTCCAGAGGGCTAAATGTAGCTTTTCGGGCCAGTCCCGACCTCTGGTGGTCATCTTCCTGATTATCATGGCGAGAGTCTTGTTTGCTGCCTCTACTGCACCATTGGTTTGTGGTCTGTAAGGAGGAAGATTTGTGACGTGTGACTCTGAATTCGGTCAGAAGTTGGTCACAATATCCTTCGAAGTGGGTCCCATTGTCGGAGATGATCTCGTTGGGCACTCCGTATCGGCACATGATGTTCTCTCGGATGAACTCGGCCACCTTTTTAGAATTCAGTACCTTGTACGATCTGGCTTCTACCCATTTGGTGAAGTAGTCGACTGCGACTAAAATGAACTCGTGACCATTGCTCCCTGGTGGAGTGATCTTGCCGATGACGTCGATTCCCCATGTGGCGAAAGGCCATGGCATAGTCATGCAATAGAGTTCGTAAGGAGGGATGTGATTGAGGTTGGAGAACCGTTGACATTTGTCGCAGCTTTGGATGAACTAGATGCAGTCAGTCTCCATCGATATCCAATAGTATCCCATACGGAGAATGATCTATGTCAATGCTCGGGCGTTCATGTGCGGACCGCAGGTTCCGTTGTGAACTTCGTTCATTAGCTCGCTGGCTTTTTCTTTGTTTACACACCGAAGGAGTGGCCCTTGGTGGCGCTTCTTGTACAACATACCCCCCAGAATGACGAAATGGGATGCCAGGCGTTTTAATGCCATCATGTTTTTGGCTTTGATCCCTTATTTGTATTTTCCATCTTCATTTGTGAAGGAAGCTTCTCCGTTTTGGAGGTACTGGTAAATTTGATTGTACCAGGGTTCGTCGATCGTTTCTTTTTTTGTTTCGATCTTACAGCAATAGGTGGGTGTTTCCCGTCTGCCTATTCTGAGGGGTTTTACTGCTTTTCCATCGGGAATTTCGACAAGAGAGGTGAGGGTTGCCAGGGCGTCTGCGAAGCGGTTCCTGTCTCTTGGCAAATAATGAAAAGAGATGTCCTTGAACTGAGCAATGAGCTCCTCCATGTACGCGTGGTACTTCTGGAGGCCAGAATCTACCATCTTCCATTTGTTGGACACTTGATTGATGATCAATGCTGTGTCTCCGTACACATCCAGTTCTGAGATGTTGTACTCGAGGGCGGCTTCCAGACCTGCTACACAGGCTTCGTATTCTGCTGCATTGTTGGTTGTTTCAAAATTCAGCTTGATGGCTATGGGAGTGTGCTTATCCTTGGGATCGACAAGGAGCATTCCAATACCATTCCCCTTCTTGTTGGCTGCCCCATCAAAGAAGAGTTGCCAGCGATTTGCGCTGTCGAGTAAAAAGATTCCGTCGTCCAAAAATTGCGGATCAGGACCCTTAGGTTCACTGCTTGGGAAGTCTGCCAGCGGATCAGCCATGACTCTGCCCTTTGTTGATTTTTTGACCATGTACTTGATGTCGAACTCAGCCAGGAAGAATGACCACTTGGCTAGTCGCATTGACAGGGATGGCTTGTCAAAGAGATATCAGACGGGGTCCATTTTGGATACCAGGAGCACTGAATGTGACTGCATGTAGTGTTTCAGTTTCCCGACTACCCATACAAAGGCGGTACAAGTTTTCTCTAATGCTTTGAGTATTGAGTTCACTTCCTTGAAGCTTAAAACTACGAAGTAGATTGCATTCTCAACCTTGGAATCTTTGTTCTTGTGCCGGCATTGCTCCAATTGACGTGTACATTGCGTCGGATATACGAGTAGTGGCTTGTCTTCATGTGGCGGTCACAAGGTGGGGATTCACCAAGTAGGTCTTGATTTTCTCGAAAGGCATGCGGCACTCGGAGTCCCAGTTGATGTCGGCATTCTTCTTCATCGGTTTGAACATGGGCTCGCGAGAGAAGATGTCAAGCGGTTGATGAAGCGGCGATGTGCTTGAAGTCTTCCCATAAAACTTTTCACTTACATCGAGTTTTAGGCGGCTTCATGTCGATGATGGCCTTGATTTTCTTGGGATCGGCTTCGATAACCCTTTTACGTAACCATGTACCCCAAGTACCTTGCCGCGCTTGACGCCGAAGGTGCACTTCACGAGGGTTCAATCTCATGGAGTGCTTTCTTAGCTGTTGAAGAACTTTCTCGGAATCTGTCATGTCTTTGCATGTCGATCCTGCAGAGTGGATGATCATGTCGTCGACATATACTTCGATTTCCTTGTGAATCATGTCATGGAAGAGAGTACATTGCGGCCCGGTAAGTAGCCTCGGTGTTCTTTAGACCGAACGGCATGGCCAGTGTAGCGGTATGTCCCCACGGAGTGTGAAGGCGATCTTGGCTTGATCCTCCTCGGACATTTTGATCTGGTTGTATCCGAAACCCGTCCACGAAGGACTTTACTTTGAAATTTGCCGTGGTGTCGACCGGCATGTCGATGTTAGGCGATGGGAAATCATCTTTAGAAATTTGGTCTTGTTGAGATCCCAAAAATCCACGCAGCATCTGACCTTTCCATTGGCCTTGGTGACCGTCACGATGTTGGAGAGCCAAGTCGGGTACTCAATCACTCTGATGAAACCAACTTGGAGCATTTTCTCAATCTCTTCTTTAACTTGCAAGGACCACTCTGGCTTGATCTTGCGCAGCTTACATTTGCAGGCTTGGATTCGGGATCCAGGGCAATTCTGTGCTCCACGATCGAGGGATCGAGTCCTGGCATGTCCTGGTATGACCAGGCGAACACGTCAACATACTCCCGGAGGTGGTCTATCAGGGCTTCCTTTTCTACATCGACGAAGAAACTGCCCACCTGTGTCTCTTTAGGCTCTTGCACTGACCCCAGGTTCACTTTGGTCATAACCTCTTCGGCAGCTTGGGCCCGGTTGTCCTCTTGGTCAACTACACGCTCGAGAACTTCTCTAATGTATTGTTCGTTTAATGTGTCTTCTTCTTTATCAATTGAGTTATTAACGTCTTTTAAGTTGTTTGTTAACTTATCAGTTGTTAAAGTGGCAATGAGGGGATGCTCCGAAAGGTCAGACTTTTCATTGAACAAGAACGGAAATACATGGTTGGCTACATTATCATAGTCCTCTGGCGTAAGGCCATTGGATGCTCAGAGGACTGGACTCTGACAAGGACTGACTCAGAGGGTTTGAGACCGGGTTCAGGGAGATGTGGGTGCGAGCCCAGCTTGTCTTCCAGTTCTGCCTGGCTTGCCCTTGGTCGGTGAAAGTTACCCAATTCTTGATAGCATTCTTGGATGCTTGATGAGGGTGCGGGGATCGAGAGGCTTGGCTTCTGCTGTCCCAATCATGGTGATCATGCTGTGTTCGGAGCCCAGGTCAATCAGGTTCGACACCTCCATGACTTCTTCAAAAAGACTCTGTAGAGCTGGTCCACTGAGAGCGTCTTCTATGAATTTTGGTTCCTTCTGCTTTGGAGTTACTGTCTCGAATGTGGCCTCAGCGGCTGATCTGAACAATCTGTTTCCCATGGAGAGTACCCTGAGCTGCTCCTCCAAGTCTGGGATTCCCTTGAATGTGTACTTATACTGGACTGTGGTGGCAGTTGGTCCAGGTAGAGTTGTGATGTCGAGGAACGCTCCCCTTATCGGATTAGCTTTGAGTCCTCTAAAGCGCTTGAGGTCCCGTGCTAGTTGTTCCATTCTTTCTGTAGTCTCGGTGCTGACTATCCCTGCTTCTTTCTCATCTTCATCAGTTCCACTATCGGTCCCCTCAGTTCTGCTGTCGGTTCCGCTGTCGGTCCCCTCAGTTCTGCTGTCGGTTCCCCTGTCGGTCCCCTCAGTTCTGCTGTTGGTTCCGCTGTCGGTCCCCTCAGTTCTGCTGTTGGTTCCCTTGGTGAAGTAATGAGCGAGGTTGAAACTGTAAGGTCAGAGGTTGGGTGTGCCGTCGGAGGTTCCCATTTTGCGGGCTGCTACCTTGTCGCGGGCGAGCCTTTTGTTTTCCTTGATGTCAGCTGGTGTTGGCACATAGCCAAGCCCCTGGACCGTGGTGTGGTCCTTGACTTCGATGACTTGGTGTTGGCCTTGTAACCTTTTGCCGAGCCCCAGTCCTGGGATGAAGTTCATGAGTTTCATCATCTTCATGGCAGGAGGGATCTTGTCATGAGACAGTGGAAGGTCCACGTTGCATATTTGGATCTTGGAGGTCTCCAGAGTGAATCCAGTTAATGCCATGTCGTCATTGTGCTTGATTTCTAACACTGGAATGTCGTTGGTACTGGTCCCCTCGGTGGTAGCCGTCGCCGTAGGCGTGGTTAGCTTCGTTGCCTTGCATGAACTTGAGGCACGATGAAGGGTGGATGCCACGCCATTGATTTGATGCAGCCGGGGACGCCCAGGGATGGTTTGTGAAAGTGATTGGAATGTCCAACACTTGGAATTCGGTGGGAATCATCCGCTTGCCGAACCAAATATTAAGAGTAGAAACCCCGAGAACGATACGGGAAGTAGAGTCATAGGCCTTGACGGTGTGGGTGAAGGCTTCAGATCTGTGGGCTTGATGTCAAGCGGGTCCATCATCTTGGCGGGCAAGACATTCATTCCGGAACCTCCGTCTACCAACACGCGGGGAAGGCGACGCTCGTCAGGGAATTTGTGATGTAGAGCGGCTCATTGTGATCGGCCCCAAATTTTGGAAGGTCCAAATACTGTGAAGGTGATAATGTTGCCGTAGTGGATGTTGCCGATCATCCGAATGACTTTGTACGGGGTTGCGTCTACGGGGACCATGGTACGGGCCGGACTTTCCTCTAGCTTCGAGCTAGTGAGGATAAGAGGATGTGAGCGGGGACCAAAGGGAAATGTTCACACAGGTATGCTTGTTGAGTGAGGATCGGGTCCTCTTTCACGGAACTTGTGTCTTCGGGCGAGCCAGGTTGTGGTTACGGCTCCGCAGGCTTTTTAGTGGCCTTAGGTGGTAATGCATGGATTTGACCCGATCGGGTTAGAACGCTGACATCAGGTTTGGTTTCTTCTGAACAGGCCGCTCTGAGTTGTGCCATAGTTCGAGGAGGATTCCTCGTAGCATAGGGCCATATGTCTTCCCTCAACTCATTGACTGTAGACGTATTCCCGGGATCTTCGGCAGCTTGACGAATTCTGTCCCAGGATACTGGCTTGGGTACCTCTGCGGGGAGGTAGTTTACGGCTTGCCGCAGTTGTTCGAATGTCGGTGCACAACGGTGGTTACTGGCCCGAACTGTGCGTTGCGACCCTCCGGGGGAGTTTGGAGAGTTCCTGGCTCAAGTGAACGGTCTCCTTGATCTCTTCACGGTATATCACGTTTCTTTCCTTCTTGCTGAGCATACTCAGGGCATTCTGGAGTTGGGTCTGGCAATATTCATGGTTTGCTAATTTTCCTCCGCTCTTGGCCCAGATCAACTTTCTTGCAGCGGAGCCTGCGTCGAGAGTTAGTGCCTGCGTTTCCTCCCATGTGAGAATAGCTAGTGCTTCTTTGAACTGCGTGTGGCAGTCTAGGTAAACCTCCATCGGGGAGAGTTTTCCCTTCTGCTTTATCTGAGTGGCGGGTATGTCGAAAGGTGAGTACACGGCTTCCCGAACATCTGCCCATGTGACTGGTTGCTGTCTCAGTTGATCGTTTCTGTAAACGAATGCCGCAGTCTGTGGAATCTCCCTGAGTAGTTGCTCGAGACGAATTTCCATCTTCCTCTTATTTTTAAATAGACCTTCCTCTCTCAGTTGGCCTTTAAGTTTGAGTGCGGAAATGATCCGTTCCCATCCTCCCAGGACACTTGGGATTCCGATTTTGTTGACCTCATGCCTGGCTTGGAAGAGAATGGTTTCATCGTCTTCATCGTCGCTTTCATGGAGAACTTGCTTTCCTCGGGGAGGTAAGCACTGGTATTCGTTCTGCCGTGCCATTCCATCTCCTAGGTCATCGGGACCGTTGACCACCCTTGCCTGGCAGAGGGGGTTGGATGAGAACAGACGGTAGTCTATGAAGTTGCCGTGAGCAAAACCCCTGAGGTCGAACTGGTCTAGAGTGGCCTCTAGCTTTACTGCGAAGGCTTGTGACACTTTAAGGGCTCGATCCCTGTCGGCCTTTTGAGCTTGGTTTTCGTCCCAGAGACGGTTTTCTTGAGCGGCTAGTTCCATGAGGGCCTTCCTTGCGAGAGCTAAACAGTCTCCGTAGGTACGCACCGTCTGGCTAGTGTCCAGATCTGTGATTACATCCAAATCTCCGAATGGCGGAAACACTTGGATGATGTTGACGAAGGAAGTCAGATTGGGACATTCCATGCGACCTTCCTTGATCTCGATTACCAAGAAATATGCCCATATCTGCTTGATTGAACACAAGGGAGTGTTGAATTCTGCAATGTTGACAGTCTCGTGATCTCGCTCGATCACCAAGTCTATCAGAGCTAGCTTCTTACGGCGGGATGCCGAATCCGTGACCGTGACGGCCAGGAGCAGAATCGAACAGGAGCATGTTGATCTTTGAGGTGGTCATTTCTGCGTCGAAAGGCGACTCTGTCTTGCGGGGAAGACCTTCGAGATGTTTTCGGGGTGGCTGCCGGAAGCGTTCCCGAGGTTGATCTGACTTGAGACAGGTTGAGGAGCTTGGTCTCCTTCGCTGTTGCCCTTGGCCTTGACGGCGCTTTTGGCTTTAAGCTTGACTGACGGCACGGGCCGGTTGCCACTGGGGCTGGTAGTCGGAAGTGATGATGAGCTCTGAGCTCGGTTAGCCAGGGCCTCATTTACCATGAGCAGCGATCGTCGAGGGTAACTTTGGCGTTGCAGAATCGACGATAAGGACCGGATCCTTGGTATCATCGGGATATCTCGGAATAGATGATGTTGACGAAGTCGTTGTCGATCACTTGATCGAGAGGATTCTTCGTCGTGTCAACCAAGAGCTTCCAATTGTCCGATAGCCGCTTTGTCTTGGACGTTGAGCTTGACAATCTCCATGGTATTGGAGCCTTGGTCATAGGTGACTGATCGGAGCAGGTGCCGTCCTCGGCCGAGCATGTGAATGCAGAGGTGCCGCGGAGTGCCGTGTCCTCGACTCCGGAGAGTCCTGATTCGTCGTCGTCTGATGGCTCAACCCAAATGTAGGGACATATTGTGTCCGGGTGCGTTGCTGGAGCTTCTAGAAAAACATCATGCCCTTCACTGGAGAAGAGGGGTGCAGCTGGTAGTTCCTCATGGAGGACATCCCATACGACTTCCATACATTCATCACGAGAATGACGGTGCTTGTTGACTTTTATCACGAAGATCTCTTCGCCTGGCGGGGCCAGAGAGTTGGCTTGAAGAATTCTGACGAATCTCTGATTGGAGACAGGGGGTTTACGTGCTCACATCATGGCGATGCTCAGTGTTTCTTTCCAATCTGCCTCCAAATGTTGGAAACGACAGTTGAACTTGATGTATCGGGCTGCGGTGGTTTGCTGCTAGAGTATGTTTACATAGTTAGCATCTCCGGACTATGAGGGATTCTGATGAGATTTGCCCCGACAGTCCCCTGGTCGGTTTGAAGGAGGTATCCCCGGTGCCTGACTGCGGGCACGCTTGGCTACTGTCTCTGCTTCGTTTCCTATGAGGAAACTGTCCCCTCGAATGACTTCAAGATCTCCGTTCCGGTTAATGAACTTAATGCAATGATGGAGAGTGGAAGCTATGGCTTTCATGTGATGCAGCCAAGGGCGTCCTAACAGAGCCGTGAATTCGGATGGAATGTCCATCACGTGGAATTTTGCTGGCACCATTTGGGTTTCGAACCAGAGTTCCAGAGTCACCGTCCCTAGGATGGGACGAGACGTGCTGTCGTAGGCCTTGATAGTCCGAGTAGACGGAATCAGATGGCTCTCGTTGATGCGCAGGGCTCGCATCATGCTGAGAGGGAGAACGTTAACGGCTGAACCGTTGTCTACCCATACTCCGGGGAGTGTTATGGTGTTAATCTTGAGAGTTATGTACAGAGCTTCATTGTGCCCCGAGGCATCTCTCGATAGGTCCTCGTCACAGAACGTGATCATACTGCCATACAGTTGAGAATCGTAGATCTGGTCTCTATCCGGAGAAGGAGAGTCATCAAGCCATCCGTTTCCTGTCTTCCTCTTGCGAGGTAAAGCCTTTGCTGGAGCCTCGGGATTGTGTTGAGTCCGTTTGTGGCGGTTGCCGCCCTTGGTTAGCACGTTGATCGAGTGTGAGTGCCAAGCTGACTTTGATCTTCCTTTGCCGGTCCGGGCTCGGAAGCTGGACAAATTGAATCTTAGCTGATCCGCGGGGGTTAGGCTTCGGCGCGATAAGATTGTCAAAATTTGAGGTATTCCGGTGTCCCAAGGTCTGAGCTCTGGTGTCAGCAGGACTTTTCGGCTTTCCCACACCTGTCTGCTCTAAGGCTACATGACCTGGAGGAAGGGAGGACTGGCTGGAGTAGAGTACGTAGTAGTCGAACCTCCCGGATGGCTCTCCGAGTGTACCCACACTGGTGTCTCCAGCTTCGTATCTTTATCTCAGCATCTGTTGAGAGGACTTCTTCTTCTGTTTTCTCGGAGGATTGCTCCAGACCATGTCTTGGGACTCGTACTCCAGGCAGGCGGAGCACTCACAAACATCGTAGCCGATGTGGACATTTGATGAGGACCCTACTGGAAGAGGCGGAGGAAGCGCTCGCGACAATCTTCTTGGGCACCCACTCAATGGAATTCACACTGTTGTTGTTGTTCGGAAAAGGGTTTCCGATCGTATTGGGCCCACGGGGCGCTCCAACTTTCCTTACTCTATCAAGTTACGAATTTCGTATCGTAACCCCACGCGGCTTGTCGGTGGTATGGCCGTGATACTAATGGAAGGCGCAGATACTTGCTCTTGTCGGCGTTGACTACGGGATTCTTGGGTTTGTAATTTGCAACGGGTTTAAGTAGACCTTCCTTGATTAACCCTTCCAAGATCTTGCTCGGTGGCATGTCCAACTTGTCGAAGTGTACGACAGGCGCTTCGAGTAGAATTGTTGCTTTGTGGGGCTGGGTTTCGTTGCTCGATTGTTGTCCCCGATGGATGTAGTTGATGAGACGTATCTTTCCCTTTCGCGGGCCGGTGCGAGATTGAATGCAAGCTGCGAACGATATCTGTATGGATGTGCGGTAGCCAACTTTTCCTTGAGATCCTTCTCGAACTGTGAGCCGGCATTGACCATGGCCCGGAGATCTGGGAAGAAATGATGACTGATGAGAGTTCTGATGGACGGTCTTAAGCAGGACTTGAAGATCCGCATCTGTTCATCCATGGAGAGTGGCTCCATGATCTCGGAGAGTTTCCAACTCCACCTCTTGTAGAATTCTCCGACGCTTTCATCCGCTTTCTGCTCAGTGGTGATTAAGTCCTCACGACTCGTTTCCCACTCTAAGTTGGATCGGTACCGTTCCAGGAAGATGTTACTGATCTGATCCCAGGTGTGGCGATCCGCAGGCTTGACCCTTAGAAACCATCGTAACGCTGAACTTTTGAGCGTATTGAATGTGCGCTCGCCCGAAAAAAAATAAAAAAGGAGTCGCCACGCCGTTTTAAGAGGAAACATTGAAAACCATTTGTAAAGAGAAAGTGGGTTCGGGGGTCAGGTTACGTGTTGGGAAGAACCGAGAGTTCACCCAACACGCCTCGTCCATAGACGAGTCTTTCAATTGTTCAACATTTAAATCATCCAAATGTGTGTGCAAAGTGTGTATGACAAGATATGTATGAAATGCATTAAATTGCTTTGTTTTATTACTCAACAAAGGGGAATACAACTTTGTAGGCCATTGACTCTGGGAGGCCACATCCCACTTTACATCGAGGGCAAACAGAACTTACAACTGAAATATGGTCTCTGCAGATGGTCACCATGTGTCGCGTGACACAGGACTCCAACTGTCCAATTGTGTCGCGTGACACGAGTTGACCGTCTGCAGGTACCTTACAATGTAAGCACTGATCTAACAGAAATCAATCCAAATCCCAACACAATATCAAAACAACTCAGATATCAATGAACTTACAATAGATTGACCAAGGGGATGTGGATATAGGGAGATCCACACTCCCTTGGCCAATAAATAACAAATACTACGGAATCACATCACAAATACCAATAACATCCAACCAAACTAATTAAACAGAGAGATCGGCAGTTGGGACTTGATAATTGGGGACAGATAGAGTCTAATTATCAAGTCCAGGGGATAAATTGCAATGAGGCAAATAAACTGTAAATGAGAGATAAAGTGAGGAAATCGTTACCCTTGTAGTCCACAAATTCGATACCAAGTTAGGTATCGAATTCTTCAATTCAGCTTAGAAGCAGAACAAATCAAAGCTCGAGATCAAGTGGTTTGCGGCTTCCGGTGATGGTGCGGAGCGTACCCGGGCGGAATTGACTTGGCTCTGGATGCAGGGGAAGGGCAATTGGTTGACGTGCTTGGCGTTGTTGAAGGTAGAAAACAGAGGACGACAAAGGAGGTTGGAATTGGACTTAGGTCGTTGTTTGGCCGGAGATTGTTGATGGAGTAGTGGTAGCGAACGGCTTAGAACAGAACAGGGGAAGAGTTTGGGGTTGGTCTGGCGTTGTTGAGGGAAGATGCCGGTGAGGAGGAGGTTGGCCGGAGGTTAGATTGGTGGTTGGTTTGGAGAGAGGGAGATCGGTTGTTGTTTAGTTGAGGGGAGATTGAGAGAGAGTAGGTCGAGAGGAATTGGGTCGCCGGTTGGAATTGGATGTGAAGGAGGATTGGTTGTCGGCTTGGGGCTTGGAACGGGGAGAGTTATCGGTGAACGGTTTAAGAGAGAGAGGACAGTTTGGTTGACTGCCGGTGAGGATTCCATTCGATTGGGGTTGGAGAAGAGAATGGTCGCTGAGGGAGTTGGAGAAGGTGAGGGAAGACCGCCGGTGGAGAAGGAGGCGATTTAGGGAGAGGAATTGGTTTGGGGTGAGGTCGCCGGTTGATGGGTGTTGGCCGGAGAGGGAGGATTGGTTGAGGTCGCCGGTGAAGGAGAGGCACCTGGTTCCTGCGTATAGAGAGAGAGAGGAGAGAGAGAGCGTGAATTGTGAGCACTGTGTGTTTGATGTGTGTGAAATGTGAGAGCCCTCCTTGACAAAATGAAGGCATTGGATATTTATACGTAAATTGGGAAATTGGATTAGTTGGTCGCACGACCCAACGTATCCAATTTCCATGCCTCAAGATGTCGCACGACTGGGAACGCCAATAACCGATTTTGGCGCCAAAACCAGATTCTGGAACATTCCGGGTTAATACCCAAAAGGTCCAAACTGATTAATTCCTTTTAGATCCTTTTTTCCGGAAAAAATACTAAAATATACTTCCTTCGCAGGAAACTTATAAAAAGTTCCCGGAAGTCTCGGAACGGACCGGGAATTTACCAAACACCCCTTAGTGCAATTTTATCATTTAAAATGCACCTAAAAAGGGATTGCGAATTGGATTGGCGTACTTACAGAGCCCCTCGGCAACGTCACTTTTGGAAAAAGTGGGGTTGTCGATAAAATAAGACCCAATCCCAATGAGCATCAAGGGATGAGGTAACGGGCTAGAAGGGTGAATCGGGGAGTCTAATGGCTGGACCTTTTTGAGAAAGGATTCCTACGTATCCCTTTAAGAAGAGAATCAAGCCAAATCGTAGTTCGGAAATTACTAACTACAAGCAAGAAAGGGGTAGAAATGTGCCTTCATACCTTTGCTGTGCTTACCTGTGACTTCTTACGGGGTCGATACTACTGCGGTTGGCTAGTAACTTCCTTTCATGCCAGGTTGTAGCTGCCGGAGGGTCTCATGCTGCAACTGGTATTTGCGAGCAGCTGCCGGAGGGTCTCATGCTATTGCTGTTGACGAGTTGTAGCTGCCGGAGGGTCTCATGCTGCAACGAGTCTTTTGTGGATACCGGAGGGTCTCATACCACTTCTTCTGGTGCAGGGTAGTTGCCGGAGGGTCTCACACTACTGCTGCTGACGGGTTGTAGCTGCCGGAGGGTCTCATGCTGCAACTGGTCTCTCGTGGATGCCGGAGGGTCTCATACCACTTCTTTTGGTGCAGGGTAGCTGCCAGGGGTCTCACGCTACTGCTGCTGACGGGTTGTAGCTGCCGGAGGGTCTCATGCTGCAACTGGTCTTTTGTGGATGCCGGAGGGTCTCATACCACTTCTTTTGGTGCAGGGTAGTTGCCGGAGGGTCTCACACTACTGCTGCTGACGAGTTGTAGCTGCCGGAGGGTCTCATGCTGCAACTGGTCTTTTGTGGATGCCGGAGGGTCTCATACCACTTCTTCTTCTGCTCTGCTGGGGATATGTGTAGCTGCCAGGGGTCTCACGCTACTTCTTTTCCTGTTCTTTTGTTGTTCTTTTGTCGGTCTTGTTGCTGGACTGTCCTTGCTGATTGTTCGTCTTTCCTTTTGTGCCCTTAGCTTTGTTTGCAAAACTGGGGGCCCTACTCTTGTCTGGGGGGATAGCTTCTTTCTCACTTGGTTTGGGGCTGCGGACTCTGCATTTCTGGGGAGTCGGCCTTCTTCTTTCTCTTTTGGGGCCGTGGACTCTGAATTTCTGGGGAGTTGGCTTCTTTCTTGGGTGTGCTCTGCTTGGGAGACTATTCTTCTCGGTGTGCTCTGCTTGGGAGGCTATTCTTCTCGGTGTGCTCTGCTTGGGAGACTATTCTTCTCGGTGTGCTCTGCTTGGGAGGTTATTCTTTCTTGGGTGTGCTCTGCTTGGGAGGCTATTCTTTCTTGGGTGTGCTCTGCTTGGGAGGCTAACATGGATACGGACTTTTTGGCCTTGGTTTTGTCTGAGGGTCAGTCTTCGAGGTTCGGTGATGCTCGGTTAATTGCTGTACCTGCGAGGGAAGGATATCGCTGTCGGGGGGTCTTAGGCTGTAACTGCTTGTTGGGAGGTAGATGTCTAGGGTCTCATGCTACCGTTGGTTCTGCTGAGGGATAGGTTGTGGCCTCTGTCACTTGTCGATGCTCGCTGGGTGGCCATTCACGGGAAGGTCTTTGCAACACAGGTTTTGAGGTCGTCGGGACCGGTGAGCATTATTGCCTGAATTCTGTGGCAGCTGGGGTTCTTTTCTTTGACAAGCACTGTTTGGGGGCTGAGGCTACCGCTTGTCGACGTTTGCTGGGGAGATTGACAGATGCGGACTCTTTGTCTCGGTTTATCATGCAGAATAGGCTTTGGAGTCGTCGAGACTAGTGAGCCTTGTTTCTTTGGATTCTGGGGCAGCTGGGGCTCTTTTCTTTGACAAGCATTGTTTGAAGACTGGGGATGCCGGGGCTCTTTCATATGACGCTGGTGAGATCGGATGGCTGGACCTTTGGAGATAGGATTCCTACGTATCCCTTAAAAAGGGAATCAAGCCGGTCGTAGTTCTGGACCTCATGAAGATAATAGAGGCGGGGTCTGTCACTCGCGGGATTTGGAATCCTTGTCCAAGGTTACGATTTGAGGGGCAATCTTCCCGATCAGATTACGATCACCCGATTATTGTACTCTGCGGGGGGAGACACAACACTACTAGGCACTTTTGCATTTTATTTGACTCTTGTTTATGCGTTATTAATCTTTTGTTGCACAAGTCCATCTCAGCTGGGGAGGATAGGAAGGGAAGTGAGGTTCTTTTTCTTTTGCACGGCTTGGTGAGCAGATGTGTATGTATCAGTTGCTCTATTGTGTATGGGATGAAAGTGTTTATGATGGGGTGGACCCTCTCCCATGAGTGATGGTGTATGGATGATATGGCGCAGCTAGGCAAGTCGGGGACGCTCCCGAGAGTACTGATTGCAGCAGGTCCATTGCTAGTGAGGACAAAGTGTATCGCGCGTCTGAGACAGCAAGCAGCAAAGCGAGTGCAGAGGATAATCCCGGCTTGGCGAAGCCCCAGTTGACAGTGCAAAGCAATCTTGGAGGGAATCTGGTAAGGAGAGCCAGAGGGATACCTTAACCAAAGCCCCATCTTGAGGAAATTCCATGCAGCTTTGTCGCAGACACAGAGTCATCTTGCGGCCAAGGAGGCAACTCATCATTTCAAACAGCAGTCAATCAGTCGCTGGACAAGACTCGGAAATGTTTTACGCGCAGGGGCACATCCTTCGAGGGTGGGAAATGAATCCCGATTTTGTGTATGACACTCTCGCTTTAGGTTTGACTCTTTTGGGAGAGTATAAGCATCACAAGGTGGGAAAGGTGTATGGAAGCCCCTGCTGACCGAAACGGTGTTTAGCTCTATCTTCCTATTATGTAGAAAGAGAAGACTTGTCGAGACACTTGAAAACCTGTCTTATTCGTGATGATCACAAAGCTGCTTAAAACCCTTTATTGATGTTTGGGTTAGTCAAACCGCCAAAGCCGATATGAGCAAATATTTTTATCAATCCTGAGGAGAAAGCCCACTGATATCGAGAATCAAACTCGGAAAGATGAACAGTGTATGGGCATGGTCCTTGAGGAGATCGGATTTTCTGAGATCTGTTTATTATTTCGACCGGACCAATTGTGGTTGCCTACGTTCCCCTCCATAGGAGAAGCTCAGGTCGCCGTAGTTCAGGTTTATCCCGAATGAAAGGAATGAACGTTGGAATTCAGGGATCTGAGGACCTTCTAGGATTTCGAGAGTTGAAAGAACATGTCCTCTTGGAGTGTCGATGGGAGACACGGATGTGAAGCCCCAGTGGGACATCCACGGCGGGTGTTTGCGGAGGAGAAATGAAATATGCTCACATGCAACATCGAATGAACGGATAGAATTTGCACAATCTCCACTTGACGGTCCTTTGAGCCGGGATGGACTTGGCTCCGCTTTAAGCAATAATCTGTTTTAAGATCTCGACGATACTGGAATGAAACTGCTATCCGGTAGGAACTACGACTGGGTCTCGGGGTTTCGATCGGTCTTCGGGTGATTCGGGATATCATGACCTCTTAAGACGAGAGGTCGGCTAGGCCTTTTACTGACTGGACCTCTAAAATTGAGAGGTTGGCTCTTGGGTATGTGTTTGGGATTTCTAAGGTGTGGGAATTCATGCTTGCATTTTCAATGCCTCTAAGAATGAGAGGTCAATATTGGCTTTGGCTAAAGGAAAAGGTAAGGGTAATGGGAATGTCCTCTAAAATCGAGAGGACGGCTTGGAATTGGTTAGAGGTAATGGTGAGGGGACATCCATGTTGTCTCTTTATCCACTCTGAGACTCCTCTTGAGTAACGACCGGATCCTTTGACTTCGCTTTTGAGAGGATCGCTGGGGACTAGGCTCTCTTTTTCTTTTTCGTTCTCTTTTTTTTCGTCTTTTTTTTTCTTTTTTTCTTTTGAGAGGAGAATTTCAGCTAGTCCCCAGGATGGATCATTGCTTTCCGTTATTCTTGATCTTGGAGCCGATCGATCTTTCTTTGAATCACGGGAGTCTCAAGGATAGTCCCTCTTCTTCCTGAGATGGTTAAACGGGTTTCAAATACGCCGATCTTGAAATGAAGGGATATTATTTGGTGAGGGTGAGGTAATGGTTCTCCTAAGGGTGAAGGTTTCAACCGCAGTCCCTACAGGATGATCCGAACGAGATCAAGTCTTCATTTCTTGCTTTAAGCTTACTTCGCGGAAGATCCATGCAAATTCATTGAGCAACGAGATAGCGAAGACGAAGGAAAGTATGTGAGCATATGGGAATCGAGGTGGGAAATTGGTAAGCCCCACTTTGTGAAGGATATCAATCGATTTTCTCACTCCGATCAATTTAAACATTAGCCATTTTAAAGCGTTGGTCGGTGAGCAGCACAAGTGATCATTTGGAATAAGACCATTTCAATCGAGTGTAACGCAGGTGTGCTAGTAATGTCTCGAGTCTAGTAAGAATAGAAACAAAGATTTTTATCACTGCAAAGCAAAATTGGTCCAACTTGGACTCGACAGACTCATGTCCGACAGTGGACATTCTAGACCCTACGAGGACTGATCGACTGCTTCAACATTGGATGGACGGAAGAGCATCGTTGCCATCGGTGCGGTGAGGATCCTTCTCCATCTTTCTGTTCTTCATAAGTCGCCCTCCTTATCTTTAGCAATCTGAGCAAACAACTGGGCCTCCCGCTTGCGAGGAAGAATATCTTCAAGTGTAGCTCGCAACTTTTCGATGGACGCACCATTTGCACTCTGCCGACCCATGGGATATGAATTTCCAGGCTGGTGGGCCATAATCTTCTCTGCACCGATCATTTTGGATTCCGCATCAGATGGACGACTGCTCGGGCACTTGAACTGCTGCCGCCTCGGGAATATAAACCAATGAGCGCCGGGAACGAGAGCGCACACCCAACTTGCCGTAGCCTTACAAAGGTGAAGAGGTGAGGGCATGTATAGACGGAGGGTAGAGAACTTTGAGAAGGTACGGGAGAGGGAAGAACGGGAAAGGAGACGGACTCGTGCAACACTTATTATTGTTCAAGTAGAAATCGGTGTTTTAAGTCCTAGAGACGGTTGGAAAAGGATAAGCCTTTATTCACGCAGTCTAGACCTCGGGGGAACCTATCGACACATCATCCAAAAATACACCAAGTGTATTGTTTCAAAATTAGTAATAGGCGATAATATCTAAACCAAACCAAAGCATTTATGGGACGAACGAGCAGCCCCAATTTCTGGAGAAATTTGGGCAGCATAACGGGTATTCCTGAAGAATTTCAAGGAAAAATCCGGCATGACCTCTCGTCGGTGCACGTTGACAAAGCGACATGATCTCTCGTTAGAACATGCCGTGGGAACGACATGTCCTCTCGTGAAACCATGTTGCGATGGCAACATGCCCACACGTGCTAGGGTTTGGAGGAGGTACGAAAGACTATTAAGAATTTTGAAAAATCTCATTTTAGTGTATTTGAAAATGTCGTGTCAAAAACCAACCGTTTTGGGTGAGGTTTAAAAGTGTGGCGCCACCTATAATGCGCTAGGGGGATGGGTTTGATATTAGGCGCTCAAGCGTAGGCAACGTACATCACCGTCCGCGATGCCGTCAATCGCACCCGAGGGCTCTAGATCTACGTGAAGTAGTGTGCGGGATGGCTATGTTCCTTTATTTTGCGAAAAAAGATTTTATTTATTTATTTATTTATTTTCTTTTTATTTTTTTATTTGAAAAAGGGGTGATAAAAGAAAATAACACACACATGCCCCACAGAGTACAATAATCAAAGATCAATAACATTGATCATGGGGATTGCCCACAATCGCAGCTGAACTGGAACTCACAACCTGCAGAGTGGCCACTTCTGTCGCGTGACACAAGATTGATGAGGCTAGCTATGTCGCGTGACAGAAGTGGTCACCTTTCCAGAATCTGAACAAAAGCAGTATAAACAGCCCCAGCCTCCAAGCACAATGTCACATCTCAGCCCCAGCATCAGCAACATAATCAACAAAGATGGGACACAAGGGGGGAAAGGAATAAAGCAAAGCACGTAAAATGCATTTATAGACATATGATGTCACAAACAATGCACACACAAGTGAATGGAATAAATGTTGAACAATCACGAAAGTCTGACCCACTTTTTGAAAAACAAGTTTCCAATCCCCAGCGGAGTCGCCACTGAATGTGCGCTCGCCCGAAAAAAAATAAAAAAGGAGTCGCCACGCCGTTTTAAGAGGAAACATTGAAAACCTTTTGTAAAGAGAAAGTGGGTTCGGGGGTCAGGTTACGTGTTGGGAAGAACTGAGAGTTCACCCAACACGTCTCGTCCATAGACGAGTCTTTCAATTGTTCAACATTTAAATCATCCAAATGTGTGTGCAAAGTGTGTATGACAAGATATGTATGAAATGCATTAAATTGCTTTGTTTTATTACTCAACAAAGGGGAATACAACTTTGTAGGTCATTGACTCTGGGAGGCCACATCCCACTTTACATCGAGGGCAAACAGAACTTACAACTGAAATATGGTCTCTGCAGATGGTCACCATGTGTCGCGTGACACAGGACTCCAACTGTCCAATTGTGTCGCGTGACACGAGTTGACCGTCTGCAGGTACCTTACAATGTAAGCACTGATCTAACAGAAATCAATCCAAATCCCAACACAATATCAAAACAGCTCAGATATCAATGAACTTACAATAGATTGACCAAGGGGATGTGGATATAGGGAGATCCACACTCCCTTGGCCAATAAATAACAAATACTACGGAATCACATCACAAATACCAATAACATCCAACCAAACTAATTAAATAGAGAGATCGACTGTTGGGACTTGATAATTGGGGACAGATAGAGTCTAATTATCAAGTCCGGGGGATAAATTGCAATGAGGCAAATAAACTGTAAATGAGAGATAAAGTGAGGAAATCGTTACCCTTGTAGTCCACAAATTCGATACCAAGTTAGGTATCGAATTCTTCAATTCAGCTTCCGGAACAGAACAAATCAAAGCTCAGATCAAGTGGTTTGCAGCTTCCAGTGATGGTGCGGACTGTACTTCGGGCGGAATTGACTTGGCTCTGGATGCAGGGGAAGGGCAATTGGTTGACGTGCTTGGCGTTGTTGAAGGTAGAAAACAGAGAACGGCAAAGGAGGTTGGAATTGGACTTAGGTCGTTGTTTGGCCGGAGATTGTTGATGGAGTAGTGGTAGCGAACGGCTTAGAACAGAACAGGGGAAGAGTTTGGGGTTGGTCCGGCGTTGTTGAGGGAAGACGCCGGTGAGGAGGAGGTTGGCCGGAGGTTAGATTGGTGGTTGGTTTGGAGAGAGGGAGATCGGTTGTTGTTTAGTTGAGGGGAGATTGAGAGAGAGTAGGTCGAGAGGAGTTGGGTCGCCGATTGGAATTGGATGTGAAGGAGGATTGGTTGTCGGCTTGGGGCTTGGAACGGGGAGAGTTATCGGTGAACGGTTTCAGGGAGAGAGGACGGTTTGGTTGACTGCCGGTGAGGATTCCGTTCGATTGGGGTTGGAGAAGAGAATGGTCGCTGAGGGAGTTGGAGAAGGTGAGGGAAGACCGCCGGTGGAGAAGGAGGCGATTTAGGGAGAGGAATTGGTTTGGGGTGAGGTCGCCGGTTGATGGGTGTTGGCCGGAGAGGGAGGATTGGTTGAGGTCGCCGGTGAAGGAGAGGCACCTGGTTCCTGCGTGTAGAGAGAGAGAGAGAGAGAGAGGAGAGAGAGAGCGTGAATTGTGAGCACTGTGTGTTTGATGTGTGTGAAATGTGTGAGAAATGTGAGAGCTCCCCCTTGACAAAATGAAGGCATTGGATATTTATACGTAAATTGGGAAATTGGATTAGTTGGTCGCACGACCCAACGTTTCCAATTTCCATGCCTCAAGCTGTCGCACGACTGGGAACGCCAATAACCGATTTTGGCGCCAAAACCAGATTCTGGAACATTCCGGGTTAATACCCAAAAGGTCCAAACTGATTAATTCCTTTTAGGTCCTTTTGTCCGGAAAAAGTACTAAAATATACTTCCTTCGCAGGAAACTTATAAAAAGTTCCCGGAAGTCTCCGAACGGACCGGGAATTTACCAAATGCCCCTTAGTGCAATTTTATCATTTAAAATGCACCTAAAAAGGGATTGCGAATTGGATTGGCGTACTTACACGTATGCTGGAAGTGGTCGGCCATTTGCTGGAGGGTTGCTCCTTAATCTCTCATACCGAGAACGTAGGTGTCGACGTGCGTTTGAGGACATTCGGTTCCGTAGAATCGGTCCATCTCCGGCATTCTGAACTTGGCAGGGAGAGGCGTGACCATTCTCGGATCTGTGGATTTGAGCGTTTCCTGCTTTGAGCTGCTCATGGTGGCTTTCAGGTCTTTCATCTATTCGACCATCCAGGCCAAGGTTGGGTCCAGTGGTGGACTGTGAGGCTCGGCGCCGGGTGCTACCATGTGAGCGGTAGCGATTGGAGGTGGAAGGCTTGATATATGTGGATATATGGGGGCCTTTTCTGAACTGTATCGGGGTTTGTCCCCGGTGTTTTGGGATTCGTGTATAGGCAACGGGACAAACCCAGAAGGGTATTGAAGGATATTGGCATCATGCGAGATGGTCCAGCGGTGCGCTGGTGGTATTGAGTGATGGGAGTAGCACTGGCCTGGCCAAATATGGCAGGGTTGCCCTGAGAGGTGGCAATGTGGAGCCTAGGTCGGCTGTTTCCTTGGTTCGAAGGCATCCCGTAAGTTGGCGGGAGAGGAACCTGGTTCAAGGTTTGAGGAGCTGGTTTCGGGGAATCGTCATCCTCGACCAGGACAAAAGTACCGTCTGACTGGGGGATAGCTGCTATACCTCGCTCATTCAGAAGCTGTACCATGAAATTCTGCTGATCTTCTTTCTGCCTCTTGTGAACCTTACAAGCCCGGATGGCTTCTTCCAAAGTCATATCTGTTACCGGTGGCGGGGGTCCTTCCCCGTCACGATTTCTCGGTGAGCTAGACATGTCGGAAATTCTGGCTGAGGGAACTGAGGGAACCGAAGAACTGTCTGACGCTGACGTAACGGTGATTCTGTCAAGGCGCTGACCCGGAAATCTGAACCACTTTCTGCTCGCTGCAGGGAACGAAAGGCAGGGTTTAGGCTTCGGAAAAGGGGATTTGGATCAAGGTTTTGAGCTTGTGCAATGTGCAATTACCGATTAATGTTTACTTAAAGCGCGTTTTCTTAGAGTCCTAATTGGTTGGAAAAGAGAAAGTCTTCTTTTTCGCAACTAATCCTAGAGCTCTAATCAATGGATCTCGTCACTATGCTTATAAGCCCCTCGTTTCCATTTGTAGATCATCTTTCTCGGGACGGACTATCCCGAGCGAGGTCCTAAAAGGCAAGCGAGTTCCACCGACAAAGGAAAAAGTGAACCTAAGGCTAGCCGATCACGCAAACTTCCAACGTATGTGACGCATGGGCCACAGTCGAAGTCAACATCCTTAAGTTAAGGCGGGGATCGTGCCAAAATTTCGGCATGAACTCTCCTGACTCGCTTGCGCGAGGGACCTTAGCTTTTGGCGTTGGCCAAGTTGTGGCTGGCACGGTGAATACGGTGAGGTTTGGTGACACGGCGTCACATTGAACCTTCGGGTATATTTTTCGGCAGAGCTCCGCGTCAAAGTCAAGGCTGAAAAGCTCATGACTTTGGGTCGGGAATGACCTTCGTTCTCAACCTCTCGAGCTTGACTCGGGGCGGAACCCAGCGTAAAAAACATACACTTAGGCTTTATGACACGAACTAAGCCAAAAACCAACTGGGGTCTTGGATAAAGTGTGACACAAATAGTGCATGGCTTACACGGGCTAGGATGGGCTGTTTGGGACGACCCCGTGCGCCCTCGAAAGGTGTCTGGCAGACCAACCGAGGTGCAACTGATAAGGCCATCCCAGGTTACGGGTCGTAGTGTGCAGTGTACCGAGGCAACAAGTGCACGTGAAGTGCTGTGTACCGAGGCAGCAAGTGCGAGTAGTGTGCGGTCACTAAAATTCTTTTTCTGAGTAAAACAGAGATTTTTCAGAATGTGTCTTAAAGAATTATGATGCGCAGTTCAAAAGACAGCAATGAAAATCAGACATGAATGGGGATGCACAAACATGGTATGATTTTGAAAAGATGACAAAGTAATGCCCTTGAAAAAAACCGTTCGAGGTTTAAAGTAACACACGCACACGAAAACGAGGAAGGGTAAACGAAAGTTTGACCCACGGAAGGCTTTTTAGAACACATCGGCAGTTTTGAAAACGAGGAAGGGTAAACGAAAGTTTTTAGAACAAATCTGGCTCATGCCTTCCGGTTAATTTTCCCGGCAATTCCGGTAATTTTTCCGGTAATTCCCCGGATTTTCCTAAAGTTCCGGAACAAATCCGGAGCTGTTTCAAGCCTTTTAAGGGCTGAAGGGAATGCTTGGTGATTAAGAAACACGTTTTTCTTAATCCCAAAACCCTTCTAGAAGGCTGCCACCTTGCACGTTTCTAGAAGAATCCAGATCTGGCTACTTATGTCGTGCGACATAATAGGCCATGAAACATTCTAGAAACCTGCCACCTTGCATGTTTCTAGAAGGAACTGCATGTGGCTACTTATGTCGTGCGACATAATATGCCATGAAAAGTTCTAGAAGGTTGCCACCTTGCATGTTTCTAGAAGGAAAGCAGTTATGGCTTGTTATGTCGTGCGACATAACAAGCCCATGCAGGCAGCCTATAAATAGAGGCCTTCACCTCTCATTTGACACACCTCTTCCACCCCTCGTCCCCGGGCTTCACTCTGGGGAGGAATATGCCCACGAAGCCTCCTCTATATGCCTCACATACCTCCCAAAACCACACCAATCCTCCCTAAAAATCAATCACACACACACTTCCCACACACACACACTTCCTATACACACCAAGAACCAAGGATTCTCAAGAAATGAAGGCTCAATCCCATCCCCGTAAGTCATGTTTTGAAGGCCCCTATATCTAACTTGATATAGAGGGTCGTGGTCTTCAAGGGTAACGATTTTCTACCCATTTCCTTTCCTTATCTTCATTATACATGGAATCTCTATGCTAAATGCTTTAATAATGTGATATTCGAATAAAGTTGCATGCTTTAGCTTCATATTTCATAGATCCACATCTCGATTTCATTACATTTCCTATAAAAGCCCCGGTTTGGCTTGGTTTTGCATGAACACTCAAGATGAGTGTGGATCCCTCATATCCACACCCTCTTGAAGTGTTCATTATTGATAAACATGCTCCCTGAGATTTGTTTGTGAAGTAACTCGACCATTTTGGTGCCTTGTTACCTCTGCAAACCTCACTGTAAAGCCTCTGCAAAATGGCTAGTTATGTCACGCGACATAGGCGGCCTATGTCACGCGACATAAGTAGCCGGTTTCGAAGCTTCACAGTTTCAAGTCATGTCTGATGTTAACCCCCATAATGCTAATACCTGATGTTTAGATAATATCTATGTACATAATATGTCATCTTTTCATTAAAATACCATTCTCATACATAAAGGTGCATCCTTTGCACCTAAATCCCATTTTTCATGCATTAAAATCATTCCTTTTCCATTTAAAATCCCTTTTCACATTAAAGATGCACTCTTTGCACAAAGATCATTTCTTTACATAAAAAGCATCCATTTGCGATCAAACGCATCATTTTCAAACCAAAAATGCCATCTTTTCACTAAAGTATCATTTTTACATGCATTCCCCCATGTCCCCATTAGCAACCTTGGAACGGACCGGTGTAAAAGTTCTCATCTTTGCATCGTTCCTTCCATTAAAGGTTCACGACTTCTTTAGAAAGGGACAACCTTGAACCCTATATCTCCAATTATCGCTTAAGAAAGAGTATGAAGCCTCTATACGAGCTCGACCGTCTTAAAGCGTAGGATTGATGGGCTAAGGATCCTCCTTTTCTAAATAACCTCATCTTTGACTATAAAAGAGACATTCTCTCGATCACGCAAGTCCCGAGGGTCCCGAGGTTAAAATGCGATGATCACAAGTCATAAGATGAGGACAGGATCATAATCCCGAATACATAAAATCCAAGAAATCCCGAGCGACAACCAATAAATGGTTTGTACGTCCGGAAGACAACTTGGGACATTCCCTCCTTATTTTCAAACACATGCACACAAGAAAGCACGCAAGCAAGCACGATTAATGAAATCATGGGAGACTTGCTCCGGCAAGGCACCTTGGGTGAACGCCAAACGTTCTTCCCAAGGGGTAACTTAACCTCCGAACCCATAAAACCTTTTTTTCAAAGTTTTGAGGTAATCAAAATGGCGTGGCGACTCCGTTTTTTTCAAATAACTCGGATGTCTTCAAACTCGCGTGAATCCAACAAAACAAAATTTGGGCACACATTCACAGTTTGGCGACTCTGCTGGGGATAATCCCAAAGGAGAAAAGTTTTTATTTTCAAAACTAAAATCGATACTCGGTATATAGGTGGAAACCACTTACCCTTCTTGTACACTCCCTGACGTGGAAGTTGGGATAAACGGTGGTTTAACAATCCACGTACCAGTATCCCTTTTCGAAAAACAATTTTGAAAAAAATAAAAGAAAGTTTTTCCCTTTGAGCGGGTTAGACTCCCATCGCCGATTTCATTAATCGTGCTTGCTTTCTTTACCATGCATTGCATCATTTGCATCTTGGAATCTGTGCATACTTTGAAACGGGAAACAACCCGAAAAATAGCAAAAGGAGTGGAACCTGGAAAATTGATCCATGCAGTCGTACGGCTCAATCCTCCTTGGATTCCCGACCGGGCGACCTCGCTGGCAATTCCACCAGAAAATCATGGTTAATCCGGGCAGTCCTAGCAGCTTGGGGCTACTCAGCTTCATGACTGACTGGAGCTCCCAGAAAATTTACGTGCTTAACTGTTGCATTCTCCCCCGTCCCGAAAATCATTCCTTTAAAACACATTTATGAAAATCTCTGTTTTAACTCAAAAAGGAACATTTTTAGGAGACCGCACACTACGCGCACCTGATATATATCCTGTACACTTTGCACGCACGTCCTTCAAACCCGAGGGTGGTTCCAGCTGCAGTCACGGACAGCCTTACGATGCTCCCGGGCGCGCACGGAATCATCCCAACCTCCCCACGGCAAACGGTGTCGACCAATGCACAGTCCGTGTCACACGTTTCAAAAAACCGTGACTTTTGGTTGGTTTTTGGTCTAGTCCGTGTCATATAGCCCAGTTGCATACCCACGTAAAGGTCAAGCCTTAGCTCATAACGGAAGCCAAGATTTTCGCTCAAGCAAAATTCTGCCGAAATTCCGACAAGGAAAAATCGGTGGGATCTTGACTCCGACATTGACTATTGACCTTGACACGCACGGAATGCGTAAGAGTCAAGACCAAGTCTTTGCCAAAAAATCAAAAGATCTTTCGCTCAAGCGAAGCTCTGCCAAAATTCCGACAAGGAAAAATTGGCAAGATCTTGACCGGCATTGACTTCGATTCCGACTCACGCACTGTGTATGCAACGAAGTTCAATGTGACACCGTGTCATCCAAATTTTTACCGCCCTACCCATGCCTATTATTCTCTCGGACATTACCGAAAGTCAGAAACCGTCATTCGCTCAAGCGAAACTCTGCCAAAGATCCGTCAAGGCAGAGACGAGACTTTCCCGGTATTGCCTTGACTATAATCCGCATCGCTAGTGCGTTGAAAGGTCCTATGACCCGCTAGACCCGATAGGAGCGTTCTTTAATCTCGGTCGGTGTGATCCGCGTGCCCTATAGGACCCTCGCCCGGGGCTGTCCACCCTGGGAGGTCGAAATACAGGTGGAATACGAGGGGCTTATAGACGTAGTGACGGAACCCACTGATCCAGGATCTAGAGTAGTTGCGAAAAAGAAGGGCAAACCCCCTTTTCCAACCAAATAGAAATAAATAAAAGACATTGTTTTAAGTAAATTTGAACAATTAATGTAATCATAATTGCATTTTCCTATCTCTGATATCCCTAATCGAGACCTCCTCGGTCCGATTTCCGATTTTCTATTCCGGCCTTTCATGGTCATATTCCTAATTGAGACCTCCTCGGTCCAATTTCCGATTTCCCATCTCGACCTTTCATGGTCAAATCCTTAATCGAGACCTCCTCGGTCCGATCTCCAAATTTCAATCTTGACCTTTCAAGGTCTCATCTTTTCCGATCAATTAGGATTAGGAGAAAATGTGTTTTGAGTAAAAAACTTAAGCGATAAGTGCATGTTACTTGAGCCTTTAGCCTAAACACTTACCTCCAAGTCTAAATCTTACCTACCTTACCTATCCCCGAGCCTAAACCTTGCCTGTCCCTTTCCCGCAGCGAGAAAGAAGTGGGCTAGAATACTGGGTCGCGGCTTTTCGTAAAACCTTAGGTTCGGGCATGGTTCATCGGCTCGGAGAGTCGAGAATGGCGAGATTTGACGAAAACGGTGAGGGTGCGGGAAATCAGATGTTTAGGAAGGAAGAGTTAGTCCTGGCTTTGGAAAATGCCCAGAAGGTTCATGAAGAGCAGCTGTCATTGCTCATCGGTGCTCTTCGCCGCAATGGAGTTCAAGTAACAGTTGAGTCCAACGGTTCCCTGGTAGTGGTCGAAGATGAGACTCCAGAAGTAGCCATCTCAGCTCCCCCAGCCTATAACCAATACCTTCCTCCATCCACATATGATCCCTTGCCAAGGACCACTTCTCCTCAGTCCTTTCCAACATCCCAGCTCATCAGGGCCCCATTGCCCTCAGTTTCTCAGAACGGATTGGATCTCACCCCACTTATCCCTCAGTTTCAAAGAATACCGCCGCTTATGCTCCAACCTCACATAATCAGTTTGAGATATGTGGCTATGTTCTGAAGCCCCTATACCCACCTGAGTGCGATCATGAGTTGCCAAGTTTTCAGCTGTCACCTGCCGGACTTAACGAATTCAGCCGTCAGTTTGCCGATACAAGTCCTGTTGCCAGTTCCGGTAACCCGAGAGTCCCCGTTGACCCCCATGTGGCAATATTGATGGAACAAGTACAACAGATGCAAGAGAAGCTTGACCTCATGATGAGTATCAATACTCCCTTGACCCAAGATGTCGAGCCAAGCAAGGAAATGATTCCACCAAGTGTAACCCAATGCCACCAAGACAAGCAAAGAACCGTACCTGGCTCAGCACCAGTCCCTCACAAAGGAAAGGGTGTCGTAGCTTCCTTCAGCCAAATCCAACAGTGGAACCAATTGGACAGTGAAGATCAAAGTCTTGAGAACAACAAGGTTTCCCAAAAACCTCGCTCCTTTCACTTTGACAATACAGAGAGGCCTTTAAGCAAGATTCTGGAAGAGCTAATGAAAGAAAAGCTGATAAAGCCACTGGAGAATCGGAAGCCTAGGAACCCCAGTATTCGGTTGGATGAGTCCAAGCACTGTCTTTTCCATCAATACCATGGGCACAACACTGATGATTGCACCTATTTGAGGCATGAGATCCAGAAGTTGATAGAAGATGGGAAGTTTGAGAACCTCCATGGGCCAAAAACAGAAAGTTATGGTAGGAGGTCAATTCAAGAAGAGCAAAGTCGAAACGCGCCCGATGATGTTGGGATACCCATGAGCAAAGTTTTCAACGATTTGGTGAAACGAGGCCTTCTCACACCTCTCGAGAATTATAAGCCAAGACACCCAAGTAGAGTTGACAGGGCCAAGTTCTGTGAGTACCACAAGCATTATGGTCATGTGACAAACAAGTGTGTGGATCTGAAGAAAGAAATTCAGTGGCTGATCTACAAAGGAAAGCTCAAGCTCCCTCGGCACCCAACCGCGAAGAGTAGCTAGACTAGGGTTTACCTATCCTTAAAAAAAAAAAAAAAAAAAAAAAAGAGAAAAAGAAAAATAGTCTCTCGCCAACCTTCGTAGGTTCTAGTACTTTTCTCTTTCAATTAAGTCCTCTACGGACATTGTATTGAATCTTCAATTTTCTATAAAAAAAGTCTTCTTCTTTTCTTGCTAGACTTAAGACATTATTTGCACACCTACATTACATTTAATGAAATGGTTTTATTTTATATGATCACTTGCATTGCTCAGCAAATAATCTCTCGAAATAATTAACATTTTGATTAATCAGTGTAAGAAAGTCAACTAATGTCATCAAGCCATACACTTTCCTCACCCCGCAAAAGGCCTTCATCAAAGCCATACACTTTCCCAAACCATGTTCTCCCCATCACCTTGACCAAGTCAACGACGGCGGCATCATCAAGGGACAACAAAAGGCCACTCAGCTTCAAAAGATTGACCCCGTGTCGGCAACAACCTCAAGGGTATCAAGAATGTTCAAGCAGGGGCTCGCCTTGGTCCTCGGGTGCTTTAGAAAATAAAAAATGTGTAGTGCAAAAAGAGTAATACCCAGCTAGGCTGAAAATCCCAGAAAAGGGCAGTCTAGGCAAAAAAAAAACAGGGTTGCACATATATAAAAAAAATCTTAGTGCAAAAAGAGTAATACCCAGCTAGGCTGAAAATCCCAAAAAAAGGACAGTCTAGGCAAAAAACAGGGTTGCACATAAAAAAAAGAGGCCAAGGACCCAGCACCGCCCATTAAAAAGCTTGACGGAAAGGCAAGATCAAAGCTCAGAGAATGAAAGTTGTCGATCGGGCGGTCGAAGCAAAGACAGAAGCATTTAGGCACGTGCAAATCCTTTCTCCCCCAATGAAAGAGGAAGCAATCAGAAGCAGCCGTCCAAGAATGACTTGGTCAAGGAATCATCCCGAGGCCCACGCCTCATCATCTCATCCTAGCCTTTTCACTAAAGGAACCACAAATCCCATTTCCCAAAACAGTCCGGCCAAAGCCGAACTACGGCGACCTGAGCTCCTCACAATGAGGGGAACGTAGGCAACCAAAGAATGGTCCGGTCATAAGCATATTCAAATTCCAGAAAATTCGGTCTCATCAATGACCACTTTCCCATAAACACAGTCAAATCCCAGAAAACCCAGTCTCATCAAAGACCTTCCTTTACACAAAACCTTTCTTTCACACCCAGCCAACCTTGATCCGCGACATTGGTTGACTTTCTCCTCATGATTAAAATGAATGTTCTTCTTCATATCGAGATTAATGGTTGAATAACCCGAACATCAATAAAGGGTTTTAAGCAATCTTGTGATCATTGTAAATAAAACAAGTTTTCAGATGTCTTGACAAGTCTTCTCTTTCTACATCTTAGGAAAAATAGTGCTAAACACTGATTTTCTGTCAGCAGGAGCTTCCATACACTTTTACAAACCCTTCTACGCTTATACTCTCCCAAAAGAGTCAAACCCAAAGCGAGTTTTGTGCCTACATCGAATAAGGCCATCGGAATAATACAAGATCGGGATCTATTCCCACCTTTCGAAAAATATGCCCCTGCATGTATAAATTTCTAAGAATATTTTCTTTCACATTTCCTTTAGGTTGACTGATTGACTAAAGAAAATAAAAAAAAAAGAGAGAGAGAGAAGTATAGGTTTTCCCTTTTCTGCTACAATTCGCATTAGGGCTGCCTTGACACTCTTCGAGTTTGGGGCTTTGCCAAGCCATTTCCTTAGACTGGGGCTTCTTTAGCCATTTTTGGGGTCCGCCTCAGGTTCCTCGCCCATAAGATGGATCCAGTCTTGGTCAGATCAACCTCAGGATCAATTTTACAGTACCAATCATATTGGGATCTTCTCCTTAGACCGGGGCTTCACCAAGACCTCGCCTACTCAGTTTGTCCAGCCGGGGCTTTGCCACCAGGGTTTTTGCCAATGAAAGGATCTTTCCTTACTTCAACAAGATATGGGGCTTTTGCAGAGAGTATTTCCTTAGACCGGGGCTTCGATAAGTTGCATCCATCCCTAGAAGAGAGGATTGGTCACTTCGACATCTGTTAGCATCAGCTTCAAATGCTAGAGTGTGAGAAAAGAACATTCACCGAGACCCGAGGTTCAAACCCAGTCTCAGCTCAAGAGGGAATGCTAGTCCACGTAGACAACATCTCAGCAACAACAGCAGTTCAGTCCGCACCCAAGGGATACGACCCCACCTGTTTGAAACCCGTCTTAAACAATTCCCAAATACATTCCATATGTATATCCAGACCCAGTCCCTACCATGTTTCCAAGAAAAAAATTACCCCTAGGCCCAAAGTAACGTGCCAATTGCTAATGATAACGTTTTCTCCCAAAAGTGCCTCCGTTACTTCTGTCATAACGAGATAACGCCAGGCGACAGTTTCCTAATTGTCAAAACATCGAAAATCCTAGACATCGTTCCTAACTGTCTAGGTAAAGCTTGAACTACGATCAAGGCTTGATTCCTCCGGGATACGTAGGTAGCCTTTCATAAAGGTTCAGCCATCCGACCACATTGGTCACCTTTTCCCTTCTCCATTCTCCAATGGTGCGTAAGCTTTTCATAAAAGTCCAATTTTATGACCATATTGGTCACCCCTTTTGATTTGGAACATTCCTATGAAGGATTGGTTGTTTGACCTCCTAGGTCACCCCGTTTCCATCCTTATAGGAAGGGACCGAATATCTCTTTGCCATTGTCCCAAGGAGGCCAGGTAGGTGATCTCTTTGATCCCCCAATTCCAACCTGTGACTGCAGTTCCATTCCAGTTCCAAAGGCAATGAAAAGCACAGTTCAGGCTTATTAAGTCGCGCGACATAAGAAGCCATGTCGTGCGACATAACAAGCCACATCAGACATCAGACATCAGCAGCATCCTGTTTTCCCCAGGGCAATCCCCGACATGTCAAAAGCTGCAAATACCATTCATACACTTCTCAAATGCATAGGGAAGGGTTCATTTACCCCATGTACACCCATTGCATTCATATTCAAGCCAAATACCATACCATTGTCATTTCATAAGTGCGTGCAACAAAAGGCTAACAATGTACGTACAAAATGAGATAGGCCAAGTCTAAGAAATGTGCATAAGCAAAAATAACATGTTTTCCCTAAAAGGGTACAATAACCAAAAAGCTATAAATGTCTAAGGGGGAAGGGGGCTACTCTGAATCCTCTCCATCACCATCCTCATCCTCTCCCTCATCTCCATCCTCGTCGTCATCCTCAGCCTCCTCTGGCTCATCATCAGGATCATCCGAAGGTGCCTCGTAGGCTATGGTCTCCGTGCGGTAATAGTCATCGAGCTCGGTGATAACAGTAGAGTCAAGCTCGTAGTCTGTAGCCGTCTCAGCTCCCCCATCCTCATCATCATCATCGTCAATCTCAATGGGTCTGTAAAGAGGCACATTTGCAGTCTTTGTCCGAGGCGTCGGTCCTCTAGTGCTCCCGCTGGTGCCCACGTCATCAGAGCGGCTCTTCTTCCTTCTCGGTTGGCCAGGTGGAGAGATATCAATCGAACCCTGTGACCGGCACTGATTCTTCCAGAAACTCATGCCTTTCTGGAGCTTGCCAATCATGCCCAGGCGCGGTATATGCCCTGGTCAAGTGCCTGTAAGCCTGAGCTGACACCTGTTACAAGCAGACATAATAAGTGTCAGAATACAGTTCTTGATAACAGGAAGATATGCAATCAATCCAAAAGATGTAAGGAATAGTACTTACAGATCTAGAACCTCGCGGGAGTACCAGATGAGGATGAGTCTGTGACATATCAATGTGAGCTCGCCTCATGCGACCGCCACCCTGATAATCAATGAAAGTCGGGGGCAAAGGAGGTCTAGCTACGTAGCCAGTCGAAGGCCCCGCGCTATGAGCACCATAACCAACCCTGGTCTGTGGGGACTGAAGATGTCTAGCCACGTACAAAGTATAGTCCCCCTCCCGTGTGTAGAGATGTGCTGCCATGCCTACAATCAGAGCATCTACATTCGCCAACTGGCGAGGCAGCCACATCCTAGCTGGAGGATCATCAGGGATCCGAGCGTGCCTATTCGGCCCATGCTGTCTATACACCCTCTCTCCTAGATACAAGGCATCTCCGGACAAGCCCACTAGCAGCTTGCGACACTCTGTCAAGTGCGCAGCATGATCCAAATCCAGGTCATCGTAACGGCCAGTCCAGGGGAACAAGCTCGGCCTACGTGGAATCCCTCTCGGGCATGTCGGCGTATCATGATACGAGGTCGTGATCTGCACCTCGAACCCTCCGGTGTCCGGTCTGTTTCCTGGCATTCTTTGTCCACCGACGAAGAGCAGGAAAAGTGGTGGCAGGAAACTCATCCTGTATCTGCCACTCATAACAGCCAAAGTACTCGAAGGCCCAAGCCTGAAAAGGAGAAGAAGAAGTCAAAACAGGGAAAACAAGGGATATAATGAAATGCGCAAAAGAAAAGAGATCAAGGTGAGAGAATACCTCGAAAGCCAGATGAAAGCAGGTGAAGTACTTCGCCTTCCCTCGGCTGACGTCATCTAGGGCCAAGTACATCTCGGCTAAGCTGCCTCCCCAGACGAGATTCCCGACAGTATCCCAGGCTCTCAGTAGCTCCAACAGTGAAATCAAAGCAGTAGATGCGCTGTTGATGAACAGCATGTCGGAAAAGCCCACCCATACAAAAGCTCTAGCCAATCTCTCGGCTCTCAGCCGGCTCTCAACGGGATCATCTACCACAGTGTAGTCCCTGCTCTGCCCCTCAATCAGGCCATGCAGCTCGCCTAACTCATATCCATTCCCCTTCTTGTTATGGGGAACGAAGCCAAGTAAGCCCATAAAATCAGCATCAGCAATCGGCTGGGGCTCAGCTCCCTGTGCAGGCTCCTCTAGGTATAGCGGCTCATCTGTAAAGGGCAGTCCTGTGATGATCGCAAAATCCAGCGGAGTGACCGTCGTCTCACCCCAAGAGAAGTGAAACGAATGTGTGGTCTCCCACCAATATTCTCTGAAAGCCCTCACCAAATCCACACTCCTCTGAGTGTCTCCAATGGCCTTCGCCATCTCGAAGAATCGCCCTAGCCCAACAGCATAAATCATGCCCTTAGGCGAATCTATCTGGTCCTCGCTACCCGGCAAGCTCTGCCATAGCCTGCCAATCGCCTCTGGAGAGCCACGGGTGCGTAATTTCTGCAAGAAAACATGGCACAAGTATTAATATTTCGTGCTATTTCTGAAAATCATCTCAAGCAAAAATGGGTCAAAACAGATCAATGAATGGCATGCATTACACTTCCCAGATCAATCTATGATTTCATGCCAGTTCATGATTTAATTCATAAGCCCAGTCTGAAGGCATTCAGTTCAAATCAATTTCGCCCAAATTGAAAGAAATTTTCAAGAAACCCTAGGTTTCTTACCTCTTCCTTCTTCCGAACATCCGAAGTATGCTCATCGAGCTGTGGGTAGAAATCTCCTCTTGGTGCTTCCGGAAGAAACGGCCGTTGATTCCTTTGCACCCCCTTTCTTCGAGTAGCTAAGTTGGCATGTTGAGAAGCCCTCTTGGTCGGATAGAGCCTAGGAGGCATTCTTCAATTGAAATCGAACTAAAAGTGTTTGATTTCTCTTGATTTCTCTCAATCCCCCTCTGATGTTTGCTCTCTCTCTCTTCTCACTGTCGCCTCCCTCTCAATTTCAAGTCCAATTGAATTTCAAATGGCGACTGTGCGTGTTTTTAATGATTCGTCCGCGGGTGGCTGTTATGTCGTGCGACATACTAAGCCCCTGTGGCTGATTTTTACAATTTTGCCCCCGAAGGCTCCATTTCACGATTTTGTCCCCCGTAGGCCTGTTTTACCCTTTGTGCCCCTAGACCTTTCACTTGGGCATGCAATTTCCGTTATCTTTTAACCAAGATAACATCTTTTTCAGAAAATATCCCTTATCTCTTAAGCAATTAAGCTTTCTTCCCAGTCGCCTCCGTTAATTCCGTTATAACGGGATAACGCTAGGTGACATCCTCCAGTAATTGTCAATCAGGTGACATCCTCCAGTAATTGTCAATCAGGTGACATCCTCCAGTAATTGTCAATCAGGTGACATCCTCCAGTAATTGTCAATCAGGTGACATCCTCCAGTAATTGTCAATCAGGTGACAGCCTCCATTAATTGTCAAAATCTCAAGAATCCTAGACATCGTTCCTAACTATCTAGTGATGCTCGAACTACGACCAGGCTTGATTCCTCCGGGATACGTAGGTAGCCTTTTATAAAAGGTCCAGCCATTCGACCACTTTGGTCACCCTGTTTCTTTGTCACTCCTCAGTGATAAAGCAGCCCCTCATAGAGGTTCAGATGTCCGACCACCTTGGTCACTCCTAGCATATCCCCAGTAGGATCAATTGCTTGACCTCCTAGGTCATTTTCTCTTCTATTTCCCCAGCAAGAGACCAGTTTCTCTTCCTCCTCCCCCAGCGGATCCTAATTCCGAACTACGGCCTGGCTTGATTCCTCCGGGATACGTAGGTAGCCTTCCAGAGGTTCAGCCACTCGACCACCTTGGTCACCCAATCCGTCTCGGCATTCGCCAGATCGGATCCTTTTCTATCGACAACCCCACTCGCCCTGCAAGTGACGTTGCCGAGGGGCTTCTGTAAGTACCCAAATCTGGCTCATGCCTTCCGGTTAATTTTCCCGGCAATTCCGGTAATTTTTCCGGTAATTCCCCGGATTTTCCTAAAGTTCCGGAAAAATCCGGAGCTGTTTCAAGCCTTTTAAGGGATGAAGGGAATGCTTGGTGATTAAGAAACACGTTTTTCTTAATCCCAAAACTCTTCTAGAAGGCTGCCACCTTGCACGTTTCTAGAAGAATCCAGATCTGGCTACTTATGTCGTGCGACATAATAGGCCATGAAACATTCTAGAAACCTGCCACCTTGCATGTTTCTAGAAGGAACTGCATGTGGCTACTTATGTCGTGCGACATAATAGGCCATGAAAAGTTCTAGAAGGTTGCCACCTTGCATGTTTCTAGAAGGAAAGCAGTTATGGCTTGTTATGTCGTGCGACATAACAAGCCCATGCAGGCAGCCTATAAATAGAGGCCTTCACCTCTCATTTGACACACCTCTTCCACCCCTCAGTCCCCCTCTATAGGGAATACGCCCAAAAGCCTCCTCTATCCTCACATACCTCCCAAACCACACCAATCCTCCCAAATCAATCACACACACACACTTCCCACACACACACACTTCCTATACACACCAAGAACCAAGGATTCTCAAGAAACGAAGGCTCAATCCCATCCCCAGAAGCTGCTGTTTTGAAGGCCCCTATATCTAACTTGATATAGAGGGTCGTGGTCTTCAAGGGTAACAATTTTCTACCCATTTCCTTTCCTTATCTTCATTATACATGGAATCTCTATGCTAAATGCTTTAATAATGTGATATTCTGAATAAAGTTGCATGCTTTAGCTTCATATTTCATAGATCCACATCTGATTTCATTACATTTCCTATAAAAGCCCCGGTTTGGCTTGGTTTTGCATGAACACTCAAGATGAGTGTGGATCCCTCATATCCACACCCTCTTGAAGTGTTCATTATTGATAAACATGCTCCCTGAGATTTGTTTGTGAAGTAACTCGACCATTTTGGTGCCTTGTTACCTCTGCAAACCTCAGCTGTAAAGCCTCTGCAAAATGGCTAGTTATGTCACGCGACATAGGCAGCCTATGTCACGCGACATAAGTAGCCAGTTTTCAGAAGCTTCACAGTTTCAAGGCATGTCGATGTTAACCCCCATAATGCTAATACCTGATGTTTAGATAATATCTATGTACATAATATGTCATCTTTTCATTAAAATACCATTCTCATACATAAAGGTGCATCCTTTGCACCTAAATCCCATTTTTCATGCATTAAAATCATTCCTTTCCCATTTAAAATCCCTTTTCACATTAAAGATGCACTCTTTGCACAAAGATCATTTCTTTACATAAAAAGCATCCATTTGCGATCAAACGCATCATTTTCAAACCAAAAATGCCATCTTTTCACTAAAGTATCATTTTTACATGCATTCCCCCATGTCCCCATTAGCAACCTTGGAACGGACCGGTGTAAAAGTTCTCATCTTTGCATCGTTCCTTCCATTAAAGGTTCATGACTTCTTTAGAAAGGGACAACCTTGAACCCTATATCTCCAATTATCGCTTAAGAAAGAGTATGAAGCCTCTATACGAGGTCGACCGTCTTAAAGCGTAGGATTGATGGGCTAAGGATCCTCCTTTTCTAAATAACCTCATCTTTGACTATAAAAGAGACATTCTCTCGATCACGCAAGTCCCGAGGGTCCCGAGGTTAAAATGCGATGATCACAAGTCATAAGATGAGGACGGGATCATAATCCCGAATACATAAAATCCAAGAAATCCCGAGCGACAACCAATAAATGGTTTGTACGTCCGGAAGACAACTTGGGACATTCCCTCCTTATTTTCAAACACATGCACACAAGAAAGCACGCAAGCAAGCACGATTAATGAAATCATGGGAGACTTGCTCCGGCAAGGCACCTTGGGTGAACGCCAAATGTTCTTCCCAAGGGGTAACTTAACCTCCGAACCCATAAAACCTTTTTTTCAAAGTTTTGAGGTAATCAAAATGGCGTGGCGACTCCGTTTTTTTCAAATAACTCGGATGTCTTCAAACTCGCGTGAATCCAACAAAACAAAATTTGGGCACACATTCACAGCTGTCGAAGAATAACTGCCACCGGTTGCCATTTTCTATAACAAGAATCCCTTCATCTGGAAATTGGAGATCTGATCCTCGGGCTTCTGTACTGGGGGAATCAGCCAATTGATCTGCGAGAGCCTGTCCCTTGATTGATTTCCGAATCACATATTTGATATCAAACTCAGCTAAGAAGAAGGTCCATTTTGCCAATCTGGTGGAAATGTTGCCTTTGTCACCTTGAAATAGGTATCTGATCGGGTCCATCTTGGAGACTAGATGTACTGTGTGGGATAGCATATAGTGTTTTAGCTTTCTGACCACCCAAACCAGAGCTGCGCATGTCTTCTCGAGGGCAGAGTAATTCAACTCGCTACCTTGGAATTTACGACTGACAAAATATATGGCATTCTCGACCTTGGAGTCCTTCTTCTCTTGCGCTAGCATGGCCCCGATAGCTGTGTCTGTGATCGTCAGATATAGAAGTAGAGGCTTGCTCCCATGAGGTGGGCAGAGAATGGGAGGATTAACAAGGTAAGCTTTGATTCTCTCGAAAGCTAGTTGACATTCCTCGTTCCAAACCACTTCCTGATTCTTTTTCAATAGCTTAAAGATTGGCTCACATATGGAGGTCAGCTGGTTGATGAATCTGCTGATGTATTGTAGACGGCCCATGAAACCTTTCACTTCGAAAACAGTTCTTGGCAGCTTCATTTCAACAATTGCTTTGACTTTTCTGGGATCTACTTCGATGCCTCGCTCTGTGACCATGTAGCCCAAAACTTTACCCCGAATAACCCCAAAAGTGCACTTGGCTGGATTTAGCCTCATGGAATGCTCCCGAAGTCTGTTGAAGAATTTCCTTAAATCAGTAAAGTGCTGTCCATCTGACCCTTTCGAGTGAATAATCATATCGTCCACATACACTTCAATCTCCTTGTGGATCATGTCATGAAATAGGGTGGTGACGGCCCTCTGGTAGGTAGCCCCGACATTTTTCAACCCAAATGGCATCACAGTGTAACAATAAGTGCCCCAAGGAGTGGTGAATGCTGTCTTGTTTTGGTCTTCCTCGGCCATTTTAATCTGGTTATAACCCTCAAAACCATCGACGAAGGACTTGACCTCGTAGTTCGCTGTTGCATCTACTAGCATGTCAATGTTTGGCAAGGGGAAGTCATCTTTGGGACTGGCCTTGTTAAGATCCCGGAAGTCTACGCAAACCCGAACCTTTCCATTCGCTCTTGTGACCGTTACTATGTTTGCCAGCCAAGTCGGATATTCGATCACCTTGATAAAGCCCACCCGTAGGAGTTTCTCAATCTCTTCTTTGACTTGTAAGGACCATTCGGACTTGATCCGCCTCAGTTTCTGCTTTATTGGCTTAATCTCTGGATCTAGGGGTATCCGATGTTCTACGATAGATGTATCCAACCTGGGCATGTCTTTGTAGGACCAGGCAAAAACGTCTACGAACTCTTTAAGCAACTCGATCAGGGCAACCCGTTCATCTCCGGAGAAGAAGCTACCAATTTGCATTTCTTTGGGTTCCTCGGCTGTTCCCAGGTTCACAGTTGTCAATACCTCATCGGCAGCTTGGGCCCGGCTTTCCTTTTGCTCGCAAACCTGCTTTGAATTATTTTCTAAAAATTGTTCATCTATTAAGTCTGCATTATCTTCAATTGAATCTGGCTTAATTATTTTAAATCTTGATGATTAATTTTAGTTAAGCGTTCAATTGTTAGATTGGCAATCACGGGATACTCAGAAAGATCGACCATTTTATTCAAAGCGAAGGGAAAAACAGTGTCTACAATACGACGACGGTCTTCCGTCGTGAGGACTTCAGACCGATCGAAGGACTCGAATTCAATCACAAAGGACTCTTGGGACTGACTTAGGACACGAGGGACAGATTTAGACTCGGAGGGACAAGGACGAGGCTTGAGCCCTAGCTTTTTGATCATAGTCTCCCTGTCAGCAACCGGTCCTTGAAATGAAGTCCAGTTCTGCAGCGGCCTCTCTGCGACGGTCTTCAAACTATTTAGATCTGCAACTGGCCCCTTTTAAAACTCCAACACAGCCACCACCTCGTTATCAGAGGAAAAGTCAATCAAATCACTGAGAGTACTAGCAACAACCACCCCTCTTGTAGGTACTTTTGCCAAATGCATGTCATCCTCAGGCTCTGACAGCCCCTCCTCCTTAAACAGATCTGCCAAATCACCATCAATGTCCACGGGATCAGCACCGTGGATCATGTATATCGTGGGTTCGTCCAGAGCAAGCTTCTTGAACTGGTTCACATAATCAGGTCCCCAGAAATGGTAGCTGTTCTCGAATGTAGCGGTGACTCCTGGCCTTCTAGGCATACTCACAAGCATTTCCTTCACCGGGTTTTGACTGCTGGCAAGCCTCCGAATTGTTCTCATCCTTTCTTCCATTTGGCTTATCTTCAGCTCTGGGCAAACAAACATTTCCCCATCCTTTCTGACAAAGTGCTTGTTCAAAGACTAGCTGTACGGGCGCATCTCAGGCCTCTTGTACCTCTTACCAGCAGCTGAGGTAATCCTTTCTTTAAAAGCTTCATTCTTATCGTACGCTTTGTCTTCTCCCGTCATGACATACCCCAGGCCTCGCCTGTTTCTCTTGGCTTCTGGCATCACAAGCTGACATGGTCCCTGTTGACGCTTCCCTAGCCCCAGGCCCGGGATGTAACTCATGCCCCTCATCATTTTTAGCATAGGAGGGATCTTGTCGGAGGAGGTTGTCAAATCTATAGTGCAGACCTGCCCTTTAGGTTTCTCAATCGTAAAACCACTGAGCATCAGGTTCTCCTGGTCAAGTTTGATTTCCATCACTGGCATGGTATTGGTACTGGTCTCCCCAATAGTGATGCTATCTCCATAAATGGTCGTCAGAACTCTATCTTGCACAAATTTCAAACACTGCTGGAGGGTGGAGGCTACCGCTCCGATTTCATGAATCCACGGTCTACCCAATAGCGCTGAGAATGTGACAGGAATGTCGATGACTTGGAATTCTACCATCATCTCCTTGCTCCCAAACAACAAATTCAGAGAGACTATCCCCAATACTGCCCTGGATGTCGAATCGTAGGCTTTTATGGTCTGGCTAGATGGTTTAAGGCTCTGCGCGTCAATATCTAGCATACTCATCATTTTGGCAGGAAGTACATTCATAGCTGACCCATTGTCTACCAATACATGGGGAATCCGGCACCCCTCCAGTGGTACCGTGACGTGTAGAGACTCATTATGCTTTGCACTATAAGCAGGCAGATCAAGATCCGTAAACGTAATGATGTTCCCATACTGCGCAGTTCCAATCAACTGACAGGCCTCGTCTGGAGTGGCGTTGACAAACACTTTGGTTTTGGACAGGGCCTCTTCCAGCTTTAGCTTGTGAGGGTAGGAGGATGTGAGCAGAGACCATAAGGAGATAACGGCTTGGGTTCTCTTCAGCTGTGTTAAAATCGGATCTTTGCGGCTTTCCTCACTTCCTGCTGAGTTGTTGGGATCTTGAGAGGTCTGGGGATTCGAAACTGCAACTCCCTTGCCTTTCCCTGATGGATCAGCACTATCCATTCCCAACATTCTTCCAGATCGAGTCAACAAATTAACCTCTTGATGATCTTCAACAACAAAATTCTTGCTGGCCTCTTTGAGTTCTGCTAACGTAATCGAAACAGGACGAGTGCTATATGGCCACGCCGCCTGTCTTATCTCATTTATGGACAAAGGCGCCTCTACATTAGCCGCTATCCTGAGTTCCTCCAAAGAGATTGGGGAATCTCTAGGAATCATGGAGGATATAGTGTTGACAACCAAACACTCTTCATAATCGTCATAATCAGCAGTATTATTCAAATCATACAGATTGTCAAAATACAAAACATAGCAGAAATTATCTTTCATTTCACCAGAACAAGGGATTACATCAGTCACAATCTTATTACAATCATCACTAACATTTCCATCTATGGACTCCCCAAACTCTATTTCATTAACAAAATAGTCTTGGCCAAAATCCATGAGATTCATGGTGTTGCTAGGCAGAGGGTTTCTGACGACATTAGGACGAGGGGACTTTTCAATCTTCTTTTCATCTACAAGCCCTTGAATAATCCTCTTGAGGGTGAAGCAAGTATTGGTGGTGTGCCCTGGGAACTGATGGAACCGACAATATTTGCTTGTGTCAAGATTGGGATTGGGACTAGCAGGCCTGTAATTCTCCAGCGGCTTTATCATACCGGTCCTGAGCAATCCATTGTAAACCTCCTCTGTAGTCATACCCAAGTCATCAAACTTTCACTGTTGTTTTGGCTGGAATCTCCCACCATTAGGACCATTATTACCTCCTCCTTGCAGGTTATTGACAATGTTGTCCTTAACTACTTCTCTTCCTTTCGGTGCCATGGCAGAAATAGGGTTGGGTGCTCGGTATCGGTATCCTCCGCTCCCGCTGTTATCGCCGGCATTTGCATTCGGGGTTTGGTTAAACAGTCTGTTCTCACTTCTAGCTCCCATTCCAACCATCTCTCGCAAATCTGGATAACAACCTTTTCCGATGGCTTCCCTGAGTACTGGCTTCACGCACGACAAGAAGATGTCTTTTTGGTCCTGAAGGGGAATTGGCTCTGATAGCTCATTAAGCTTGGCATTCCACCGCTTATAGAATTCTGTAATTGACTCATCAGCCTTCTGGATGGTCCCCACTAAATCATCCCGGGTGGTACGCCACTCCAGATTGCCTCTATACTTCTCCAGAAGGTCTCCGTAATCTGGCTCCAGGTGGAGCGGCATTCTTGTTTCAGGGCCAAAAACTATGTGAGCGCTGATCCTTTCAAAGTCAGATGAAAGTGGGATGCCATAAACTCGAGCGTGCAGCCCATCGCTCCCATTGTCATAACATAAGTATCCACATGAGTTTTCGGACAAGCAGTACCATCGAAGTCCATTTTTGGCATCTTGAATTTATGAGGCAAAGGCGTTACTTGGGCTGGGTCCACCACATTGAGACCACTAGAACCTACAGTCAATTTGTCGATTTGCTGTTGCATTTGTTTCAATAAAGCTGTTACTTCTGGAGTTAAACCTGGAATCTGAGGGATAGTACCATCGAAGTCCATTTTTGGCATCTTGAATTTATGAGGCAAAGGCGTTACTTGGGCTGGGTCCACCACATTGAGACCACTAGAACCTACAGTCAATTTGTTGATTTGCTGTTGCATTTGTTTCAATAAAGCTGTTACTTCTGGAGTTAAACCTGGAATCTGAGGGATAGCAGGAAACACTGTTGAAGACGTTACTGGGAACTCCGAAGTAGATCTAATGGGAAGAGCAGCCGATGGGAGACCGAAGGTACTGGGGATATTGATATTACTATCCAACAAACTGACAGAGCTGGGAATTCTGTTCCCGTACATGTCATAGCCATTAAAGTGCACACTGGGGTTCTGGGAACTGTACTGCGTTGACTGGCCTCCGAATTGACCAAGAGTAGAAAATCCCGTACTGATGCATGGAGCTGAATACGGGGTGGAACCATATAGATGCTGGGTAAGGGGGGAACACACTGCGGGCTGAGGAAGGTTGCCTTGGAGCTGAGACTGTGGATACCTCGGAACACTGTCTTGACAAATCTGATTACCCGAAAGCCGATACTGACCATTCTGTTGCAGACTAGATTGACCATACTGATAGCTGTCGGGGTACACACTGAAATGAGGTTGGGAGTAACTTTCCTGGAACTGAGACCCGTACTGAACCTGTGGCATCGGGACATTGGGAGCCGGAGAGGAAGTGAGATCGAAGAAGTTCGCTGGTTGACCACCACTCTTGCTAAGACATTGCTGAGCAACTCGATTATATGCATGAGAGGAAGGGGGAGGAAAATTTCCTTGGGCATTCACAATCATTCCCGAAGATGGCATTTGATCGGGGTGTTGGGCATAGCTCATGGGAGGAGGCATAGCATTATAACTGGGTGGAGCTAGCTGAGCAGGAGAAGCGGATCCAATCTCGTTGTTGCCCTCCTCAGTAATTTCCTCGTAAGAACCGTCTTCCCGACGAAGCACTGCAATTCCCTGGGCCCTCATGGCCTCAACAAAGTGGTTATGAGCTTCTTCTTCTCGTATCTTGGCATTCTGAGCTAACAGGCGGGCCTCCCATTCCCGGGCCAAAGCGGCTTCCAAAGTTATCCTCAGCTCATCTGTAGACATATCGTTCAAACTTGGTTGACTCATCGGACCCGAACCTCCAGCAGACTGAGCGGCAAACACATCTCCATTCCCGGCCATATCTGGTTTTGTACTGACTAAAGCTTGAGAAACTGCTTGAACTTCTTTGACAACCCGGACCAAACGAGCTCCCGGAACAGATGATCGAATCCAACTCGCCGTAGCTGCAGGGGTAGATACGGGTTTATAAGGTAGGGAAGGGAGAAGACTTTTGAGGAAATACAGGAGAGGGAGAAGGAAAGGGGGAACAGACTCGCGCAAACAATTTATTTATCTTCAAGTATAAATCGGTGATTTAAATCCTAGGAACAGTTGGGAAAGGAGAAGCCTTTATTTATGCACATTACACCTTGGGGAAGCCTAGGGACGCGACATTCAAATTACACTAAATGCTTTGCATTTGGAATTAATAATAGGTAATGATACCTAACCAAGACCTAACACGACGTGGGACGGACGAGTGATCCAAATTTCTAGGGAAATTTGGGCAGCATAACGGGTATTCTCGGGGAATTTCCAAGAAAAATCCGGCATGACCTCTCGTCGGTGCATGGTGACAATGCGGCATGATCTCTCGTTTAGGACATGCCACGGGAGTGACATGTCCTTACGTGAAACCATGTTGCATTGGCAACATGCCCACAAGGTGCGAGGTTTTGGGGAAGGTATAAGGACCTATTGGAAATTTCAAAAACAATTCATTGTGGTGTAATTAAAACGTTGCCGTGGGTAAGGTTTAAGTGTGGTGCCACCTATAACGCACTAGGGGGATGGGTTTGACATTAGGCGCTCAAACGTAGGCGAATATTATCACCGTCCGCGATGCCGTCAATCGCACCTGAGGGTTCTAAATCTATGTGGTGTAGTGTGCGGATGACTATATTCTTTTATTCACAAAAAACGAAATTTTCTATTTATTTATTTATTTTTTAAAAAAAAGAAGAAAGAGAAAATACACACACTCTCACAGGGAAGAAAAAGGGAACAACAATCAACTGAGCAAATTTTTTATTCAAGGGACTGCCCTCAAACCAGAACCTGAGATGTGCCCAGTGACCATTCCTGTTGCGTGACACAGAACAGCCTGGAACAAAGCTGTCGCACGACCAGGATAGTCACTGAACCAGAATTCCTGCAAGACTGGGATTAGCCCCTGCCTCTCCTTGGCAAGGGATGAAGCAAACCAAATATAGCAATAAACAAAGCCACAAGAAACAAACAAAAGGCATATAAGTTGTAAGATCTCATAAAATGCATGTATCGCACAAGATTATCAAGGATGCACATAAGATGAATACATTGGATGTCTAAGTGAACGAAAGCATGACCCTCTTAGTTTTGAAAAAATAGGTTTTCCAAAAAGTCTCCCCAGCGGAGTCGCCACTGAATGCTCGCTCGCCCGAAAATGAATTTTGGTTTAGAATAGAAAATGAAGGAGTCGCCACGCCATTCTTTTAGAGGTGCACTTTGAAAAACCTTTTGAAAGAGAATGGGTCCGGGGGTCAGGTTACGTGTTGGGAAGAACCAAGAGTTCACCCAATACGCCTCGTCCGTAGACGAGTCTTTCTAATTTAGACATCCAAATAATTCAAAAAATGTGCAAACAACGATAATGAACAAGTGCGATAAACATGAATTTTATTGAATAGGTGAGATCATTACAACTTGTAGACCAATTGTCCGGGAGGCCACATCTCATTACAGCAAAGAGAACAGATTACAAAGAAATCAAGTCTTCTGCAAAGGACCATCTATGTCGCGTGACACACGACTCCTCATGTCCAAATGTGTCGCGTGACACCAATAGTCACCTTGCAGAGACTCACAACAAACAGATTACAGAAATCTCGAGATGAACACAAAACATAATTACAAACTAGATCTGAGCATTAAACAACATGAACATACAACTAAATGCTAAGCTAACTAGCTAAATCAACTTACAACTGAAGAATGGTCCCTGCAGATGGGCACGATGTGTCGCGTGACACAGGACTCCTCATGTCCAAGTGTGTCGCGTGACACAGGTTTACCATCTGCAGGTACCTTACAAACTGAGGAACAGATTTAACAGATGTTCAAACAGATCAATCAATTATACCAGAACCAAACAAAATAGCATAAATTAGGTACGAATCAACCAAAGGAGTGTGGATATGGGAGATCCACACTCCCTTGACATCCAAATTGCAATTATAGATAGATCACATCATGATCATGCAATTGGACTCAAGCAAACACAAATTAAACAGAGAGATTGCAGTTGCCACTTGATAATCTGAGGCAGATGGAGCCTGATTATCAAGTGGAGAAGAAGGAAGAACAATAAAACAAATATATGAGAGAGAGAGGGAGAGAGAGAGATATGTTACCCTTGTAGTCCTCAACTTCTACACCAAGTTAGGTGCAAAAGCCTTCGATTCAGCTTCTGGAATGGAGATCTAGACACGAACTGAGAGCTGGATTGGAGTATGCAAGGTATTTGGGGAAGTAGGAGGGTAATTGGGTTGAAGGTGTTTGAAGGATGAGGGAATTAGAGAGGAATTGGGTAGTTTTTGGTGAGGGAGGAGGAGAGAGAGAGGTTCTGGAGCAATTTGTGCAGAGTGACTTTAGGAGTCGAAATTTTGGGATCTAGAACTGAGAGGGGTAGGGTCTTATTTATAGTTGCAGTTCATGGTAACCTTATGTCGCACGTCATTATGTAACCACTTTCCATGCTTCGACTTGTCGCGTGACACAAGGTGACCATAACCGTTTTTGGCGCCAAATCTGATTCTGGAACCTTCTTGGATAATACCTGAAAAGTCCAAAACAGATTTATTCCTTTTAAGTCCCTTGGCATGAGCAAAGTACAAAAAAGTACTTCCTTCGCGAGAAACTTATGAAATGTTTCCGGAAGTCTCGGAATAGACCGGAAATTTACCAAAATGCCCCTAAATGCAATTTTATCATATTAAAATGCATCTGGAAAGGTCGCGAATTGGATTGGCGTACTTACACCTTTGTGTAGGGGGAGTGGGAATATGATATTTACATTGCAAAGATAAGAACTTTAAGACAATAAATCAATATAAATGGCAAGTAACAATAATATAAATAACAAATAGAAAGCAAAGCAAGATAATGAGAGTAAATCAAGGGGAAAGGAAGGAGAGATTACCAATATTGGTTTTCTCTATCTCCCAAGGGGATTTTCCTATTTAGAAATAGATTAGGATGAGATTTGTGTATGAGGGAGGTGAGTTTTGAGTGATTTTAGTCACTGGAAATTTGTGTTTTAATTTGGGCAGAATAACAGTGCTGAAATTCTTCCTCTTAAAATGAATAGAGGAGGCCTCTATTTATAGGCTGCTGTGTGCTTCCTAAAGAAGCCGCCCGGCGTGAATCCTCGGCAAAAGAAGCCCCGGCGTTATCCTCTGTCGTGTCAGCATGTTTCTAGATTCATGCAAGGTGGCAGCTAGAGGCTTCTTTTCAGCGAGGTCCTGCTTGGAATTCTAATTCCTAGCAGGTCCTTTCTCCCTTGGAAAGTTTGGAAAAGTTCCCGAATTGCCCCTAAACTTTATGAAAGTTTGGGGAATTGCCAGGAAACTTAACCGGAAGGCATGAGCCAGATTTGGATATTTACACACATGCAACCATTAAACAACAACAACATCCATTTTAACACTAAATGAGCATGCAATTCAAGGAAAAATATAATAACTTACTTGAAAATAATATTAAAACTTGAAACTTCAATCGGATAAAAATGACCCCCCTCTTCTCCCGAACACAAAGAAACAAACGGATCGCCGAACGGATTTTTCTAAAATATTTTGGAGATTTAGAAGTTGGAAAATAGGTTTTGGAATTTTGGACCAAGGAGATGAGCTGAGAAAGGGTTTTGCTTAAATGATTAAGCTTCTTCAAAAATCATAAGGACAAACATTTATCATTTACACTAAGGCTCCTCCATGAACTTAGAACTACAATTAGATGACTTAAATTCCTACATTTATACTTAAGCACCTCATGGATTATAATAAGTTATAATAATTTTCAAACATTACCATTTTAACTACACCACTCCTAATATTTTCAATAAGACATTAAATAATTATTTTCAATTTATTAATATATTTAAAATATCATATAAGTTATAAAATGTTAAACTACCACAAAATTGCCACAAATAACATGCAAAACATATGAATGAATGTAATGCACTCTAAATTACTAGCTCAAGCATATAGCAAATAATGCCTAGGATTAGTGTCGTGACAATCACTCCCCCTAAAAGAAAATTAGACCCGAATTTTAGCTTACTTACCACGAATATCAAATAACCAAGGATATTTCCGCTCCATCTCTTCCTGGAGCTCCCAAGTCGATTCTTCCACATCATGATTCCTCCAAACAATTCTAACGAGGGAAATACTTTTATTTCTCAATTCTTGCACCTTAGTATCAATCACTTGAACCGGCTGCTCCACGTAAGACATATCGGGTTCAATATCTTCGGGTATCCTCGGCAACACATGAGAAGGATCATACACATACTTACGAAGCATGGATACATGGAACACACTATGAATTTTCCCAAGAGATGAAGGCAAAGCAAGGCAATAAGCAAGATTCCCAACTCTTTCCACAATCTTAAAAGGCCCAACGAACCTTGGAGCCAACTTACCCTTCTTACCATACCTCTTAATCCCCACTTTAGGTGAAACCCTCAAGAACACAAGGTCTCCCTTCTGAAACTCATGGTCTCGTCTCCTCTGATCAGCATAGCTTTTCTGTCTACTCTGAGCCGTAATCAATCGGTTCCGAATAATCTTGACTTTCTCAACTGAATCCCGAACCATATCAACACCCCAAATCTTTGCTTCCCCCACCCCCCCAACTTCATCCCAACAGATCGGACATCTACACTTCCTCCCGTACAAGGCTTCATAAGGGGCCATCTCAATACTCGACTGATAGCTATTGTTGTAAGAAAACTCAACAAGAGGCAAATGAACATCCCAAGAATCCGAGAAGTCAACTGAACAAGCTCGCAACATATCTTCAAGAATTTGAATTGTTCTCTCGGATTGGCCATCAGTCTAAGGATGGAACGATGTGCTAAACCTCAATTCTGAACCCAAAGCCTTTTGCAACGCTTGCCAAAATCTGGAAGTAAATCGAGGATCATGATCTGACACAATGCTAACCGGAACTCCATGCAATCTCACTATCTCATAAATATACAACTTCACTAGCCTCTCCATCGAATAACTAATGTCAATAGATAGGAAATGAGCGAACTTGGTCAATCTATCTACAATCACCCAAACTGCATCATGCTTTCTACTAGTACGAGGAAATCCCGTGACAAAATCCATTGTTATATGCTCCCACTTCCATTCTGGAATCTCTAACGGCTGAAGCAACTCCGCGGGTCTTTGATGCTCGACTTTAACTTGTTGGCACGTCAAACACTTCGATACATAATCAGCTACTTCTCTTTTCATATTATTCCACCAAAAATGTTGCTTCAAATTTTGATACATCTTGGTACTCCCGGGGTGAATGGTATACTTGGACTTATGGCCCTCATCATGAACTTGGCGCTTCACCTCATCAAGATTTGGCACACACAATCGGCCTCTAAATGTCAACACTCCATCGGGACTAAGAGAGAAATCCTTGAATTTTCCATCCACCATTTTATCCACGATTTTCTTCAACTCTAAATCATCCTTTTTCACCTCCTTTATTTGTTGAATCAAGCTTGGTAATGCACTAATATTCGCAAAGATAGCTCCAAGTCTCGACTCCCAGGGACACCAATCTCGAGCATCCTCTAACATCTTCCATTCCCGAACCATCAATGAAGCGACATAAGATTTTCTACTAATAGCATCTGCCACCACATTTGCTTTGCCCGGATGATAGGAAATAGTACAATCATAGTCCTTCAAAAGTTCCATCCATCGACGTTGCCTATTGTTCAACTTCTTCTGAGAGAAAAGATACTTCAAGCTCTTATGATCCGTGAAAATCTCAAACTTCGCACCATAAAGGTAATGCTTCCATTTGTGCAACGCAAATACGATAGCCGCAAGCTCCATATCATGAGTCGGATAGTTCTGCTCACAAGAAGTCAACTTTCTCGAAGCATAAGCAATAACCTTCCCATTTTGCATCAACACACACCCCAAACCTTCCTTCGACGCATCACAATATATCACTAACCCATCATTACCATTTGGCAACACAAGAATAACTGCCGAAGTCAATCTGTCACGACCCTAAACCTAGGCACCATTTTGATCACACGTGGAGCACGTGGGGGTGGGGTGCATTGCATCTCATCTTATGCATTATATGGTATTTGGGTTGATTATGTGTTATCTGAATAAATTGCTAAAATACGTGAATTTAGATGTTATTAAAGTAATTTTAATTATATAATGTCTAAATGGAATAAATAGTATTGATTGTGGTAAAGTTATAATAATTGAACTTTTAAATAAAAAGCTTTATAAAAATGTTGAGGAGCTTAGGTGTAAGTATAAGCTTGAGGTAGTTGATTGTAATAACTTGAAACTTGGAGGAGCTAAAGTGTAAAATTGCTTATATCAATCCTTATAACCTCCCAGAAGCCTCTTTCTCTCTCAGCTCATTTCTTTCTCTTTCTCCTACGTTCCAGAGAGTTCCTAAACCTAGGGTTACCTTCCAAAAATTGTAACAAATTAACCGCTAATTTGTTTTTGGTTTTGAATTCATATTATCGCTCAGGGAGTCGAATAGAACGTTCATAATATATATAAATATGATATTATGATGTTATAAATGAGTTTTGATAGTTTTGGTTCATTTTATTTGGCCTTAGAAATGAGGATCATATGGTTTTGGAAATAAACATGGTAAGGTTGGAATAAGGTTTTGTTTTGAAATGATAAAATTGTTATAGTTATGTTATATGGCTGGTGGGAAGGACTATACTGAAGTTGGGATATGTTGTTAAGGTTGAAGTAGGGTGACATGAACAAAACCAAGTCATTCCCTTCCTAGGTTGCTGAAGTTTCAGCAACAGTCTCAAAATCTGGGGAAGGGCACGACTCGTGCCCTGGGCACGAGTTGTGACCCTCATGTTTCACTCGTGATCACTACACGTGATAACTGAACCACTCGTGCGGAAGTGGGGCACAAGTCGTGCCATAAAATGGAGTCTTAAATGACCCAAAATGATAAAGGGAAGGTCTTTAAATATTGCCTTGAAATTGGTTGAAAGGCGTTATGAAAACTTTAACCAAAGTTGATATAACTTGGTAAACTATTCTTGGACTTTTATAGAAGGTAATTAATATGGTGTAATGAATATGTAGGGATTACATGTGATTCATTGTGCCCTTACATGGTTATATTTACATGGTTGTTGGTTCAAATAGTGTGTAAAATGCATATTGCACTAGTTGCTTGGTTGGAACATGAGTATTAATACCATGTTATTGGATTGTTATTATTCAATAGTGTTAAAATATATGTTTCACTATTGTGATGGGTTAACATATGTAATAGTACCATGTTATATGTTGATATCCCAAGGTGTGGATTTATTTTCAAGTAACTAGTATGTGCTTGAATGTGGTTATATCAGCTGATGTTGAAGGGGTATAATGGGATACAATCACTCTGTAGTAGACGTTCTATAAGGGTGATTGAATGACATTATACCTGCTTCTTTCCCCTTCTGTGGCCATAGATTGGGGTCAGGGCTTCTATATTAAGCCAAGGGCCTTACAGTTAGCTGGACTATGGAAATCAGATGAATATGCGTAAGCAGTTCATGTGGGGAGTATTTGTTACTCTCACTCTCATCCTAAAAAGGATTAGGTGAATATGCCTAAGAAGTTCACGGAGAAGGGTATTTATTACTCTTACTTTTGTTAGCCATTTGATTCAGGTGAATATGCCTAAGCAGTTCACGAAGAGGGTATTTAGTACTCTCACTTTTGTAAACTATTTGATGTTGGTGGATATGCATATGCAGTCCACAAAAGGGGTATTTATTACTCTCATATAGTACGACATATTGTTCAGACGGGAAAGGTAAAATAAGGCAATGTAAAGTGTTTACCACATTACCAATGTGATGTGAGCAACCTATTTACGTGTTGCATATTATATGGCATATTGTTGCATCCATAATAACTTATTGAGATTTATTCTCACCCCTTCTCCCTTTACTGTTTTAGATTCCCCTGAGATAGGTGGACCAGACCGGTGAGGCCGGGAAGGAGTTTGGATCATCTTTTGGGTTGTTAGGGTATATATATATTTGTGTGGGAGTTGGGAGTAGTTGTGGTTATTTTATACTGGGGAAACTGTTATAAAACATTTTTCAGTTGTGTTCTGTTGTAGCTAAATATGGGATTGGTTGTCTTTGAAAGTTGGCTTTTGTAAGCCCTTACAATTACAGTTTGTAATTAAACATGTTATATCTTGTTAAAGTTGGTTTGTATATCACCTCCAAGTGGAGATGTTATATTGGGTGGTTAAATGTTGCTTTACTTTTCAAGTTAAATAAAAGAAAAGAAAGTATTTTTTTAGGAGGTGATTTGGGACGTTCCAGCTCGAGGCACGAGTTTATAGGTCCCGGGTCTGGGAGGGCCCCACAGTTGGTATCAGAGCATTGGTCTAGAAGTCAAGGGTAGATGTCTAGTCTAAGGGGGAGTGTGTGATATCTGACGATGAGTGTTTAATGCAGGAATTTGTTCAATGGCGAGAAATGGTGATGACCAATAAAGGGATCACGGAAATGTGGGTAGTATGGGAACAGGAGGAGACCAGAATGCAGAAATGATGAATATGTTCAGGGTTTTTCTACAGAACATGGCAGCTCAGGGACAAGCTCAACAGCAACCTAAGGGATGACCAAAACCTGGATTAGAGGAGTTTGTAAAGATGAATCCACCAAGCTTTAATGGAGATCTAGATCAGTACAAGGTAGAAAGATGGCTAGAAGCAATGAACAAAATCTTTGAGGCCATAGGAATTCCTAATGAAGAAAAGGTTAGGTGTGCCGTTTTCAAGCGGGAAGGTCCAGCGGATCATTGGTGGCAAGTTTTGCAGGGAAGTTGGGAGCGGGATCATACGCCCCAAACTTGGGATAATTTCACTTGAGAGTTCAAGGATTATTTTATTTTAATGGTTACCCGGGATAAGAAGGAGGTGGAGTTTTTACGTCTAGAGCAGAGAACCATAACGGTAGCTCAGTATTCGACAAGGTTCACAGAATTGGCTCAGTATTGCATTCACTTGGTACCCCATGAAGGGAGGAGAGTTTATCGGTTTATAAAAGGTTTGAGGCCCGAGTTTAGGAAACCATTAGCGACTTATGACTTTGCCGGTTATCAGACAACCTTGGATAAGGGGTATAAGATTGAGAATGACCTTGAGGAGCACCAAGAAGGATTGGAAAGTGGTGAAAGCAAGCCAAAGTATCAAGGACAAGGCTCCAAACTGATCAGAGGGCAGTCAAGTTCTTCAGTTTCCGGAAGTATCCAAGGGGTACAGGTTGCAGCTTCTACGGCTCAGCCAGTATCTGGTCAATATGGGATGGTTTGCAAATTTTGCCAGAGGATTGGACATATAGAAGACATGTGTTGGATAAAACAAGGGAAATGTATAAATTGTGGAGAAATGGGGCACTTCAGAAAAGATTGTCCTAGATTTCATCGGGGTCGGGCATCAGGCAGTGGCCAGCAAGGAGGGCAACAAAGAGGTGGTACAAAGAGAGATACGAAAGGGAAAGAAAAGGAGAAAGTCTAAGGTCGAGTCTTGGCTTTATGGAGAGATAGATTCCTCTGCAGTCATTAGAGATATATTACCTGTCTCAGGAGTTAGGGGGTCATACTTTTATAGATCCCAGTTCATCCCATTCTTATGTGGCATTGCATTTTTGCTTTTCCTTGCATAAATTTCCTACGAGTTTGCCTTATGTGTTGGAGGTTTCTACTCCTATAGGAGAGTACTTCGAATCTTCCTTGATTATCATGGTTGTGATGTGATTATATGTGGTTATGTATTGCCAGTGGATTTGGTAGAATTACCAATCCGTTGTTTTACTGTTATACATGGCCTGAAGTGGTTAAGTAGTTGTTGTGCTTGGGTAGACTGTCGCAAGAAGCGAGTCTCCTTTTCTATGTTTGATTTGCCTCTGTTTGTGGTTGAGGCAAATAAGTCATTATTTGATATTTATGTCATATATGCATTAAAGGCCAAAAATTATTGTCTAAAGAATGTGAAGGTTATTTGGTTTATGTGTTAGACTTGAGTAAAAAATCACCTGAAATATCTTATGTACCGATGGTAATTAAATGGGTGAGGTGTTTTCATCGGAGTGTTTCATGCTGCCAGTGAGGGCAGTAGAATTCAGTATTGATTTAATGTCAGGTTATTGCCCATATCCAAAAACACCTTATAGAAGGGCACCGGATGTGTTTGTGTTTATGATGAGTAGAGTTTCTAAACTTAATCTTGATAATTGTGGTAATATTTATGGATGATATCTTGATTTACTCAGAGTTATAAAGAGATTATGGAAATCATTTGCAAGTTATGTATCTGTTTTTTGTGAGAATCAAATTGTTTACGAAATTCAGCAAGTGTGAGTTATTGCTCGAGAAGATTTTAATTTTGGGTTTCGTAGTTCAAGCTCGGGTATTGTCATTAATCTTTTGAGGATTGAGATCATGGTCAAATGGAACAACCTTCGATATTGTTAGAATTCTGTAGTTTTCTGGGTTTGGCTGGCTGTTATCGAAGGATAATTGATGGACTTTCAAGGATGATTTTCTTAGAAGGAGGTATCATTTATATGGGATGCAAAAGGATGAAACCAGTTTTGCAGAGTTAAAGAATAGATTGACAATAGTTTCGATCTTTACCCTACCTAATGGATGTAAGAACTTTGTGATTTTTAGTTACACATTAAAAGAAAGGTTGGGGTTGTATTCTTATGCAGAATGGTAAAGGAATATCTTATGCTTCGAGGAAGTGAGCACCAACAGAGCATAATTTTTCTATTCTTGACATGGAGTTGATTGCGATTATGTTGCGTTACCTAAGTGGAACATTATCTATATGAAGCTAAAATTGAGATTTTTACCAATCAGAAGAGTGGCAGTATTTGGTTACTTAGAAAGAATTGAACAACAGGTAGAGAAATGGTTAGAATTATTAAAAGATTTTGATCACGTTATTCCATACCATCTGGAAAAGCAAGTGTGGTTGCAGATGCGATTAGCCGAAAGGCTTCATTGTCAACATTGTGGTCCTGTGAATTACAAGATAAGACATTAATTGCGAATGTTTGAGTATCCCTACATTTTATAGAAATCTTATGGAAGCTCCACAAATTGATCCTGAATTGAAGAAGATTTTGTATTGAATAATGATGGAATTTAAACCTTCAACGACAGAATTGGTGTACCATATTCGCAAGAGAGTAAAAGACATTTTGAGAGGAAGACCATAAATCAAGAATTGCGATGTATTCAAGGAGTTTGAAGATGTATCAAGAACTGAAGAAGGGTTAGAAGAATGGGAATAAGAAGGCCTTGTGATGGATTTTGGGATGGAACTACCTCCGACATCAAAGAAGGTGGATGCATTTGAATAATAGTGGATAGATTGATCAAGTTGGTTCATTTCTACCTTGATCACTGAAGTATTGAATGGGAAAGTTAGCATAATAGTATGGGCGAGAGATTTGGTCGATTTTACGAAGTACCAATCAATATTTTGTATCAGATCGGGATTCGAGATTCACATTTCGATTTGGAAGACTTAGTATGAGGCTATGGGCTCCGAGTTGAGTTTCAATTCAGCGGATCATTCTCAGACAAATGGGCAGACAGAGAGAACTATCCAGATTCTTGAGGATATGTTGCGTGTGTATATGATGGATTTTCCTTCATTTTCTAGAAGTTTGTTTAACCTTGGTTGAGTTATGTATAACAAAAGTTATAAGTCCAGTATTGAATTGGCGCCGTATGAAGCCTGGTATGCGAGGAAGTATCTTTATGATCCTATCCTTGTATTGAATTCTTCAACCGAGGATATTTATGTTGAGTTGATTTTGTGGAAGAATTGTTGAGAGTTATTAGAATCAAATCCGGGAATTAAAACCTGGAATATTCGAGTTGTGAAAATTAGTGTAAGAATCATATCATTGAGGAAGCCACTTGGGTTTTGAGAATTCATGATGCGTGAGGGGTATCCGTGGTAGGTTGAGCACTCGGGTAAGTATGTTTAAAATTCGGGACAAATTTTCTTTAAGGGGGAGTGAGTGTCACGACCCTAAACCTAGGCACCATTTTGGTCACACGTGGAGCACGTGGGGGTGGGGTGCATTGCATCTCATCTTATGCATTATATGGTATTTGGGTTGATTAAGTGTTATTTGGATAAATTGCTAAAATACGTGAATTTAGATGTTATTAAAGTAATTTTAATTATATAATGTCTAAATGGAATAAATAGGATTGATTGTGGTAAAGTTATAATAATTGAACTTTTAAATAAAAAGCTTTATAAAAATGTTGAGGAGCTTAGGTGTAAGTATAAGATTAAGGTTGTTGATTGTAATAACTTGAAACTTGGAGGAGCTAAAGTGTAAAATTGCTTATATCAATCCTTATAACCTCCCAGAAGCCTCTTTCTCTCTCAGCTCATTTCTTTATCTTTCTCCTACATTCCAGAGAGTTCCTAAACCTAGGGTTACCTTCCAAAAATTGTAACAAATCAACCGTTAATCTGTTTTTGGTTTTGACTTCATATTATCGCTCAGGGAATCGAATAGAACGTTTATAGTCGATCAAATCTTCTTTTTATTTCGACATATTTTGGTAAGTTATTATGATTTCCTTCTATAATTGTTCATAATATATATAAATATGATATTATGATGTTATAAATGAGTTTTGATAGTTTTGGTTCATTTTATTTGGCCTTATAAATGAGGATCATATGGTTTTGGAAATGAACAGGGTAAGGTTGTGTAAGTACGCCAATCCAAGTCGCTACCCTTTTAGGTGCATTTTAATATAATAAAATTGCATTAAGGGGCATTTTGGTAAATTCCCGGTCTATTTCGAGACTTCCAGAAACATCTCATAAGTTTCTTGCGAAGGAAGTACTTTTCAGTACTTTGCTCATGCTAAAGGACCTATAAGGAATAAACCAGTTTTGGACCTTTTGGGTATTAACCTGGAATATTCCAGAACCAGGTTTTGGCGCCAGAAATGGTTGGTGACATGTTGTGTCACACGACAACTCGAGCCATGGAAAGTGGTCGCAGGAGGTCGTACGACATAATAAGTCCATCATCAGCAGCTATAAATAAGACCCTCCTCCTCTCATAAAGGGATCCCTCTTTTGCCTACTGTTACTCTGCCAATTTGGAAGCTTACCAAACACACTGCAAACATACACCTCTCTCTCTCCTACCCAAAATCCCTCCAATCCTCCTTCAATTCCCTCTAATTCACTTCAATTCACCCATCATCATTTGGATCCTCCATCCATCACTCCTCCTCAGCTCGGTTCATCCTAGAAGCAGCTTATTGAAGGGTTCTATACCAAACTTGGTATAGAATTTGTGGACACTACAAGGGTAACTCATCAATTCCCTCTCTCCCTCTCTCTCTTATTTTGTCATTTCCATAATCCAATCATTATATTCTCATCTGATTTCAGTAAGTCGACTCCATCTGTCTTACTTACTGAAATCCAATCGTAACCTCTCTGTTTAATCATTTGGTTTTGTATAATTGCATGCTTATGAGTTGAAACTTGTTGGAATTATTGTTTGATTCCCAAGGGAGTGTGGATCTCCCCATATCCACACCCCCTTGGTTGAATTATTGTTGAAATGTTCATTTCCGAAGCTGAATTGATTGTATAATTGGATCTGTATTGGTTTCTGGTTCTTCTGTGTTCAGATTGTCAGATCTTTGCAGATGGACACTCTGTGCCACACGACACAATATGTCTGGATAGATCCTGTGTCACGCGACACATCTAGCCAGGCATGTTATGTGTCACGCAACACATCTTATCTGTTTGCAGAGATCCCTTTTCATTTGTAATCTGTTCTGATCTATGTAATTGGGATGTGGCCTCCCTAATCAAATGGTCTACAAGTTGTGACAATCTCATTCAATTAATAAAATTCATTTTACCACTCTTGCTTGTCATCATTGTTTGCACACACTTTGAATATGTTTGGATGTTTAATTAGAAAGACTCGTCTACGGACGAGCCGTGTTGGGTGAACTCTCGGTTCTTCCCAACACATAACCTGACCCCCGGACCCTTTTCTCTTTTCAAAGGTTTTTCAAAGTGTACCTTAAAACATGGCGTGGCGACTCCCAAAACATTATTTTTAAAATTTCGGCGAGCGTACATTCAGTGGCAACTCTGCTGGGGAAAGAGACTGGTTTTCAAAAGAGGGTCATGCTTTCATTCATCTAAACATCCAACGTATTCATTTTGTGTGCATCATTGATGACTTTGTGTGGTACATGCATTTTATTGGATTGTGAGATTTGTGTGCCTTTTATGTGCTTCTTGATTGTTATGTCTTTGTGTTCTGTTATTGTGCTTTGTTCCTTGCCATGGGGAGGCAGGGGCTGATTTCCATTTGCAGGTTCTGGTTCAGTGACTAGTCAGGTCGTGCAATAGGATTGGATCATGTTGTCCTGTGTCACGCGACATAACTAGTCACTGAATAGTTTCTCAGGTCTTGGCTAAGGGCAGTCCCTTGGATCGGAATGCGCAGTTGATTGTTATACCCTTGTTGATTTGTGTGTGTGTGTTTTTCCCATTTGTTTTTTCCTTTCCAAATAAAAAAAATAATAAAAAGTAAATAAAAAATTATTATTTTCATAAATAAACGAACATAGTCATCCGCACACTACACCACATAGATTTAGAACCCTCGGGTGCGATTGACGGCATCGCGGACGGTCATGTAATTCGCCTACGCTTGAGCGCATGAAATCAAACCTATCCCCCTAGCGCATCATAGGTGGCGCCACACTTTAAATCTTACCCATGGTTGGTTTTTGGATACAACATTTTTCTTAATTACCCTAAAATGAGTTATTTTTGAAATTTACAATAGACCTTCATACCATTCCCAAAATCTTGCACTTGTGGGCATGTTGCCAGTGCAACATGGTTTCACGTGAGGACATGTCATTCTCATGGCACGTTCTAACGAGAGATCATGCCGCATTGTCACCGTGCGCCGATGAGAGGTCATGCGGGATTTTTCTTTGAAATTATTCAATAATACCCATTATGCTGCCCAAATTTCCCCATAAATTTGGACCACTCGTCCGTCTCACATCGTGTTTAGGTCTTGTTTAGGTATCATTACCTATTACTAATTTCAATGCAAAGCATTTGGTGTAATTTGAATGTTGCGTCTCTAGGTTTCCCCGAGGTATAGATTGCGTAAATAAAGGCTTATCCTTTTCCAACCTTATTTAGGATTTAAAAGATACTGATTTATACTTGAACATAAATATGTTTTTTGCGCGAGTCCTTCCCTTTATTACTTCCCTCTCCCGTACTTCCTCAAAATTTCTTCCTTCACCACCTTATCAATCCATACCCACCTTTGCAGTTGCGACAAGTTGGGTATGTGCTCCGGCTTCCTGTGTTCGTTTGGTTCGTGTCTCCGAAGTAGTTGCAGTTCTTTGAAGCTCTCATCTGTTTTGATATCTGAGATGTCTGGTACAAAGGATATGTCGTTCGCTCAGTCTGGAAATTCCCCTGTTTCAGGTCAGCTAAAGCCGAACGGTTTGTCCATGGAAGAAATGAAGTTTATTCTTGAAGCCGATCTGGTTCGCAAGCGCGAGGCTCATTTGCACATTCAATCTGCTAAGGCCAGAGAAGAGGAATCACACGCTAGGTATATAGAAGCCATGCGTGTCCAAGGGATCACAGTAATTCGTCACGAAGATGGGTCTTATGAGGAGATAATTGGTATTAACAACACTGATTATGGGACTGGAAATGTGATGAAAGGGATGAATATGAATGAACAAGATAGGATTCCTCTTTCGGCACCTCAAGTTGTCCAAGCACAGATTCAGGGTGGACAACCGATCCCTAATGCTTTTGGTTCTCCTAATCAGTTCGGGTCTCAGTGTCAATATCAGCAAGGTTCCCAAGGATCATGGCATTATGTGGATAACCAGTTCAACCAGAAAGGATTGCTGTCGTTCCCCGCTAACCAAGCTCCATTTCAAGGAAGTTTTCCTCAACCATCACTGGGTTCATCTTATGGTTTCAACTCATCATCTGCGCCGGACCAGCATTCAAACCCCATACGTAACCGTTAATCAAATGTCCTTCATTCCTGCCATGAATCCCATTCCACAAGGGATGCCAGTACCCGAGTCATCTCCAAAGGTGGTTCAGATGAATAGAAGAAAACACTACTGTGTTGACGTGGGAATGCATATGGATAAATTCTTCAAAGTTTTGGTAAGCGGAGGATTGGTTCAGCCACTGGTCAATTATAACCCTCCTAATCCTAAGCCCAACCTAGATACAAGCAAGTATTGCCAATTCCACCAGTACCCCGAGCATACTACTGGCGCTTACTTCACGCTCAGGAAGATCATCCAAGGACTCATTGATGAAGGGAAGATTGAAAAGGGCTCCCATGAGGAAAATGGTTTCTAGAATCGTGGTTGGTTTCCACCTCGCAAACAGCGGAAATTCGATGATCTTGGGATAAAGACTGAGGAAGCTTTCAATGATTTAGTCCGAAGGGGAATGATCAAGCCACTTGACAATTACCACCCCAGCTAACCCAATCCGGTTTTGGATCGTAGTAAGTATTGCTACTATCATTAGTCTCCCGGCTACGTCACCAACGATTGCGTTCCTCTGAAGCTGCTTATTCAAAGGCTTGTTGATGAAGGCAGGATTGAGAAAGCTTGTCCCAATACGGCTACCAACTCTCTTATATGATTACAAGGGCATTCCATCCGAAGAAGTTAGTCAGTCAGTCGTTGTAGGATCTAGATTGTCTGTCATGTCATAAATAAATGTTGTCTTTGAGTATCGAGTCTGTCAAGTCCAAGTTGGACGAGTCTTTTTGTTTCAATAATAAAAGTATTTGTTTCTCTTCTTGCTAGACTCGAGACATCACTTGCACACGCACATTACATTTAATTGAAATGGTTTTATTCTACATGATCACTTATGCTGCTCAATTACTAATGCTTTGAAATGATTAATGTTTAAATTGATCGGAGTGAGAAAATCAACCGATATCTTTCTCAATTTGGGGCTTATCAACTCCCCATCTTGCATCTCATATGCTCACGCCTCTTTCATCATATTCATCGTTCGTCGCTCAATGGATTTGCAGTAATCTTTCTCAAGTAAGCTTAAGCAAGCAATGGGGCTTTAATCTCGTTTAGACCATCCGGTACGGACTGCAGTTGAAACCTGTCACCCATAGGAAAGCCATTACCTCACCCTCACCAAATAATACCCCTTCATTTAAAGATCATCATGTTTTGAAACCCATTTAGCCATCGCCAGAAGAAGAGGGACTATCCTTGAGACTCTCATGATTCAAAAGAAGATCGACTATTTCCAAGCTCAAGAATGGCAGAATGCAGTGAACCATCATGGGGACTAGCTGAAGTTCTCTCTCAAAAACAAAATTGAAAAAAAAAGAGCCTAGTCCCTAGCATTTCTCTCAAAAGCAAAAGTCAAAGGATCCAGTCGTTACTCAAAAGGAGTCTCAGAGCGAATAAAGAGACAACACGGATGTCCCCTCACCATTACCTCTAACCAGTCCCAAGCCATCCTCTCAAGTTTAGAGGATATTCCCATTACCGTTACCCTTGCCTTTGGCCAAAGCCAAGATTGACCTCTCATTCTTAGAGGCAAACCAATTTCCTCACCTTAGAAATCCCAAACACATCCCCGAAAGCCAACCTCTCATCTTTAGAGGTTTGGTCAGCAAAAAAGCCCAGCCGACCTCTCATCTTAAGAGGTCATGATATCCCAAATCACTCGATGGCCGATCGAAACCCTGAAACCCAGTTGCAGTTCCTACTGGATAACAGTTTCATTCTAAATCTCTTCGAGGGCTAAATCATATTAATAATTTGTTGCTTGCTTAAATCGGAGCCAAATTCATCTCGGTTCAAGATCGTCAATCAAAGATTATGCAAATTCAAATCCTATTAATTTGGTACTTCATGTGAGCATATTTCATTTCTCCTTCGCAAATACCTCCCGCGAATGTCCCACTGGGGCTTCGCATCCGTGTCCTTCATTGACACTCCAAGGAGACTTGTGCATCAACTCTCCAGTTCTCAGAAGATCCTCAAATCTCCGCATTCCTTTTCTTCCAATCGGGAATTGCCCGAACTACGTCGACCTGAGCTCCTCCCATTGAGGGGAACGTAGGCAACCATAATTGGTCCGGTAGAAATCACAAACAAATCTCAAAAAATCCGGTCTCCTCAAGGGCCGTCCTCATATACAGATCCTTCGTTCCATCTTTCCGAGTTTGATTCTCGATATCAGTTGGCTTTCTCCTCAGGATTAATCAAAATATTTGTTCATATCAGGATTGGTGATTGAATAACCCGAACATCAATAAAGGGTTTTAAGCAGCCTTGTGATCATCACGAATAAGACAAGTTTTCAAGTGTCTCGATAAGTCTTCTCTTTCTACATCATAGGGAAATAGAGCTAAACATTGTCTTTCTGTCAGTAGGGCTTCCATACACTTTTTCCACACCTTGTGACGTTTATACTCTCCCAAAAGAGTCAAACCAAAATCGAGTGTGTCACACAAAATCGGGATTCATTCCCACTTTTCAATAGATGTGCCCCTGCACGTATAAATTTTTGAGTCTTGTCCAATGACTGATTTACTATATTTTAATGATGGGTTGCCTCCTTGGCCACAAGATGACTCTATCTACAATAGGGCTGCATTGAATCTCTCCAAGCTGGGACTTTGCTAAGCTATTCGATCTCTCGAGCTCTCCTTATCAGATTTCCCTCCGGGTTTGCTTTGCATTATCAACTGGGGCTTCACCATGGTCACCTCATCAAGAACTGGGGCTCCGCCTAATCATATCTTCAAAACCAGGGCATTCTCTGCACTTCCGCTGCTGCTTGCTGTCTCAGACACGCGATACACTTTGTTCTCATCAGCAACAATCAACCTGCTGCAATCTGTACTCTCAGGGTACACCCCGACTTGCCTAGTCTGCACCATATCATCCATCACTCATACATTTCCCCACCTCATGGGAGAGGGTTCACCCCATACATCATCATATACACATGACCATACCATCATAAAATCCACCATAGCATTTGCTACACATACATATCAGCTCGCCAAGCTATGCAAAATCCCCACTCCATTTTCATCCCCAGATGAGATGGACTCTTGCAATAAAAGATAATAATGCGTAAGCAAAATTTCAAATCAAGCGAATAAAATGCAAAAGTGCCTAGAGTGTGTGTTTCTCTTTCCTCCCCCCCACAGGGTACAATAATTAAGTGAACGTGAACTGATTATAGGGATTGCTCCTCAAATCACAACCTAGACAAAGAATTCAAATCCTGCAGGTGGCATGTTCTGTCTTTATCATCTTTATCAGTTTCGTCATCTTCAGACTTACCAGCTCATCCAAAAGAGCCTTAGTTGCTTCAGTCTCCAAGCAATGCTTGTCAAAAATAGTTTCAGCTACCTCAATCTCCAAGCAATAGTGCTCACAGTCTCAAGCGACATCAAAGTTCATCTGGTTTGACAAACATCAAAATCACGTGTTGGACAGAGCATCTCCATCAAAAGCTTGTTCTCATCGGCAAATCATCATCGAAATCATCGGGTCCATCCCTCAAAGTCAAAATTCCTCGGGTCCATCCCTCAGAATCAAAAATCCTCGGGTCCATCCCTCGAAGTCAAAATTCCTCGGTCAATCCCTCAGAATCAAAAGTCATCGGGTCCGTCCCTCTCAGAATAAAAAAATCCTCGGGTCCATCCCTCTGAGTCAAAATTCCTCGGGTCCATCCCTCAGAATCAAAAGTCATCGGGTCCATCCCTCAGAATCAAAAGTCATCGGGTCCGTCCCTCTCAGAATCAAAAAATCCTCGTGTCCACCCCTCAAAGTCAAAAATCCTCGGGTTCATTCCTCTTGTCCAAAAATCCTCAGGTCCGTCCCTCTCATCACAAAAAAAATTTCCCGGTTTCAGACGCCTCCTAACAGTCTTTCACAGGGTTCAGACGCCTCCAAATAGTCTTCCACCGGGTTTAGATGCCTCCAAATAGTCTTTCACAGGGTTCAGACGCCTCCAAATAGTCTTCTACCGGGTTCAAACGCCTCCTAACAATCTTTCACAGGGTTCAGACACCTCCAAATAGTCTTTCACAGGGTTCAGATGCCTCCAAATAGTCTTCCACAGGGTTCAGATGCCTCCAAACAGTCTTTCACCGAGTTCAGACGCCTCCAAATAGTCTTTCACAGGGTTCCAACGCCTCCCAATAGTCTTCCACCGGGTTCAGACGCCTCCTAATAATCTTTCATCGGGTTCAGATGCCTCCCAACAGTCTTTCATCGGGTTCAAACGTTTCCTAACAGTCTTCCACCAGGTTCAGACGCCTCCTAACAGTCTTTCATCGGGTTCAGACGCCTCCAAACAGTCTTCCACCGGGTTCAGATGCCTCCTAACAGTCTTCCACCGAGTTTAGACGCCTCCCAACAGTCTTCCATCGGGTTCAGACGCCTCCCAACAGTCTTCCATCGGGTTCAGACGCCTCCTAACAGTCTTCAACTGAGTTCAGACGCCTCCTAATAGTCTCTTTGGGTCAGACACCTCTGAATAGTCTGAACTACGATCGGCTTGATTCCATCCTAGGGATACATAGGAATCCTTTCTCCAAAGGTCCAACCATTCGATCTCACCAATCATCGTCCAGCCATCCACCATATCCCCAGCCGCTCATTGGGATTGGGTCTTTTCTTATCGACAACCTCACTTCTTCCATAAGTGACATTGCCGAGGGGCTCTGTAAGTATGCCAATCCAATTCGCTATCCTTTTAGGTGCATTTCAATATAATAAAATTGCATTAAGGGGCATTTTGGTAAATTCCCAGTCTATTCCGAGACTTCCGAAAACATCTCATAAGTTTCTTGCGAAGGAAGTACTTTTCAGTACTTTGCTCATGCTAAAGGACCTATAAGGAATAAACCAGTTTTGGACCTTTTGGATATTAACCTGGAATGTTCCAGAACCAGGTTTTGGCACCATAAATGGTTGGTGACATGTTGTGTCACGCGACAACTCGAGCCATGGAAAATGGTCACAGGAGGTCGTACGACACAATAAGTCCATCATCAGCAGCTATAAATAAGACCCTCCTCCTCTCATAAAGGGATCCCTCTTTTGCCTACAGTTACTCTGCCAATTTGGTAGCGTACCACACACACTGCAAACACACACCTCTCTCTCCTACCCAAAATCCCTCCAATCCTCCTTCAATTCCCTCCAATTCACTTCAATTCACCCATCATCAATTGGATCCTCCATCCATCACTCCTCCTCAGCTCGGTTCATCCCAAAAGCAGTTTATTGAAGGGTTCTATAGCAAACTTGGTATAGAATTTGTCGACACTACAAGGGTAACTCATAAATTCCCTCTCTCTCTCTCTCTCTCTCTCTCTCTCTCTCTTATTTTGTCATTTCCATAATCCAATCATCATATTATCATCTGATTTCAGTAAGTCGACTCCATCTGTCTTACTTACTGAAATCCAATCGCAATCTCTCTGTTTAATCATTTGGTTTTGTATAATTGCATGCTTATGAGTTGAAACGTGTTGGAATTTTTGTTTGATTCCCAAGGGAGTGTGGATCTCCCCATATCCACACCCCCTTGGTTGAATTATTGTTGAATTGTTCATTTCCGAAGCTGAATTGATTATATAATTGGATCTGTATTGGTTTCTGGTTCTTCTGTGTTCAGATTGTCAGATCTCTGCAGATGGACACCCTGTGTCACGCGACACAATATGTATGGATAGATCATGTGTCACGCGACACATCTAGCCAGGCATGTTATGTGTAAAGCGACATATCTTGTCTGTTTGCAGAGATCCCTTTTCATTTGTAATCTTTTCTGATCTATGTAATTGGGATGTGGCCTCCCTAATCAAATGGTCTACAAGTTGTGACAATCTCATTCAATTAATAAAATTCATTTTACCACTCTTGTTTGTCATCATTGTTTGCACACACTTTGAATATGTTTGGATGTTTAATTAGAAAGATTCATCTACGGACGAGGCGTGTTGGGTGAACTCTCGGTTCTTCCCAACACGTAACCTGACCCCCGGACCCTTTTCTCTTTTCAAAGGTTTTTCAAAGTGTACCTTAAAACATGGCGTGGTGACTCCCAAAACTTTTTATTTTTAAATTTCGGCTAGCGTACATTCAGGTTGGTATAAGGTTTTGTTTTGAAATGATAAAATTGTTAAAGTTGTGTTATATGGCTGGTGGGAAGGACTATACTGAAGTTGGGATATGTTGTTAAGGTTGAAGTAGGGTGACATGAACAAAACCAACTCATTCCCTTCCTAGGTTGCTGAAGTTTCAGCAACAATCTCAAAATTTGGGGGAGGGCACGACTCGTGCCCTGGAGCACGAGTCGTGACCCTCATGTTTCACTCGTGATCACTACTCGTGATAACTGAACCACTCGTGCGGAAGTGGGGCATGAGTCGTGCCCAGTGCAGTTTCAGGGTGTCATTTTCTAGGCCATTTAAACCTAATCAAACTAGTATGGATTTATTCCCTCTTTAACTATAACTCTAGTACAACATTAGTACTATACAATGGAGTCTTAAATGACCCAAAATGATAAAGGGAAGGTCTTTAAATATTGCCTTGAAATTGGTTGAAAGGCGTTATGAAAACTTTAACCAAAGTTGATAAAACTTGGTAAACTATTCTTGGACCTTTATAGAAGGTAATTAATATGGTGTAATGAATATGTAGGGCTTACATTTGATTCATTGTGCCATTACGTGGTTATATTTACATGGTTGTTGGTTCAAATAGTGTGTAAAATGCATATTGCACTGGTTGCTTGGTTGGAACATGAGTATTAATACCATGTTATTGGATTGTTATTATTCAATTGTGTTAAAATATATGTTGCACCATTGTGATGGGTTAACATATGTAATAGTACCATGTTATATGTTGATATCCCAAGGTGTGGATTTATTTTCAAGTAACTATTATGTGCTTGAATGTGGTTATATCAGCTGATGTTGAAGGGGTATAACGGGATACAATCACACTGTAGAAGACATTCTATAAGGGTGATTGAATGACCTTATACATGCTTCTTTCCCCTTTTGTGGCCACAGATTGGGGCCAGGGCTTCTTTATTGGGCCAAGGGCCTTACATTTAGCAGGAATATGGAAATCAGATGAATATGCGCAAGCAATTCATGTGGGGAGTATTTGTTACTCTCACTTTCATCCTAAAAAGGATTAGGTGAATATGCCTAAGCAATTCACGGAGAAGGGTATTTATTACTCTTACTTTTGTTAACCATTTGATTCAGGTGAATATGCCTAAGCAGTTCACGAAGAGGGTATTTAGTACTCTAACTTTTGTAAACTACTTGATGTTGGTGGATATGCATATGCAGTCCACAAAAGGGGTATTTATTACTCTCATAAAGTACGACATATTGTTCATACGGGAAAGGTAAAATAAGGTAACGTAATGTGTTTACCGCTTTACCAATGTGATGTGAGCAACCTGTTTATGTGTTGCATATTATATGGCATATTGTTGCATCCATAATAACTTATTGAGATTTATTCTCACCCCTTCTCCCTTTACTGTTTTATATTATGCTGAGATAGGTGGACCAGATCGGTGTGGCCGGGAAGGAGTTTGGATCGTCTTTTGGGTTGTCAGGGTATGTATATATTTGTGTGGGAGTTGGAAGTAGTTGTGGTTATTTTATACTGGGGAAACTATTATAAAATATTTTTCAGTTGTGTTCTGTTGTAGCTTAATATGGGATTGGTTGTCTTTGAAAGTTGGCTTTTGTAAGCCCTTACAATTACAATTTGTAATTAAACAGGTTATATCTTGTTAAAGTTGGTTTGTATATCACCTCCAAGTGGAGATGTTATATTGGGTGGTTAAATGCTGTTTTAATTTTCAAGTTAAATAAAAGAAAAGAAAGTATTTTTTTAGGAGGTGATTTGGGACGTTCCAGGTAGGGACACGAGTTTATAGATCCCGGGTCTGGGAGGGCCCCACAGTTGGTATCAGAGCATTGGGTTAGAAGTCAAGGGTAGATGTCTAGTCTAAGGGGGAGTGTGTGATATCTGACGACGAGTGTTTAATGCAGGAATTTGTTCAATGGCGAGAAATGGTGATGACCAACAAAGGGATCACGGAAATGTGGGTAGTATGGGAACAGGAGGAGACCAGAATGCAGAAATGATGAATATGTTTAGGGTTTTTCTACAGAACATGGCAGCTCAGGGACAAACTCAACAGCAACCTGAGGGATGACCAAAACCTGGATTAGAGGAGTTTGTAAAGATGAATCCACCAAGCTTTAATGGAGATGCGGATCAGTACAAGGTAGAAAGATGGCTAGAAGCAATGAACAAAATCTTTGAGGCCATAGGAATTCCTGATGAAGAAAAGGTTAGGTGTGCCATTTTCAAGCTGGAAGGTCCAGCGGATCATTGGTGGCAAGTTTTGCAGGGAAGTTGGGAGCGGGATCATACGCCCCAAACTTGGGATAATTTCACTCGGGAGTTCAAGGATTATTTTATTTTAATGGTTACCCGGGATAAGAAGGAGGTGGATTTTTTACGTCTAGAGCAGAGAACCATGACGGTAGCTCAGTATTCGGCAAGGTTCACGGAATTGGCTCAGTATTGCATTCACTTGGTACCCCATGAAGGGAGGAGAGTTTGTCGGTTTATAATAGGTTTGAGGCCTGAGTTTAGGAAACAATTAGCGAGTTATGACTTTGCCGGTTATCAGACAACCTTGAATAGGGTGTATAAGATCGAGAATGACCTTGAGGAGCACCAAGGAGGATTGGAAAGTGGTGAAAGCAAGCCAAAGTATCAAGGACAAGGCTCCAAACTGATCAGAGGGCAGCCAAGTTCTTCAGTTTCCGGAAGTATCCAAGGGGTACAGGTTGCAGTTTCTACGGCTCAGCTAGTATCTAGTCAATATGGGATGGTTTGTAAATTTTGCCAGAGGATTGGACATATAGAAGACATGTGTTGGAGAAAACAAGGGAAATGTATAAATTGTGGAGAAATGGGGCACTTCATAAATGATTGACCTAGATTTCGTCGGGGTCGGGCATCAGGCAGTGGCCAGTAAGGAGGGCAACAAAGAGGTGGTACAAAGAGAGATACGGAAGGGAAAGAAAAGGAGAATTCTAAGGTCGAGTCTTGGCTTGGGGTTATGGAGAGATAGATTCCTCAGCAGTCATTAGAGGTATATTACCTATCTCAGGAGTTAGGGGTCATACTTTTATAGATCCCAGTTCATCCCATTCTTATGTGGCAATGCATTTTTGCTTTTACTTGCATAAATTTCCTAAGAGTTTGCCTTATGTGCTGGATGTTTCTACTCCTATGGGAGAGTACCTTGAATCTTCCTTGATTATCATGGTTGTGACGTGATTATATGTGGGCATGTATTGCCAGTGGATTTGGTAGAATTACCAATCCGTTATTTTACTGTTATACTTGGCCTGAAGTGGTTAAGTAGTTGTTGTGCTTGGGTAGACTGTCGCAAGAAGTGAGTCTCCTTTTCTATGTTTGGTTTTCCTCTATTTGTGGTTGAGGCGAATAAGTCATTATTTGATATTTATGTCATATATGCATTAAAGGCCTAAAATTATGGTCTAAAGAATGTGAAGGTTATTTGGTTTATGTGTTAGACTTGAGTAAAAAGTCACCTGAAATATCTTATGTACCGGTGGTAATTAAATGGGTGAGGTGTTTTCATCGGAGTATTTCATGCTGCCAGTGAGGGCAGTAGAATTCCGTATTGATTTAATGTCAGGTTATTGCCCATATCCAAAAACAGCTTATAGAAGGGCACCGGATGTGTTTGTGTTTATTATGAATAGAGTTTCTAAACTTAATCTTGATAATTTTGGTAATCTTTATGGATGATATCTTGATTTACTCAGAGTTATAATGAGATTATGGAAATCATTTGCAAGTTATGTATCTGTTTTTCGTGAGAATCAAATTGTTTGCGAAATTCAGCAAGTGTGAGTTATGGCTCGAGAAGATTTTAATTTTGGGTCTTGTAGTTCAAGCTTGGGTATTGTCATTAATCTTTAGAGGATTGAGATCATGGTCAAACGGAACAACATTCGACAGTGTTAGAATTCTGTAGTTTTTTGGGTTTGGCAGGCTGTCACCGAAGGATAATTGATGGACTTTCAAGGATGATTTACTCGGAAGGAGGTATCATTTATATGGGATGCAAAAGGATGACACCAATTGTGCAGAGTTAAAGAATAGATTGACAATAGTTTCGATCTTTACCCTACCTAATGGATGTAAGAACTTTGTGATTTTTAGTTACACGTCAAAAGAACGGTTGAGGTTGTATTCTTACGCAGAATGGGAAAGGAATATCTTATGCTTCGAGGAAGTGAGCACCAACAGAGCAGAATTTTCCTATTCTTGACATGGAGTTGATTGCGATTATGTTGCGTTACCTAAGTGGAACATTATCTATATGAAGCTAAAATTGAGATTTTTACCAATCAGAAGAGTGGCAGTATTTGGTTACTTAGAATGAATTGAACAACAAGTAGAGAAATGGTTAGAATAATTAAAAGATTTTGATTGCGTTATTCCATACCATCTGGGAAAGCAAGTGTTGCTGCAGATGCGATTAGCCGAAAGGCTTCATTGTCAACATTGCGGTCCTGTGAATTACAAGATAAGACATTAATTGCGAATGTTCGAGTATCCCTACATTTTATAGAAATCTTATGGAAGCTCCAAAAATTGATCCTGAAATGAAGAAGATATTGTATTGAATAATGATGGAATTTTAACCTTCAATGACAGAATTGGTGTACCATATTCGCAAGAGAGTAAAAGACATTTTGAGAGGAAGACCATAAATCAAGAATTGCAATGTATTCGAGGAGTTTGAAGATGTATCAAGAACTGAAGAAGGGTTAGAAGAATGGGAATAAGAAGGCCTTGTGATGGATTTTGGGATGGAACTATATCCGACATCAAATAAGGTGGATGCGTTTGAGTAATAGTGGATAGATTGATCAAGTTGGTTCATTTCTACCTAGATCACTGAAGTATTGAATGGGAAAGTTAGCATAATTGTATGGGTGAGAGATTTGGTCAATTTTACGAAGTACCAATCAATATTTTGTATCAGATTGGGATCCGAGATTCACATTTCGATTTGGAAGACTTAGTATGATAAATTTTCCTTCATTTTTGAGAAGTTCGTTTAACATTGGTTGAGTTGTGTATAACAACAGTTATCAGTCAAGTATTGAATTGGCGCCGTATGAAGCCTGGTATGCGAGGAAGTATCTTTATGATCATATCCTTGTATTGAATTCTTCAACCGAGGATATTTATGTTTAGTTGATTTTGTGGAAGAATTGTTGAGAGTTATTAGAATCAAATCCGGGAATTAAAACCTTGAGTATTCGAGTTGTAAAAATTAGTGGAAGAATCATATCATTGTTGAAGCCACTTGGGTTTTGAGAATCCATGAAGCGTGAGGGGTATCCGTGGTAGGTTGAGCACTCGGGTAAGTATGTTTAAAATTCGGGACAAATTTTCTTTAAGGGGGGGGGTGAGTGTCACGATCCTAAACCTAGGCACCATTTTGGTCACACGTGGAGTACGTGGGGGGTGGGGTGCATTGCATCTCATCGTATGCATTATATGGTATTTGGGTTGATTATGTGTTATTTGGATAAATTGCAAAAATATGTGAATATAGATGTTATTAAAGTAATTTTAATTATATAATGTCTAAATGGAATAAATAGGATTGATAGTGGTAAATTTATAATAATTGAACTTTTAAATAAAAAGCTTTATAAAAATGTTGAGGAGCTTAGGTGCAAGTATAAGTTTAAAGTAGTTGATTGTAATAACTTGAAACTTGGAGGAGCTAAAGTGTAAAATTGCTTATATCAATCCTTATAACCTCCCAGAAGCCTTTTTCTCTTTCTCCTACGTTCCAGAGAGTTCCTAAACCTAGGGTTACCTTCCAAAAATTGTAACAAATCAACCGTTAATCCGTTTTTGGTTTTGACTTCATATTATCGCTCATGGAGTCGAATAGAACATTTATAGCTGATCAAATCTTCTTTTTATTTTGACATATTTTGGTAAGTTATTATGATTTCCTTCTATAATTGTACATAATATATATAAATATGATATTATGATGTTATAAATGAGTTTTGATAGTTTTGGTTCATTTTATTTGGCCTTAGAAATGAGGATCATATGGTTTTGGAAATGAACAAGGTAAGGTTGGTATAAGGTTTTGTTTTGAAATGATAAAATTGTTATAGTTGTGTTATATGGCTGGTGGGAAGGACTATACTAAAGTTGGGATATGTTGTTAAGGTTGAATTAGGGTGACATGAACAAAACCAAGTCATTCCCTTCCTAAGTTGCTGAAGTTTCAGCAACAGTCTCAAAATCTGGGGAAGGGCACGACTCGTGCCCTGGAGCACGAGTCGTGACCCTCATGTTTCACTCGTGATCACTACTCATGATAACTGAACCACTCGTGCGGAAGTGGGGCACGAGTCGTGCCATGGGGCACGAGTCGTGCCCAGTGCAGTTTCAGGGTGTCATTTTCTTTGCCATTTAAACCTAATCAAACTAGTATGGATTTATTCTCTCTTTAACTATAACTCTAGTACAACATTAATACTATACAATGGAGTCTTAAATGACCCAAAATGATAAAGGGAAGGTCTTTAAATATTGCCTTGAAATTGGTTGAAAGGCGTTATCAAAACTTTAACCAAAGTTGATAAAACTTGGTAAACTATTCTTGGACCTTTATAGAAGGTACTTAATATGGTGTAATGAATATGTAGGGCTTACATGTGATTCATTGTGCCCTTACGTGGTTATATTTACATGGTTGTTGGTTCAAATAGTGTGTAAAATGCATATTGCACTAGTTGCTTGGTTGGAACATGAGTATTAATACCATGTTATTGGATTGTTATTATTCAATTGTGTTAAAATATATGTTGCACTATTGTGATGGGTTAACATATGTAATATTACCATGTTATATGTTGATATCCCAAGGTGTGGATTTATTTTCAAGTAACTTGTATGTGCTTGAATGTGGTTATATCAGCTGATGGTGAAGAGGTATAATGGGATACAATCACTCTGTAGAAGACGTTCTATAAGGGTGATTGAATGACATTATACCTGCTTCTTTCCCCTTTTGTGGCCACAGATTGGGGTCAGGGCTTCTGTATTAGGCCAAGGGCCTTACAATTAGCTGGACTATGGAAATCAGATGAATATGCGTAAGCAGTTCATGTGGGGAGTATTTGTTACTCTCACTTTCATCCTAAAAAGGATTAGGTGAATATGCCTAAGCAGTTCACGGAGAAGGGTATTTATTACTCTTACTTTTATTAGCCATTTGATTCAGGTGAATATGCCTAAGCAGTTCACGAAGAGGGTATTTAGTACTCTTACTTTTGTAAACTATTTGATGTTGGTGGATATGCATATGCAGTCCACGAAAGGGGTATTTATTACTCTCATATAGTACGACATATTGTTCAGACGGGAAAGGTAAAATAAGGTAACGTAACGTGTTTATCGCTTTACCAATGTGATGTGGGAAACCTGTTTACGTGTTGCATATTATATGGCATATTGTTGCATCCTTAATAACTTATTGAGATTTATTCTCACCCCTTCTCCCTTTACTGTTTTAGATTCCGCTGAGACAGGTGGACCAGACCGGTGAGGCCGGGAAGGAGTTTGGATCGTCTTTTGGGTTGTCAGGGTATGCATATATTTGTGTGGGAGTTGGGAGTAGTTGTGGTTATTTTATACTGGGGAAACTGTTATAAAACATTTTTCAGTTGTGTTCTGTTGTAGCTAAATATGGGATTGGTTGTCTTTGAAAGTTGGCTTTTGTAAGCCCTTACAATTACAATTTGTAATTAAATAGGTTATATCTTGTTAAAGTTGGTTTGTATATCACCTCCAAGTGGAGATGTTATATTGGGTGGTTAAATGTTGTTTTACTTTTCAAGTTAAATAAAAGAAAAGAAAGTATTTTTTAGGAGGTGATTTAGGACGTTCATGCTTGGGGCACGAGTTTATAGGTCCCGAGTCTGTGAGGGCCCCACACTTGGTATCAGAGCATTGATTTAGAAGTCATGGGTAGATGTCTAGTCTATGGGGGAGTGTGTGATATCTGACGACGAGTATTTAATGCAGGAATTTGTTCAATGGCGAGAAATGGTGATGACTAACAAAGGGATCTCGGAAATGTGGGTAGTATGGGAACAGGAAGAGACCAGAATGTAGAAATGATGAATATGTTTAGGGTTTATCTAAAGAACATGGAAGCTCAGGGACTAGCTCAATAGCAACCTGAGGGACGACCAAAACCTGGATTAGAGGAGTTTGTAAAGATGAATCCACCAAGCTTTAATGGAGATCCGGATCAGTAAAGGCAGAAAGATGGCTAGAAGCAATGAACAAAATCTTTGAGGTCTTAGGAATTCCTGATGAAGAAAAGGTTAGGTGTACCGTTTTCAAGCTGGAAGGTCCAGCGGATCATTGGTGGCAAGTTTTGCAGGGAAGTTGGGAGCGAGATCATACGCCCCAAACATGGGATTATTTCACTCGGGAGTTCAAGGATTATTTTATTTTAATGGTTACCCGGGATAAGAAGGAGGTGGAGTTTTTACGTCTAGAGAAGAGAACCATGATGGTAGCTCAGTATTCGGCAAGGTTCATGGTTCATGGAATTGGCTCAGTATTCCATTCACTTGGTACCCCATGAAGGGAGGAGAGTTTATCGATTTATAAAAGATTTGAGGCCCGAGTTTAGGAAACAATTAGACTTATGACTTTGCCGGTTATCAGACAACCTTTGGATAGGGCGTATAAGATCGAGAATGACCTTGAGGAGCACCAAGGAGGATTTGAAAGTGGTGAAAGCAAGCCAAAGTATCAAGGACAAGGCTCCAAACAGATCAGAGGGCAGCCAAGTTCTTCAGTTTTCGGAAGTATCCAAGGGGTACAGGTTGCATCTTCTACGTCTAAGCCAATATCTGGTCAATATGGGATGGTTTGTAAATTTTGCCAGAGGATTAGACATATAGAAGACATGTGTTGGAGAAAATAAGGAAAATGTATAAATTGTGGAGAAATAGGGTACTTCAGAAAAGATTGTCCTAGATTTCGTCAGGGTCGGGCATCAGGCAGTGGCCAACAAGGGGGGCAACAAAGAGGTGGTACAAAGAGAGATACGAAAGGGAAAGCAAAGGAGAAAGTCTAAGGTCGAGTCTTGGCTTGGGGTTATGGAGAGATAGATTCCTCCGCAGTCTTTAGAGGTATATTACCTGTCTCAGGAGTTAGGGGTCATACTTTTATAGATCCTAGTTCATCCCATTCTTATGTGGCATTGTATTTTTGCTTTTACTTGCATAAATTTCCTAAGAGTTTGCCTTATGTGCTGGAGGTTTCTACTCCTATGGGATAGTACCTCGAATCTTCCTTGATTATCATGGTTGTGATGTGATTATATGTGGGCATGTATTGCCAGTGGATTTGGTAGAATTACCAATCCATGATTTTACTGTTATACTTGGCCTGAAGTGGTTAAGTAGTTGTTGTGCTTGTGTAGACTGCCGCAAGAAGCGAGTCTCCATTTCTATGTTTGATTTGCCTCTGTTTGTGGTTAAGGCGAATAAGTCATTATTTGTTATTTATGTCATATATGTATTAAAGGCCTAAAATTATGGTCTAAAGAATGTGAAGGCTATTTGGTTTATGTGTCAGACTTGAGTAAAAAGTCACCTGAAATATCTTATGTACCCGTGGTAATTAAATGGGTAAGGTGTTTTCATTGGAGTATTTCATGTTGCTAGTGAGGGCAGTAGAATTCCGTATTTATTTAATGTCAGGTTATTGACCATATCCAAAAAAAAACTTATAGAAGGGCACCGGATGTGTTTGTGTTTATGATGAGTAGAGTTTCTAAACTTAATCTTGATAATTGTGGTAATCTTTATGGATGATATCTTGATTTACTCAGAGTTATGAAGAGATTATGGAAATCATTTGCAAGTTATGTATCTGTTTTTCGTGAGAATCAAATTGTTTGCGAAATTCAGCAAGTGTAAGTTATGGCTCGAGAAGATTTTAATTTTGGGTCTTGTTGTTCAAGCTCGGTTATTGTTATTAATCTTTTGAGGATTGAGATCCTGGTCAAATGGAACAACCTTCGACAGTGTTTGAATTCTGTAGTTTTCTGGGTTTGGCAGGCTGTTATCGAAGGATAATTGATGGACTTTCAAGGATGATTTTCTCGGAAGGAGGTATCATTTATATGGGATGCAAAAGGATGAAACCAGTTTTGCAGAGTTAAAGAATAGATTGACGATAGTTTCGATATTTACCCTACCTAATGGATGTAAGAACTTTGTGATTTTTAGTTACACGTCAAAAGAAAGGTTGGGGTTGTATTCTTATGCAGAATGGGAAATGAATATCTTATACTTCGAGGAAGTGAGCACCAACAGAGCAGAATTTTCCTATTCTTGACATGGATTTGATTGCGATTATGTTGCGTTACCTAAGTGGAACATTATCTATATGAAGCTAATTTGAGATTTTTACCAATCAGAAGAGTGGCAGTATTTGGTTACTTAGAAAGAATTGAACAACAGGTAGAGAAATGGTTAGAATTATTTAAAGATTTTGATCGTGTTATTCCATACCATCTGGGAAAGCAAGTGTGGTTGCAGATGCGATTAGCCGAAAGGCTTCATTGTCAACATTGTGGTCCTGTGAATTGCAAGATAAGACATTAATTGCGAATGTTCGATTATCCCTAAATTTTTATAGAAATCTTATGGAAGCTCCACAAATTGATCCTGAATTGAAGAAGATATTGTATTGAATAATGATGGAATTTTAACCTTCAACGACAGAATTGGTGTACCATATTCGCAAGAGAGTAAAAGACATTTTGAGAGGAAGACCATAAATCAAGAATTGCGATGTATTCGAGGAGTTTGAAGATGTATCAAGAACTAAAGAAGGGTTAGAAGAATGGGAATAAGAAGGCCTTGTGATGGATTTTGGGATGGAACTACCTCCGACATCAAAGAAGGTGGATGCGTTTGAGTAATAGTGGATAGATTGATCAAGTTGGTTCATTTCTACGTAGATCACTAAAGTATTGAATGGGAAAGTTAGCATAATTGTATGGACGAGAGATTTGGTCGATTTTATGAAGTACCAATCAATATTTTATATCAGATCAGGATACGAGATTCACATTTCGATTTGGAAGACTTAGTATGAGGCTTTGGGCTTCGAGTTGAGTTTCACTTCTGCGGTTCATTCTCAGACAGATGGGCTGACAGAGAGAACTATTCAGATTCTTGAGGATATGTTGCGTGTGTATATGATGGATTTTCCTTCATTTTTGAGAAGTTCGTTTAACCTTGGTTGAGTTGTGTATAACAAAAGTTATCAGTCCAGTATTGAATTGGCTCTGTATGAAGCCTGGTATGGGAGGAAGTATCTTTATGATCCTATCCTTGTATTGAATTTTTCAACCGAGGATATTTATGTTGAGTTGATTTTGTGGAAGAATTGTTGAGAGTTATTAGAATCAAATCCGGGAATTAAAACCTGGAGTATTCGAGTTGTGAAAATTAGTGGAAGAATCATATCATTGAGGAAGCCACTTGGGTTTTGAGAATCCGTGATGCGTGAGGGGTATCCGTGTTAGGTTGAGCACTCGGGTAAGTATGTTTAAAATTTGGGACGAATTTTCTTTAAGGGGGAGTGAGTGTCATGACCCTAAACCTAGGCACCATTTTGGTCACACGTGGAGCACGTGGGGGTGGGGTGCATTGTATCTCATATTATGCATTATATGGTATTTGGGTTGATTATGTGTTATTTGGATAAATTGCTAAAATACGTGAATTTAGATGTTATTAAAGTTATTTTAATTATATAATGTCTAAATGGAATAAATAGGATTGATTGTGGTAAAGTTATAATAAATGAACTTTTAAATAAAAAGCTTTATAAAAATGTTGAGGAGCTTAGGTGTAAGTATAAGCTTAAGGTAGTTGATTATAATAACTTGAAACTTGGAGGAGCTAAAGTGTAATATTGCTTATATCAATCCTTATAACCTCCCAGAAGCCTGTTTCTCTCTCAGCTCATTTCTTTCTCTATCTCCTACGTTCCAGAGAGTTCCTAAACCTAGGGTTACCTTCCAAAAATTGTAACAAATCAACTGTTAATCCGTTTTTGGTTTTGACTTCATATTATCGCTCAGGGAGTAGAATAGAACGTTTATAGCCGATCAAATCTTCTTTTTATTTCAACATATTTTGGTAAGTTATTATGATTTCCTTCTATAATTGTTCATAATATATATAAATATGATATTATGATGTTATAAATGAGTTTTGATAGTTTTGGTTCATTTTATTTGGCCTTAGAATTGAGGATCATATGGTTTTGGAAATGAACAAGGTAAGGTATGTATAAGGTTTTGTTTTGAAATGATAAAATTGTTATAGTTGTGTTATATGGCTGGTGGGAAGGACTATACTGAAGTTGGGATATGTTGTTAAGGTTGAATTAGGGTGACATGAACAAAACTAAGTCATTCCCTTCCTAGGTTGCTGAAGTGGGGCACAAGTCGTGCCATGGGGCACGAGTCGTGCCCAGTGCTGTTCCAGGGTGTCATTTTCTTGGCCATTTAAACCTAATCAAACTAGTATGGATTTATTCCCTCTTTAACTATAACTCTAGTAAAACATTAGTACTATACAATGGAGTCTTAAATGACCCAAAATGATAAAGGGAAGGTCTTTAAATATTGCCTTGAAATTGGTTGAAAGGCATTATGAAAACTTTAATCAAAGTTGATAATACTTGGTAAACTATTCTTGAACCTTTATAGAAGGTACTTAATATGGTGTAATGAATATGTAGGGCTTACATGTGATTCATTGTGCCCTTACGTGGTTATATTTACATGGTTGTTGGTTCAAATAGTGTGTAAAATGCATATTGCACTAGTTGCTTGGTTGGAACATGAGTATTAATACCATGCTATTGGATTATTATTATTCAATAGTGTTAAAATATATGTTGCACTATTGTGATGGGTTAACATATGTAATAGTACCATGTTATATGTTGATATCCCAAGGTGTGGATTTATTTTCAGGTAACTAGTATGTGCTTGAATGTGGTTATATCAGCTGATGTTGAAGGGGTATAATGGGATACAATCACTTTGTAGAAGACGTTCTATAAGGGTGATTGAATGACATTATACCTGCTTCTTTCCCCTTCTGTGGCCACAGATTGGGGTCAGGGCTTCTGTATTGGGCCAAGGGCCTTACAGTTAGCTGGATTATGGAAATCAGATGAATATGCATAAGCAGTTCATGTGGGGAGTATTTGTTACTCTCACTTTCATCCTAAAAAGGATTAGGTGAATATGCCTAAGCAGTTCACGGAGAAGGGTATTTATTACTCTTACTTTTGTTAGCCATTTGATTCAGGTGAATATGCCTAAGCAGTTCACGAAGAGGGTATTTAGTACTGATGTTGGTGGATATGCATATGCAGTCCACAAAAGGGGTATTTATTACTCTCATATAGTACGACATATTGTTCAGACGGGAAAGGTAAAGTAAGGTAACGTAACGTGTTTACCGCTTTACCAATGTGATGTGAGCAACCTGTTTACGTGTTGCATATTATATGACATATTGTTGCATGCATAATAACTTATTGAGATTTATTCTCACCCCTTCTCCCTTTACTGTTTTAGATTCCGCTGAGACAGGTGGACTAGACCGGTGAGGCCGGGAAGGAGTTTGGATCGTCTTTTGGGTTGTCAGGGTATGTATATATTTGTGTGGGAGTTGGGAGTAGTTGGGGTTATTTTATACTGGGGAAACTATTATAAAACATTTTTCAGTTGTGTTCTGTTGTAGCTAAATATGGGATTGGTTGTCTTTGAAAGTTGGCTTTTGTAAGCCCTTACAATTACAGTTTGTAATTAAACAGGTTATACCTTGTTAAAGTTGGTTTGTATATCACCTCCAAGTGGAGATGTTATATTGGGTGGTTAAATGTTGTTTTACTTTTCAAGTTAAATAAAAGAAAAGAAAGTATTTTTTAGGAGGTGATTTGGGACGTTCCTGCTTGGGGCACGAGTTTATAGGTCCCGAGTCTGGGAGGGCCCCACACAATCTCTTCTTCAATTCTTCAAAACTAGATCGACACTTTTCATTCCACACAAAAGGTACATTATTCCGAGTCAACGGAGTAGCAATCTTTGAAAATTCTTTTATGAATCTTCTATAATACCCTGCTAACCCCATAAAACTCCGAATCTCAGTGACTGTTTCTGGCCTCTTCCAACTAACCACAGCTTCAATCTCAGAAGGATCAACGGAAATTCCATTCTTTGACACAACATGGCCTAGGAAAGAAACCTCCTCAAGCCAAAATGCACACTTACTAAACTTGTCAAACAACTTCTTTTCTCGGAGCACCGCCAAAACCATTCGCAAATGTTGTTCATGCTCCTCCCGAGATTTAGAATAGATGAGAATATCATCAATAAACACGACAACAAAAGTATCAAGTTAGGGTTTGAAACCCCGGTTCATCAAATCCATAAAAACAGCGGGAGCATTTGTTAAACCAAAAGGCATGACAAGAAATTCAAAATGACCATACCGGGTACGAAAGGCAGTCTTGGATACATCCTTCGGACGAACCTTCAACTGATGATACCCGCTTCTCAAGTCAAGCTTCGAAAAGACTGTCGCACCTTGAAGTTGATCAAATAAATCATCAATATGAGGCAAAGGGTATTTGTTCTTCACCGTCACTTGGTTCAACTACCGGTAATCAATGCACAATCTCAATGACCCATCTTTATTCCTAACAAATAATACCGGAGCTCCCCACGGCAAAATACTAGGTCGAATGAATCCCCGATCAAGCAACTCTTGCAACTGAGCCTTCAATTCTTTCAATTCAGCTGGGGCCATTTTATAAGGTGCCTTAGATATTGGAGCGGTACCTGGAAGCAAATCAATCCCAAACTCTATCTCCCTATCCGGAGGCATCACATACTCAGAAGAGAACACATCCGGAAACTCCTTAACTATCTCCCAAAATTCAGGCAACAATTTAGTAGTATCAAGAACACTGGTGTAAGTACCCAAATCCGGATCGCCAAACTCCGTTAAAAGTTAACCAGAATCCGTTAACTGGCCCGCTCCAGGTTAACCGGAACCCGTTAAGCTCCCCATTCTCAAGCCAACGAGACGTCTTGGGACTACCCCGTGCATCCCAACGTCGAAGCGTACTCAACACACGTCATCGCACGTAAAAGTACAGCTTTCCCTGAAAAATGCACTTTCCGGCACTTTCAGGGGGCGTTTCGGATATTTTCCGGAGAATTATTTAAAAAACAAACAAAACCGGGGATAATGGCACGATATCCAATGAACCTGGTGAGTCACAGGACACGTGGCACGCATGCCACAGCTTCCTCGTCAACATCAATCAAAAATCAGTGTGAAAAGACTAAAATACCCCTGGTATGCAGTCCAAGTACGGCCGGACTCTTTTGCTGACAATCCAAAATTGCCAGCAAGCCCCTCCAATTTCCAAAGTTTCACAAAACCCCCAGGTTTTCAGCCTAAGTCCGTCCGGACTCTTTCACAAATTTCACCTATAAATACAGACCTCTGTCAAACATTTTAACAACAATAAATTCACTCCATTTTCACCTCAAGCCACGGCCCAAACTGGTTTCACCCTTCCTCGAGCCCCATTTTGCCTCGATTTGCGTGAAAACTCCGCGTTTCAACCAAACACGAACCAAAACACCTCGAAACACCATTTCGAACAACCTTTTGTATCCCGTATACGCCCATCGAGCCAAAGGAGTCGACCCTAGCCATAGGTAGCGCTCTCTCTCCCTAAACTCTCGTTCCATCTCGGTTTACGCGCCAGTCGCTACAACCGTTTCGGACAAACGTTGTTGAAATGTAGACGTCACCATCTAACGGGGTCTGATACGTTTTAGTCCCTGATCCTCTTCTCTTCCCGTAAGAGAAGTAATCTCGGGTTAAAACGGCGTTCCGGCCCCGTTCCATTTACTTTTATGTCATTTACATTCCGGATCGTTTGATCCGTCGAACGTCATTTACTTTCATGTCATTTACAATTCCGGATAGTTTGATTTGTCGATCGTCATTTACTTTTATGCAACTTTACAATTCCGAGCTGTTTGGCTCGTCGATCGTACTTTACAATTCCGGATCGTTTGATTCCGTCGATATCGCACTTTAAATACTGTCATTTTACAAGTCCGAGCTGTTTGGATCGTGATAGTATTTACTTATCAAAAGTCCGAGTCGCAAAATGATTCGTTGATTACATATCATTTAATGCCTTTTCCCATAAAATCGCTAACAATGTAATGCCCGGTTCAAAATCGGAGTTCGACCTTCGAACTCTCTTTCAAAAAACGCGCGAAATGACATTTGGCATCCAAACGCTCATCTTCAAACTTAAAAGCCGACTTTTGACACTCAAAATCATTTAATGCTTTTTTCCCGTAAAATCGCTAACAATGACACGCCTGGTTCAAAACCGGAGTTCGACCTTCGAACTCTCTTTCAAAAATGCGCGAAATGACGTTTGGCATCCAAACGATCATCTTCAAACTCAAAATCCGACGTTTGACATTCAAACGCTCTTTTCTTAAAAGTCAACATTTGACAATTAAGTTAAACAGTTAAAATCAGCATTCGCGCCACTTTTCCTAAAACTTCCAAAACTGACGTTTGTCATTCAAACGCTCGCCTTTTCAAACAAAATCACATAATCAACGTTTGACATTCAAACCAAGATTAAGCTTGTCATTCTAGCCCCCATTTCAAAATGCAAACACACACACACACATTTTCGAGAAAGGTAGAAAGACTCGTCATACGAGGCATTTCGGGTGATCTCAAAATACTCTTCCCGAAACGTAACGTGACCTCCGAACCTAACAATCTCAGGTACTCAAAAAGCCTTTTCCTCGTTTTTGCTACCAAAAAAAATGACACCCCGTTTCCAAAGATTTTTCCTATGTTTTTGCTACCAATAAAAATGACACCATTTTTCACTAAAGCCGTTTTTCAACGTTTGGGCTCAAAATACAAAAAAATGTGTGGCAACTCCTCTCCTTCCTGAAAGCGAGGTCTCAAACACCAACACCCCGCGAAAGACAACCGCCTTTTTGCCGCGCGAAAAAATCCAGATAATTTCAGTTGGCGACTCCGCTGGGGACTTTGATACTTTTTTCAAAACTACCGTTGTTTTCAAAAAAGCCTTCCGTGGGTCAAACTTTCATTTACCCTTCCTCGTTTTTGTGTGCGTGTGTTACTTTAAACCTCGAACGGTTTTTTTTCCAGGGTGTTACATTAGCGTCTTTTTCAAAATCATAACATGTTCGTGCATTCCCATTCATACTTGATTTTCATGTTACATTTTGAACTGCACATAAAATTCTTTAATACACATTCTAAAAAATCTCTGTTTTACTCAGAAAAAGAATTTTAGTGACCGCACACTACTCGCACTTGCTGCCTCAGTACACCGCACTTCACGTGCACTTGCTGCCTCGGTACACTGCACACTATGACCCGTAACCCGGGATGACCGTTCAGTTGCAATTCGGTTGGTCTGCCAGACACCTTTCGAGTGCGCACGGGGTCATCCCAAACAGCCCATCCTAGCCCGTGTAAGCCATGGACTCTTTGTGTCACACTTCGTCCAAGACCCTGGTTGGTTTTTGGCTTAGTACGTGTCATAAAGCCCAAGTGTATGTTTTTTATGCCAGGTTCCGTCACGAGTCAAGCTCGAAAGACTGAGATCGAAGGTCGTTCCCGACCCGAAGTCTTAAGCTTTTCAGCCTTGACTTTGACGCGGAGCTCTGCCGAAAAATATACCCTAAGGTTCAATGTGATACCGTGTCACCAAACCCTCACCATATGCACCGTGCCAGCCACAACTTGGCCAACGCCAAAAGCTAAGGTCCCTCGCACAAGCGAGTCAGGAGAGGTCATGCCAAAATTTTGGCACGATCCCCGCCTTAACTTAAGGACGTTGACTTCGACCGTGGCCCGTGCATCACATACGTTGGAAGTTTGCATGATCAGCTAGCCTTAAGTTCAGTTTTTCCTTTGTCAGTGGAACTCGCTTGCCTTATAAGACCCTCGCTCGGGATTGTCCGTCCCGAGAAGATGATCTACAAATGGAAATGAGGGGCTTATAAACGTAGTGACGAGATCCACTGATTAAAGCCTTTAGGTTAGTTAGGAAAAAGAAGGCACGATCTTTTCCAACCGATTAGGACTCTGAGAAAATGCATTTTAAGTAAACATTAATCGGTAACTGCACATTGCACAAGCCCGAAACCCTGAGCCAAAACCCTTTTCCGAAGCCTAAACCCTGCCTTTCATTCCCTGCAACGAGCAGAAAGTGATTCAGAATTCCGGGTCAGCGCCTCGCCAGAATCACAGTTACGGCAGCGTCAGACAGTTCTTCGGTTTCCTCAGTTTCCTCAGCCAGAATATCCGACATGTCTAGATCAACGAGAAATCGTGACGGGGACGGACCCCCACCACAGGTAACAGATATGACATTGGAAGAAGCCATCCGGGCTTGTGAGGTTCACAAGAGGCAGAAAGAAGATCAGCAGAATTTCGGGGTATAGCTTCTGAATGAGCGAGGTATAGCAGCTATCCCCCAGTCAGATGGTACTTTTGTCATAATCGAGGATGACGATTCCCCGAAGCCAGTTCCTCAAACCTTCAATCAGGTTCCTCCCCCGCCAACTTACGGGATGCCTTCGAACCAAGGAAACAGCCGACCTAGGCTTCACATTGCCACCTCTCAGGGCAACCCTGCCATATACGGCCAAGCCAGTACTACTCCCATCACTCAGTACCACCAGCACACCGCTGGACCATCTCAAATAGATGCCAATATCCTTCAATACCCTCCTGGGTTCATCCCATTGCCTATACACAAATCCCAAAACACCGGGGACAAACCCCAATACAGTCCAGAAAAGGCCCCCATATATCCACATATATCAAGCCTTCCACCTACAATCACTACCGCTCACATGGTAGCACCCGGCGCCGAGCCTCAAAGTCCACCACTGGACCCAACCTTAGCCTGGATGGTCGAACAGATGAAAGACCTGAAAGCCACCATGAGCAGCTCAAAGCAAGAAACGCTCAGATCCACAGATCCGGGAATGGTCACGCCTCTCCCTGCCAAGTTCAGAATGCCGGAGATGGACCGATTCGACGGAACTGAATGTCCTCAAACGCATGTCAACACCTACGTTCTCGGCATGAGATCAAAAGGAGCAACCCTCCAGCAAATGGCCGATCACTTCCAGCATACGCTCAAGAGTTCAGCGCTACGATGGTTCCTAAGGGTCAAGCTTGCAGATCGCCATACCTGGGATCAGATCAGTAACATCTTCCTAGAGTGGTACAGATCCAACTTAGAGTGGGAAACAAGTCGTGAGGACTTAATCACCACCGAGCAGAAAGCAGATGAAAGCGTCGGAGAATTCTACAAGAGGTGGAGTTGGAAACTCTTCGAGATCATGGAGCCACTCTCCAAGGATGAACACATGCGGATCTTCAAGTCCTGCTTAATTCCGTCCTTCAGAACTCTCATCAGTCATCACTTCTTCCCAGATCTCCGAGCCATGGTTAATACCGGCTCACAGTTCGAGAAGTATCTCAAGAAAAAATTGGCTACTGCACAGCCATACAGATACCGATCAGCAGTTGCATTCAATCCCGCACCGGCCCCCAGCAAAGGGAAAGATACGTCTGTCAACTACATCCATCAGGGACAATAGTCGGGCAACAGAAACCCAGTCCCACAAAGCAACAACTCCACTCAGAAGTAGCCTGCCGTACACTTCGACAAGTTGGACATGCCGCTGAGTAAGATGCTGGAAGGGTTAATCAATGAAGGCCTCCTCAAACCCGTTGCAAACTACAAACCCAAGAATCTGGTAGTCAATGCTGACAAGAGCAAGTACTGCGCCTTCCATCATTCTCACGGCCATACCACCGACAACTGCATGGGGTTACGGTACGCAATTCAAAATTTGATAGAGGAAGGAAAATTGGAGCGTCCCCGTGGACCCAATACAGTCGAAAACCCTTTTTCGAACAACAACAGTGTAAACTCCATCGAATGGGTGCCAAAGAAGATTGCCGCAGAGCCAGTTCCTCCGCCTCTTCCAGCCAGGTCCTCAACGAATGTCCACATCAGTTACGATGTTTGTGACTGCTTCGCATGCCTGGAGTACGAGTCCCAAGACATGGTCAGGGGTAATTCTCCCAGAAAACAGAAGAAGAAGCCCTCTCAACAGAAACTGAGAGAAAGATATGAAGCTGGAGACACCAGTGTGGGTACACTCGGAGAGCCGTCCGGGAGGTTCGATTACTACGTACTCTACTCCAGCCAGTCCTCCCTTCCTCCAGGCCATGCAGCTCTAGAGCAGACAGGGGTTGGAAAGACAAAAAGTCCTGCTGACACCAGAGTTCAGGCCTTAGGGCACCGGAATACCTCAGATCTTGGTAATCTTACTACCAGTCAGAAGCTTAACCCCCCGCGGGATCAGCCAAGGTTCAATTTGCAAAAATTCAGGGCACGGACCGGCAAAGGAAAATCAAAGTCAACTTGGCACTCGCACTCAATCAACATGCTAACCAAGGGCGGCAACCGCCACAAGCAGCCTCAACACAATCCCGAGGCACCAGCAAAAGCTTTACCTCGCAAGAGGAAGACATGAAACGGATGGCTTGATGACTCTCCTTCTCCGGATAGAGACCAGATCTACGATTCCCGACTGTATGGCAGTATGATCACTTTCTGTGACGAGGACCTGCCGAGAGACGCCTCAGGGCACAATGAAGCTTTGTACATCACTCTCAAGCTCAACACCATATCACTCCCCAGAGTATTGGTAGACAACGGATCAGCGGTTAACGTCCTCCCTCTCAGCATGATACGAGCCCTACGCATCGACGAAGGCCACATGATTGCATCTGCCCGGACTATCAAAGCCTACGACAGCATGTCTCGTCCCATCCTGGGGATGGTGACTCTGGAGCTGTGGTTCGAAACCCAAATGGTGCCAGCAAAATTCCACGTGATGGACATTCTGTCCGAATTTACAGCTCTGTTGGGACGCCCTTGGCTACATCACATGAAAGCCATAGCCTCTACTCTCCATCAGTGCGTCAAGTTCATCAACCGGCAGGGAGATCTTGAAGTCATCATAGGAGACAGTTTCCTCATAGGCAACGAAGCCGAGACAACAGCCAAGCGTGCCCGCAACCAGGCACCAAGGCTACCTCCTTCAAATCGTCCAAGGGACTATCGGGGCAAATCTCATTAGAATCCCTCAGAGTCCGGAGATGCTAACTATGTCAACGTCCTCGAGCAGGCAGACCCTGAAACAGTCAGATACATCAAGTTCAACTGCCGTTTCCGAAACTTGGAAGCAGATTGGAAAGAAACCCTGAGCATCGCCATGATGCAGGCATGTAAACCCCCTGTCTCCGATCGGAGATTTGTCAGCATCCTTCAGTCCTACTCTCTGGCCCCGCCAGGCGAGGAAATCTTCGTGATAAAGGTCAACAAGCATCGTCACACTCGTGATGAATGTATGACAGTCGTATGGGATGTCCTCCACGAGGAATTGCCCGCTGAGCCCCTCTTCTCCAGCGAAGGGCTTGATGTTTTTCTAGTAGCTCCAGCAGCGCAGCAGGATGCGAGACGTCCTTATGTCTGGGTTGAGCCGTCAGACGACAACGAATCAGGACTCTCCGGAGTCGAGGATGCAGCAGATCCGCAAGAAGATCCCTACATACATATGCTCAGTTTCGAGGACGACACCCGTTCTGATCAGGTCACCTATGACAAGGGCTCCAATACCATGGAAATTGTCAAGCTCAACGTCCAGTACAGGCAGTTATCCGACAATTGGAAACAACTGGTGGACACGATAAAGAACCCCTCTGATCAAGTGACTGACGACGACTTCGTCAACATCATATTTTCCAGATATCTCGATAATACCAAGGATCCAGTCCTTATTGTCAGATTCTGCAATGCCAAAGTTACCCTCGACGACTGCCTGCTCATGGTAAACGAGGCCCTGGCCAATCGAGCTTAGAGCTCATCATCACTTCCGACTACCAGCCCCAGTGGCAACCGGCCCGTGCCGTCAGTCAAGCTTACAGCCGCAAGCGCCGCCAAGGCCAAGGGCATCAGCAAAGGAGACGAAGCTCCTCACCCTGTCACAAATCAGATCAACATCGGGAATGCTTCCAGTAGCCACCCTGAAAACATCTGTAAGAGTCTTCCCTGCAAGACAGAGTCAGCTTCCGACGAAAGGAATGAACACCTCAGTATCAACATGCTCAAGTTCGATCCTGCTCCCAGTCGTCACGGCCACGGATTCAGGCTTCCCGCCAGCAAACTACTAGCTCTGATAGACTTGGCGATCCAGCGAGATCACGAGATTGTCAACATCGCAGAATTCAACACCCTCGTGGGTTCAATCAAACAAATATGGGCAAATTTCTTGGTAACCGAGATCAAGGAAGGCCGCATGGAATGTCCCAGCCCTACTTCCTTCGTCAACATAATCCAAGTGTTTTCGCCATTTGGAGATTTGGATGTGATCACAGTTCTAGACACTAGTCAGACGGTGCGCACCTACGGAGACTGTTTAGCTCTCGCAAGGAATGCCCTCATGGAACTAGCCGCTCAAGAGAACCGTCTCTGGGACGAGAACCAAGCTCAGAAGACCCACAGGGACCAAGCCCTTAAAGTGTCACACGCAGCTTCAGACAGAAAGTTAGAGGCCACTCTAGACCAGTTCGACCTCAAGGGTTTTGCTCACGGCAACTTCCTGGACTACCGTTTTTTCTCATCCAACCCCCTCCGGCCAGTGAGGGCATCAACAGTCCCGACGACCTAGGCGATGGAATGACACAGTGTGAAGAGTACCAACGCTTATCTCCCCGAGAAAAGCAAGTTCTCTGCGAAAGGGACGACGAAGACGATGAAACCATTCTCTTCCAAGCCGAGCTTGAAGTCAACAAAACCGGAATCCCAAGGGTCCTGGGAGGATGGGGACGGATCATTTCCGCACTCAAACTAAAAGGCCAACTGAGAGAGGAAGGTCTATTAAAAAATAAATGAAAGATGGAAATACATTTCCAGCAACTACTCAGGGAGATTCCACAAACTGCGGCATTCATTTACAGAAACGATCAACTGGGACAACAACCAGTTACATGGGCAGATGTTCGGGAAGCCGTGTACTCACCTTCCGACATACCCGCCACTCAGATAAAGAAGAAGGGAAAGCTCTCCCCAATGGAGGTTTATCTAGACTGCCGCACGCAGTTCAAAGAAGCACTGGCTATTCTCACATGGGAGGAAACGCAGGCGCTAACTCACGACGCAGGCTCTACTGCAAGAAAGTTGATCTGGGCTAAGAGTGGAGAAAAATTAGCAAACCATGAGTATCGCCAAACCCAACTCCAGAATGCCCTGAGCATGCTCAGCAAGAAGGAAAGGAGTGCAATATACCGTGAAGAGATCAAGGAGACAGTTCGCATGAACCAAGAACTCTCCAACCTCCCCCGGAGGGTCAGCAATGCACAGTTCGGTTCTGGCAGCCACTGTTGCGGACTGACATTCGAACAGTTGCGGCAATCCATAAACTACCTCCCCACGGAGGCACCCAAGCCAGTGTCCTGGGACAGAATCCGAAAAGCTGCCGAAGCCCCCAGGAATGCATCCACAGTCAACGAATTCAGAGAAGACATATGGCCCTATGCTTCGAGGAATCCTCCTCTGACTATGGCTCAGCTCAGAGCGACCTGTTCAGAAGGGACCAAGCCTGATGTCATCATCCTGACACGATCGGGTCAAATCCATCCATTACCACCTAAGGCCACTAAAAAGCCAACGGAGCCAGAACCGCAACCCGGCCTGCCCGAAGACACAAGTTCCGTGAAAGAGGACCCGATCCTCACTCAGCTCAAGCAGACCCAGGCGAACATTTCCCTTTGGTCCCTGCTCACATCCTCAAATCCTCACAAGCTTAAGCTAGAGGAAAGTTTGGCCCGCACCATGGTCCCCGTGGACGCAACCCCAGACGAAGTAATTCAGATGATCGGCAACATCCACTACGGCAACATTATCACCTTCACGGATTTGGACCTGCCAAAATTTAGGGCTGATCACAATGAGCCGCTCTACATCACAGTCCAGCTGGACGAGCGTCGCCTTCCCCGCGTGTTGGTAGACAGAGGTTTCGGAATGAATGTCTTGCCCGCCAAGATGATGGACCTGCTTGACATCAAGCCCACAGATCTGAAGCCTTCAGTCCACACTGTCAAGGCCTATGACTCCACTTCCCGTACAGTTCTTGGGGTTGCTACTCTAAATATCTGGTTTGGCAAGCGGATGATCCCCACCGAATTCCAAGTGTTGGACATTCCTATCACTTTCACAGCCATCCGGGGGCGACCCTGGCTGCATCAAATAAATGGCATGGCATCTACCCTTCACCAGTGTATCAAGTTCATGCAAGGCAACGAGCTAACCACAGTCTACGACGACAGCATCACCACCGAGGGGACCAGCACCAACGACATTCCAGTGTTAGAGATCAAGCATGTTGACGACATGGCATTAACTGGATTCACTCTGGAGACCTCCAAGATCCAAATATGCAACGTGGACCTCCCACTGTTTCAAGACAAGATTCCTCTCGCCATGAAGATGATGAAACTCATGAACTTCATCCCAGGACTGGGGTTCGGCAAAAGGTTACAAGGCCAACACCAAGTCATCGAAGTCAAGGACCACCATGGTCCAGGGGCTCGATTATGTGCCAACACCAGCTGACATCAGGGAAAACAAAAGGCTCGCCCGCACCAAGGCAGCAGCCTACAAAAGGGGAACCTTCAACGGCACACCCAACCTCCGGTCTTACAGTTTCGACCTCGCTCATTACTTCACCAAGGGAATCGACAGCAGAACTGAGGGGACCGACAAGGGAACCGATAGGATAACTGAGGGGACCGACAAGGGAACCGACAGCAGAACTGAGGGGACCAACAAGGGAACCGACAGCAGAACTGAGGGGACCGACAAAGGAATCGACAGCAGAACTGAGGGAACCGACAGCAGAACTGAGGGGACCGATAGTGGAACTGATGAAGATGAGAAAGAAGCAGGGAAAGCCAGCACAGAGACTACAGAAAGGATGGAAAAGCTAGCACGGGACCTCAAGCGTTTCAGAGGACTCAAGGCTAATCCGATAAGGGGAGCGTTCCTCGACATCACAACTCTACCTGGGCCAATTGCCACCACATTCCAGCATGAGTACACATTCAAGGGAATCCCAGACATAGAAGAGCAACTCGAGACACTCTTCACGGGAAACAGACTGTTCGGGTCAGCCGTCGAGGCCACGTTCGAGACAGTAACTCCAAAGCAGAAGGAACCAGAATTCATAGAAGACCCTCTTAGTGGACCCGCTCTACAGAGTCTTTTTGAAGAAGTCATGGAGGTGCCAAACCTGATTGACCTGGGCTCCAAAAACAGCATGATTGCCATGATCGGGACAGCAGAAGCCAAGCCTCTTGACCCCCGAACCCTCATCAAGCATCCAACAATGCCACTGAAGAACTGGGTAGCTTTCACCGGACCAAGGGCAAGCTAGGCAGAAATGGAAGACAAGCTGGGCCTGTACCCACATCTCCCTAAACTCGGTCTCGAACCCTCTGAGTCAGTCCTTGTTAAAGTCCAGTCCTCTGAGTCGTCCAATGGCCTTATGCCGGAAGACTATGATAATGTAGCCAACAATGTATTTCCGTTCGCATCTAATGAAAAGTCTGACCTTTCGGACTATTCCCTCGTTGCCACTTTAACAACTGATAAGTTAACAAACAACTTAAAAGACGTTAATAACGAATCACTTGATAAAGAAGCAGACACATTAAACGAACAATACATTAAAGAAGTTCTCAAGCGTGTAGTAGACCAAGAGGACAAACGGGCCCAAGCTGCCGAAGAGGTTATGACCAAAGTGAACCTGGGGTCAGTGCAAGAGCCTAAAGAGACACAAGTGGGCAGTTTCTTCATCGATGCAGAAATAGAAGCCCTGATAAATCTCCTCAAAGAGTATGTTGACGTGTTCACCTGGTCATACCAGGATATGCCAGGACTCGATCCCTCGATCGTGGAGCACAAAATTCCCCTAGATCCAGAATCCAAGCCTGTTAAACAGAAATTGCGCAAGATCAAGCCAGAGTGGTCCTTGCAAGTAAAAGAAGAAATTGAGAAAAGGCTTTGCGTTGGTTTCATCAGAGTGATTGAGTACCCGACCTGGCTCTCCAACATCGTGACGGTCACCAAGGCCAATGGAAAGGTCAGATGCTGTGTGGATTTCTGAGATCTCAACAAGGCCAGCCCTAAAGATGATTTCCCACTGCCCAACATCGACATGCTGGTCGACACCACAACAAATTTCGAGGTAAAGTCCTTCGTGGATGGGTTTGCCGGATACAACCAGATCAAAATGTTCGAGGAAGATCAAGCCAAGACTGCTTTCACCACTCCGTGGGGGACATACTGTTACACGGTAATGCCGTTCGGTTTAAAGAATGCTGGGGCTACTTACCAGCGGGCTGCAACAGCCCTCTTTCATGACATGATTCACAAGGAGATCGAAGTGTATGTCGATGACATGACCATCTATTCCAGAGGATCAGGCATGCAGCACATGACAGATCTGAGAAAGTTCTTCAACAGACTCAGAAAGTACTCCATGAGATTGAACCCTGCGAAGTGCACCTTCGGCGTCAAGCAAGGCAAGGTACTGGGGTACATGGTTACAAAAAGAGGTATCGAAGCCGATCCCAAGAAAATCAAGGCCATCATCGAACTGAAGCCGCCACAGACACTGATAGAAGTAAAAAGGTTTTATGGGAAGACTTTAGTACATTAGTCGCTTCTTCAACCAGTTGACATCTCTCTGCGAGCCAATGTTCAAACTGATGAAGAAGAATGCCGACATCAAATGGGACTCCGTGATGGGTTTTATGGGTCCATGCGCAGCGGAATAAAGCATCAAATTAACACAAAACCCAAGCCCTAAGATCCGTTCTATACGATTAAATTGAATTCCTATGAGATAGAATTTACCAACCTCAATTGCTTTCCGGTCTTGAGCTATCGAACAATCTATCGGTGTGATTTTGAATCACAATCTTCGATCTTCAAGAACTTTCAATCTTCGGATTGGAACTCTAGGCCTTGATCGTCAAACGAGTGAAGACCCTCTATTGTTGTATCCACACGTTAGAATGAACCAAGAACAGTTCTTGAGGATTGCTAGATCCTTAAATCCTTGGAAGAATATTGAAAGAACTTTTGTTTATGATTTTTATTGAGAAAATTCGGCTAGTGATTAGGGTTACAGACCTCATAGTTATATTACCTTAATATAAGTATTTGTTTCCTAATCATATTAGGAAACTAGTCTGAAAACAGCATCTGGCAGGTTCTGTCGCGCGGTAAAACAAGCCACTTGGCTAGTTTTGTCGCGCGCCAAGGTATGCCACATCAGGAACTCTCAATCATTCTTCCTTTGGTTTAACCAATTCATTCTAGTTGTGTGTGACCCAATAGGATTATATTATATTGGCAATGAGCTCGATCATATCGACCCTCATAAGACATAAGTGGACTCTAGCAAGCCATTATGTCTACCCAAATAATATAACGTAAGAGTTCACATTTCCAATGGTACACTTCCATTTCTCCCTTTGTCTCACGATGTTATATTGAACACAAGTCATGGTCCACGTCAACTTTTATTTGTTCAATGCTTTCTCGATCATGAGTATAATGATAATCCAATCACATTGGGGTGTGGCCACACACTTTCCATCATTATCACTCATCGAGGGGCCCAAGCAAAACATCTCTCTTTCGAGGGACAAATTCCATCTTGACTTATCATCCTTCCCATCATGAATCTGATCATGCCAAAGATAGCCTTTATAAATATCGTGTTAAGATATCGTTTGACTAAAATCAAACATGACTTTCATCATATGTAAGGTCATGATAATCTCAGGTCTAGGGACTAAATGAAGTGACCATATGAGATTTAATTATGACATTTGACCATGACATAAATCTCATACGGGTCAAGTCCAGTCACTTGTTCTCTAACAAGTACCCATAATTTCAATGTGCATTTCTATGCATATAATCATCATATGATTATCCATTGACAATTATACTAATTATTATCTTAATAATCAGGGACGGAGATTATTACAATAAATATGCAAACTATATGATAATCAAATTATAAACTTAAACGATAAAGATGATACATAACGGTTTTAAGTTAAACATAACTAAAGCCTAGGGCATTACACCAACAGTCTCCCACTTGCACTAGGCTCCATTTATGTATCGAATACCCATGGATCTAACATGACCATCATGCTTCCACCTGTGCGAGGGTCTTTAGTGAATCCCTTATGTCATCATCGGTTGATACATTGTATATCTTAACGTCTTCTCATTCTTTATGAATTCCTCGAAGAACGTCCAAGTGTGTGTTTGGATCGCTGTTGTGATCTTAGTTCCATTGTTAGCACAAATGGCACCACATTTATCACAACAAAAGTTTCACCAATTAGTGATACTTGGAACGTTTCCAAAACTCTAAACGAACTTTTGATCCAAACTGCCTCCTTTTAGCTACATCATATGTTGCTAAAATTTGGCCTTAGTCGTAGAATCGGCTACGATTTTCTGCTTGGAATTATTCCAACAAAAACCGTACCTCTAATAAGCATAAACACAAATCCTAATTGCAATTTTAAAATAACTTTGTCAGTTTGGAAGCTAGCATCTATGTAACCCTTACAACAAGATTAACTTCCAATCTTTTAAATACCAAGAACGTATCCTTAGTTCTTCTTAAGTACTTAGGGATCATCTTGACTGCCATCCAACGGTTCTCATCACAGGATCAGATTTGTATCAACTCATTATGCTTAGAGCATACGAGACGTCGGGTCTAGTATAAATCATGGCATACATGACAGATCCAAATGCCGAAGCATATGGAACTTCATTCATTCCCTTTTGCTCATCAGTTGTCATAGGACAATGAGTATTGCTAAGAGAAAATACCATGACCCATTGACAAGCCACTTTTCTTAGACTCTTCTAAGAACATTGTCAATGTGAATACTTTGACTCAAACCAATTTATCCTTCTAGATCTATCTCTATAGATCTTGATGCCAAGGATGTAAGCGGCTTCACCCATATCTTTCATTGAGAAACCTTTCCTTGACCAAGACTTTTGACAGTCTTAAGTGTCGGAACTTGTTTTTCCAATGAGCAAGATATCATTGTAATAAAACAATAGAAATACTATGCTCCCACTGAATTTCATGCATACACAAGATTCATCTTTGTTCTTTGATGAAGTCAAACTCTTTGACCAATTCGTCAAAACAAAGATTCCAATTCCTTGAAGCTTTCTTCAACCCATCTCATGGATCTTTGCAACATACATACTTTATTAGAGTTTCTTGGATCAACAAACTATTCGGGTTGTGTACTATACACATCCTTAATAATCTTTCCATTTAAAGAAAGTCGTTTGACATCCATTTGTCATATCACATAGTCATAATATGCGATCATGGCAAGTGAAATTCTAACAGACTTCGACATTGTAACTGGCGAAAAAGTTTCAACATAGTCAATACTATGAATTTGCCTAAATCCCTTTGTTACAATCCTTAGTCATGAAAGTATACACCTTCACATCCATGTAGGTCTTTGAAGACCTTGCACCCTTTAGTTTTTACACCTTCAGATAGCCTAATCAAGTTCCATACTTGATTATCAAACATGGATTGTAATTCGAACCTCATGGTTCCTAACCATTTATCCAAATTAGGAGAGGACATCGCTTCTTGATAGAAAGTAGGATCGTCATTCTCAATGACTTCCACTTTATTACTTTCCGATACGAGAAATCAATATTTCTTGGGTTCGTATTGTAACCTATCCGATCAACAATGGACTTGTGCATCTTGAACCGGTTCCACAACTCCTTTCTGAACTTGGTTCCGTCTCTACTCTTGGTTCCATATTATTTTTCAGGTTATTGAACTTCTTTCAAGATTAATTTTACTCCCACTAGATTCTTTATTGAGGAACTATTTCTCAAGAAACAAATCGTATAGAGCAACAAATATTTTGTTCTCTTTGCGGATGTAAGATTAATTTACAAAAATAACCTTGTCATATTTGGTGCTAACTTATTAGAGACAAGTCTCTTTTCATAAGATTCGCAACCCCAAATCTTCATGAAAGACAAACTAAGTTTTCTTCCATGTCACATCTCATATGGGGCCTTAGGAACCGATTTAGTAGGGACTCGATTCAGTGTAATCGCATCATTTCTAATGCATATCCTCAAAAGGAATTAGGAAAGTCAACTTGACACATCATCGAATGAACCATGTCCTACAAGGTTCAATTCCTTCTCTCAGACACACCATACAATGTGGTGTTCCGGGTTGAGTCAACTCTGAAACGATTTCATAGTTTTGAGATGATTGTCAAATTCTTGGCTCAAATATTCACCACCTCGATCCAATCGAAGTAATTAATAGTTTTACCAAGTTGTTTTGTACTTCATCTTTGAAATGTTCAAAACATCTCAAATGATTCACCTTTGGACTTCATCAGATGGACATAGTCATATCTAGATAAGTCTTTTAGTGAAATATGATAAAATACCGAAGTCTTCCCCTAGCAATGCTACTTGATGGTCCACATACATCTCATGTATAATGACCAATAAGTCACTAGCCCTCCCACTACTCTTAGTGTAGGGTGGTTTGGTCAATAATCCAAATAAATAAGATCCACATTCCTCAAATGATTCATGGTCATATGAGTCTAAAAGTCCATGTTAATGGAGTTTAGATATATGTTTCTTATTTATTTGATCAAGCCGGCAATGCCATATGAACGCGTTGTTCATATTATTCGGTTTAGATTTCCCATTTATATTATAGATATCTTCAATATTATTTTGTTTCTCATCATCATGGATATGAAGATCATTCAATGACATATGCAATACAATAAGGCATATCATTAAATAAATATAAAACTTCTTATTGAAAATAAGAAAATTATATCCTTCATCATCCATTTAAGAAACGAAAATAATACTTCTACTCAAATCCGGAACGTAGTCATACTTGTTCAAAACAAGTACTACTTCACAAGGTAAAGTGACTTCATAAGTCCCTATGGCTAATGTAGCAACCCTTGCTCCATTCTTATGCATAGGTTTAACTTACCTTCTTTGAGTAACTTTCTATTCTTTGTTCCTTGCACATTTAAACAAATATGGGATCCAATCCGGTATCATATACCCAAGAACAAGAAGTCGAAAGGAAAATATCTATCATATAGATACTTGAAGTAGTAGCAATCATATTGCCCTTCTTCACCTTTTAGGCCTTCCTAACAAGTCTTGCAACTTTGCTTCCAATAACAATCTTATTGTCATGATAGCAAACTGCATCCTTTTGAGACACTTTGGGTTTAGCCTCTTTGGCTTTGACAACTTTTGTCCTAGGTTAGGCAACCTTTGCTTTACCTACTTTATGTTTCCTTTATGAACCCCTTTCTTGTGTTAACCATTAATACACTTGCGGATTGCTCCTTTTTCATCTCATGAATTAAGAGCCTCACCACAATATACATCTTTTACCTAGCTTGCACTTGGAACAATTTCTTTGTGCATGGTGCTAGATCAAAAGCAGTTTCCATGTGTTCAAAGTTCTTCATAAGAGCCTTAAAACATGGTGGCAAGTATAAGACAAGCAATTCTATTAGAATCATCAACATGGTTCTAATGTTGCTCCTTATTTGCCTTTTGTAACATTTGCAGTAGGTTCAGTGGGAACGAATTCGTCAAGAACGTACACATTTGCCTAAGAACCATTCTTTAGGCTTTTGATCCAATCAGAATTATTTGTATCGTTCCTTTCGAACTTTGTCCTTCATAAGAACGAATCGCAGTTATCATTATGTAATGCTACTTCTACAACAAAATATACAAATTATATGAGCACATATCAATACCAACACATTTATCATCTAAGAGAAAATAATGTATTTTACAAATACTCCCACTAAATCATACACCTTCCAATGCAAATAAGCATAATATGCATTTAATGGGCTAAGATCCAACTTTAATTTAATCTCAAGTACGCTATGGCGCACCGCTCAAGATTAAATTAATTAGGTAGAAAACATCAATCATATCGTATATGACTCTTAGATCTTTTATGAGATTTATTTAAGACATCATATGTCTAAGCATATTTTAATCTCATCTTATGCCTTGGGTCCAAAACCATTTTGATGACCCAATTAAGTTCATCCACTTTAAACGTATAGGAACCACCATTTCCTCATCTTGCTCGCAAACGGAATAGAATCAAAGTACCTTGCTTTGGCAAGCCCACCCAAAACTATCCGAGTGGTCTCAAGTGTTTTAATCATGGATTGGCATAAAGAACTTAAAAGTTAAATGAAGGTTCTTTAAAGAAGATTATAAGCATATCAACAAAGATAATCATAATGTACACTAGGTAAGTTCTCAAGAAAATAGGTGAGCCACAAGGACTGCTTAAGTACCAAATCTTCCTTCGACAGAACTCTCCTAGTCATGCACAATTACAATACCAATTTGAATGCAACATAATCAATACTTTGTATACTGACTTGTTTCTCACAAACAATCAGACTCATAAACTGACTTGTTTCTCATAAACAATCAGAATCCTTCAAATTTTGCGTAAACTGACTTGTTTCTCATAAACAATCAGAAAACCAAAATCATAATGTTTCAACTAAACATTTAGGAAATTACAATTCAATGTTTCAACTAAACATCTAACAAAATTCTTATCACATAAGAACACATAATTAATTCATGCATCGCAATAATTAATAAAACACATTTAAATTAATTAAGCATGCATAAACAATGAATTAATCTAGCATAGCCCTATAAATTTAATTTCCAGAAATTTATAGCATCCAGATTAATACATAAACATATTAGATTGCAGACATATTCACAGATTAGCAGGATTATGAAACAAACTGATACTGTCCAGATTTGGCAAGTTCTGTCGCGTGACAGAATCTTCCTGAAGACCAGATCTGTCGCACGACCAGACACTGACCATGGCCAAGTTCTGTCGCGTGACATATCAGGCCCAACTACCAGATTAACAATTGTGGCCTACTCTGTCGCATGACTCGAGTAGCCAGTTTGGCAGTTTTTCGAATTTCAATCAATTCCAATCATAAAACAATTAAATCAAATAAACAACTTTTATACAGATTTAATTCATCATAATCAGAAAACGATTTTCATATTGTTTCACAAACAATAATAATTCTACCGTATACAAAACATGCAATAAGCATATAAACAATTTATATCTTAATTCTAGCATGTTAATTCAAAATTAACCATACGAACGGGACTCTGATACCACTGATGGGTTTTATGGGTCCATGCGCAGCGGAATAAAGCATCAAATTAACACAAAACCCAAGCCCTAAGATTCGTTCTATACGATTAAATTGAATTCCTATGAGATAGAATTTACCAACCTCAATTGCTTTCGGTCTTGAGCTATCGAACAATCTATCGGTGTGATTTTGAATCACAATCTTCGATCTTCAAGAACTTTCAATCTTCAGATTGGAACTCTAGGCCTTGATCGTCAAACGAGCGAAGACCCTCTATTGTTGTATACACACGTTAGAATGAACCAAGAACGGTTCTTGAGGATTGCTAGATCCTTAAATCCTTGGAAGAATATTGAAAGAACTTTTGTTTATGATTTTTCTTGAGAAAATTCGGCTAGTGATTAGGGTTACAGACCTCATATTTATATTACCTTAATATAAGTATTTGTTTCCTAATCATATTAGGAAACTAGTTTGAAAACCGCATCTGGCAGGTTTTGTCGCGCGGTAAAACAAGCCACTTGGCTAGTTTTGTCGCGCGTCAAGGAATGCCACATCAGAAACTCTCAATCATTCTTCCTTTGGTTTAACCAATTCATTCTAGTTGTGTGTGACCCAATAGGATTATATTATGTTGGCAATGAGCTCGATCATATTAACCCTCATAAGACATAATCGGACTCTAGCAAGCCATTATGTCTACCCAAATAATATAACGTAAGAGTTCACGTTTCCAATGGTACACTTCCATTTCTCCCTTTGTCTCACTATGTTATATTGAACACAAGTCATGGTCCACGTCAACTTGTATTTGTTCAATGCTTTCTCGATCATGAGTATAATGATAATCCAATCACATTGGGGTGTGGCCACACACTTTCCATCATTATCACTCATCGAGGGGCCCAAGCAAAACATCTCTTTTTCGAGGGACAAATTCCATCTTGACTTATCATCCTTCCCATCATGAATCCGATCATGCCAAAGATAGCCTTTGTAAATATCGTGTTAAGATATCGTTTGACTAAAATTAAACATGACTTTCATCATATGTAAGGTCATGATAATCTCAGGTCTAGGGACTAAATGAAGTGACCATATGAGATTTAATTATGACATTTGACCATGACATAAATCTCATACGGGTCAAGTCCAGTCACTTCTTCTCTAACAAGTATCCATAATTCCAATGTGCATTTCTATGCATATAATCATCATATGATTATCCATTGACAATTATACTAATTATTATCTTAATAATCAGGGACGGAGATTATTACAATAAATATGCAAACTATATAATAATCAAATAATAAACTTAAACGATAAAGATGATACATAACGGTTTTAAGTTAAACATAACTAAAGCCTAGGGCATTACACCAACACTCCGAGTGCCAGACAGCTTTCAAGAAAATCAAGACATACTTGGTGAATCCCCCAATTATGTGCCCGCCACACGAAGAAAAGCCACTTCTCCTATATCTGACAGTAACAGACACGTCAATCGGAGCAATGCTGGCACAAGAACAGAAAGATTCCAAAGTTGAGCATGCAATCTACTTCGTAAGCCGAAAGCTTCAGGAAAGTGAACTCGGCTACTCAGCATTAGAGAAAACTTGTACCGCCTTGGTATGGGTAGTCGGGAAACTGAAACACTACATGCAGTCACATTCAGTGCTCCTGGTCTCCAAGATGGACCCCGTCCGATATCTCTTCGACAAGCCATCCCTGTCAATGAGATTAGCCAAGTGGTCATTCTTCCTGGCTGAATTCGACATCAAGTACATGGTCAGAAAATCAATAAAGGGCAGAGTAATGGCAGATCAGCTTGCAAACTTCCCAAGTAGTGAACCAAAGGGTCCTGATCCACAATTCCCGGACGATGGAATCTTCTCATTTGACAGCGCAAACCGCTGGCAACTCTTCTTAGATGGGGCAGCCAACAAGAAGGTAAATGGTATCGGAATGCTCCTTGAGGATCCCAAGGACGAGCACACTCCCATAGCCATCAAACTGAATTTTGAAACAACCAACAATGCAGCAGAGTATGAAGCTTGTGCAGCCGGTCTAGAAGCCGCTCTCGAGCGCAACATCTCAGAACTGGAAGTATACGGAGACTCAGCATTGATCATCAATCAAGTGTCCAACAAATGGAAGACGATAGATTCTGGCCTCCAAAAGTACCACACGTACATGGAGGAGCTCATTGCTCAGTTCAAGGACATCTCTTTCCATTATTTGCCAAGAGATAGGAACCGCTTGGCAGATGCCCTGGCAACCCTCGCCTCTCTTGTCAAAATTCCCGATGGGAAATCAATAAAACCCCTCAGAATAGGCAGACGGGAAACACCCGCTTATTGCTGTGAGATCGAAATAAAAAATGAAATGATCGACGAACCCTGGTACAATCAAATCTACAAGTACCTCCAAAACGGAGAAGCTTCCTTCACAAATGAAGATGGAAAATACAAAGAAGGGATCAAAGCCAAAAATATGATGGCATTAAAATGCCTGGCATCCCATTTCGTCATTCTGGGGGTATGTTGTACAAGAAGTGCCACCAAGGGCCACTCCTTCGGTGTGTAAAAAAAGAAAATCCAGCGAGCTAATGAACGAAGTTCACAACGGAACCTGCGGTCTGCACATGAACGCCCGAGCATTGACACAGATCATCCTCCGTATGGGATACTATTGGATATCAATGGAAACAGACTGCATCCAGTTCATCAGAAGCTGTGACAAATGTCAACGGTTCTCCAACCTCAATCACATCCCTCCTCACGAACTCTATTGCATGACTATACCATGGCCTTTCGCCACATGGGGAATCGACGTCATCGGCAAAATCACTCCACCAGGGAGCAATGGTCACGAGTTCATTCTAGTCGCAGCCGACTACTTCACCAAATGGGTAGAAGCCAGATCATACAAGGTACTGAATTCTAAGAAGGTGGTCGAGTTCATCAAAGAGAACATCATGTGCCGATACGGAGTGCCCAACGAGATCATATCCGACAATGGGACCCACTTTGAAGGAGATTGTGACCAACTGCTGACTGAATTCAGAGTTACACACCACAAGTCTTCTCCCTACAGACCACATACCAATGGTGCAGTAGAGACAGCAAACAAGACTCTTGCAATGATAATCAGAAAGATGACCACCAGAGGTTGGGACTGGCCTGAAAAGCTACATCTAACCCTCTGGGGATACAGAACATCAGTCAGAACCGCCACAGGGGAGACTCCGTTCGCACTTACCTACAGAATGGAAGCAATGTTACCCATGGAATTGGAAATTCCATCCCTCCGAGTCCTCTTGGAAAACGGAATCAATGAAGTCGAATAGCTACAAAGCCGTCACGACGAACTTGCTCTACTCGACGAGCGCAGATTGAAAGCCATGGACACTCGAGCCTACTAAAGAAGAATGGCTCGAGCATTTGATAAGAAAGTCAAGATCCGAGACATCAGAGAGGGCAACTTGGTGCTAAAGGAAAAGCCTCCTACGCAGACCAATCCCTTTGGAAAGTGGGAGCCTACCTGGATAGGACCGTTCATGGTACAAAGAATCTTCTTCGGAGGAGCCATGAAGTTAGCAGATTTGGACGGGAACCCTTTCGTTAACCCCGTGAACGGAAGCAAGCTCCGCAGATACTTCATTTGAGGAAGAGCACAAGTCAACTCTCCTTCCCCATACACTACCCCTCAATAAAATTAAAGTGCTAAAAGAGTAATACCCAACTGGATACATTCCCGACAATGATCCAGGTAAAAAAATAGGGTCGCACTTCTTTTGTCTTTGTCTTTCTCAAATTCACCTAAAGTGTCGAACTACGGTGACCTGAGCCCCTTAGTCCAATTGTAAAAGGGGAACGTAGGCAGCCATCATTGGTTCGGTCTCAAAAACAAAAAAAAAACAAATAAGCATCAATCGCTTGTGTTTCGAAAAACTCTTTTCAATTAACCTACAAATTCATTACGGTTAAAACAATCTTTGATGAGTTCAAGCACGGTCAACTCTTGACTCGCTACACGCTAGCAAAACAACAATAATACATTAATCAGTTAATGTGTCTGCAATGACAGTGGGTGGATACTCCGGACAGCAAGGTCAACCTAGTCTCCCGTACTTGGTCCTTCATCCTTCTTCCCCTTCCCTTTTCCGCGGCGAGTATTCTTCACCTTCACAGGGAATATTCCCGTAGTCCTTCTACCTGGCTCAGGGACCCTTCCCGACACCTCCGTCAAACCGGTAGCTGCCAGCGCAGCCCTTTCCCTAGCTCTATCTTGAGCTGCCTCTCTTCGAGCCATCATGACCGTGCTTTGGTCGGCCGTCCGATCAGCATTGGCCTCATAATCAGCTATGTCGTCCCCAGTACGATTCCGAGGGTTAGCCACCGCTTCAGCCCTCCTCAAAGTCGAGCTGTTAGGGTAGTCATGACCCAACAGCTCACTCCGTCTCCACAAAATGGCCATTTGTGTCTCCCCCATACACTCTTCATACCAGTTCAGATACTGCGTAGACAGAACAATGCCCCCTCTCTGGTGAAAGAGAACCCTGGCAGGAAAGGACATGTATTGCCACAACCGCGTGAGAAGCAATAACGTCGAAGGATCTTCCATCAGCAGAGATCCCACCTCGAAGGTAGCAGCATGACCCAAACCCGTCAATGGCACCTGCTCTAGCCCGTACTGTCGCAGCACCAAGGATGGAATGTAGAAAGTAGTCTGGGATAGCCCTGGCACTCTGATAACCAAAAGACCCTCTTGAGCGGTCCGACAAGTCTGTAGCTTCCAATGAGGAACCCACCATCGCAAGTGATGCGTGCGGAGTCTGGCCATCCAGAGCTCCAGTTCAGCCTGATCACCTCCTATCACCAGAGGATGTCGAGAAAAGGACCAAACGATATAAGACACTGGCACCTCGGGCATCATTTGAAACCTCTCCCTCAACCACATAGTGAGCATAGCGGGACTCCCTCCCCACATGTATCGGCTGCCGATCGCCATCCGACCTATGCCCAAGAACGTCTCGCCCAGAACCAAAGGCACGATGTCTCCCCCGTTCCGGCACTGCCTCACCAGGTCCAGTACGCTGTGATGGCACACACCCAGGGACGTGAATGTGAACAAAGTAGTAATCGCGCACAGAGCAAACGCGTCCCACGCAAAAATGCTCCCCTCAACACCAGCAAATTTATCGAGCAGCCCCGAAATGTCGACATAATCTGTGTTCATTATTAGCATCCCGTATGCTTCTTCAGCCGAGATACCAAGCAGAGACACTAACTTCTCAACAGTGGCCATGCCACCCGCATAGGGAAAAACTAGCTGTTCCGTCTCAGGCCCCCTAAAATGGCCCAAAAATCTTCGAACGTGTGAGAAATTTCGTTGTACGAAAAGTTGTACACATTCCTCCGTACGTCCCAGAAATGAGCCGCTGCTCTCAAAAGATCCCAATCTGGCATGAGCTCCTTCAAAGCCCAAACAGATTTCATCCCGTAACAACCCTCGAAAAAACCCTTGTTTTGACTCGTGTGGTGCCGTACCCACGACTGGAAATTGTCCAAGTATCGCTCTTGCATCTGAGACGATAGCCTAGGAAATGGAGCCATGGGAAAAGCAAAGAAAACCTTCAGGAAGTGGAGAGAAAATCAGCTGATTGATCAAAGCAAATGCACAGTTTTTACAAATTGCAAAAGCTGAACTGAAATTTAAAAGATTCTGGAAATTGAGTCCAAGTCCGACCGGACTCTTTTTCAAGTTGACCGGGTCAACTTTGCAGCCAGCTGCTTTCAAATTGGAAACATTTCCAAACCAAGCCCTGTTCAAGCCTCCTTGAAACTGCGTGCTCCCATGGTTTCAATCAACCACTGCCAACACCACTTCCGCCTCGGGCTCGTGCAACAGTGCAATTAATTAAATAACAGTGCATATAGGCATAATTTTGACCAGTTCAAATTTTTATGCATGTTTCATTTTTATTTATTTTTGATCAACCTACTTGCTTATTTGCCAAAATAAAAAGAAGGTAATCACTAAATAAATGTGCAAAATACAGGTTCCGCCTCAAGGGCGCCTTTTCAAATACAAGTCAAATTATATTGGACAATACACACATTTTGTATAAAAATAAAACAAAAGAGGACTACTCGGAGTCCTGCTCGTTATTCGAGCACTCAATGTACTGCCCCGCAGCAGCCGGATCCGTTGAGAAGAAGTAATCTCCAAATTCCTCCAGGCGAGAATACGAGAAAGGCTGCCTCTGCGCCTGCGAACTCGAGGACTCTTCCTGTTCGTGCCCCGAGTACGAAGAGTGACGAGCTCCGAACCCCGCCGTCTCGCCCGAGAACTGGCCAAATCCCTGCGTAAAGTCCCCTCCACCAGTCGTGGAGGCAGACGAACCTCTCGGCCTAGACGGCCTCGGCTCATGTACAGCCGCACTCCTCTGGGAATTACACCGCAGGAACTCCACGAGTCTCCTGGCATAATTGGCCCACCCGTCCAACTGTCATACGGCCTGGTTGTACGTACGGCCAGACACCTGCAAACCAGGAAAGTCGTCAAAAGACAAGCAGAAAGCACAGATGCAACATTTGCAGAATGCTACTATCAAATGCAGGAAATCAAATCAAAGCACTCACCGAAGCATTGGGGTCCACTCTGTACTGAAGCCTCGTCTCCTCCGGGATAGGGATCACCAACCGCCTACGGGAACCTTCCAGCCCCTCATACGTCAGCCTAGTGTGTGGGAGCGGGTAGTCTCAGGGATATCCAGGGCCCTCGCCCTCCGTGTGCTGCACCTGCGGGCTCCTCAGCCTCGTCCTCAAGAAGATATCATAGTCGGCGCCCTCTATGATAAGCTCGGTATAGAACACGCCCTGTCTATACCGCTCCAGATCCTCCATCGGTATCGACAAAGGATGCTGCATGTGCGGAGGTGGGTCCATCGGTACCAAAGGAAGGGACCCCGGACCATGCTGACGGGTCACCCTCTCCCCCAGATACATCGCGTCACAATGAAGTCCCACCAACAGCTTCCACCGACGTGTGACCTCTCTAGCAACCTGGACCACACCGACATTAATTCGATTCCACCAAGTCAGCTGGATCCGCTCGGAAAACTCTCGGCTCAGGGCCAGAAACACCTCCTCGTAAGTCAGCCGAGTACCCTCCCTCAATGACACCGGCTTCTTCGCCTCCTTCTACCAAATCAACATGGCAGGGAACAAGGACGCGTACGCCTCCTTAATCTCCTATCTCTGCGGGTGGAACACCTCCAAGGCCCACACCTGTCAAGCACATGGAAAGTTATGTCAGCTACAAAGCAGATACATACGAGTACAAAACGAGACAAGGAAGAGAAAAAGATGGGAACTTACATCCAAAGCAAATGAGAAGCAGCATAAGGTGTTCTCCTCTCCCCGTGAGAACCTGTCCAAGGCATGGTAGAGCTCGGCCAGTCCAGCCTCCCCCCACGCGAACCCCCTCACGGTGTCCAAATCAATCAGCGAGCCGAGCAAAGGGAAGTGACAAGATGTGCCAGAAGTAGGAAACAAGGTCGCCGACAAGGCAAACCATATGAACCCTCGAGCCAGACGCTCCGCGGTCATCCTCGGGGACCCCTCCCCATAAGCAATAATACCCCTCCTCAGATGATTCTCCATCGGCCTGTACTGAATACCTAAGCCCCTGGCATCGGCAATGTCAAAACCCAGCAGATCCGACAACTGCCCCGGGGTATAGCCATCCACCCACACCAGCGTGTTGCCCCAGAATGGCAACCCAGTGATAGCCGCAAAGTCAGTGGGAGTCACAGTTGCCTCCCCCCACCTGAAGTGGAAAGTGTGGGTCGTGTCCCACCAGTACTCGCTCAAGGCTACGTACAAAAACCTCGCCCTCTACATAAAAGCCACCGCAGCTACTGCGCTGATGAATCCAGCCAAACCGAAGTCAACCACAAGCTGCCGTGGACTCCTCTCTCCGTCCCGAGCCTCGTTCGGGAATATCTTCCACAGCGCTCGAAATGCCTCGAAGGCTCCCCGGGTCTCTTCAAGTTGTGAACGTCAACTGTCCCTCACCCCTGCAGGTTAACACGACAAGAATACGTTAATACAGAAGCGACATCAACAGAGTGCACGAACACATGTCAAAATGATGCAACGCAAATATAGTTCTCATTTTCCTAAAATATTTCCATCCCGGTTGAAGTATTAACGGTCCAAAATTCCAAAAGTTCAAAACATTTCGAAAACTCCGTCGAATTCGGAACTTTCAAAACATTTCAAAAACTCCGTCGAATCCGAAACTTTCAAAACATTTCGAAAACTCCGTCAAATTCGGAACTTTCAAAACATTTCAAAAACTCCGTCGAATTCGGAACTTTCAAAACATTTCGAAAACTCCGTCGAATCCGGAACTTTCAAAACATTTCAAAAACTCCGTCGAATTCGGAACTTTCAAATCATTTCGAACATTTCGAAAAAAATTACTCCATCCTGAATTAAATTTACTTTAATTTCGGAAAACACATCTAGACATGGAATTTTACAACCAAAATTTTTATGTCATCTACCCATAGTGTCAATTGAACTACACTCTAGTCAATTTCGACAAAGGCGCATAGCAAAGTCAAAAGCCCCGATTCGGGCACCAAGAACCCTAACTCATTTCTAGTCAAATTCCTAACATTTAAAAATTGCACATTCTTAAATGTCTTTCGATCCCTCCTTTGGATTTGTGAGTGTCCCGAGCCGGATAGAACTCGGCCGGATTCAAAGGAAGAACGGTGGTTCGAATGGTCCGCACCAACCTCGTTCTTTTGTTATCGGTCCTCCCATGACGAGCCATTGGTCCCAAATCGGCCTCCATGTTGATTTTCCCTTGGAAATTTGAGCAAAACTCACAAAATGGGGGTGATTTTTCTTCTCTCCTTTCTCTCTTCCTCGCTTGGAAAAATGGAGAAATGACCAGTTTTGCGTCGGCCTTGGCGCTGAAATGAACCTGGTCAAATTCAGGTTGAGTCCAGCCGGACTCTTTTTGCAGCTGAAAAGATTCCTTGCCAATTTGGCCCCTCAACTTCTCGCAGTTTCAATTTTACCCCTTTTGGTCCCCAAAAGTGTAAAATTTCCCCCAAGTTAGACCTTTCTAACACCCCCTCCCCTGAGTTCAAGCCCAGTTAGTTTTAACTAATGCTCGTCTCCAGACGTTAAATTCCCAGTTAGTTTTCACTAACGCTCGTCTCCAGACGTTAAATTCCCAGTTAGTTTTCACTAACGCCTCGTCTCCAGACGTTAAATTCCCAGTTAGTTTTCACTAACGCTCATCTCCAGACGTTAAATTCCCAGTTAGTTTTCACTAACACTCATCTCTAGACGTTAAATTCCCAGTTAGTTTTTACTAACGCTCGTATCCAGACGTTAAATTCCCAGTTAGTTTTCACTAACGCTCGTCTCCAGACGTTAAATTCCCAGTTAGTTTTCACTAACGCCTCATCTCCAAACATTAAATTCCCAGTTAGTTTTCACTAACGTTCGTCTCCAGACGTTAAATTCCCAGTTAGTTTTCACTAACGCTCGTCTCCAGACGTTAAATTCCCAGTTAGTTTTCACTAACGCTTCGTCTCCAGACGTTACATCCCAAGTCGACGTTTGACATTCAAACGCTCACTTCCGTCTCAAACCGACGTTTGACATTCAAATGCTCAGTCCTATCCTCGGACATCAAATCACAATTCCGTCTCCTGACGTCAAAATTCCCATTGGTTTTCACCAACATTTACTTCCCCGGCCGCCAGTTCAGCCCGATCGTCCCAATTTAGCGGCCATCAAGGTAAGCCCGCATAACAATCCCTCTTTGGCCATCGCCGTAAGCCCGAACATTCCTCCCCAGCAGGATCCTAAGACCATCCGTCTAAGAAGAAACGTCAATCAACCCCTTCTGTTCCTAACTGACCCCGTTAGAACTCTGAACGCTTTTCCCCAGCAATGTGTCAGTCTCTCCCGAGACCACATCCCGTTCCTAACCCCGTCGTTAGAACGTCAATCCTTCCGTGTTGTTAATAACGCCAGTTTAACACAACCAGTCCCGTAATTTCCACCCTATCCCCAGCGGATGAACCTGGCAGTCATTATAAGTCCAGCACATAAGGCACGAACGCCTTCATCTCAGAATAAATGCATCCTCGCAACTTCGGTCTGAGGCGCCACACGCCCTCGTATGTTTCAGCAATCCCGGTCTTAGGCGCCACACGCCCTCGAATGTTTCAGCAATCCTGGTCTGAGGCACCACACGCCCTCGAAGGCTTCAAAAATCCCAGGTTCAGACGCCTCACAATAGTCTCCATCCAGGTTCAGACGCCTCACAATAGTCTCCATCCAGGTTTAGGTACCTTGCAATGGTCTCATTCAGGTTTGACGCCTCCCAACAATCTCGCTCAGGTCAAGGTCCCCACGCGCGGCCCTTGCACCTACGAACTACGATCGGCTTGATTCCCACTCGGGATATGTAGGAATCCTTTTGCTAAGGGTCTAGCCAGCTGACCGCCCAGGTCTTTCAAAGTAAGGCATCCCCCGATTTGGATCCTTATCTTTTTTCAACGAGCCCACTTCCTCCGAAAGTGACGTCGCTGAGGGGCTAATTGTAAGTACCCAAATCCGGATCGCCAAAATTCATTAAAAGTTAACTGGAATCCGTTAACTGGCCCGCTCCAGGTTAACCGAAACCCGTTAAGCTCCCCGTTCTCAAGCCAACGAGACGTCTCGGGACTGCCCCGTGCATCCCAACGTCGAAGCGTACTCAACACACGTCGTCGCACGTAAAAGTACAGCTTTCCCTGAAAAATGTACTTTCCGGCACTTTTCGGGGGCATTTCGGACATTTTTCGGACATTTATTTAAAAAACGGACAAAACCGGGGATAATGACATGATATCCCATGAACCTGGTGAGTCACAGGACACGTGGCACGCATGCCATAGCTTCCTCGTCAACATCAATCAAAAATCAGTGTGAAAAAACTAAAATACCCCTGGTATACAGTCCAAGTCCGGTCGGACTCTTTTGCAGACAATCCAGAATTGCTAGTAAGCACCTCCAATTTCCAAAGTTTCACAAAACCCCCTGGTTTTCAGCCTAAGTCCGTCCGGACTCTTTCACAAATTTCACCTATAAATACAGACCTCTGTCAATTATTTTAATAACAACAAATTCACTCCATTTTCACCTCAAGCCACGGCCCAAACTGGTTTCACCCTTCCCCGAGCCCCATTTTGCCTCGATTTGCGTGAAAACTCCTCGTTTCAACCAAAAATGAACCAAAACACCTCGAAACACCATTCTAAACACCCTTTCGTATCCCGTATACGCCCACCGAGCCAAAGGAGCTGACCCTAGCCATAGGTAGCGCTCTCTCTCCCTAAACTCTCGTTCCATCTCGGTTTATGCGCCATTCGCTACAACCATTTCGGACGAACGTTGTTAAAATGCAGACGTCACCGTCTAACGGGGTCCGATACATTTTAGTCCCTGATCCTCTTCTCTTCCCGTAAGAGAAGTAATCTTGGGTTAAAACGGCGTTCCGGCCCCGTTCCATTTACTTTTATGTCATTTACAATTCCAGATCGTTTGATCCGTCGAACGTCATTTACTTTCATGTCATTTACAATTCCGGATCGTTTGATCCGTCGATCGTTATTTACTTTTACGCAACTTTACAATTCTGAGCTGTTTGGCTCGTCGATCGTACTTTACAATTCCGGATCGTTTGATTCCGTCGATATCGCACTTTAAATACTGTCATTTTACAAGTCCGAGCCGTTTGGATCGTAATAGTATTTACTTATCAAAAGTCCGAGTCGCAAAACTATTCGTTGATTGCATATTATTTAATGCCTTTTTCCCGTAAAATCGCTAACAATGTAATGCCCGGTTCAAAACCGGAGTTCGACCTTCGAAATCTCTTTCAAAAAATGCGCGAAATGACGTTTGGCATCCAAACGCTCATCTTCAAACTTAAAAGCCGACTTTTGACACTCAAAATCATTTAATGCTTTTTTCCCGTAAAATCGCTAACAATGACACGCCCGGTTCAAAATCGGAGTTCGACCTTCGAACTCTCTTTAAAAAACGCGCGAAATAACTTTTGGCATCCAAACGATCATCTTCAAACTCAAAATCCGACGTTTGACATTCAAACGCGCTTTTCTTTAAAGTCAACATTTGACACTTAAGTTAAACAGTTAAAATCAGCATTCACGCCACTTTTCCTAAAACTTCCAAAACCGACGTTTGTCATTCAAATGCTCGCCTTTTCAAACAAAATCACATAATTAACGTTTGACATTCAAACCAAGATTAAGCTTGTCATTCAAGCCCCCATTTCAAAATGCAAACACACACACACACACGCACACATTTTCGAGAAAGGTAGAAAGACTCGTCATACGAGGCATTTCGGGTGATCTCAAAATACTCTTCCCGAAACGTAACGTAACCTCCGAACCTAACAATCTCTGGTACTCAAAAAGCCTTTTCCTCATTTTTGCTACCAATAAAAATGACACCCTGTTTCCAAAGCTTTTTCCTAAGTTTTTGCTACCAATAAAAATGACACCATTTTTCACTAAAGCCGTTTTTCAACGTTTGGGCTCAAAATACAAAAATCGGGTGGCGACTCCTCTCCTTCCCGAAAGCGAGGTCTCAGACACCAACACCCCGCGAAAGACAACCGCCTTTTCGCTGCGTGCGAAAATCCGGGTAATTTCAACTGGCCAAGAATCCAGTACAACCACGAAACAATAATTTTCTAGCTTTCACATAAGAAATAACATGAATAGTCCCAATCGAAGGAATAGCCTCAAAAACAAACTTAGGCATATTTGGGACTGAAAAAGTAACAACCTTCTTATGACAATCGACTAAAGCATGATATTTGCTTAGCCAATCCATACCCAAAATAACATCAAAATCATGCATAGGTAACACTACCAAATCAGTAGGTAACACATGATCACATATATACACATCACAGGCACGTAACACCTCATCGGTTACCAAACACTCTCCCATAGGAGTTGATACTTCTAGCACATAAGACATAGACTCAACAGAAACATGCAATTACAATGCAAAATGCATGGACACATAAGAATGCGATGAGCCAGTGTCTATAAGTGTGCGTGCTCTCATACTTGCTATAAAAATAGTACCTCCGATGACGGTGGAGGAATCTGCCGCTTGCTGTTGATTCACCGCAAAGACCCGACCCTGAACCTTAGGCCTCCCTGAAGCATCCCTCTTCTACCCTTAAGAAGTCCCTGCACCACTCCCGGATGGTTGCTTCCTTGGCATTGGACACTCCTTCTGAAAATGCCCCAACTGTCCACAATTCAAACATTTGCCATGTTTCTTCCAACAATGCTCCTCTATATGCCCCTCCTTCTGACAATGATTACAAACCTTCTTATTTTGATTCTCTGGAGTATAACCTTGCCTTCTCACACTTGATGAACTCTGCGGCTGTCCTTGAACTATGATGTCATTCCTTGACCTCCTCGATTGTCTCGGCTTTGTTGTTGGGATCTACTTTGTCCTCCTTGCCTTCCCGTACTTACCACTTCAGTTTTCCTCTTATGTTCTTCAATATCATGCTCCACATGGTAAGCATGATCCATGGCATCTTGAAAATCTTGGAACTTGTGGGACACTAACTGCGTCCGAATCACTGTCTTCAATCCCCGAACGAATCTCATGGACTTTCTCTCCTCGGTTGCCACCAAATGAGTGCAATATCTAGATAGATCTGTGAACTTGGCCACATACTGAGCCACTGTCATAAAATTTTGCTCCAAACTAAGAAACTCCATCTCTTTCTTGTCTTGATCCATAGTCGGAACGAAATGCTCCTTGAACTTCCTTAGAAAATTCTCCCAAGTGTACGGAACATGAGCCTCATCCCAACTTACCTATAAAGTTCTCCACCAATGCTCCGCCGCACCAGAAAACTTGTAGTCAGCAAATCTAAATCGTTCATCCTCGGTACATCTCAACACATCAAAGATTTTCTCCATGGCTTCAATCCATCTCTCAGCCTTTGACACATCCGGATCACCAGCATAACTAATAGGTTTCAACTTCAAGAACTGATCCAATCCAACCTTTCGCGCTGCCTGCTCTCCTTGTTGTCTTTGATCATTCATGGCCTTCATGGCTACCTCTAACATTCCTTGGAACATATCTCGGGTCTCCTCTCTAACATTTCCGTGGCCTAAAGGTCCGGTCGGATCACCTTCTGCTCCTACCATAATGATTTAGTACCTGCATAAACATTTAACGTCACTCACTCAATCCATACCACCCTCCTAGGTCACGTAGTCACTCTAGACTATCTAAACCTAAGGCTTTGATACCAACTGACGCACCTCGAACCCTGGTCCTACTTGGCCCCACACACGGGACACGCTCTGAAGACGCCTTTATTTTAAAAACTTTTCGAAATGTCCTTTCAAAATTTGCCAATTACAAAACCGTTTAACTTTAAGAAACTTTCATCAACATTCCAAATAAAGTTAAAACATTTAACTTTAATCCAACTTAACTTTACAAACCAACATACCACTCCTTTACAAACCAAGGAAACATAGTTCCAAAATGTAAAATATTTACAATCCTTAAAGAGTTGCAAAATACAGACCACATATCAATACTCAGAATACTACCCCAAGGTTATACATTTACATAATGTAACCTTACAAAATACCTTTCTCAAAATACAATCCCAACTATACGTCCTCTCGGCGATCAACGTGTCCTAGCCCCTGGCTCGCCTCTATCTAAGAAAGCAATAAAAGGAAAGGGTGAGATAAATCTCAGCAAGTTATTATATATGCAACAAGATGATATACAATCACATTATGAAAGCATATAATATCAAACTCATCATATATATATCACATTCTTTTCAACACAAAGAAAGATATATATAATAACACATAAGTGCAATAATGTAACACTTAAAAGGATACTGAGCCAAGGTTTAATCCTCAAAATGATATCACAATCCGAGCAGCATCCACAGCTGAAGAAGCGGTTCCAGAACCCAATCACAATATCAATAATACGCGTGAAAATGACACAAAGTCATACCCCAATGTGCAACTAGACTACACCCTAAAAAGGGGAGTTAGCTTACTACCCAAACCATGGCCAATGGTAGGGAAAAAGGGACCTAGTGTATGGATTATAACGAACTCGGCTCGGGTGCCATTATAATCCCATAACACTGCCCAATAATCAAGCACCATCTGGACTTGAAATAGAAGCACAATATTAAATACTTGCTTACAACAACTGATGATTCCAAAGTAGGGAACCATACCAATAAAGAATATCAAAATGATAGCAAGATGATAACAAGTATCCATCAAAAGTAGCACAAAGGCTAAACAATCCTTGAACAATTCCATTCAACTTAGGATTCCAAAGTAGGGAACCCTAATCAAGCACATCATAAAGACGTCAAACAAATCCAAAAGGTGCAACACATAAGGTCTACACACTTATAATAACCATTCAAGGATGTATCATCAATCATATAAGGTTATTAAACAAGTTAGGTTCAATGGAAATCAATGGTTCCAACCTACTTTAACCAAATATTTAACCATCTTCCAATTATCACAATTGGTATGTAAATACATCCTTTTGTAGCTCATATGTTGTACTTTGATTATAATGTTCAAATGGTTGAAATATATGTTATATAGTTGGACCTACATTGCTTTGAAAACAACTCAGCAAAACTGGGCAAGACACGACTCGTGCCCCAGGTCATGACTCGTGACCCTTTAACACACAGCCTGATACAGTCGTCCACCCAAGGCATGACCTATCACGAATGCATGGCATGACTCATGCCAGAGGGCACGACTCGTGCCATATGTAGAATTCAGCACATCAGCTGAAACTTCAGCAAACTCAAATGAGACATTTACAAGTCCATTTTTCCAACTTAACAACAATACCAAAACACCAACTTCAGTATATCCCAATCAAAATGACCTCAAACATTTCCCAAGTTAGCCAAAGCCATTTTTACCATTTCCAACCCAAGAAAATTGATCAAAAATCACATGCAACCATTAAACAACAACAACATCCATTTTAACACTAAATGAGCATGCAATTCAAGGAAAAATATAATAACTTACTTGAAAATAATATTAAAAATTGAAACTTCAATCGAATGAAAATGACCCCCCTCTTCTCCCGAACACAAAGAAACGAACGGATCGCCGAACGGATTTTTCTAAAATATTTTGGAGATTTTTAAGTTGGAAAATAGGTTTTGGAATTTTGGACCAAGGAGATGAGTTGAGAAAGGGTTTTGTTTAAATGATGAAGCTTCTTCAAATCATAAGGATAAACATTTATCATTTACACTAAGGCTCCTCCATGAACTTAGTACTACAATTAGATGACTTAAATTCCTACATTTATACTTAAGCACCTCATGGATTATAATAAGTTATAATAATTTCAACAATTACCATTTTAACTACACCACTCCTAATATTTTCAATAAGACATTAAATAATTATTTTCAATTTATTAATATATTTAAAATATCATATAAGTTATAAAAAGTTAAACTACCACAAAATTGCCACAAATAACATGCAAAACATATGAATGAATGCAATGCACTCCAAATTACTAGCTCACACATTTAGCAAATAATGCCTAGGATTAGGGTCGTGATAATGAACCCTTGGCTGTTGTGCAGAGAAGAAATCTCAAGGCCAAATGAATCCAGGTTGCTACATCTCGTGTTACCATTAAACAAGTAACACCTAAGGTAACATCTGCTCCTACTCGTGTCTCTTCCAAATTACTTAAGAATAGTGCTAGATTCTTATATCTTTCTGAAACTTCTGAAAATGAACTTGAGAGAAGCTTTGATGATGATGATGCTTTTCTAAAACCTTTCTTTGCGTAGGAATTTTACAAAAAGGAAAATATGGAATTTTGGCTTAAGCATTCAAGTAAGAATATTTCTAAAGAGAAACACATTGACGAGGTAGATTTGAAAAAGCATGGGGTGTTTCAGTTTTTGGAAAATAGAATGTTCTTGAAATCAAAGTTGTATCCCACAAATTTGTTGAGAGTGTGGTGAGGAACTTCTTTGCCAATCTACATCCTAATTTAGATAATGAGAGTTCAAATCAACAATGTAGAGTGTTTGTGAGTAGGATTTATTATTTTACTCCTACTTTAATTAACAAAGTTCTAGGCTTGCACAACCATGATAATGATAGTGTCTATTCACATAGGGATGTGATTGCTAAATTTATCTTCAACAATGTGGTGCAAGAGTGGCCTTCCAAACCTAATGAACACTTCCTCGCCTCACGCCTTACCTCTGTCTGCTCTGTTTTGCACAAAATATGCATCAACAATTGGCTTACCACTACAAATGAGCAATATGTTACTCTAGAGCAAGCTAGAGTTTTGTATAAATTGGGGAAGAAACAAAGGTTGAACCTTGGGAGATTGGTGTTTAAAAACTTGGCTTCGTGGGGTAGGAAGGGCAAAAGTGCATTTTCCCTTATCTTTCTTTGATTTTCCAAGTGTTGTTGTCCCAATACCTTCCTATAGAGGCTTCAAATGCATACACCACTGGACTAGACTATTATATGGTTGATCCTCAATTAAACAAAAGGGGTATAAGGTATACAGGTAATCTTCTGTGGGACAAGTCTAAAGATGTTGAGACCAGTGTTGTGCTAACAAGGAAAGGTTAAACTTCTGGTGTTCTTCCTAATGTTACTCCAGTTGACTTCTCGGGTACAGATGCAGCTAGTGTGCTAGCAAATGTGTTTACTCTGTTGGGTAACACTTCTCCAACAATTTCCAAATCTACTGTTCTTAGCTTTCTGCATAAACAGGTGGCCACTATTGGGGAGTTGGTTAATGGATAGACTAAGCTCAAGGATGATACTATAGAATTCATCAATGAAATTTTTTCCTAAACAGGGGGAGATAGTGTTGGTGCTGGTCCAAGTGTTGCTGCTAATGTTACTACAGGTGTTACCGAGGATGCTGGAGAGGAAGAAGAGAAAGAAGAAGAAGTGGAGGATGAAGATGAAGGTTGATGTTGCCATGTTTTGGTTATTGCCTTTCATGGTTGAAGTTGAACAATTTCTCATTTTGTGGTTTGTTAAACAATTCGTGTTTTGTTGTTTTTAAACTCTTGATTTGTTTAAAACTAAATACTCTAGGTGGTGGTTTTGTTTGTTTGTATAATGTTTTATGGTTTTTGATAAACTATGGTTTATTGCTAGTTTTTAAAACTTGGTTTTTAACCAATTTGTTTTAAATAATTAGTTTCTTTAGATAAACCTTGGTTTTTGGTTGACTTCATGATTAAGGGGGAGTTAATCTTTGAGTAGATGCTTAGTTATATTGTTTGTTGCTAACAAAGTTTTGCAGGTATCAGCACTTAGGAGTTTGTGGAAGAAATGCACAACTAAGGGGGAGATTGTTAGTTTAAACTTGTGTGTTACCACAAGTGCTATCACTGAACCTCATGTGTTACCCAATGTACTACACGACGAGGAATTTTTAAATAGTTGCACATTTCTTTTCATAAATAATTTTATCCTAATGCGTATATATTATCTGCAATATATGTATTTGTAAGTCAAAATTTTAGGCTAAACTAAGTTGGATTGAAGAGCTAGAAAAGTGGAATTGGTTGAAAAAAAAGTTACGCATAAATGGCAATTTATGCATAACTTTGTGATGGAGAATTTCTCCCTCTTATAATAAATACATCGCAAGTGCACGAGTGATCGGCGTAGTAATATGCACTAAGCAAGTGTCGAATCCACATAGACAAGTGTTGTGGGTATTTTTCAACATGGTGACATCTTCAGTTGATCCTGCATATCAAGATGTCATTACTCTGTAAGTATTGTTTTAATATTTACTTATTCAATATTTCCTAATATTCTTATTCTTATTTTTCAGTAATTAAGAGAGGAATGCGGGATATTCTCCAGCACGTTCAACAGACCTTCAACAGATAGGGCGACTTAGTCTCACGGAGGTTGAAAGGATAAGCCAAAATCTCGAGATTGTAGGAACCGTATTAACTGCTTCATATTTACTTGTATTTAAGGGGAAATGGAGACGGGACATACACTAAGGCTCACACGCACACACTCTACACACAAGCTCTTGTAATCCTCTCCATTATCTTTCAAAGTTGTATTTGTGATCATTATAGTGAAACTTTTAAGGTTGGAGACCTAACTCCCGGGGTTTTTTCCAAAGAGGTTGTCACCTCTAAGGTTTTCCTCGTTAACAAATCGTGGTGTCATTATCTCTTTATCGTGCTTTTGTTCCATATAGTCGAATTCCACAGTCCCCTCCTTATTGTCCAATCCACAATCTATCAGTTGCAGTTTCAAGGCTACCAACAATGAAGCAGAGTATGAGGCACTAATTGCAGGTTTAACTGCAGCCCAGGACTTAGATGTCAAGCATATCCGGGTGTTCATGGATTCCTTGCTAATTGTTAACCACTACAACGGGTCCTACGTAGCAAAAAATGCTAAGATGACGACATATTTGGAAATCGTAAAAATTCTTTCGGCCAAATTCAAATCATTTTCCTTGGAACAAATCCCACGAGAAGAAAATTCTCAAGCAGATGCTCTGGCAAACTTGGGTTCAGCCTTCAAAAGTATTTCACAAACTAGTATCCCAATTGTGCATGTTGACATCCCAGCAATTGATCATCTTGAGATGTTCGCTCTAGATGTCGATATACCTTCCTCTCCATCAGCAATTTCTTGGACAGCTACTATTATCAAGTATCTCTTAGATGATACGATCCCAGCTGAGGAGAAAAATGCTAGATCATTCAGGGTAAGAGTTTCTAAATATTTACTTATCGATAACCTCTTGTTTAGAAAATCTGCTGCAGGTCACTACTTAAGATGTCTAGAAGCAGATAGAGCCCATCAGGTTCTCAAGGAGCTGCACGAAGGAGATTGTGGAAATCATACCGGGGGCAGAAGTCTACATACTAAGGCTCTTAGAATGGGCTATTTTTGGCCCACAGTGAGAAAAGACGCTGTTGACTACGCAAAGAAATGTGATTCCTGTCAACGACATGGGGACATCCTGCACCAGCCAGCTGAACTGCTACATCCTATCCTGTCGCCATGGCCTTTTATGGTTTGGGGAATGGACATAGTAGGAAAATTGCCCAGGGCACCAGGTGGAAGAGTATTTCTATTGGCTATGACAGACTACTTTTCTAAATGGGTAGAAGCTGAGGCATACGTGCAAGTCCGTGACAAAGAAGTTATATCTTTTATCAAAAGAAACATATTCAGCCGATTTGGAATACCATCAGAGATAATTTGTGACAACGGCTCTCAATTCATTAGCAAGAGAACCCAAGATTTCTTGACATCTTGGGGTGTCAAGATGGTGACATCTTCGCCTGTTCACCCTCAAGCCAATGGACAGGCAGAGTCTAGCAACAAAATAATCATAAGCAACTTAAAAAGAGACTCGAACCAAAAGAAAGGATGATGGGCGTAAGAGTTACCAATGGTTCTATGGGGCCGACAGACGACATCTAAGAATGCTACCGGTCAAACCCCTATTCACTTGTATTTGGAACCGAATCAGCTTATTCCAGCAGAAGTCCTTGTACCTATGGCAAGATACGGTTTGTTGACATCCGAACATAATAAAGACATCTTGATACATGACCTAGATACCGTGGACGAACCGAGGACATGGCCAAAGTTCGCATGGCAAAGATATCAACAAAGGGTAGCCAGATCCTACAACAAAAATGTAAGGATTAGAAGGTTTCAAGTAGGAGACTTAGTCCTACGAAAGGCATTCCAAAATACCAAGGAGCCCAATGCAGGCAAGCTCGCCCCAAAATGGGAAGGACCCTACCTAATAGATGCACAAGCCGGGAAAGGAGCATATCGCCTGGCAACCTTGGATGGCCAAATGATACCGCGAAGTTGGAACGCCATTCATCTTAAAAGGTATTACGTTTAAACAAAATTCCCCATGAACTCATCTTTCCAGGTATGGATCGTCTTTTAATTCGTTGCAACCTTTCTTTTTTCCTATGCACCTTTTTAATTCTTTACAAATTAAGATGTCACTAACGTACTTTGTGGAGAGACGTCAACCTTAGTTGGCGTCCGTTTTAACATGTTTCTGTCTTATGAGGTATTGACATATTTACATGGGGACATGTCGAATGCGCGCAAAGAACAACGTTTTCTCCTCCGTTAGAGACTGGCCATCTCTTCTCAAGTAAAGGTACACAATCCCTTCTAAGGTTTAAAGAGTTAATTACCTCTTTCTTAAGATATTAGGTTACCACACCTTCGCCTGGAGCGCAAGTTATCTCTCTAATTGAGGTGTGGGGTGGGCCTATATGGGTAAACTCATATAGCTTACCCATTCCCACTCAGTTGGATGATTGATCTTACGTATTATTCTTATGGTTATGACATATACGTGTCATCTGAAGTATCTACGGTTTATGGCATATACGTGTCATCTTAAGTACCTACCGTTTTGGCATACTATCATGTCACCTTATGAGCATAACAAAAAATCTAATCCAAAAAGAAACAAGCCTTGACATGCTTGAAAACTACTAAACGTTAACCAGATTAAAGTAACCATAAAATATCCAAGCTACCAACAATAAAAGTGCAAAAGTGTTGGACCAACCCAACACGTAAAAAAGATTGTCTTTGGTCCTTATGGACCCATTACATAACCAAACGAAAATAAAAATTGTTTCAAGGGATTCCACCCCAGTAACATCATCAAAAGACCAAGAGCAAAGTTCTTTTACCTTCTTTTTTAGGTGGCTTCTGCCGCAGGTGTTGCATTTGGGTTCACTTCTCCAACTACGGGTATATCCTTAACGATCGCTTCATACGGACTTGACGACACCTCGCCTTCATCCGTCACCTCACCTGTCAATTTAAACAAATAGGCACATTCCCTATTGATATCCCAAGTATCAGCCTTCCCTTCCTGATACTCCTTCATCATTTTTACCTTGCATTGAGAGACAGTTTTTGCCGCAGCCAGTTTGCAGGAATTCTTCACGTCTGCTATCTCTTTGTTATGATCATCCTCATTTTTCGCTAAGCTATTCAGTAAATCCTTTACCGTTTGCTCTTGCTCTGCCAGCAACTTAGCTTGTTGCTCTAAGGTTTTCTCGTGCTCTTTTATCTTATTCTCCAACATTGTTTTCTCTTTCTTGACCAAAGCAATATCCGCCTTGGATTTCTTCTTCAATATCTCCGTTTCCTTTACCAGACCTTCCAAAAGTCCTACTGCCTGTAAAATAATGCACTCGATATCAAAAGGTCTTATAAAACTTTGGAAACAGTACAAACCCATTTAATATTATCTTACCCCAGTTGTGAAACTCGTACATTTCTTTTTAAAATCTCCTACGGACATTTCTTCAAAAGTATCTTCAACTTCAACCACCTCCTCTTGAATCGCTTTTCTCTTCCTTACCCTAGAGCCAATACCTATGCTCTCATCCGGCACAGGAATCTTCTTAGGGACAGGTGGAGGTTTCATTTCAATCTTAACAACAGGCTCAGTGAACATAGCCTCAATATCATCAAGGTCAAAGTCAGATCCTGAAACTACCGGTTTGGAGACTGCATGGACATATAGATATTGTCAACAAAGAATAACGCATCAAATTGATAACAATTAGCAAAGGTAAAGAGACACTATGCTTACCGGTGGACATAATTGCAGAAGTAGAGGCCTTTAGGTCTTCCGGGATAGTCGAAGATGCTTCCAACAAACCCTTAGGAGATCTCTTATCTGGAGGGAGCCCGAAAAATTCTTCAATCTTGGTTAGAGTGTCTTCAGCAGGTGGAAGCAATTCTCCCCAATCGATATCTGCATAAAAGCAAGAACAATTACAATTCAGTTTGTCTCAAGAGCAGGAAGTCACAAAAGTAAGAATTTAAGTACCTCCCTTGTTCCATTGGCTCGATATCTCATCCTTTTCTCCAATAGACGTCCTATCAACAAAGAAAAATCTATTCTTCCATCCCCTATCATTGGAAGATGTGGTGCTCATCAAGGAACTTCTACCTGACCTCTTTTTAAAAAGGTATCTTTTGGAACCAAAGGGTTGAAGGTCGTACGAATATGCGATTTCATGGAGCCCTAGGTTTAGTCCATTTTCTCGATTCATTTTAATGACAAAAGCAAAAACTCGCCAAGCCATCGGCATCAGTTGAGCATAAGCGAGTTGGGTTTTTTGGAAGAACTCAGAAACCAACAAAGGAAAAGGGTAGCTGAACCCTAGAAGAAAAGGATACTCAAAGAAACAGATCCATTTGCGGGAAACATAATCAGACCTAAGCTTCACGGAAAAAGGATGAAAAATTGTACCATTTGGGAAGTAGCATTGTTGTTTCATGGACTCTATTTGGGAATCACTAAATAAGCAAGTCTCTTCGTCTGGTTTTGCAAGAAGGTTTTCGCAAACGAAGTCATCGAGACTAATTTCTTTGGGGCCTTGTGGGGTTGGGACACTCTTGGTTTTGGTCGAGGACCACCTGGTCCTACCCATGGTTGACAGAGCAAAAGGAGAAAAATAAGCAAAGGAAGAAGGTGAGAAACGGAGAAGTTTTACCTTGAAGATGAACGGCGCCGTAGGCCAATGGAGGTGAAAAAGAAGATTTGAGAAGTCTAAATGATCTTACCAAGCGGTTATTAAAAAGAAAAAGGATTCTTTTTCAAAAAAGTTACTTTCCAGACCCTTCTCCCCAACCGTCCATTTGACGCCACGTATTCCTAAAAACATCCCATCAGGCAGAGCGTGCAGTTGAACAATTAATTCGAAAGAAAAACATTTTGCCTCTTCAGTTGCCAGTATAGTCAAATGTTTTTGGGGACAAATTGTAGTGGGTATTTTTCAACATGGTGACATCTTCAGTTGATCCTGCATATCAAGATGTCATTACTCTGTAAGTATTGTTTTAATATTTACTTATTCAATATTTCCTAATATTCTTATTCTTATTTTTCAGTAATTAAGAGAGGAATGCGGGATATTCTCCAGTACGTTCAACAGACCTTCAACAGATAGGGCGACTTAGTCTCACGGAGGTTGAAAGGATAAGCCAAAATCCCGAGATTGTAGGAACCGTATTAACTGCTTCATATTTACTTGTATTTAAGGGGAAATGGAGACGGGACATACACTAAGGCTCACACGCACACACTCTACACACAAGCTCTTGTAATCCTCTCCATTATCTTCCAAAGTTGTATTTGTGATCATTATAGTGAAACTTTTAAGGTTGGAGACCTAACTCCCGGGGTTTTTTCCAAAGAGGTTGTCACCTCTAAGGTTTTCCTCGTTAACAAATCGTGGTGTCATTATCTCTTTATCGTGCTTTTGTTCCATATAGTCGAATTCCACAGTCCCCTCCTTATTGTCCAATCCACACACTAATCAAAGTTAAGATTCTACTCTATTGTTTTTTCTACCAAAACAACAAGTGTGACAAACAAGTAAATAAAAGCAGTGTAAAAGTAACCAAAAGGGGTCTTGTTTTGAATTGGTTATTAATTTAAATTGCATAAATAAAATAACATAAATAAATAAACTAAGAATTAATCAAATTATGAGACGGATTCACAGATTGGATTTCACTCTACCATCATTCTATGCATATTTTTATCTAGTAAAAACATCAATTCACTTCTAGGGTTCCTTCGCTATTGTTTAAGATTGAGACGGTTTAGTGTGCAATTTGCAATCCTATTATTTCTTTTCTAATTATAAATTTCTCAAGGTCAAGATAATTAAATCAAGAAAATCATGGAGATCCTAAGAACATGTGAACCTAAATTATTAGCATTCAGTTACGTCATCAAATAGATTTATTCGACAAGAAGTGGTCAATGTATTAATTACCCAAATTAATGGCGCATTTAATACCCAATTGCTAAAAGGCCAATTATATCTAAACATACAATTGTAATCCCTAAAACATGGAGTGGAAGAATGCTTGAAGAACTAGAATTAAACTAAATTGAAAGAATTAAATCAATTGCATAAAAATTCGGTAGAGATCCAACCAACCTATGAACTAATAAATTAGCTACTCATAATTTAAATAAAACAATTACAAGAATAAAATAAATAAAACCTGAATTAATCTTGAATCTTTCTTGTAGCCGTCGAGAGTATAAAAGAATGAGAGATAAAAATCATAAAACCTAATGTAGAGTATTTATACGGGACGAAGGAACAAGCTGCAAAATTGGGCCAAGAGGGCACAAATCTGAATAAGGAATGGGCTTGGAACCGGCTGGAGTTAGAAGTGCAGCGGCAGCCCTAATAACGCGCCATTGAACAGAGAATTTGGCGTGAATAGCATTGGAATTTGGGTGTGCTGACTTCTTCATTTTGTTTTTCACCTTTTCCAATTTAGTCACTCCATTCCTTTATTTCTTTCTTTCAAGTCCCATATCTCTTTAAGTCTTCCGTTATTCTCGATCCCACTTTTGCTCCTTTTCAACTCTAAATTCAATCTTTTTCTCTCTTTTCATGTTCTAACAAAAACACTAAAAATACAATTTAAATAACAAAATAACTCAAGAAATTAAGCATCAAATAAGCTTAGAAATACTTAATGAAGATGTGTTAAAACACATCCATCAAATACCCACAAACTTATTTTTGCTCGTCCTCGAGTAAAACAACTAAATTATACTAAAAACAAATTAAAACTAGAACAAAATTAAAAAAAACTACTCTAATCTACTCTACCCGATAATTAACTATGTCCCCACATTTTTGTATTTCCCACAATTGCTTCAGTCATAAATTACCACAAACAGCATGATACAAATACATTCATCTATACAAGCATCAATATACATTCCCATTAATTTTACTATTTTGCTTAATCATTATAATCATTCGATAAATCTCTATGTGTGTGTGTGAATATTAACTCTCCCTTCGTTTTCAAACATGGTCTATTTTTATAAAGCTAAATACACCAATCATCATTTATTTCATTGAATTTGTCTAACAAATAGAAACACTTCTAAAAAGCAAATTATGAGTACTCCCTTGATCTTTTCCACTTTAATGAACATTGACACCCCCAAACTTAATCATTTAAGCACTCTATTTTAAAGATCATCTACTGTTCAAGTAGGGTACACTGTAGCAGCGATCTTCATGCCCCTAATACTAAGTAAAGATTTATTATCTTTTACTCCTATTTGGCAAGGAAGCATCATCGCAGCGAACGTCGTGCCCCGAGTTACTTTAGGAGTATTTTCTTATTGGGTTGGGAGTTAGCCACTTCGGTATCGAGCTTGGTACAGGACCATCACGGTGGTAAAGCTCTTCCTCCACAATTCTACTGCAAACCCAGAAATCTGGTTAAGCTAGAATAGCCCCTATCCAACTAATCTACATGTCTAGAGGTATCACCGAGTATCGGTTGAATTGCCATTGCTCCCATTCCCCTTTTATAATTTCACTTTCAATTTAAATAAGATAACCAGGGGGTGTCACATCACAATATTCCATATACATCTAAGGAGTACCCATATTTTGATTTTCATGATGTTACTATTTAGTAAACAAATTCATTAACTTAAAAGATGACGATGTACTATAAACTTGATAAAAGAGATCAAAATCATCAACTAAGGGAGAAATACATGAGTGCACTAATTTTTAGAGATTTACGACAAAATTATAATCTTTAAGCAACATATCAAAATTAATCTAACATATACTAAGACTTGCATAAATCACTTATAGCACCACAGTATCCTAATTAGCAATTTCTAAAGGTCACATGCAATTATGGGAATAGAAAGAATGTTAACAAAAACTTTTACCACACAAGAAATAAAAGACATAGCTAACTATTTTTTTGTTAATTTTTTTTTAGGGTGACAACTATATACACTCCCCTATAAACCCACAAACTCGGAGAGAAGCCTACCCCCAAACTCAAAACAGCTATGTCCTCATAGCATAAGAGAATGAAAACATGTCTTGGGTTCAAAGGATGACATGACACAATAAAACAAAATAAACAAATAACATAAAAATAAAACATACCTACTTGGGTTGCCTCCTAAGAAGAGCATTTGGTTAGAGTCGTTAGCCCGACTATGGCCCACTTACTTGGGGTTGAGATTGGCCCCAATAGATTTGGCCTTTGCTTTTGGCCCTTGGACCACCTTTTATTTTCTCGGGCACAAACGCCCATTTCCTTCCATGCATAGGTCCCTTTCTTAATTAATTCAGGTGGAGCCCAAGGAACTTTGGGTGCTTTGTGCTTCACCCTTTTTCTTTTCTTTTTGTTGGGGATCTTACCCCCAACCTTAGTTTCTTCCTTCACCTGCGGAACATCTTTCTCAAAAAGATCAAAGAGGTTATCTTGAACAAAAATATTAGCAAAAATAGTCTCAGATAAATCAAGCAAATAACTCTCCTCTCTAGGCACATGTGATTTTAAGGGGACATGAAGATTGTGTGATGACATCAACTCCTTTTGGGAGTTGTTTAGGGGGTGATACGGTCCGTCACTCCTCGAGTGTTGATCGGCCTTAATGTTGCTAGCCATATGAAAAACGTCCACATTATCCCTAATTTTCTCACCGTCATTCACACAATATTTCTTAATCGCAAAATCCATAATGTACCCTACAAATTCATTCTTAGGTGGAGGTTCTTTAAAATTTTCAAACATGGAGAACCTAATCTCCTCCCCCATCACAGTCAATGAAATATTACCATGTGGCACATCTATCACTGATTTGGTGTCAAACATAAAAGGTCTCCCAAGTAATATGGAAACCCGTAATTCATCACCCTTGTGATTTTCCATACTTACCACCATAAATTCAACTGGAATCACAAATTTATCTATTTGAACCAACACACCCTCTACAACTCCTAATGATTTTCCATACTTACCACCATATTTTCAGCCAATCGCAAATTCCTTGTAGGGGATTTCAAATTTTGTAATCCCAATTTCCTGAAAATATGGTAAGGCATTACGTTGACACTAGCTCCTAGGTCCATTAAACCATTAAAATTTTGACCCCCTAAAGTGATAGGAATAGTAAAACATCTGGGGTTTTTTCTTTCTTTTCCTTTATTCAAAACATCCACACCACCAGAGGGTATGGTTTTTCCAACATCAAAACGGGGGGATTCAAGATTACTAGCAGAAAAGACATCATGAGTAACCCCCAAACATCTCTCTTCCTCACAAGCATAATTATCATAATCACTATCAAAATCACAGAGAGAAGAGAGAAATACCTCCTCGATCTCATCACTTTCATCCCAAATAGTCAAGATAGACTTGGCTTGCTCTGGTGTTCCATCTTATACTGTTGTTTCTCCATCTTTATCTGGTGTTCCATCTTATACTGTTGTTTCTCCATCTTTAACTGCATCATGGACTCTTCCCAAGGCTCTCTGTTTTGCTCAAATTCTCCTTGTGGGGGTGGAGTGTGGAGAGGTTTGAGATGTTGGCTTTGATTATTTCCTCCCCGTGAATAATTGGAATGGCTCCTTGGGACATACCCATTCAAAGATTGTGCCTGTTCATAATTAGCAGAAAATTGTGCACCACTAGAACAAGAGTTATTAGCATGAGTATATAATCCACAATTAAAACAAGCATTATGTAAAGCATTGGCACTTGAAGAATCAGCTTTAGTCGTCATTATATCAAATTTATGATTCAACAAAGCAATTTGTCTCACCAAATCATCATTAGCACTCAACTCATACATACCCCTTGATCTCCCCTTAGATCCTTTTTGCTGAGAATTAGCCCCTAGCATTTCAAATAATTCCTTGGTTTGTTGAGCAGTGTTGGCTCCTAAGAAGCCTCCTTCCGCATTGTCGACCACATCTTGGTCGGCATGAATTAAACCATTATAAAAAGTTTGATGCAATAGAGGTTCGGGGAAATTGTGGTGGGGACACTGCACTAATAACATTTTAAATCTGTCCCAGGCCTCATGAAATGCCTTCCCTAAGTCTTGGGAGAACCCTATTATTTTCTATCTAAAGGTGGCTAGAGTTGCATGTGGGTAATATTTACTTAAGAATGTATCATGCAACTCGTCCCATGTACTAATTCTCCTAGGAGGGAGCAACATCAGCCAAGTCTTGGCCACCCCTTGTAAAGAAAAAGGAAAACACTTAAGTCTCAGGTGTTCATCGGTCACACCTTCTATCACAGGAAATCCTGAAACTATCATCATATATTCCCTCAAAAAGTTCAATGAATCTTCGCCCGGAAGACCCTGAAACTTGGGCAACATGTTAAAGTACTGCCCTTTGACCTCACAACTTTTTGCTGCATTAGACAGCACTATGCATGACACAAATGTGTCAACCTTAGGCCACATATAATCCTTCATTATTGGAGGTGGGACTGCCATCTCATAGGTTTCTTTCGAGGGGATTGCCCTCGATTAACTGTTTTTGTTTTTAAATTGACTTACACTATTGGAACACTACTGAAATTGACTTGTTCACTCACAACAAGTCCCCGACAACGGCGCCAAAAACTTTATGGAGAATTTCTCCCTCTTATAATAAATACCTAGCAAGTGCTCGAGTGATCAGTGTAGTAATATGCACTAAGCAAGGGTCGAATAATAATTGGAATGGCTCCTTGGGACATACCCATTCAAAGATTGTGCCTGTTCATAATTAGCAGAAAATTGTGCACCACTAGAACAAGAGTTATTAGCATGAGTATATAATCCACAATTAAAACAAGCATTATGTAAAGCATTGGCACTTGAAGAATCAGCTTTAGTTGACATTATATCAAATTTAACAAAGCAATTTGTCTCACCAAATCATCATTAGCACTCAACTCATACATACCCCTTGATCTCCCCTTAGATCCTTTTTTGCTGAGAATTAGCCCCTAGCATCTCAAATAATTCCTTGGTTTGTTGAGAAGTTTGGCTCCTAAGAAGCCTCCTGCCGCATTGTCGACCATATCTTGGTCGGTATGAATTAAACCATTATAAAAAGTTTGATGCAATAAAGGTTCGGGGAAATTGTGGTGGGGACACTGCACTAATAACATTTTAAATCTGTCCCAGGCCTCATGAAATGCCTCCCCTAAGTCTTGGGAGAACCCTATTATTTTCTGTCTAAAGGTGGCTAGAGTTGCATGTGGGTAATATTTACTTTAAGAATGTATCATGCAACTCGTCCCATGTACTAATGCTCCTAGGAGGGAGCAACATCAGCCAAGTCTTGGCCACCCCTTGTAAAGAAAAAGGAAAACACTTAAGTCTCAAGTGTTCATCGGTCACACCTTCTATCACAGGAAATCCTGAAACTATCATCATATATTCCCTCAAAAAGTTCAATGAGTCTTCGCCCGGAAGACCCTGAAACTTGGGCAACATGTTAAAGTACTGCCCTTTGACCTCACAACTTTTTGCTGCATTAGACAGCACTATGCATGACACAAATGTATCAACCTTACGCCACATATAATCCTTCATTGTTGGAGGTGGGACTGCCATCTCCTAGGTTTCTTTCGAGGGGATTGCCCTCGATTAACTGTTTTTGTTTTTAAATTGACTTAGACTATTGGAACACTACTGAAATTGACTTGTTCACCACAACAAGTCCCCGGCAACGGCGCCAAAAACTTGATGGAGAATTTCTCCCTCTTATAATAAATACCTCGCAAGTGCATGAGTGATCAGTGTAGTAATATGCACTAAGCAAGGGTCGAATCCACAGAGACAAGTGTGACAAACAAGTAAATAAAAGCAGTGTAAAAGTAACCAAAAGGGGTCTTGTTTTGAATTGGTTATTAATTTAAATTGCATAAATAAAATAACAAAAATAAATAAACTAAGAATTAATCAAATTATGAGACGGATTCACAGATTGGATTTCACTCTACCATCATTCTATGCATATTTTTATCTAGTAAAAACATCAATTCAATTCTAGGGTTCCTTCGCTATTGTTTAAGATTGGGACGGTTTGGTGTGCGATTTGCAATCCTATTATTTCTTTTCTAATTATAAACTTCTCAAGGTCAAGATAATTAAATCAAGAAAATCCTAAGAACATGTGAACCTAAATCATTTGCATTCAGTTACGTCATCAAATAGATTTATTCGACAAGAAGTGGTCAATGTATTAATTACCCAAATTAATGGCGTGTTTAATACCCAATTTCTAAAAGGCCAATTATATCTAAACATACAATTGTAATCCGTAAAACATGGAGTGGAAGAATGCTTGAAGAACTAGAATTAAACTAAATTGAAAGAATTAAATCAATTGCATAAAAATTCGGTAGAGATCCACCAACCTATGAACTAATAAATTAGCTACTCATAATTTAAATAAAACAATTACAAGAATAAAATAAATAAAACCTGAATTAATCTTGAATCTTGCTTGTAGTCATCGAGAGTATAAAAGAATGAGAGATAAAAATCATAAAACCTAATGTAGAGTATTTATACGGGACGAAGGAACAAGCTGGAAAATTGGGCCAAGAGGGCACAAATCTGTATAAGGAATGGGCTTGGAACCGTCTGGAGTTAGAAGTGGAGCGGCCACCCTAATAACGCGCCATTGAACAGAGAATTTGGCGTGAATAGCGTTGGAATTTGGGTGTGCTGACTTCTTCATTTTGTTTTTCACCTTTTCCAATTTAGTCACTCCATTCCTCTATTTCTTTCTTTCAAGTCCCATATCTCTTTAAGTCTTCCGTTATTCTCCATCCCACTTTTGCTCCTTTTCAACTCTAAATTCAATCTTTTTCTCTCTTTTCCTGTTCTAACAAAAAAACTAAAAATACAATTTAAATAACAAAATAACTCAAGAAATTAAGCATCAAATAAGCTTAGAAATACTTAATTAAGATGTGTTAAAACACATCCATCATTTTGACAAGGTCAAAAACGTGTAACTAATCAACAAACACGTGGTGGACTTGGTCATATAAAGTTGTTGATGTATCAAGAAGAGTACAAGGCTAGAAATGCAATCGAGTACAATAGGTGTTAGAATGGACTTGGGCTCCAAGTTTGCTGTTGCTACAAACATGGGATTGGACTCTTTCTTGGCTCAAATTGAGGAGTGTAGCTCAACAACTCTCCCCACTCACCCAAGACAACATGGGCTGTCATCTTTGAGTAGTCTTCAAGTATTGAATACTATAAATATGAAAGGGTGTGGAAATTTAAAGACAAGTAGAACATTTGCACACACTTAATCACAAGAAACAAAGTACTTCTTGGTTCTACAAGATTCTTCCTCCCCATACCCTATTTTCCACATTCAAATAATTCGGATTTAAATATGTTTTGGGAAGTATAGGATTTCGTACTTTGTTTTCATTTCGTTCCATTGAGTATAATTGCTATATCTTTAGGGAAATTTTGGTTATTTAATCAAGTCATACATTGAATATAAAGTTTTGCCTTTTGAGGCTCACTCAAGTTATATATTTATATAACTTGAGAAATATATCTCTTGTGTGTTTTTATTACATTGCAGACTCTATTTACAAACTGTTTTTATGTGTTGTTCGTATGTGTTATCATCTGTGTTATCAAACACTTTGGATAACACTTGTTTTCAGTAGGGCCATTGACAATTTCATGTTACATTTTAGGAAAAAAAAAGTTATATTTTAGAATAAAAATTGTTACATGTCAGAAAAAAAGTTACATTCCTTTATTATAAAATGTAACATTAGTTTTGTAGTAAATCTTATTTTATCCTTAATCCATTTTCTACAAACTATGGTTACATTGCATAATAAAAATTGTTACATTTCAGAGAAAAAAATGTTACATTCCTTTATATTAAGTGTTACATTTGTTGACGAGGAAAAAATGACGGACAAAAAAAAACGAGTCGATGGGTGGGTCGTCGACCCGTCTCACAGGAGACTACCTGATATTATTATAGAAAAATTGCATAAAAAACCACTCAAACAATACACCTTTAGTGGGTTTCATCACTAAACTCATATCTGTTGCAAAATAACACATTCATCTCATTTGTTTTTGAATCTATAGTCACTATCACTAACGCCGTCAGTTTTTTCTCGTTAAGTGGTCATGTGCATTGCATGTGACCAAAATTTAAGGGATATTTTAGATACTTCACTTTTTGTTAACATTAAAAGGTTCAAACTTGTTCAAAATAGATCCCTTAGTTATTGATTTTCTCTCATTTTAATCACAAACCTTTTTATTATCACTCTGATAATAAATAAATATATAATTATGTACATTATGTACTCCCTCGGACCCAATACAAGTTACACTTTTGATCAACTTGATTGTATTTTGACCAATCATTTGAAAAAAAAATATTGATTCTAATGAAAATTAAAAAAATTGTTATTGTATAACAATTAATAATATTTTCAATAATAATTTTTAGATTTTCATTTGTATAATTATTTTTTATTTAAATTATTGTTTAAAGTGTAATTATGTCGAGTAAAAATATAACTTTTGGTGGGATTCCACTTTTTATTTTCAATTTGGCAATACTCCGAATGTTTATAATTTTTTTACTTATATCATCTTGCGATAATTAGATATTTATTTTGCCATTAAATTTGCTTATAAAAATTTATTTATTTTTTATATAAACTACCCCACCATCCCATCCACACCACCACCTTACAAAAAACTACAAAAAATTAACACCGCCATAAATCCCCACCACTACTGTCACTGTCAACACCATCCACCATAAGTCACAACCAACATCATGAATCAAAACCATCAAGCCACCACCATTGAACAAAATCTAAATCTAAATCCAAAAACAAATTCATTAACATCTTAAATAACAGATCTTGGGAAAAAACAAAATAATCACAAAACATTTAAGAATCGAACAAAAAAACAGAACAATATCAGATCTAATTTTGAAGCTTATTAAAGATTCAAACAAAAAAAGGAAAAAGAAAAAAGGAGATGGTTTGGAAAAATGAAAATCAGATCTAAATTGAACGATGGAGAAGGGGTGGGTGGTAATGGGATTGATGATTGGTGATCGGATAGGGAGAATATGGTGCCGGCAACTCCATGCCCAGCAGTACTTTATAGAGGCAGATCCATCCTCTCGTTCTCAGGGAAGAGAAGAAGGCAAATTAGGTAAGGGATTTTGGGTAGATGAAGGGGCTATGGGAGGGGGAAGAGGAGAGAGGAAGGTGGAGGGATTAAATTTGGGAGTGAACGGTATAAAACGAGATACAAACGTGAATCATGTCTGAATAGTGCCCAATGGATTGGACCCAAAATATAACCCATACAAGTCTCAATTGCGACAAAGGGAGTGGGCCTTCCCTTTGCTCGTCATGCTTCCTCGTCATTCCCTCTATGTAGACCTAAACATATCAGAACGAATATTTACTAGTGCACAATAATTATATATGTCGGCGAGGTACAACTCTCATATGCCGAGTAAGGCATCCATCCAGGCCGACATATGCCTCATTTGAAGACGAGGAGCTCCCTCCTCGGTCATCAGCAAAGCAAGTAAATGGGCTTCCCCATCCTTACCATTCTCTTCCTGCGCATCAAAATAGGCCGACCAATCATCGTATGCAGAGGAGATCTCCTCCAAGGCGCACGTGCAAAATATGTTGTCTAATCCTACTCAAATAAGGAATGTGAACAGATATAATCCTCCTAGGATTATAACCATATCTCACATGCATTCCTATCCAACATGTACTCTACAATGCTATAACTATAAATACAAGCCATAATTCTCATTATTTTGGTAACACGTCTTTTGACTCTAAACTCTTGTCAATTTATTTCTCTCTCTAAACATAAATACTTACTCTCACGCCGGAGGGCCTTCGCCGGTGAAGCTCCGACATAGTTTACGTGTTTGTTCCTCTTTTTCAGGCTATTCAATCATCCATGATACAAAGTAGCGGTGGATTTGGTCTAATTCGAACGTTTTTGGCATCATTAGTTTGGTTTTATTTCCGGGAAGCGATTTGAAACACCCATTGAATAGGTTGAAAAATTCTCGTTCCACTCTCCTAATCCTAATGGAAGATGAACATACTGCTAGTATTACTCCTGAACATGATAATGTTCTTGTTGAAAAGATTAATAGCAACACAAGGACTGCTTTTCCTATTGTCAATGGGGAACTGCCTCCTCTACCACCGCTGATTAAGGGACAGCCTCCCCTAGAAATGAATCTGCGTTCTAGGGGACAACCGATAACCGAGATAGTGCAAAAGAACCCTTTTCGTCTTCGTCACCGAGGAAAGCCTGCAGGTAGACAGACGATGAGGAATACTGTCTGGGAGGAACTGGGGCTTCCCCCCACAGGTTGATCACAAACTCTACTATATCAACATATGGAAACTTTGTAATGCATTTATGAAACGCAAAATGCCTTGCTACAATTAGATCCTGAACACTCCCTGGTTGAATTTATGAAGCCTACGAGGACTGGAAATTCCCATGGAAGGGAAAGTCATGCTGACAGGCATAGTAGTCGAGGGAATAGAGAAAATCTTCCTCCTTGCCAACATCCCCCTCATAATGACATTGCTGGTAGATCCAAGCAAAACCCCCAAGATGTCCCTCCTCATCATAAGGCACCAGGACATGATAACACGAGAAATGAGGTAGACTTGATAAGTAATTTGAACTACCAAAGGGAACATGACGTTGACTCTGCTGACTTGAGAGCAAGGCTTAGTCAGACAAGACAAAAATCCCCTCCTCATCATAATCCCACTCCTCAGCATAGGAGTCCTCTCGACATATGAGCCCTCCTCGGCATAGGAGCCCTCCTCGTCACAGATCCCCTCCTCACCCAGAAATGGCACCTAGAAGGGATAGAACACCATCTAGACATGGGGACAATCAACAGGAACATGAGCAAAACAGTAGAGTAACCCACTGTAACTCTCATTTTAGCTCGGGGATCGATGCCAGAGATATACTACTCTTGAAAAAGAGACTATATGAGATGGAAATGGAAATGGGGAGAAAGGAAGTAGATGATGATGATGCCAATGCCACCCGTCCTTTCAACCAGTGAATTAATGATCTACCTCCCAATCCTGCTTCTAAAATCCCATGTTTTGAAAAATAGGTAGGAACCACCGATGCACGTGACCATATGCAAAGTTTTGAATCCACCATGGCCCTCCTCACCAAGGCAGATGACATTCTCTGCAAGGATTTTGCGAGTACCTTCTCCGGAATAGCTTTATCCTGGTTTCGTAAGCAAAAGAAGGGAAGCATCGATAGCTGGAAAATATGAGTAGCAGGTTCCTGGACCACTTTGCCGTCGCAGGGAAGAGGAAGAAAAGATTGACTGACCTTGCTAACATTGAGCAAGGGAAGAATGAAACAACTCTGAGTTACTACAATTGATTCAGAGCCATGGCAGACCAAGTGGAGGAGAGCCTAACATACCGGGAGGTGATTGTTTGCTTTAACTCCGAACTAGATCCGGACAATTAATCTAGCAACTTTTTACCAGAGAACCTAAGTCAAAGTCTGATCTATACAACGTGGCTTATGCCATAGCAATGGAAGAAGAGAAAAGTAAGACGGGGTCTGAGAAACCAGAAGCAGAAGCAGCTGGCACCAACCAAGCTTTAAATGAAAGTGGATATAAGGGGAAGAATAGAACTCGGGCTACTAAAAAAGCCGAGTTTTTTACCCTCCTCACCAAACCTTTCACTAAGATCATGCAGTTGGTAAACCTACCAGATCCCTGACCACTCAGTGATAAATCGAAACATGTACAGGACAATTCCAAGTATTGTGCCTTCCACAAGTACCATAGAAATGACATGAAAAATTGCATCTCCCTTAAAAGAATGATCCAGAGATGGGTGGATGAAGGCAAACTCGATTGCTACATTATGATGAAAGATAACAAGCAAAGAAGAGATGACGATAACGAAAATGATGAAAGGGAAGACAGGCCTCCTATGGCTAAATTACATGTTATAAGGGAGGAGGTTGTCTACAACAAAAAATTGAAAGACCAAATACATGAGCTAAGTAAGGTATATCACATCCCTGCCTGGATTTATAAGGAAGAGGAAGTCATCAGCTTCTCCTCGAATGAACTAGCCGAAAGTCGCGCAATTCGAGAACAACCATTGGTGATCAAAGGGAGGATTAACAACTGTGAATCCAAGAGACTGCTCATAGACTCTGGGGCCTACTGAGGTATTCTGTATTACTCTACCTTCCAGAAGATGAATCTAAAGGATAGCATGATGGAGCCATACTCTGGAAGACTAGAAGGCTTCACTAACCACAAAGTAAGCTCCATGGGGACAATTGACTTACTGCTGGAAGTGGGGGAACATCCCTTTCGAGTAGAGGCCACAGTAACATTCGTGGTCATGGACCTGGCAAGTGACTACTATGCCATAATAGGCATTCCAAGTCAAGGCAAACTTGGATTGGTCGCCTCCCTCCCTCAAAATGTGTGAGGGCGACCCCTAAAGACTTCTTATAATATGTAATGAGGAGAAGAAAAACATCTAGAAAGGTGGAGGTAGACACGCCAGAAGATAATCTGAATATCTCTAAGCTTATAAATACTACCAGCACCAGTTCTAAGCTGAATCGGATTTTTGAAACAGAAAACGAGGAACACATGATACTGATATCCATGAGAACGACAATAAGTAATGACACAGTTCTGTCTGTCCCATATATAGCCCCTCATCTCGTCAGCGGCTATAACTCGGGGGCTGACACTGACTTGAGAGAAGGAGAGATGAAGGACGTAGACGAACTAGTTGAAATTAAGATACTAGAAGTTCATGAGGATGACAAAAATGACACAGTTTTGTCCGTCCCAGATATAGCCCCTCATCTCGACAGCGGCCAGAACTCGGGGGGCCAACCCTGACTTGAGACAATGAGAGCTATAGAACGTATACGAACTAGCTGAAATTGAGATACTATACATTAATAAGGATGACAACAATGACACCGTTATGTCCATCTCAGATATAGCCCCTCATCTCGTCAGCGGCCATAACTTGGGGGCCGACCCTGAATTGAGACAAGGAGAGTTGCATGACATAGATGAACCAGTTGAATTGGCTATCCCTACAACAAAAAATTTGAATTACGATGAACAAAATAACAAGGTCAATAGGCTGCTAGACCTATACCTAGTAAATGAGAAAAGACTTGTTGCTCATAGGGGAAGCAACCTATAAGATGAAGACTACAGATGGGCAAAAGCTAAACATCCGTGGCATTCTTACCATCTACAGAAGTATTATCATTAGTTTTTAGTCTGTTTTTTCATGTAATAGATTAATACATGTTAGTCTTTTCCTTTATTTTCAAGTAAAATATGATTGCAGTTTAATGTAATAAAGTTTCAGTTAACGAAATTCAGTTTTCTCTCAAGGCAAATGACTAGCAAGACAAACACTGAAATACGAGGAGATCCCTCCTCGGCATCAAAGGGATAAAATCCCACCAAAATTGCCTAACACTTATGACCGAATGATCCTACTCGGCATAGAGACGTAAATCATTCAAAATTGCCTAACACCTATGACCGAACAACCTTACTTGGCATACAGAGGTAAATCATTCAAAATTTCCCAATACCTATAACCGAACGACCCTCCTCGGCATAGAGAGGTAAAACATCAAAAATTGCCCAATACCTATGACCGAACGACCCTCCTCGGCATAGAGAGGTGACATCAAATATTATCTAAAGCCTATGTCGAACGACCTTCCTCGGCATAGAGAGATAAAGCTCAAAAAATTATCCAAGACCTATGTCGAACGACCTTCCTCGGCATAGAGAGATAAAATCAAAGAATAACATGTGTCATGTCGAGGAACCACCCTCGGCCTAATAACTGAACTTGCAAATTTGCTAAAGGTTTAGACTGAACTAGCTTCCTCGGTTTAAACAAATTCAACATAAACGACGAAAAGGACTTCCTCGGCTGCCCAAGTTAGTTTGCACTTGTACAAATATTCAACATACAAACATTCAAACAATCAACACTGTTTAAATAAAGGCAGTTCATATCAAAGAAATAAAGTGAAGATGAAGAAGGATTGAAGAAAGGCATTTCATTGATAAAAGTAGTGAATTACAAAAAACCTATTCCATTACATCAACGAGCAACAAAATAAAACATAAGGACCCTAAGTCTGATCATCATTATTAGTGAAGAGGTCATCTTGGTTGACCTCGGCTTCTGGGATTGTGATCTACTCGGTTTGATCCTCCTCAACCTCACCCTCCTCTCCATCTGAAGCCTCACCATCTTGAATCTTCTTGATTAGAGCATTGATGTTCTGAGAGTCAACCGGGAGGGGAGAGAAATCCAAGCTGGGCAGGCTTCCCTAGCATCATGAGTAGCTATGACCTTCAAGGCATTCTCTGAATATGGCACCAAGGCATGGCCGGACCAAGCAAGTTCATCATAGGCATCTTGGAAGATAAGACGCGCAAGCAAGCCTACATCGACATTTAGCTTTGGGTCCACTAATGCTCTTCTATACAAATGAAGATAGCCATCAGAATACATAGTGGCTGACTTACCAGCCAAGGCCTGCTTGAAAGTCGAGCTAGCCTTGAACTGGGAGACTGCCTCAGCAATTTTAGAAGGCAAGTCAACCTCTAACTGTTTACACCGAGCATCTACTTCCTGGGCATTTCTCCTCAGCTCGGCTTGTTCATCTACTTCAGCCCTCAAGGACTTCAGCAGCCCTACGACTTTGGTCACATCGGCCTTATTCTTTTTTATCTGTCTATTGAGCTTTTCCTCCAGATCGTCAGAAGCCTTGATTTTTATGGATTCATAAGCCGTGATGGTGGCAAGCTACAACAGGCAAGAAATCATCAGCAAAAAGATACAAGTAATACAAAATACGTGAAGGGAAAAAGAAAACTATGAGGAGGTTTACCTCGCTGAGAATAAGGCCCTTTCTGTTGGCCAAGTGCTCCCTGCTCGGCCGGGAGTCAATAAAAACATCGAGCAGGTCTTCATCCATTGCTTGGTGGACTACAGGCTGACCTAGCCTGAGCTTGGGGCCCTTCCTGCCCAACACATCTATCCCCTTGATGATGGGGTAAATAGCCAACTCCTTGACAACCACCTCAGCCTCAACATAAGATTTTACAAGCCTGTGAGTACCCCAATCCAACTCGCGACCCGTACAGTGCCTTTTATATAATAAAAGTGAACTAGGGGCATTTTGGTACATTTACATTTTATTATGAGGCTTCCGAGGACTTTCCGTAAGTTTTATACCAAAGAGTACCTATAGGGCATTTATCCATGCATTTGGACCTATGGGAAATTACTTAAGAAGGTTCCTGGAAAGTTATTTGGCGCCAAAAGCAGTTGTCGCTCATTGTGCCATGCGACAGAGCGTGCCATGAAAAATGCACAGCCTCTGTCGTGCGACACACTATGCCATTTCCAGGAGCCTATAAATTAGAGCTTCCTCCTCTCATTTTAGGATCTTTTTCGATAAGTCTTAGAGTCACTCTGGCAAAATCACAGCTCACACACACAAATCCCTCAAACATACACAATTCTCTCTCTCACACATATAAGCAAATACAATTCTATACCACACACACATTAGCATTCTAAGAGCAATCCATCTGAGTTGGATATTGGATTCTGGTGCTGAATCTGAAGCTTTCTATACCTAATTTGGTATAGAAATCGTGGTCTACAAAGGTGACACCCTTTCTCTCTTTTCCTCTCTTCCTCTCTCTTATGCATTCTATGTGCTCAATTTATGATTAGTGTATAGTTTGATCATAGATGTGGTGTTCTATTCTTAGATTCTGGGAAATCATCCATTTGCTTTGCATGTTTAATTCATATTATTGAGTAATTGTGATATGTTTTACTTGTTCACCAAGATGAGTGTGGATCACTCATATCTATGCTCTCTTGGGTGATAATTGTGATCTCTGTGATTTCTGAGATGCATGTGTGGTATTATTTGATTTCTTTGTTACCTTGTTTCTTCTGTAAGTAAACATTGTAAGAAATCTGCAAATGGCTCTCTGTGTTGCACGACACACCTAGCCAGACCAGGCCCTGTGTCGTGCAACACACCTGGCCACTTGCAGAGGTTACTTTTCAGTTGTAACCTGTTCCTATTAGCCAGAAAACCTTGAAAGGATTATCAAGAAAATGGCTGAACGAGGTCGAGATTGGCCAGAAAAGCTTCATTTAGCATTGTGGGGATACCGTACTTCAATTCGGACTGCTACTGGTGAAACTCTATATGCCCTGACTTATGGAATGGAAGCTGTTATGCCTATCGAGTTAGAGATTCTGTCTCTCAGAGTTCTGCTTGAAAATGAAGTTAATGAAATCGACTGGCTTCAGAGTCGATACAATGAGTTGGCACTGCTCGATGAGCGCAGACTAAAGGCTATGGAGCATACTCGGGCTTATCAAAAGAGAATGGCTTGTGCATTTGACAAGAAAGTGAAGCCTCAGGACATCAAAGTTGGTGACTTGGTTCTAAAAATGAAGCCGTCGAATCAAAGTAGTTATTTGGGCAAGTGGGCACCTATTTGGGTTGGTCCGTTCGTGGTAAAGAAAATCTTCTCCGGAGGAGCTATGGAATTGACAGATTTGGATGGAAATCCGTTCGTACACCCGGTCAACGACGACAAGCTGCGACGTTACTACGTCTAATCGAGTCCTCCCCTCTATCAAAAAAAATAAAAAAATAAAATTGTCCCTGATGAGACTGAAAACCTCCCAAAAGGCAGTCCATGCAAAAAATAGGGCGCGCCCAGTGCTAAAAGAATATATCCAACTAGACTGAAAACCCTAATAATGGGCGGTTTAGGTAAAAAAACAGGGTTGCACCATGTCCCTCTTCTATCTTCCATTTCTTAAAAACACACCAAAATAATTGAGTCGAACTATGGAGACCTAAGCCCCTTAGTTCTCTTTGTAAAAGGGGAACGTAGGCAATAACTTGTGGTTCGGTCTAAAATACAATAAAAATACCAAATCTTGTCAACAAAAGTGCATTCAAATACTAAGATGTGTCTTGATTACAACTCCAAAACTATTCACGAATCACTACAAGTTAATATACTTTTTGAAGAGTTCAAGAACGATCTACTCCCGACTCCTATAACCTGCTGCGAATTAAAAAATTGGAACTTTCAAAATCCTAAATATCTATTTGTGTCAGCAATGGCAATTGGGGGATGCTCATTTCTCAAAAAAGTGTCTTGTGTCTCAGAAAAGGGTCTCATATCTCAGATAAGCGTCTAGGTACTTGTTCCTGCTCCTGAACTAGAATCTTTGTTCTTCCTCTTTCTTGGTCCCCGGGAGGTCTTTGGCCTAGGAATATCAAAGAGGTCAGTCTGAGCTCGTCCTGGCTCAGGTATCGTGTGAGCCGGTGGGTTAATCTGTCCAGTAGCCCTCAAAACTGCCCTAGCAGTTCTCTCCTGTCTAAAGCCACTCTACATGCTATCACCTCAGGATCATTTCTCAAAGCAGTTCTCCGGCTCTCTTGCCTCCTATAATCCTCTGCAACATCGCCAGTAATGTCATCTGGGTTCCCCTTGGCCTCTACATCTCTGAATGATCGACTATTTAGATAGTCTACCCCAAGGTATTCTCGACGACGAGCCTCTATCATCAACTGCACCGGACCCCGCTGCTCCTCATACCATATCAGATATTCCGTGGTCAAGAAAGTGATACAAAAAAGATGATACATACAATCCAGGCAGCCTGACTATCACTGCTCCTCAGTCATCAATTTCTCTCTCAAGGTCCTGACAATCTGCTATGGATATCCATACTATCTACTCACCAAAGACGGGATACAAAAAGATGATACATACAATCCAGGCAGCCTGACTATCACTGATCCATCTTGAACGTCTCTCATGGTCTGTAGTCTCCACACTGGGATCCAAAAGCATAGCTCAACAATCTCATATCAAGTCAGTCTCATCTGCCAACTATCAGCAACTGCATCTCTCAATACCCTGCGCTGCCCTGTCACCCTAGGCATTGCTGTCTGCCCCTCAGGTAATAGCATGATCAATCGTAATCTCTCGGAAAGCCATAAGGATAGTAATCTGGGGTTGCCTGTACCCATGAACTCAGATCCTCCTGCCAGTCTATCAATACCATGGTATGTCTCAGCCAACAGCAATGGTACGATGTATCTACAGAAATAATGGGCCGACAAAGTAAGCAGCATAAATGTATCCAGAGATGTGGACAACTAAAATAGCTCGGGACTGGATAGACACAATCTAGCCATCCGGGTCAAATCTACAAATTTGTCATCAATAATCATGTGTGATACCTGATCTGCTGATAATCTCAGGAAGTCGGATAACTGCTCTATAACTGACCGTCTGTCTCGCGGGAATGCTATGGTCTTCGACTCAGTCAGACCTGTCAGTGCTTGAAAGTCTTCCATTGTCAGTGTCAAGTCATTGTACGATAATGTGAACACGTGTCGCTCAGTATCCCAGAAGCACGAAGCAGCTCGAAGCAAATCCCAATCAATCCTGCAATCTTTCAGAGACCAGATACAGGGCATGCCATATCTTTTGTCAATGAGTTTCCGATATTGACTTTGGTGGAAGGGCATGAGTTCAATGATGTCTTGTTGAAATTTATACTCTCGGGAAGCAATTTCTTTGTTGTAATGCTCCATTATGACTTAAAGTCTCGATCTTTGATTCTGAAGTTGTTGTTTGCTCCACTTGGGGATGCTGATATTCTTATCCTGGGAAAAGGTGTCATCTTGAAATAAATTTACAGCTTGGTTAAGAAGAAACATGTCAGTGGGCTATCTTAGTCGTGCGACACAATTTGCCAGACTGACAGGAAAAGTCGCGCGACACACCTTGCCACCTGTTGTCCTGTGTCGTGCGACACACATTGCCACCATCAGACAGCAACGAAATTGTTTCAATCTGCACTCACCAGGGCACGTCCTTGACTTGTTTATGTTGCAACATATCACCCATCCATTTCACAAATGCATGGGAAAAGGGTTCACTTGGCCATACATTATACATACATATACAAACCATATAAACCATAAATCCATAAACAGTCACCCCATACAATCATCCATACAATCATCATCTCATTTTCATTTTCAAAAGAGATGGACTCGTGTAATAAAGCTAACAATGCATAAAGGCTAACAATGACCAAGTTCAAATAAAAAGATGTGCATAATAAAAGTAACATGTCTAAAAGTAACATAGTCAAATGAATAAAAATAAAATGTCTAGAGTGTTGCTTTTCCTACAAGGTACAATAATCAAATGGTCACAATCTGATCATGGGGACTACTCTGACTCCTCCTCCTCCTCATCACCATCATCACCCTCCTCATCCTCATTGCCCTCATCCTCCTTGGACTCATCTGGATCGTCTGAAGGAGCCTGATATGCCTCAGTCTCCACGCAATAATACTCATCAGCCTTATCAACAACAGTAGAATCGAGCTCATAAGGATTGGCTAGATCAGTCTCATCATCATCACTCTCGTCATCAAATTGACCCGCTAGTACTCGTATCAAATCGACCCTTCTTCCTCTTTGGCTAACCTGGAGGAGAGACGTTTACCGAGCCCTGAGACTTGCACTGATTCTTCCAATACTTTATGCCATTCTACAACTGATGAATCATGCCCATGGCACCTGTGAAAGCTTGAGCAAAGTGTCTGTAAGCCTGGGCTGGAACCTGTTACAATCAGACACATAAAGATTTCAGAAGACAGTTCTTGATAATTGAAATGAAAGCAAGCAATTTAAAAGAGGCAGGAAGCAATACTTACAGATTCTGCACCTCATGGGAGCTGAAGATGAATATGAATCTGAGTCATGTCAATGGTAGCTCGTCGTACATGGCCACAACCCTGATAATCAATATATGCTGGAGGCAGAGGAGGTCTAGCCATAAATCCAGTAGAGGGCCCCACACCCTGAGCATCATACCCAGCTCTAACCTGAGGAGACTGCAACCTCCCAGCAATATACATGGCATAATCCCCCTCATGAGCATACTGATGGGCCCCTACACCCAGAATCAAGTCATCTACATTATCCAACTGACGAGGGAACCACATCCTGTTCGGAAGATCATCGAGGACTAAGGCATGTCTGTTGGCCCCATGCTGCTTATACACTCTCTCTGCCAAATACAAGGCATCTCCAGTCAAACCCACCAACAGCTTGTGGCACTCTATCAGATGAATAGCATAATCCAAGTGCGCAGGTGGATATCTATTAGCCCATAGGAATAAAGAGAGATTGTGGGGAACCCCTCTCAACAATATCATCGTGTTAACATAAGAGGTTGTCATCCTGCTCCTCACTCCAGCTACCCGAGTCTGTCTCCGAGCATCCTTGGTCCAACGTCGGAGAGCAGGATAAGTAGTAGTCGGGTACTCATCCTTGATCCTCCAAGAATAGAATCCGAACACCTCATAAGTCCAGGCCTGGAAAAGATAAACCAAATAGTTTAGAATAAAGAAATGTTGATGATAACTGATTCTGAAAATCAATGTGCAAGGAAAAGTCAAGATGAAAAGCTACCTCAAAAGCCATCTGACAACAGTCGAAGGACCTCGCTTCCCCCTGCTGATATCATACAGGGCCAAATACATCTCAGCAAGCCCTGCTTCTCCCCAAGAAAGGTTCCTCACATTCCCCCAAACCCCCAGAGGCTCAAGAAGTGCAATGAGAGCAGTAGAGGCGTCATTGGGAAACAGCATTTTGGATAACTCGGCCCAAACAAAAGCCCTATCTAGTCTCTCAGCTCGGAGCCTACTATCAACATAATCATCAAAGACTGGAAGATAAGCCTGGCTCTGCTCCTTAATCCTACCATGAATCTCACCCAACTCATACCCATTTCCCTTCTTGTCCTGAAGGGCGAAGTCAACTAATCCCAAGATGTCACCCTCAGCAAGAGGCGCTGGCTCAACTGTGTAGATGGGCTGATTCGTGAATGGTAATCCCGTGATGACCGCGAAATCATAGGGAGTCACTGTGGTCTCACCCCAAGTAAAGTGAAAAGAATGTGTAGTCTCCCACCAGAATTGATGAAAAGCCTTCATCAGCTCAATACTCCTCTGGGTGTTCCCAACAGCCTCTGCCATCTCAAAGAACTGGCCAAACCCAGCTGCACAAACCATGCCCTTGGGTGAATGTGACACATCTGCACTACCCGGAAAGCTCTTCCAAAGACGGCCAATCACCTCAGGTGATCCTCTCGTGCGCAATCCCTGTAGGTAAACACAGCACAGGTATTAAAATCTCAGTCAATTACATATCATTATGTTCTTGAAATCATGTTATGATTACAAAGGAAAAAATCATTGTTATTTTCCTTGGGTCTGTCCCACTTTTTCACAAAAATTATTTATATTTTGTTTGGGTCTGTCCCACTTTTTTCACAAAAATCATCATTTTTTCTTTGGGTCTATCCCACTTATCTTCTTTGCAAATCAATGATACTCGTTTAGGGTCCGTCCCATTTTCTTTACAAAATTGTTTTTTGTTCTTTTGAGTCCGTCTTACTTTTTTAACAAAATTAGTTTGATTCAAATAGTGTAAATTTGCATTCATCATCATAATTCTTAGTACAATCCATGCACCTTTATCATTATCATATACATGCAATTTTCAATTTATGTCAAATAATTTTAACATGCAAAATTGATTTTAAACAAAAAAAAAATTCCAAAATTCAAAATTCAATCAGTAGTTAACAAGTATTGTAGGATTCATACCGCGGAATTTTTACCAACAGATGTGTGCTTGTCCAATTGTGGATAGAATTGACCCCACGGAGTTTGATGAAAAAATGGCCGATGGTTCCTCTTCACCTTTTTCCTTTTGTCGGCCAATTCCGCTTGTTGTTGTGCTTTCTTGGTTGGACGCAAACGGGGAGGCATGATTTCATAAGTTGATGGAGATTTTCGATCGAAACCCTTATTTCTCTTCTCTGTCTCACGAAAGTTGTTTTGAATGTTATGTTTTTTGAAAGTCGAACTGCTCGGCTTATAACATTCTGTCTGCTTGGTTTATGATGTCGTGCGACATTCCCTGCCATTCTCTGTCTAGTGTCGTGTGACACATCGTTCCTAGGTTGCTTGTTTTCCTATTTTGCCCCTGTGGCCTGTTTTACTGTTTTGCCCCTGGCCTTTTCTTGTCTATTTCTTAATAGTCAAACTTTCGGGCGACTTCCCCATAATAGTCAAATTTTTGGGCGACTTTCCCATAATAGTCAAATTTTCGGGCGACTTCCTCATAATAGTCATCTATACCACTTTGGTTTGAGACACCGCACGTCCTCACTTGATTGAACTACGATCTGGCTTGATTCCCTCTTAGGGATACGTAGGAATCCTTTCTCAAAAGGTCCAGCCATTTGACCACTTTAGTCTCTCTTTTTTCCCACCAGCCGCTCGTTAGGCTTGGGATCCTTTCTTGTCGACAACCCCACTTCTTACATAAGTGACGTTTCCGATGGGGCTACTGTGAGTACCTCAAATACAACTCACGACCCGTACAGTGCCTTTTATATAATAAAAGTGCACTAGGGGCATTTTGGTACATTTACATTTTATTTCGAGGCTTCCGAGGACTTTCCATAAGTTTTCTACCAAAGAAGTACCTATAGGACATTTATCCATGCATTTGGACCTATGGGAAAATACTTAAGAAGGTTCCTGGGCAGTTATTTGGCGCCAAAAGCAGTTGTGGCTCATTGTGCCGTGCGACAGAGCGTGCCATGAAAAATGCACAGCTTCTGTCGTGTGACACACTGTGCCATTTCCAGGAGCCTATAAATTAGAGCTTCCTCCTCTCATATCAGAATCTTTTTCGACAAGTCTTAGAGTCACTCTGCCAAAATCACAGCTCACACACACAAATCCCTCAAACATACACAATTCTCTCTCACACACACACAAGCAAATATAATTCTATACCACACACACATTAGCAATCTAAGAGCAATCCATCTGAGTTGGATATTGGATTCTGGTGCTGAATCTGAAGCTTTCTATACCTAATTTGGTATACAAATCGTGGTCTACAAAGGTGACACCCTTTCTCTCTTTTCCTCTCTCTTATGCATTCTATGTGCTCAATTTATGATTAGTGTATAGTTTGATCATAGATGTGGTGTTGTATTCTCAGATTCTGGGAAATCATCCATTTCCTTTGCATGTTTAATTCATATTATTGAGTAATTGTGATATGTTTTACTTGTTCACCAAGATGAGTGTGGATCACTCATATCCATGCTCTCTTGGGTAATAATTGTGATCTCTGAGATTTTTGAGATGCATGTGTGGTATTATTTGATTTCTTTGTTACCTTATTTCTTCTGTAAGTAAACTTTGTGAGAACTCTGCAAATGGCTCTCTGTGTCGTGCGACACACCTAGCCAGACCAGGCTCTATGTCGTGCGACACACCTGGCCACTTGCAAAGGTTACTTTTCAGTTGTAATTTGTTCCTATTAATCTTGTAATCGGGATGTGGCCCCCTGCTCAAAGTGGTTCACAAGTTGTAATTATCTCATCTTATTAATAGAAAAGCATTTTATCTCTCTTTTCTCACACATGGCACACACTTGTTGAATTTAATGGATGTTAGATTAGAAAGACTCTTTATGAGGCATTTTGGGTGAACTCTTTGTTCTTCCCAAAATGTAACCTGACCCCCGAATCCATTCTTCTCTCTTTAAAAAGGTTTTTCGAAGTTTTCCTTCTTAAAAAATGAAGTGGTGACTCTCTTGTTTTCTAAATCGCGCTCAAATGTTCCGTCTCATTTTATAAACCATTTTCAAACTTCCCATGCGTTTGCATGCGGACGGGGCATATGTTCAATGCCGGGCAGTGATCTATTTGGAGGAAGAAGCAACAGCAACTCTCTTCGAGGAAGGCTCCTCAGGAATGGCTTCAATACTTGGCCTTTTTTTACCAGGAGTTCTTTGGACGGCCTCCGCCTCCTCGGCACCAGCTAAGCCAACTTGCCTTTGGGCCTCCTCGTTTTCAGTGACTGGAGTCTGGGAGCTATGCCCCTCTTTGACGTGGGCATCTTGCCCATCATTTCCTTCCTCGTTGGAGGTAGCAGCGCCCCCCACCTGATTCAAGGGAAACGCCCTGGCCTCCTTGGTGGACAAAATAGATTGACGATGGACGGCGTCATTCTGTCTCTTATTTTGGGCCGAGTAGCATGACGTCCTCCCCCTTAACTTCATAAGTGCATGGGGGTCAAGTAGTTCCTCCGACATCATCCTATCTTGCTCGGCTGTATGATCTATAAAGACGAGAAAGAACAGTTAGTAAAATTATGAGGAAAAATAAAATCAAAATAAAAATTATAAAAGTACGAAAGACGAGGAAGGAAGATATTTACACCCGACGACGCCATCCTTTGCAAGACATCTATCTTTATATAACTTACAGACATCACATTCATCATGGAATACTGTAGCGATGCGCGATTTTCCTTTTTAACATCTTTTTGTTTCGCCACCTATATTATTCGTTTGGAAACATAGAAAAACCATTTTGAAATAGATTTTGGGTTCGGGGCTTAGGTTATGGAATGGGAAGGTCAAGGAGCACCCATTCCACCCAATCCGGAGATCGGTCTTGCTAAAGAAAAGAGAGGATTTCAAAGAAGGAGATGATTTCAAACAATAAATAAAATAAAGATACATTTAACGGGGTTAAACGGAATATAGGATCGATTGCTTCGAGACCATCCCCATGATTTAGGGAGGCTCTAGGCTGATCCTAGATTCGATGTATTTATACCACTCTAACAATCAATTAGAAAGGAAAGAAAGGTTACCTTGCGTGAGGTAATTCGGGCAGAGTTTTGACTCAAGTTTAGTGTCGCCCCTTGACACGGACAGAGCTTCGCCTCAATCTTTTGATTCGAGCTTTGATGTTTGTTTATCAATAAGTTTGACAAACAAACTTTAGGTGATTTTATGGTTGATTTACAGGAATCTTTCAGGAAGAGAAACCAGTAAATGTGGGGGTTTTTTACTTGGGATTTTTGGGGTCACAAATACTGAAAGTCTTAAGGTATTTATAGGTGTTGGAGAGGTGTTGAAGATGAGATCAAACACCTTGGGAAGGTTCCAGAACCCAAACCTCATTGGCTGGACGGATGGATGAAGTTTTATCCCGTAAGAGGTTGAAATCGATGAGGAAACTGCTATCTGCAATCTGCAGAACTCCTTTATCTCGTGCGAGACACGCTATTCCGCGTGAGATAAGGTAGTCTGTGGACAATTTTGTCCTTCCCTCGTTATCTCTTATGCATTTTAGTCCCAAACTAACGCTAGTTAGCCAAAACTTAACGCAACATGACGAAATGGTGGATTTCTATTTCTTGACTCAAGGCGAGACTTAGAGCGGTATAAATGTGATCCAATGGGTTCAGAATGGGGTGTCTACAGAGCCCCTCGTCGACAAGTCTTAGTGAAGAAGTCATGTCGACGATAGAAAAGACATCATTCTGAACATCGGGATGGTCGGGCCGCACGGCTTCCTACGTATCTCTATCGGAGAATCAAACCATAACGTAGTTCGACTCCAAAACACGAAAAGGCTTCTTTAGGTATTTTGAAAATCATTTTGAAAATCGAGGAGATTTTGTTTTAAAAAGGTAAATTTATACTGAGGAATCAAATCAAGACACAATTCTGAATATACCTGTCTGTTTGAAGATTCGCCTGTCTAGGCTCTGAACCTGCGGGGAATTATGTTAGAAAACAAAGGCTTACCTGTCTGTTCCTTTGAGTCATGTCGGTTTTGTGACGATTCGTCTGTCTGGGCTCCGAATCGGGCTTTTTCTTGTTGAGGATGACGATTCACCTATTTGGGCATTGAATCGAGCTTTTATTATGACGGTTCACATGTCTGGGCATTGAACCGGGCTTTTGATTTGACGATCCACCTGTCTGGGCATTGGATCGGGCTTTTCTTTTGACGATCCACCTATCTGGGCGTTGAATCGGGCTTTTATTTTGACAATCCACCTGTCTGGGCGTTGGATCGGGCTTTTCTTTTGACGATCCACCTGTCTGGGCATTGAATCATGTGGAATGAGTTAATCTCTGGATCAATCATTTTTGGGCGACTGGTGCCATATTGGGCGATTGTGCGGGTGTCACGTTCGGCTCATTCCGTGACTTGCGGTGCCAATTTTTTCATGTTTCCTTGCTAGTGTGTTACTTCCAAGGGTAAATGTGTCAAAATTTTGAATTTTGACGTTGTGTAGATGCTTATTGTCGAGGACAATTTCGTACATTTCTAGAAGGTATATCTCTCGCGAGATAGGATATCACGTGCGATACATCCACTGTCGGGGAAATATAACAGCAGCTATTATTTCTTTTGAAATTACTTATTTTCAAATTCTCTTTCTCAGCTCGAGCCAAGGCGATTTTTCTCTACAATTTTTTGCTTGTTGCTCGTTGATTCCTTCTCTTAATCAACCCTCAATCCCTTCTCCTTCCAATATCGATGGCACAAGAAAGGAAGAATCCAATTTTGGGGAGTCATTTGCTTGGCAAGGATTACCCCCGTGACGACCTCACTTTCGATAGGGGCGTGCACATTTCTCACGCTGTTCGTGAAGGTTGGTGAGAGCTTCTTTCTCAACTCTCATTTTATGCATTGCATTGCATTTGAATTTGAATCCCAACTTCATCAATGGTAGTTTTTCTTGTTTTTGTCTAGAACTTGGTTCTATCTTGCATGCTTCAATTTTGTTGAATTGATTGGATGTTTGACGTTTCATTGTGTGCGTATGAGTCCCCTACATATCATGGATTGTAGGAGGGGTTGATTCGGGTAGTCAAATGCATCTTTGGGCATCCTTTTCTTGTGCGCACGCCAAGTGTTCGATGAAATGCCTCAATAAGAATTTTCTTCTATCTCTTTGAAATTTTGCCATGGGATGATGCCTAACATTGCTCTTTTGCTTCTCCTTTTGTTTTGCAGTCATACAGGCCAACAAAAAACTGCCACGGGAGTCTGAAATGTGCCAAGGCTTTGTGGGACAAAATCAAAGGCTTAAACGGTGTTCGAGCTAGGATGGCTCAAACGGGACTTCTGACCTTCATTGATAATATCCAGGGAATTAGACGGACTCCCCAAGTTCTTCAGGAAATCCGAGAGAGGTGTTGGGACACTACCCACATAGTGCATCTTCGCTTCGGGGAAGCTACCATGACCCCGACAGATTTTCTGGCTATCACGGGGTTAGAGTTCACCGGTGAGCCCCTTACGAAGACTGCGGGTTATAAGCCTGCGAGTCCGGCTGTATGGAGGCAGCTGATTGGTTTTGCCCCTAACAAGGTTAAGGGGTTTGCTGCTGAGTTGTCACCTCTCCGGTCTCAGCTTGAGGCTTATGCGCTTAAGCCGAATGCGGATACTGATCGGTTGGTGCGGGGCGCCCTCTGGTATATTCTGTCAGAGACCATTTTTGCGAACCATTCTTCTACGGCCCGTCTCTCCCTCTTAGGTTTGTTGGTTGATTTGGATGATGTGAGGACTTATAATTGGGGCTCAGCTGGGCTGGCCTTCTGTTATCACGCCATGGATGAGGCATGTAGGCATACCAAGGATACTCTATTAGGGTATTTTTATGCTTGGGAGGTATGCTCCTGACTCTGTCTCTGTCTTTTATCTGTACTTCTTGTCTGTGTTTTGTACTGAATCCGTTTTGTTTTCTTGTACAGATATGTGGATATGTCGTCTTTGGACTGTATAAGTTTGAGTTGGATAGCCGGGACCCTCTTTTTTTGGATATCAGGAGGTGGAGCCACCCCAATCGGACTGTTGATGAGGAGGAAGATCAGGACTGGACCCTGACGGTTGCAGAGGCACGGGCCATGTTGGACGCTTTTGAGTTTGAGCGGCTAGGCCTTTATCCGTGGAACGGGAGGTTCATCGTGCTTGGGATGCTACTGCGATGCAGGGGATTTTGGTATCTCTGGAGGGGGATACCATGTATTTGGGCGAGCGAGTCTTCCCACAGCATGGCCGGGGTTCACTGCCATATGTGGTGCCAGCGGATCCGCCGAGGGCGATGTACCCTACCCACTTTATTCCTGATGATGATTATGTTGATCTTGTGGAGGGTTGTGCGGCGACGAAGTGCATTGTTCGAGGAGCTTCGTATGCGGAGTTCTTGCCTCGCCTGATGGGTCCCCTCTTGGTAGGTGCTCGGCGATCACTTGCTCGGGCTTCCATCTCTGCCTCCGCCTCAGGTTCGTCAGCCCCCAACACTTCTTCCCAGTATGCTGGTCCTCTGCCTTTCGCATCGGATTATGGTCCTCCGAGCTACACATATATGATGGGGAGCATGCCTATGATGGGCCACATCCCGCTTCCGGACCATATTCTTGAGGGTTACCGCCTTCCATCCGATGTCTCCTCGATATGTTTCTGTTCATACTATTTCCCATAGTCATCCATATATGTGTATATGTCCGACTTCATCTGAGCATCTGTTTTTTTTGTTGTCAGATCACTATGTCCGCGGCTGATTACAACCGTGGGGTGAGCAGGATGGAGGGATTGATGTCCTTGGTGTCGGACCTGTTCGAGCGACTGTTTCAGAAGGCGGCTTTGGCAGCTTCGACGGTAGCCTCTGCGGTGACCCCGACTTGTGGAGCCAAGCGGTCAAGGAGGGACGGCAGCCCCAATGGTGGTGAAGGCGGAGGTGCCGGTGGCTCGGGTGACTTGATGGCATGATCCCCCCTTTTTCGCTCCATTTACTTCTTGAGATCTTGTAAATATTGGTCGTGTGGGCCCAGACAATTTTTTCTTTCCTTTTGGTACCTGTTAGCATGTAGGTGGCACAAAAACAAAGTTTTCTTAATTCCTAGTCCTAGGTCAAATTAATTAATTTCTTAACTTTCTCCACTTCCGTGATTGGAATGAAATGACCATTTGGGTCACAGTTTTGAGCTTAATTTTGGTGTTGCACTGCATGTTAGGAACTATACGTGCAGGTTTTTGAGACTTGCTTCGTCAAGTCGGGGCTAGATTGTTTGTTGGTGCAGGACTGCTGCTGAATTTTCCGAAGAGATGTGTCACGCGGGACAAGGCATCTCGCGTGAGACACGCTACTCAGGAGAAATTCCTTTCCTTTTTCGAACAGGTTTTCGTCAGTTTTCCCTATAAAAACACCCCGTAGTCCGGCCAGATAACACATCCCAGCCCTTCAAACTCTATAGATATTATGTTAGGGTGGAATTCTTGTCTTCTTTTCCAACCCTGTGATCCATGGCTTCCAAGGAGATCGTCCCAATGTCCATGATTGTTGATGATTTTTCATTGCCGTCTGACGTAGTTGAAGCATTCAAGCAAGCATCAAGAGATTTCGTGAGGTCGTTTCGCAATCGATCTCGCAATAAGTTTATAGAAGAATTCAGATTCAGAATCCTTTTCACCTTGAAGAACCTCCAACTGAATTGGAATCTTTTGCAGGGTGCTGCTCGATTTTGGGATCCTTCTGTCCATCTCTTTAATTTTTCTTAATGAGATGGTGCCTACTGTTGAGGAATTCGCCATTATCTTGGATATGCCGTTGACTGGTGAGATTGTTGTTCCTAAATACAATAGGAATCATTCAGAGGCTTTGAGCGAATTGCTAGGGATCCCCCTTGATATTTGCTATGAGTTGGTTCATCGCAGGTGGGTAGATTGTTCTTATTTTCCTGAGCGCTTCAGCGGAGATTCAGATGATGATGCCTTCCATGCTTACAAATGGAACTTTCTGGCCCTTTCTCTTTTCGGAGATGTTTTGTTCGTATGCAGGGATGGCTTGGTTGACTCCCAATTGGTGGAAATCGTTCTACAGGCTAGGAAACATTCTAGGAACATCATTCTGCTAATTTTAGGTGAAACCGTGCATGGTCTTGATGAGTTGCATAAGACCGGTGCCATGACTCAAGGGAGTCCTCTTTTGTTGACTATTTGGCTTAGGAAAAATCTCAGGTTGGTAGGTCCCCCATTGGAGTATTCCCCATTCACATACCATACGAGGAAGTTGTTGATCAAGGATCTCTCGGTGGATGAGTGGGCCAAGCTGATTGCAAAGACTGCGACTGTCGATATCATTTGGTGTCCACCTTATTGGAGATTGAACAAGTATGTTGCTAATACCAAGGGTTTTGACAGGGTTGTTCTCCCGGGTTTGCGAGATTCCTCCTTTTATTTTTCCAAGCGGGTGCTCCGTCAGTTTGGTTAGCAGCAGGACACTTATCTTTTCGAAGGGGCCTCTCGCGAGGTGTCTTATATCGGTGTAGAGTTTACGAAGGTGTTAGCTCAAGCATGGGGTGAAGGAACTAATCGGGACCGCTAGTCGAACCTTCGGACTTTTGATACAAGCATCTTCTTATCTGACAAGTATTTGGATTGGTTCCTTCATACCGGTCACCCTAATGTGGAGAAGATTGATGATCTGCGGCTTTCACTGTTAGGGGATTCCTTTGTATCTAGCACTATTTTGCGAAGGAGCGAGGCTCAGTCTGATCCTACTAATGTACGGACTGATCCAACCCAGGATTTTCTTGATGGGGATTGGTATGAGGGGCGAGGTAAGGGTATGCCCGAAAAGATGCAAGCTTTAGATAGGCCCAATGTCTTCAAGAGGCTTTCGGAGTCCGTTTTCACTCGCCTCGAGGGATGTTCTGCTTCGAAGGGCTCAAAGCGCAAGAGAGATCGCGATGACGGTGGTGATCATGTCCGCCGGCCTACCAAGTCAATGAAAGGCTAGATCTTAAAGAGTACCAAGAGATTGCTTTGATAGATCAATAGTTTTATTATATTTTTTTTCAAGATTGTTAGCTTAGCAAATTAGTCGTTGTGGTTAAGATTTCCCTTTTGTCATTTAATAAAATGCATTTAATTAATAAAAGGACAATATTAGATTTATTTATTTGATTAGACCGAACCCGAAGGCTGCCTACGTTCCTATTTTACAGCAATTAAATAAGAGGCTCAGGTCTAACGTAGTTCATTTTGAGGGAAAAAAGGACAAAATATGGTTTCAGGCCGAGGGGAAATCTCGTGCGAGACAAGGCCTCCTCTTTTTTTTTTATGCACACCCTTTCTTTTGCCTAGACTGCCTTTTCGGATTTTCAATCAAGCGGGCTTCTTTTCTTGTGCAAGCTCTAATTTTTTCCAAGGCCGGGATTTTCAACCTAGCGAGCATTTTTTTATTTTTAAGAGGCCAAGTCACGCGAAGTATTTCTTGAGCTTGTCCATGTTGACTGGCTTCGGAAGCTGATCTCCGTCTAAGTCCACTAGCTGAAGGGCTCCCCCAGAGAATATCTTCTTCACAATGTAGGGTCCTATCCATCTTGGTCCCCACTTGCCTAACGGGTTGAAAGGTCCAGGACTATGTTCACGGAGGACCAGGTCGCCTACTCTGATATTCCTCGTCTTGACCTTTTTGTTGAAAGCTCTTGCCATTCTTCTTTGGTAGGCTTGAGTGTGCTCGGTTTCTTTCAGCCTCCTTTCATCTAGCAGGGCTAACTCTTCGTATCTGCTTTCTAGCCAGTCGACTTCGTTCACTTGGTTTTCTAGGAGAACCCGTAGTGATGGTATTTCCAATTCTATTGACAAGACAGCCTCCATTCCGAATGTGAGGGCGTAGGGGGTCTCCCCTGTAGCTGTTCGGACGGAGGTACTGTATCCCCAAAGTGCGAAGGGTAGCTTGTCGGGCCAGTCTTTCCCAGTGATTGCCATTTTCCTGATGATGGTTTCGATTGTCTTGTTTGCGGCTTCAACTGCTCCATTCGTCTGAGGCCTGTAAGGAGATGACTTGTGCCTTATGATTTTGTACTCTGTTAGGAGGCAATCGGTTTCTTTCTCGAAGTGCGAGCCATTATCGGATATAATCTCTTGCGGGACCCCGTATCGGCAGATGATGTTGTGTTTGATGAATTGTGCAACCTTTCTGGCATTCAAAACTTTGTAGGAGGCGGCCTCGACCCATTTAGTGAAATAGTCGATGGCTACTAGGATGAAGCAGTGTCCATTGACTCCTGTGGGTGTGACCTTTCCAATCACATCTATCCCCCATGTCGAGAACGGCCAAGGAGAAGTCATAGGGTACAGTAAGGAAGGCGACGCGTGTTGAAGGTTGGCGTGTATCCGACACTTATGGCATTTCTTGACCATTCTGGTACAGTCGGCTTCCATGGTTAGCCAAAAGTACCCTTGTCTGATGATCTTTTTGGCGAGCATGTTTTCGCTCATGTGGGTTCCACATATACCTTGATGAACATGGTCCATTATTTCTTGGGCCTCTTCTTCGGTGGCACAAAGGAGGTTTCCTTGGGAGTGTTTCTTGAATAGACATAATGACGTACTTAGCTGCCAGTCTTTTAAGGGCGATCTGAGTCTTCTGGTCGGTCCCAGGCAGAATGGCTCCATCTAGGATGAAATGCCAAATGTCATGGTACCACGGTTTCTTTTCGGAGTCCTCAACGGTGGCACATTCGGATGACCATTTGTCTTTGCAGTCATGGAGATCTATATTGGCGCAGTAGGCAGGAGTTGCACGCCGTGTTACTTTGAAGGGTTTGACTGCCTTTCCTGTAGGGATTTTGATCAAGGAGGCGAGTGTAGCCAATGCGTCAGCAAACCGGTTTTTGTCTCTAGGAAGATAGTGGATGAGATATCCTGAAATTGTTGCACCAACTCTTGGAGGTGGGCATTGTATCTTTGAAGGGTTGGATCTTGGATCCTCCACTTCTTCAGTGTCTAATTGATTATTAACTGGGAGTCCCCAAATACCTCAAGTTCGATCACGTTGCGCTCTAGGACTGCCTCAAGCCCCACTATACAAGCCTCATATTCTGCGATGTTGTTGGTGGCGTCAAAGTCAAGACAAATTGCTAGCGGAGTATAGATGTCGTCGGGATCTACTAACAACATTTCGATGCCGAACCCTCTTTTGTTGCCTGCGCCATCGAAAAATAATTGCCACTTATTTTTGTCTTCTATAGTCATGATGTCTTCATCAGTTCCTGTAAGTACGCCAATCCAATTCGCAACCTTTTAGATGCATTTTAATGTAATAAAATTGCATTAAGGGGCATTTTGGTAAATTCCCGGCCTATCCCGAGACTTCCGAAAACATTCCATAAGTTTCCCGTGAAGGAAGTACCTTTTGGTACCTTACTCATACCAAGGAACCTGTTGGGAATAAACCTTTTTGGACTTTTAGGTATTTAGGCCTGAATGTTCCAGAAACTGGTTTTGGCGCCAAAAACGGTTGAGGCCACCTTGTGTCACGCGACAAGTCGAGGCATGGAAAGTGGTTGCGTATAGTCGTGCGACACAAGGTGACCACTAACTGCAGCCTATAAATAAGACCCTCCCCCTCTCAAAAATGGATCCCAACTTCAGCCTACTGTTGCTCTGCAGAAATTGCATCGTAATGAAGCCCCCAAACACAATTCTCTCTCTCTCCTACCTTCAATCTACCCAATTCCCTCCAATCCAAACCCATCTCTCAAACCAAACCACTTGGACCCCCTTTGCACCAATTCCCTCAGGACCCCAAGACCAGAAGCAGTGAATTGAAGGGTTCTGTATCTAACTTGATACAGAATTCGTGGAAGCAACAAGGGTAACGAATCTCAAACTCCCTCTTCTCTCTTCCTTCTACTCAATTCTTCATAATTCTATTGTCTACTTCTGTTAGGATTCAGTAATCGGACTCTATCCGTCTAGATTACTGAATCCCAATCGCAATCTCTCTGCTTAACTTGTTTAAGCTGTGTAATTGAAATATTATTGTTGAATACTTGCTTGAATTTGGTGTTTAAACCCCAAGGGGGTGTGGATCTACCCATATCCACACTCCCGGGGTCGATTTGTTGTTACTTCTGTATTTCGTATCTAATCTAGTCAATTAATTAGATCTGTGTTAGCTGTTGTTGATTCTAGTGTTCATTGTGTAAGTTTCTGCAGATGGTCTCTGTATGTCACGCGACATATCGTTCATGGGTGATCCTGTGTCACGCGACATATGTGGTCACCTGTGCCATGTGTCATGCGACATATCGTGTCTGTCTGCAGAAACCTTTTCCCCTTATAATCTGTTTTAGATTGTTGTAGTAGGGATGTGGCCTCCCTAAATAATGGGCTCACAAGCTGTAAATCTCGATTCATATTAAATAAAATGCATGTTTACCATACTTGTTCATTGTCAACATTTGTACACACTTTTGGACTTGCTTGGATGTTTAATTGAAAGACTCGTCTACGAACGAGGCGTGTTGGGTGAACTCTCGGTTCTTCCCAACGCGTAACCTGACCTCCGAACCCGTATTTTCTCTCTCAAAAAAGGTTCTCAATGTTTCCTCCTAAAAACGGCGTGGCGACTCCTTCATTTCTACAAACCAATTTTCGGGCGAGCGCACGTTCAGTGGCGACTCCGCTGGGGATTTGAAACTTGATTTTCAAAAGTGGGTCAAACTTTCATTATTGTTCAACGTTCATTACATTCATTTGTGTGTGCTTGGCTGTGCGACATTCTATGTGCCTAAAATGCATTTTATTGCTTTATTTTATTCCCTCCCCCTTCCTTGCTTCCTGTTGAGATTGTGCTAGTGCTGGGGCTGAGTCATTGCATCGTGCTTGGAGGCTGGGGCTGATTTGGTTCTTGTTCAGATTCTGGAAAGGTGACTTCTTCTGTCACGCGACAGAACATTCCCTCCATGTCCTGTTTCCCGCGACAGAAGGTGGTCATTCTGCAGGACTTAATTTCTCTGATACAGGTTGTGATTGTGGGGCAATCCCCCATAATCAATTTCTGATCCTTGATTATTATGCTCTGCGGGAATGTGTGTGTGAGTTGTTTTCATTTCTCCCCCTTTCAAATAAAAAAAATAAAATAAAAAAAAAATCATTTTCGCAAATAAAGGAACATAGCCATCCCGCACATTACACCACGTAGATCTAGAACCCTCGGGTGCAATTGACGGCATCGCGGACAGTGATGTATGTCGCTTACGCTTGAGCGCCTAATATCAAACCTATCCCCCTAGCACGTTGTAGGTGGCGCCACACTTTTAACCTCACCCAAAACGGTTGGTTTTGACACGACATTTTCAAATATACTATAATATATTGTTTCAAAATTCTTAATAGACTTTCGTACCTACCCCAAACCCTAGCACGTGTGGGCATGTTGCCATCGCAACATGATTTCACGAGAGGACATGTCGTTCCCACGGCATTTTCTAACGAGAGATCATGTCGCTTTGTCAACGTGCACCGACGAGAGGTCATGCCGGATTTTTCCTTGAATTTCTTCAGGAATACCCGTTATGCTGCCCAAATTTCTCCAGAAATTGGGGCTGCTCGTTCGTCCCATAAATGCTTTGGTTTTGTTTAGGTATTATCGCTTGTTATTAATTTTGAACCAATACGTTTGGTGTATTTGTGGATGATGTGTCCCTAGGGTTCCCCCGAGGTCTAGATTGCGTGAAATAAAGGATTAGCCTTTTCCAACCGTCTCTAGGACTTAAAACACCGATTTCTACTTGAAGATTAATAAAGTGTTGCACGAGTCTATCTCCTTTCCCTCTCTTCCCTCTCCCGTACCATCTCAAAGTTCTATATCCTTCGCCTTATACTCGCTCTCACCTCTTCACCTCTGCAAGGCTACGGCAAGTTGGGTGTGCGCTCTCGTTCCCCCGGGGCTCATTGGTCCATATTCCCGAGGCGGTAGCAGTTCAAGTGCCCGAGCGGTCGTCCATCTGATTCGAAATCCAAAATGCTCGGTGCAGAGAAGATTATGGCCCACCAGTCTGGAGGTTCGTAGCCCATGGGTCAGCAGAGTGCAAATGGTGTGTCCATCGAAAAGTTGCGATTTACCCTTGAAGTTATTTTTCCTTGCAAGCGGGAGGCCCGGGTGCTTGCTCAGTTTGCTAAAGATAAGGAGGGTGACTTGTGAAGGACAGAAAGATTGAGAAGGGTCCTAACCACACCGATGGCAACGATACCCTTCCTCCCGTCCGAATGTTGATGCAGTCGATCAGTCCTCGTAGGGTCTAGAATGTCCACTGTCGGACATGAGTCTGTCGAGTCCAAGTTGGACCAATTTTGCTTTGCAGTGATAAAAATCTTTGTTTCTATTCTTGCTAGACTCGAGACATTACTAGCACACCTGCGTTACACTCGATTGAAATGGTCTTATTCCAAATGATCACTTGTGCTACTCACCGACCAACGCTTTGAAATGGCTAATGTTTAAATTGATCGGAGTGAGAAAATCGGCTGATATCATTTCCCAAAGTGGGGCTTACCAATTCCCCATCTCGCATCCCATATGCTCACATACCTTTCATCGTCTTCACCATCTCGTTGTTTGATGAATTTGCATGGATTTTCTCAGAGTAAGCTTAAGCAAACAAATGAAGACTTGATCTCGTTCGGATCATCCGGTAGGGATTGCGGTTGAAACCTTTCACCCCTAGAAAAGCCATTACCTTACCCTCACCAAACAATGCCCTTTCAATTCAAGATCGGCATGTTTTGAAACCCATTTAGCCATTGCCAAAAGAAGAGGGACTATCCTTGAGGCTCCCGTAATTCAAAAAGAAGCATCGACCGTCTCCAAGCTCAAGAACGGCGGAAAGCAATGATCCATCCTGGGGACTAGCCGAAATGCTCCTCTCAAAGACAAAATTGAAAAAAAGAGAGAGAGAAAAAAATATAAAAAAAAAAAGAAAGAAGAGAAAAAGAAAAGAAAGAGAGCATAGTCCCCAGTGATTCTCTCAAAAACAAAAAGTCAAAGGACTCGGTCGTTACTCAAAAGGGAGTCTTAGAGTGAATAAAGAGACAGTACGGATGTCCCTCACCATTACCTCTAACCGACCCCAAGCCGTCCTCTCGATTTTAGGGGACATTCCCGTTACCACTACCATTACCTTTGCCTTTAGCCAAAGCCAAGATTGACCTTTCATTCTTAGAGGCATTAAAGAAGTAAATCAATTTCCTTACCTTAGAAATCCCTAACACATCCCTACAAGCCAACCTCTCATCTTTAGAGGTTCAGCGAGTAAAAGGCCTAGCCGACCTCTCATTTTAAGAGGTCATGATATCCTGAATCACCCGAAGACCGATCGAAGTCCCGAAGCCCAGTCGCAGTTCCTACCGGATAGCAGTTTCATTCCAATATCATCGAGATCCAAAAACAGATTATTTCTTAAAGCGGAGCCAAGTCCATCCCAGCTCAAGGGATCGTCAAGCGAAGATTGTGCAAATTCCATCCGTTCATTCGACGTTTCATGTGAGCAGACGTTTTATGTGAGCATATTTCTTTTCCCCTCCACAAACACCTGCCGTGGACGTCCCACTGGGGCTTCGCATCTGTGTCTCCCATCGACACTCCAAGAGGACATGCCTTTCAATGATCAAAATCCTCAAAGGTCCTCAAATCCTCGAATTTCAACGTTCATTCTTTTCATTCGGGATAAGCCCGAACTACGGCGACCTGAGCTCCTCCCAAGGAGGGGAACGTAGGCAACCATAATTGGTCCGGTCGAAATCACAAACAAATCTCAAAAAATCTGGTCTCAGCAAAGGTCGTCCCTATACACTGTTCATTTTTTCCAAGTTTGATTCTTGATATCAGTGGGCTTTCTCCTCAGGATTGATAAAAATATTCGCTCATATCGGCTTTGGTGGTTGAATAACCCGAACATCAATAAAGGGTTTTAAGCAGCTTTGTGATCATTACGAATAAGACAAGTTTTTCAAGTGCCTCGGAAAGTCTTCTTCTCGACATTCTAGGAATATAGAGCCAAACACTGTCTTTTTGTCAAGCAGGGGCTTCCATACACTCTCCACACCTTGTAATGCTTATACTCTCTCAAAAGAGTCAAACCCATAAGCGAGTGCGTCCTACACAAGGCCAGAATTCATTCCACCTTCGAAAAATGTGCCCCTGCATACAAAAACTCTTGAGTCTTGTCCGCCGTCCGACTGACTAAAACCTGAAGATCAATCTCATCCTGGGGCTGCAAAAAGACTGTGTGGCAGACTGGGGCTCGGTCAGAAGTTGACGTGTGTATCGTGTGTGGTTCCCGGGGTTGTTACTATAATATCAATATTTGAGAGTAGATTTTGTTACAAGAGGCCTACTCCATGATGAAGCTATTGAATTCCATATCCTGGGCAAGAGGATAAAGCTTGGAGACAATGAAGAGGTCCATTTTGGAAAGCCTGTCAACCTGACTTGTCATGTCACGCGACAGAATGTACCTTGCCTGTCTTGAGTCGTGCGACATGGTAAGTCCAACACCAGACATCAGCAAGCTGCAATCTGATCAGTACCAGGGCACGCCCCGACTTGTTTCAAACTACAAAACAGCAAAGACACCCTGCAAGCATCATGGGAGAGGGAATGTCATTCAAAATAACACACACATTCACCACTCACACATACAAGCCAAAACACGCAAACCATTCATACTCATGCCATAGCCATTCGAAAGCCATTCATTCCCTTTCTTCCCAAAAAAAAGTGGACTCGCGCAAACAACTAATAACTGATAATAATGTACTAGGTGCAATAAAAAAAAAGAGAGAGTGTTTGTCTGTTTCTTGCCAAAGCAGGGTACAATAATCAAAAGAGCCATAAATCAATCCAAGGAACTACTCCGAGCCATCATCTCCAGAAATGTAAGAGCCATCCTCATCGTCAGAACTATCATCATCATCAGCACTCTCGCTGCCCTCTCCATCTGCATCTCCCTCCTCAGGATCCGGGTCAGCAACAGGATCGTGATAAATAACGGGATCATCTCGATAAAGCTCATGCATAACAGGAATGGTCGTGGTCTCAAGCTCATGAGGATCTCTGGAGACATCACTATCAGAACTGGAAGGGCTAGGCGGACGACGAGGAACAGTCTTGGTCCTGGGCCAGTGTGTATCCTCAGCAGACATGTCAGTGCGAGCTCTCTTCCTGCCAGGTAAGCTGAGTGTGGAATCACTATCATCAAAGCTCCGAGCCGAGCATCGCTCCCTCAAATAACGGTCGCTCCTCACCAGCTGATCAATCATATCCATGGCTCCGGTATAATGACGAGCAAAGCTCCAGTAAGTGTCAGCCGAGACCTGATAATAATCAAACAGAAGAAGAATCAAAAAACCAGTCATCATGAAAGAAAAGGGTTTTCAGCAGTCCGAAACAATAAACGAAGAAAAGGCAGTTACTTACAGATCGAGTGCCCTCAGGGAGATAAAAATATGGATAAATCCGGCTGGTATCGAGAGGGGCCCGCCTCATATGATCTCCATCCTGAAAGTCAACAAAAGAAGGAGGCAAAGGTGCGTCTGCGACATGTCCAGTAGAGGGGCCGGCACCCTGAGCATCACGTCTCGCAGCCACCTGCGGCAACCTCAGCCTCGTAGCCACATAAGCTCCGTAATCCCCATCGTCCTCAGTATAATTGAAAGCAGGCTCTCCCTGGATCAAAGCGGCCATGTCCTCTAGCTTCTGAGGAAACCATATCTCAGCAGGAGGATTATATGGGACTCTAGCAACACTACCAGGGCCGTGCTGTCTATAAACCCGCTCGCCCAAATGCAAAGGATCCCCAGATAGGCCTACCAGTAACTTGCGGCACTCAGTCAGGTGAAGGGCATGCTCCAGATTAACCCCAGCATATCGGTCAGCCCAAGGAAATAGAGTCAGACTCCCGGGAGTCCTCCGCAAATAGACTAGGGTATCAGCTTGTGAGGCAGTCATCCGTCCCTTGGTATCCGCCGTCCGGACCTTCTTCCACGCGTCCTTCACCCAGCGCCTCATAGCAGGAAATGTATTAGCCGGGTACGCCTCCCCCACCTGCCAAGCATAGCAACCAATAACCTCATAAGCCCAAGCCTGAGAAAAGAAAGGAAAAAGCAAAGACAGATTGATAAAAAAGGAGGGAACAGAAAGAACTGATGTTCAAAAGAGGAGATCAGACCAAGAAATACCTCAAAAGCTAAATGACAGCAGTTGAAGGACTTAGCCTTCCCCCGGCTGACATCATCAAGAGCCAGATATAACTCTGACAATCCGGCCTCTCCCCAAGACAGGGTCCCAACAGTAGTCCAATCCCTCAAAAGCTCTAACAAAGAAAGCAAAGCCGAAGATGTGGCGTTGATGAACAACATATCCGAAAAGCCAACCCAAACAAAGGCCCTAGCCAATCTCAGAGCTCTCAACCTGTCCTCCTCAGTGTCTGCCACCTCAACTGGATAACCGGTACTCTACTCAACCATCTGTCCATGGAGATCCCCTAGCTCGTATCCGTTCCCCTTCTTGTCCTGGGGAACAAAGCCGATCAGCTCCATGAAGTATGCCTCAGTGGGAGGCTGTGGGTCATCATCCAAAGCAGGCTCCTCCATAAATAAAGGCTCATCAGTAAAAGGAAGTCCCGTAATAACAGCAAAGTCGTACGGCGTGACCGTCGCCTCACCCCAAGAAAAATGGAAGGAGTGGGTAGTCTCCCACCAGAACTCCCTGAATGCCTTCACCAGCCCAACACTCCTCTGAGTACCTCCAACAGCCCTCGCCATCTCAAAGAATTGCCCCAACCCGGCAGCATATACTAAGCCTTTCGGCGAATGATCAAGATCCTGACTACCGGGAAGTAGATTCTACAACCGGCCAATAACCTCCGGAGAGCCCCGGGTACGCAACTCCTGCAGGTAAACACAGCTCAGGTACGAATATCCCAAAATTCTTTCCAAAGAAAAGCATGTCAATCAATCAATTTCATCTTTCACTTTCCAAGCAGAACTAGGGTTTGATCATTTAAGCATGCATTCATAATTTCTAGAGAACTCAAAACATGCAATAAATTCATGAGTTCAACAGAGAAAAAGAATCTGATCATTTTGGCACAAAATCCGACTTTTCATTACAACAAAAAGCAAGGGTTACAAAAATTACCTTCATTTTCTTCTCCGGCGCCGAAGTGTGCTCTTTAAGACGCGGGTAAAAGTCTCCTCTCACGATTTGAGGGATGAAGGTCCATTGATTCCTTAAAGCATTCTTTCTCCAAGCGGCTAACTGAGCTTGGGTAGGACCCTTCTTCGTGGTTCTTTGTCTAGGAGGCATAGTTACAAGTCGAAAGCAAAATCAAGCCCTAGAATCGATCAATGGCACTCAAAATTGAATAAGGGGATGTTTTCTCCTCGCAGAACCGTCCACCTCCCTTCAAGAATGTGTTTCAAAAATGAAGACTGTCCGCCTTTATGAGAGACTGCTCACTGGCTTTAAATAGCCGCGCGACATAATGTTCCCCATGACCAAATTTTCAAAAAATGCCCCTGTAATTTGATGATTTGCAATTTTGACCCCTTATGGCATACTCTGTAGATTCCCTCGCAGGTACAATGATCAACTGAGTCTCACCACACCTCGAAGACTGGCCCTCAGGCCAAACCGAAAAAAAAAAAGAGAGAAGAAGAACACAAAAGCCCGTATCTGTGATAGTCTCCCAAGCAGAGCGCAACAAAATCAACGGCCCAAAGCACCGAAAGAAGCCAACTCCCTAGAAGGCAGAGTCCCTGGTTTACCAAGCAAAAGCAACAAAATCAATGGCCCAAAGCACCAAAAAGAAGCCAACTCCCCAGAAAGTAGAGTCCCCGGCTTACCAAGCAAAATTCCAAAGATCAGTAGCCTCGAGGCACAGACAAAAGCAGAATCCCCGGCTTCCCAAGCAAAGATCAGGACACAAAAAGCAAACAATCAACAACAACTGTCCAAACAACAAAACCGATAAAAGAACGACAAAGAGCAGAAACAGAAGTAGCGTGAGACCCCTGGCAGCTACACTTATCCCCAACAAAGCAGAAAAGAAGTAGTGTGAGACCCCTGGCAGCTACACTTATCCCCAAAAAAGCAGAAAAGAAGTAGCGTAAGACCCCTGGCAGCTACACCTATCCCCAGCAAAGCAGAAGTAGAAGTGGTATGAGTCCCTCCGGCATCCACAAAAGACCCGTTGCAGCATGAGACCCTCCGGCAGCTACAACCCGTCAGCAGCAGTAGTGTGAGACCTTCCAGCAACTACCCTGCACCAGCAAAGTGGTATGAGTCCCTCCGACATCCACGAAGAGAAGCAGCAGTAGTGTGAGACCCTTCGGCAACTACCCTGCACCAGCAAAGTGGTATGAGTCCCTCCAGCATCCACGAAGAGAAGCAGCAGTAGTGTGAGACCCTCCGGCAACTACCCTGCATCAATAAAGTGGTATGAGACCCTCCGGCATCCACAAAGACCAGTTGTAGCATGAGACCCTCCGGCAGCTACAACTCGTCAGCAGCGATAGCATGAGACCCTCCGACAGCTACTCGCAAGTACCAGTTGCAGCAAGAGACCATCCGACAGCTACAACCCGGCACAAAAGGCAGCTACTAGCCAACCGCAGTAGTACCGACCCCTCAAGAAGTCACAGGTAAGCACAGCAAAGGTATGAAGATACATCTCTACCCCTTTCTTGCTTATGAATTGGTAATTTTGAACTACGATTTGGCTTGATTCCCTTCTTAAGGGATACGTAGGAATCCTTTCTCAGAAAGGTCCAGCCATTAGACTCCCCGATTAACCCTCTAGCCCATTACCTTATCCCTTGATGCTCATTGGGATTGGGTCTTATTTTATCGATAGCCCCACTTTTTTCCAAAAGTGACGTTGTCGAGGGGCTCTGTAAGTACGCCAATCCAATTCGCAACCTTTTAGATGCATTTTAATGTAATAAAATTGCATTAAGGGGCATTTTGGTAAATTCCCGGCCTATCCCGAGACTTCCAAAAACATTCCATAAGTTTCCCGCGAAGGAAGTACCTTTTGGTACCTTACTCATACCAAGGGACCTGTTGGGAATAAACCTTTTTGGACTTTTTAGGTATTTAGGCACGAAATGTTCCGTAAAACTAGTTTTGGCGCCAAAAACGGTTGAGGCCACCTTGTGTCACGCGACAAGTTGAGGCATGGAAAGTGGTTGCGTATAGTCGTGCGACACTAGGTGACCACTAACTGCAGCCTATAAATAAGACCCTCCCCCTCTCAGAAATGGATCCCAACTTCAGCCTACTGTTGCTCTGCAGAAATTGCATCGTAACGAAGCCCATAAACACAATTCTCTCTCTCTCCTACCTTCAATCTACCCAATTCCCTCCAATCCAACCCATCTCTCAAACCAAACCACTTGGACCCCCTTTGCACCAATTCCCTCAGGACCCCAAGACCAGAAGTAGTGAATTGAAGGGTTTTGTATCTAACTTGATACAAAATTCGTGGAAGCAACAAGGGTAACGAATCTCAAACTCCCTCTTCTCTCTTCCTTCTACTCAATTCTTCATAATTCTATTGTCTACTTCTGTTAGGATTCAGTAATCGGACTCTATCCATCTAGATTAGTGAATCCCAATCGCAATCTAGCTGTTTAACTTGTTTAATCTGTGTAATTGAAATATTATTGTTGAATACTTGATTGAATTTGGTGTTTAAACCCTAAGGGGGTGTGGATCTACCCATATCCACACTCACGGGGTCAATTTGTTGTTACTTCTGTATTTCGTATCTAATCTAGTCAATTAATTAGATCTGTGCTAGCTGTTGTTGATTCTGGTGTTCATTGTGTAAGTTTCTGCAGATGGTCTCTGTATGTCACGCGACATATCGTTCATGGGTGATCCTGTGTCACGTGACATTTGTGGTCACCTGTGCCATGTGTCATGCGACATATCGTGCCTGTCTGCAGAAACCTTTTCCCCTTGTAATCTGTTTTAGATTGTTGTAGTAGGGATGTGGCCTCCCTAAATAATGGGCTCACAAGCTGTAAATCTCGATTCATATTAAATAAAATGCATGTTTACCATACTTGTTCATTGTCAACATTTGCACACACTTTTGGACTTGCTTGGATGTTTAATTGAAAGACTCGTCTACGGACGAGGCATGTTGGGTGAACTCTCGGTTCTTCCCAACGCGTAACCTGACCTCCGAACTCGTATTTTCTCTCTCAAAAAAGGTTCTCAATGTTTCCTCCTAAAAACGGCATGGCGACTCCTTCATTTCTACAAACCAAATTTCGGGCTAGCGCATATTCACTTCCCCCTTCACTTCTTCGCAAGGAAATTCGGCCAAATGATCTGCGAATACACTCCCCCTGACGGATTTCTGAGTGACGTAAGTGATATCATATCCCGTGAGCATGAAATACCATTTAGCCAGTCTCGAAGACAAATTTGATTTATCTAGGATGTACTTCAAAGGATCCATTCTTGCGATGAGACGAACCGGGAAGGCTTCCTTATAGTGCTTTAGTCTTTGTGATACCCAGATAAGAGCAACACTTCGCTGCCTTGGAATCTGCGGCTGCAAAGTAGATGGCATTCTCTGTGTGTGAAGCAGGCTGTTCTTGAGCGAGCATAGCCCCTAGCGCATTGTCAGTAACCGTGAGGTATAGCTTTAAGGGCTTTTCCTTGTGCAGTGGAACCAGGATGGGTGGGGAAGTTAAGTAATGCTTAACTTCCTCGAATGCTTCTTGACATTCCTCGGTCCACTCTTGAGGTGCATTTTTCTTAAGTAGCTTGAAGATGGGATCGCACATTGTAGTCAGTTGATTGATGAATCGACTGATGTATTGGAGTATGCCCATGAATCCCTTTACTTCTTTCTGCGTTCTGGGTGGAGGCATGTCTATGATGGCCTTTATCTTGGCGGGGTCTGCTTCTATGCCACGCTTAGTGACCATGTACCCTAAGACTTTCCCTTTGACCACTCCGAATGAGCATTTTGCGTGGTTGAGCCTCATCTTGTGTTGTCTCAGTCGATTGAAGAATTTTCTGAGATCTCTGCAATGCTGACCATCTGTCCCTTTTGAGTGGATAATCATGTCATCCATGTATACCTCCATTTCCTTGTGGATCATGTCATGGAAAAATGTCGTGACTTCCCTTTAGTAAGTAGCCCCAGCGTTCTTGAGACCAAACGGCATGACCGTATAACAGAACGTCCCCCAAGGTGTGGTGAATGCTGTTTTGTGCTGATCTTCCTCAGCCATGAGGATTTGGTTGTACCCTGCGAAGCCATCGATGAATAAGCGGGCTTCGTATGTTGTTGTGGCATCGACCAACATGTCTATGTTTGGTAGTGGAAAGTCATCTTTAGGGGATGCCTTGTTCAAGTCTCTGAAATCTACACAGACTCGTATTTTCCCGTTCGACTTGGCTACTTGTACCGTGTTTGCTAGCCATTCCAGATACTCGATCACTTTGATAAACCCTACGTTCAAGAGTTTCATGATCTCTTCTTTCACTTGCATTGACAATTTCGGCTTGATTCTGCGTAGTTTCTATTTGACCTGCTTGACGTTGGGTAGCAATGGTATTTTGTGTTCTACAATCGACTGATTTAACCCAGGCATATCTTTGTAGGACCAAGCGAAGACGTCGACATATTCTCTGAGGAGCTGCGTCAAGGTTTCTCTGTCTTCCCCCTTGAAGAAGCTGCCGATCTTTGTTTCTCTGGGGTCTTTTGTTGTCCCGAGATTAACCGTTTGCATTTCCTCATTGTTAACGGGGCCATTCTTTCCACAACGACCTACTTGTTTTGCTAATTATTTTAAAATTTGTTCGTTTTCTTGTTCTATCTCATCGTATGATTCATTATTAACATGTTCGTTATATTGATTATTATTAGTTAATTCATCATTCACGATGTTAGCAATCTCAGGGTACTCGGAAAGATCAAAGTTTTCATTAAGGAAGTAAGGGAATACATGTTCGACCATCGCCTCGATTTCCTCTTGAGTGAGTTCATCAGAGGTGGAGCCTGATTCTAATGTGAAAGTTACAGGGCCTATCATCCTGCGGGGATGGGGAGTGCAACCAAGCTCTTTGATCATGAAGTCTTCGTCAACAGCTGGTCCTCTGGTGATGTGCCAGTAATTGGCTCATCACATTTCTGTATTAACTTTGTGTAATCAATAGTAGGAGCGTCACCCTTAGAGATTGCATGGATCTGGCTGTCTTCTAACCGGTACAGATCTTCAAACTGTCGCAACATGTCTTCTCCCAACACAAAGTCCCATCTGCTGGTCATTTCTACCTTCATGCCCCACAAATCTTTAGGGATTAGTGGGACGGGTTCTGTTTCATCTGGTGAAGCATCGTAGTCCCTGAATATTTCGAAGCCCGGTTGGCATTTTCCTTTATCGTCAGTCCATGGTTCTGAAAAGATAAAGTAGGGGATGCTTTCCCCTTCCCGGACGAAGTAGCCATTGAGTGTTTTTCGATATGGCTCGAGGTTGCAATCTTTGGCCTTTGGGTCATTGTGGCCTTTGTATGCGGTTCCTTCCCACTTGACTTGAGTGAAGTCCCACTCTTCTTCGTCACCTCCATCGTGGATGGAAATGATGTATCCTAGGCCATGCTTTGTGTATGGTGGGGGAACCGGTGGTGGTTCTGTTATCCCTTGCGAGTGTTTTCCAAGTCCCAATCCGTGAAAGTATCCTTTTGCTTGCATCATTCTCCAAACAGGAAGGTTTCCAGAAAACCGAAGTGCCTTGGAGTATTAGTTTTCGTTGCAAGTTTCTATGACATTCACGGTGATTGAAATCAGAATTGAAAGGAAAAAATACTGACTAACTATTATTGAAAAGCAAACTTGATACTCTTCCCCACAAATTAGGATTTTAGGCAAGTAGTATCCAAACTAAACTAGGCTACCAATCGTTTCTTTTTGCAAATAAAGTAAATGACTGAAAAGGAAAGAGATCCCTCATTTGCTTGAGTTCATCCAAACTATGCCACCACTTGGACAAACTCTGATGGCGTCGTTGTCAATTAAGTCTTGGACTGCATTCTTCATGTTGAAACAATCATCGGTATGGTGGCCGTAGCATTGATGGTAGTAGCAGTAGAGGTGTGGAGCTCGTCCTTCCCTCTTAGGTATGTAACCTTCCATTGGTTTCAATTTTCCATCCTTGTGAAGACTTCTGAAGAGATGACCGAGATAGATCCTTCCAATGTCGGTGAAAATCCTTCCCTTTCTTCATTTAGCCATTTGATTATGGAGGTCTCGAATATGGTTCTCATAGTGTTGCATAAAGACGTTGTGGCGAGACTGATATTCTACTTCCATTTGTTCTTTGAGGTCACGGTAAAGAGTATTGAGGCAATACTTGACCCTCTCATCAATGTCATCTTCAATGTGGGCTTCGAGGGTGCTACACTTTTGGATCATAGTCTCGAGTTCGCTTTTGACCTCTTCAAGTTCTTCAATCAGCATCTTTGTCTTGTCAGCTTGGATGGATTCTTCCAAGTTGTGCCATGCATCGTTGTTGTCAATTTGCTGTAGGGCTTTGGCAAGTTGATCTTTGATGTCACTTAGCTCTTCTTGCACAGATGATCACCCGCTATCAGAGTCACTTTCCATCTTCCGGAAATCTCTAGCAATGCGAGTGGTAGGCATATCGAAAGCTTCTCTCCAACCTTCCACATGTTCCATTTCAGTGACAAGGGACTTGGTCAAATCTTGCAGAGTTTGTTGTTCAAGTTCCTTCTTGGTGACAAAGTACTTTTCAGTAGACATTGTGTTGGGAGTCTTGAGATTGAGTAGCTTCGGAAAACTGACAGAAGAGACGCAGATATGGTGTTAGGATCGAATCTAGCCCCAACGAGTCAGAAGCAGGCTTAAACAGTTTAGGCTCAAACACAGCAAACAGAGATATTATCTCGCGCGAGACAGGTAGTCACGCACGAGATAATCACACGAAAAGTCGATTTTTATTAGACCTAATTTTGGTCGGAATGGAGAATCCGTTTTGAGGGGTTTCTAAGGCCGTTATCAGAACCTAATGACTAAGTAATCAGTCCAATTTTTGTAAAACAAAGCCATGTAAGATTGTTTTGAAGGATATATTTTTTTTAAAAGGGACTTCCGAAAGGGTCATTCCGAAGGGATATTTTCCGAAGGGACTATTCCGAGTCCTTCTTTATTGTCAATTTTATATGGCTTTATTTTGATCAAAAGCAAGAAAAGATCACCTAGTCAAACCGACCGGTCACGAAGTGATCCTAAAAAGACAATCAATATGAAATGTGGCGATGCAGGGCTGGAAGGCTAGGCTCCCCGCGATATGACAATCTAAATGGATTGAATACGCGGAGTGGGATGATCCAACTTCGAAGAGACCGATGACTAGGTGGTTACCGTCATCCGTCCTTAGTGTGGGTCCCGGGTTTATAGAGGATATGTAGTACAATGACAGATATAACATGAGTGTGTGTGTGTGTGAAAGTCGAATCTAGGTGATAGATAAAATAGAGATTTTTTTTTTGAAAAATAAAAGAAAACAAATAGTGTTCGCACCAAGTGGTTGCCTATGTTTCTCCCAAATTAGGAAGACTCAGGCCATCGTAGTTCCCCATAATGACAGAGAGAGAGACGAATAAATTAATTACAACTCTCGAATCCCCAATGAACAGGACTTTAATAAAATAAAACCCAATCACACACAGTTTATAAATAAAAATCAATTATTTAAACTAAAATAAGGATTCGAGTTCTACATCTTAAGGGAGACCTTAAGATGAAGGAACTCTGCAGATAATTAATTCTGGGATCCCCCTTGCGTGTTTGACTCTTTTCTTGGACTTTGAGACGAACAGGGAAAACCAGAAGACACTAGATTGCCGAAGCAATATCTCGCGCGGGATAGGATATCTCGTGCGAGATATGCCTGATCTGGAGGAAAAAACGAATTATTTTTTTTTTGAAAACCTCTCTTTTATTTTTGACGCAAGTTTAAGCCTCTTTATATTACATTCCCCAGTAGAGTCGCCACCGTAGCGATGCGCGATTTTCCTTTTTAACATCTTTTTGAGTTGCCACCTATATTATTCGTTTGGAAACATAGAAAAACCATTTTGAAATAGATTTTGGGTTCGGGGCTTAGGTTATGGAATGGGAAGGTCAAGGATCACCCATTCCACCCAATCCGGAGATCGGTCTTGCTAAAGAAAAGAGAGGTTTTCAAAGAAGGAGAAGATTTCAAACAATAAATAAAATAAAGATCCATTTAACGGGGTTAAACGGAATATAGGATCGATTGCTTCGAGACCATCCCCATGATTTGGGGAGGCTCTAGGCTGATTCTAGATTCGATGTATTTATACCACTCTAACAATCAATTAGAAAGAAAATAAAGGTTACCTTGCGTGAGATAATTCGGGCAGAGTTTCGACTCAAGTTTAGAGTCGCCCCTTGAAACTGATAGAGCTTCGCCTCAATCTTTTGATTCGAGCTTCGATGTTTGTTTATCAATAAGGTTGACAAACAAACTTTAGGTGATTTTACGGTTGATTTACAGGAAACTTTCAGGGAGAGAAACCAGTAAATGTGGGGGTTTTTTACTTGGGATTTTTGGGGTCAGAAATACTGAAAATCTTCAGGTATTTATAGGTGTTGGAGAGGTGTTGAAGATGAGATCAAACACCTTGGGAAGGTTCCAGAACCCAAACCTCATTGGTTGGCCGGATGGATAAAGTTTTATCCCGAAAGAGGTTGAAATCGACGAGGAAACTGCTATCTGCAGTCTGCAGAACTCCTTTATCTCGCGCGAGACACACTATTCCGCGCGAGATAAGGCAATCTGTGGACAATTATGTCCTTCCCTCATTATCTCGTATGCAGTTTAGTCCCAAACTAATGGTAGTTAGCCAAAATATAACGAAACATGACGAAATGGTGGATTTCTACTTCTTGACTCAAGGCGAGACTTAGAGCGGTATAAATGTGATCCGATGGGTTCAGAATGGGGTGTCTACAAATACCAGACCGGTATGCACCCTGCAGTCCGAAAATATGTTCCCCCTCACAACTGGAACCATAGGCAATAGGCCGTACTAGGGGCCTGACATGATCCCAACCTGAACGTAATATCTCTAATCGGTCTACAAAGTGGACCAAAATAGAGTGCCTACCTCGGCGAACTCCCTTAGTCTCTCAATCAATTGGGCACTTCACTCATGCCTCAATACCTGCTCGAGCATACATGGGTACTCCGAGGGAGAGGAAAACTCCCAGCCTTGTCGTCTCTCCACCCTAACGACATGGTTATTCCACCCAGATACCTTACTCAATATGGGGTAGATAAGTTTTGGTTGGTTTGGGTCGCTCCTTATCACCACAAGCCTTGTATCCTCCTTGTAACTCACGCTATAGAAATGATGAAACGCAGACTGACAAGACTCAAAGACTATGCTACGCCAAAGGACAATAAAGCCGGTGAGGAACCTCACGGCATTGGCACCTAGCATAGCCGGGACGGCTTTGAAATTACCCGGATTTTCGCGCGCGGACGCGGAAAGGCGGTTGTCTTTCGCGGAGGGTTGGTGTCTGAGACCTCGCTTCATGGGAAGGAAAATGAGGAGTTGCCACGCGGTTTTTGTATTTTGAGCCCAAAACGTTGAGAAACGGCTTTAGTGAAAATGGTGTCATTTTTATTGGTAGCAAAAACTTAGGAAAAGACTTTGAAAAGGGGGTCATTTTTATTGGTAGCAAAAATGAGTAAAAAGCTTTGAGTACCAGAGATTGTTAGGTTCGGAGGTCATGTTACGTTTCGGGAAGAGTATTACGAGATCACCCGAAACGCCTCGTATGACGAGTCTTTCTACCTTTCTTGAAAACGTGTGCGTGTGTGTGTGTGTTTGCATTTTGAAATGGGGGGCTTGAATGACAAGCTTAATCTTGGTTTGAATGTCAAACGTTGATTAGGTGACTTTGTTTGAAAAGACGAGCGTTTGAATGACAAACGTCGGTTTTGAGACGGAAATGAGCGTTCGCGTGGCAAACGTCGATTTTGAGCTTTTTGAAAGAGAGTTCGAAGGACGAACTCCGATTTTAAACCGGGCGAGTCATTGTTAACGATTTTTACGGGAAAAAGCGTATTAAATGATTTTGAGTGTCAAATGGCGGCTTTTAGTTTGAAGATGAGCGTTCGGATGCCAAACGTCATTTCGCGCATTTTTGAAAGAGAGTACGATGGATGAACTCCGGTTTTGAACCGGGCATTACATTGTTAACGATTTTTACGGGAAAAAGCGTATTAAATGATATGCAATCAACGAATCGGGTTGCGACTCGGACTTTTAAAAGTAAATACTATCACGATCCAAACGGGTCGGACTTTGTAAATGACAGTATTTAAAGCAGTATCAATGGAATCAAATGATCCGGAATCATAAATGACGATCAATGAGCCAAAACGGCTCGGAATTATAAATGACAGAAAGTAAATGACGATCGACGGATCGATCGATCCGGAATGATAAATGACATAAAAAGTAAACGAAACGGGATCGGAATGCCGTTTTAACCCATGATTACTTCTCTAACGGGAAGAGAAGAGGATCGAGGGGCTAAAATGTATCGGACCCCGTTAGATGGAGGCGTCTACATTTCAATAACGTGATTCGAAACGGTTGTAGTGACTGGCGCGTAAACCGAGATGAAATGAGAGATTAGAGAGAGGGAGTTATACCTATGGCTAGGGTCGACTCCTTTGGCTCGGGGGTTTGTACGGGACACGGAAAGTAGTTTGAAAAGGTGTTTCGGAGTGGTGAGGGGCGTATTTGATCGAAATACGGAAGTTTCACGCAAATCGAGACAAAACGGGAGCTCGAGAGGGGTGAAACTCAGTTTGGGCCGTGGGTGAAGTGATTTTTTGGAGTAAAAATGTTGTTGTTTTGGCTTTGACAGCCCTCCTATTTATAGGGTGAAAAATGCAGTAAGAGTTCGGACGGACTTAGACTGATTTCCAGGGTTTTGTGGTATTTTAGAACTTTGAGGGGCTTGCTGGAAATTTCAGAAAGTTTGCACAGGGAGTCCGGCCGGACTTAGACTGTTTACTAGGGGTATTTTAGTCTTTTCCCTTTGATTTCTGATTGAAGGGTGATGGGAGGGCTGTGGCATGGCTGCCACGTGTCCCATGACTCACCAAATGTGTGGGAGTTCGTTCCCGGGTCCCAGTTTTGTCCGTTTTTTAAAATAACAGTTCGGAAAATGTACGAAATGCCCCCGGAAAGTGTCGGAAAGTGCGTTTTTCAGGGAAAGCCGTACTTTTACGTGCGATGACGTGTGTGTCAAGTACGCTTCGACGTCGGGATGCACGAGGCAGTCACGGGACGTCTCGTTGGCTTGGCAACGGGGAGTTTAACGAGTTCCGGTTAACCTGGAGCGGGCCAGATAACGGATTTCGGTTAACTTTCTGACGGATTTTGACGATCCGGATTTGGGTACTTACAGTTAGCCCCTCAGCGACGTCTCCTCCGAAGGAGGTGGGGTCGTTGAAAAAAGATAAGGATCCAAATCGGGATGCCTTACTTTGAAAGACATGGGCGGTCAGTAGGCTGGACCCTTAGCGAAAGGATTCCTACGTATCCCGAGCGGGAATCAAGCCGATCGTAGTTCATAGGTGCAAGGAGCCGCGCGTGGGGACCTTGACCTGAGCGAGACTGTTGGGAGGTGTCTAAACCTGAACGAGACCATTGCGAGGTACCGGAACCTGAATGGAGACTATTGTGAGGCGTCTGGACCTGGGATTCCTGAAACCTTTGAGGGCGTGTGGCGCCTCAAACCGGAGTTGCTGAAACATACGAGGGCGTGTGGCGCCTCAAACCGGAGTTGCTGAAACATACGAGGGCGTGTGGCGCCTCAAACCGGAGTTGCTGAAACATACGAGGGCGTGTGGCGCCTCAAACCATAGTTGCGAGGATGCGGTTATCCTGAGACGAAGGCGTTCGTGCCTTGGATGCTGGGCTTACGACGATGGCCAGGTTTATCCTGCTGGGGATAGGGCGGCAATGATGGGAACGGTTGTGTTAAACTGGCGTTATTAACAACACAGACGGATTGACGCTTCTTCCTTAGAATCCTGCTAGGGATGATCATTCGGGCTTACCTTGATGGCCGAAGAGGGATTGTTGTGTGGGCTTACCTTGATGGCCGAAGAGGGATTGTTGTGTGGGCTTACCTTGATGGCCGCTGAGGTGGGACGATCGGGCTTACGACTGGCGGCCGGGGAGATATGTGTTCACTTGCTGAAGTGAAAATGTATTCAGGCTTACGAAGATGGCCGAAGAGGGATTGTTGCAAGGCGTTCGTGCCTTGGGGTTCGGGCTTATTGCAACTGCCGGGGAAATGAACGATGGTGAAAACCATTAGAAATTTTAACGTCGGGAGACGGAATTGTACCTGGAATGTCCGGAGACAGGATTGAGCGTTTGAATGTCAAACGTCAACTGGGATTGAATTTAACGTCTGGAGACGAGCGTTAGTAAAAACTAACTGGGAATTTAACGTCTGGAGACGAGCGTTAGTGACAACTAACTGGGAATTTAACGTCTGGAGACGAGCGTTAGTGAAAACTAACTGAGAATTTAACGTCTGGAGACGAGCATTAGTGAAAACTAACTAGGAATTTAACGTCTGGAGACGAGCGTTAGTGAAAACTAACTGGGAATTTAACGTCTGGAGACGAGCACTAGTGAAAACTAACTGGGAATTTAACATCTGGAGACGAGCGTTAGTGAAAACTAACTGGGAATTTAATGTCTGGAGACGAGCGTTAGTGAAAACTAACTAAGAATTTAACGTCTGGAGACGAGCGTTAGTGAAAACTAACTGGGAATTTAACGTCTGGAGACGAGCGTTAGTGAAAACTAACTGGGAATTTAACGTCTGGAGACGAGCGTTAGTGAAAACTAACTGGGAATTTAACGTCTGGAGACGAGCGTTAGTGAAAACTAACTGAGAATTTAACGTCTGGAGACGAGCGTTAGTGAAAACTAACTGAGAATTTAACGTCTGGAGATGAGCGTTAGTGAAAACTAACTGGGAATGGATCCTCGGGGGATGGGGTGTTAGAAATGTCTAACTTGGGGGAAATTTTACACTTTTGGGGGTCAAAAGGGGTAAAATTGAAACTGCGAGAAGTTGGGGGGCCGAAGTGGCAAGGAATCTTTCTGCTGCAGAAAGAGTCCGATCGGACTTGGACTGAATTTGGCCAGGACCTTATCAGCGCCGAGGCAGAAGAAAGAGAAGCCATTTTCTTTCATTATTTCCGGCGAAAAGGAGAGAAAGGAGGAGAGAATTTTCATCCCAAATTGTGAGGTTTGCTCAGATTTGTGAAGGAAAATTGTTATGGAAGGTGATTGGGAACCAATGGCTCGTCATGGAAGGACCGATGACGAAAGAACGCGGTTGGTTCGGACCATTCGAACCATTATTCATCCATTGAATCCGGCGGAGTTCTACCCGGCTAGGGAGAGACACAACTCCAAAGGAGGGATCGAGAGACAAGTAAGCTTCCTTCAAATTCCATTAATTTTAAGAATGTGCATTCTTTAAATGTTAGAAATTTGATTATGAATGAACTAGGGATTTTGATGCCCGAATTTGGGGATTTTGACTTTGCTATGAACCTTTGTCGAAATTGACTAGGATGTAGTTCAATTGACACTATGGGTAGGTGACATAAAAATTTTGGTTGCAAAATTCCATGTCTAGATGCATTTTCCAAAATTAAAGTAGCTTTAATTCGGGACGGAGTAAATTTTTGAAATGTTCGAAAGGATTTGAAAGTTCCGGTTTCGACGGAGTTTTCGAAGGGTTTTGAAAGTTCCGGTTTCGACGGAGTTTTCGAAATGTTTTGAAAGTTCCGGATTCGACGGAGTTTTCGAAAGATTTTGAAAGTTCCGGATTCGACGGAGTTTTCGAAAGATTTTTGAAAGTTCCGGATTCGACGGAGTTTTTCGAAATGATTTTGAAATCTTGGACCGTCAATACTCCAACCGAGATGGAAGTATTTTAGGAAAGGAATAAGAATTGCCATTGCATTGCATCATTCTGACATGCGTTCGTGCATTCTGTTGATGTTGCTATTGTCTTGTTCACCTGCAGGGGCGAGGGACGGTTGATACCCACAACCAGAAGAGTCGGGGTGCCTTCGAGGCAGTACGAGCGTTGTGGGAAGTCTTCCCGGACGCGGCTCCAGAGGGAGAGAGGAGTCCACGGCAGCTGGTGCTTGACTCCGAATTGGCTGGATTTATCAGTGCGGTAGCTGCGACGCCGAGGGCCAGGTCCATGTACGTAGCTCTGAGCGAGTATTGGTGGGATTCGACCCATACTTTCCATTTCAGGTGGGGGGAGGCGACGGTGACTCCCATGGACTTTGCTGCTATCACTGGGTTGCCGACCTATGGCAACACGCTGGTGTGGATTGACGGTTATACCCCGGAGCAGTTGTCTGAGCTGCTGGGTTTTGATATTACCGATGCCAGGGGCTTAGGCATTCGGTACAGGCCAATGGAGAGGCATCTGGAGGCGGGTATCGCCGATTATTTGGCTGGATCTTTAAGGATGACCGCGGAGCGCCTGGCTCGAGGGTTCATTTGGTTCGCATTGTCAGCGACCTTATTCCCGACTTCCGACACATCCTGTCACTTTCCTCTGCTAGGGTCGCTGACAGACTTGGACGCCGTGAGGGGGTTCGCATGGGGGGAGGCTGGACTGGCCGAGCTCTATCATGCCTTGGACAGGTTCTCGCGAGAAGAGGAGAACTCCCTGAGCTGCTTCACACCTGTCTTGGATGTAAGTTCATGTCTTTTTCTCTTCCTTGTCTCTTTTATGTACTCGTATGTATCTGCTCTGTAGCTGACATAACTTTCCATTTGCTTGGCAGGTCTGGTGCTATGAAGTGTTCAGTCCGCAGGAGTGGGACATTAGGGAGGCGTATCGACCCCTGTTCCCTGCCATGTTGGTTTGGCAGAAGAGAGCGAAGTAGTCGGTCTTGTCGAGAGTGGGTACTCGGGTGTCATACGAGGAGGTGTCCCAGGCCCTGGACCGAGAGTTCTCTCGAGAGGATCCACCGACTCGTGGAGTCGGTTCCACATGGGCGTGGGTTCAAAGGTTGCTAGCGAGGTGACGCGCGGAGGAAGCCCCGGTGGGACTTCATTGCGACGCTATGTATCCTGGGAGCGGGTGACCCATCGCACGGCCCGGTCCATTCCGTGGGTGCCATGGATCCTCCTACGCACATGCAAAGATCCTCTGGAGATGTCGATGGAGGAGTTAGAGAGGTATAGACAGGGCGCGTTCAATACCGAGTACATCATAGCGGGGGCCGACAATGAGACTTTCTTGAGGATGAGGCTGAGGAGCCCACGCAAAGACGTGAGGGCGATGGCCCTGGATATCCCCGAGATCTCCCGCTCCCACGTGCTAGGCTGGCGTACGAGGGGCTGGATGGTTCACGCAGGCGGCTGGTGATTCCGATTCCGGATGAGCCGAGACCACGATACAGGGTTGACCCCAATGCTTCGGTGAGCACTTTTTGGTTTTCTGCATTTGATAGTAGTATTCTGCAAATGTTGCATCTGTACTTTCTGCTTGTCTTCTGATGACCTTCCTGGTTTGCAGGTGTATGGTCGTACGTACAACGACGCTATGAGGCTGGTAGACGGGTGGGCCGCCTACGCTAGGAGGCTCGTGGCGTTCATGCGGTGCAGTTCCCGGAGGAGCGTGGATGTCCGTGAGCCGAGGCCGTCTAGGTCGAGGGGTTCGCCTGCTCCCACGGCTGGTGGGGAGGACTTTGCACAGGGATTTGGCCAGTTCGCGGGCGGAACGGCTGGGTTTGGAGCTCATCCTCCTTCGCACTCGGGGCACGAGAGGGGAGAGTCTTCGAGTTCGCGGACGCCAAGGAGGCCTTTTGCATATTCCCGCCTGGAGGAATTTGGCGAGTTCTTGTTTGCGACGGATCCGGCAGCGGTGGAGCAGTGCGTCGAGTGCTCGGATGACGAGCAGGACTCGGAGTAGTCCTCCTTTACTGCTTTCTTTCTCTCTTTTTTTTTCTTATATGTATCGTCTGGAACGATTTGATTTGAACTGTATTTGTAAAGGCGCCTGTGGGGCGGAACCTGTATTTCACGCATCTATTTAATGATTACCTTCTTTTTATTTTCGACAAATAAGCAAGTAGGTTGATCAAAAATAAACAAAATGAAACATGCATTAAAAATTGAACGGGTCAAAAATTAAGCCTATATGCACTGATTATTAATTATTTGCATTGTTGCACGAGCCCGGGGGCGGAAGAGGTGTCAAGCTTTCTGGTTAATTAAAACCAGGGAGCACGCAGGTTTTATAAAGGCATGAATAGGGAGTTATTTGGAATTGTTTCCAATTCAGAGCAAATGGCCGCAGAGTTGACCAAGTCAATCGGCAGAGGAGTCCCACTGACTAAAATGAATTTCCAGATTCTTTAAATTGCACTTTCAGCTTTGCAATTTGTAAGAAACTGCGCATTGCTTTTGATCAGTTAGCTGAATTCTCTCAAATTTCTTAGGTTTCCTTCACTTTCTGTCATGGCTCCCTTTCCTAAGCTATCGTCTCGGATGCAAGAGCGATACTTGGACAATTTTCGGTGGGTACGGAACCACACGAGGCGTAACAAGGGGTTTTTCGAAGGTCAGTACGGATGAAATCTGTTTGGGCTTTGAAGGAGCTCATGCCAGATTGGGATCTTTTGAGAGCCGCGTCTCGGTTCTGGGACGTACGGAGGAATGTGTACAACTTTTCGTACAACGAAATTACTCCTACATTTGAAGATTTCCGGGCCATTCTGGGAGGACTTGAGACGGAACAGCTAGTTCTTCCGTATGCTGGTGGCATGGCCACTGTTGAGAAGCTAGTGTCTTTGCTTGGTATCTCGGCTGGAGAAGCATACGGGATGCTGATACTGGATACTGATTATGTTGACATTTTGGGGCTGCCCAAAAGATTTGCCGGAGCTGAGGGGAGCGTCTTTACGTGGGACGCATTTGCTCTGTGCGCGATCGCTACTCTGTTCACGTTCACGTCTCTGGGTGTGTGCCATCACAGTGTACTGGACCTGGTGAGGCAGTGCCGGAGCGGGGGAGACATCGTGTCGTTGGTCTTGGGCGAGACGTTCCTAGGCATAGGTCGGATGGCGACCGGTAGCCGATACATGTGGGGAGGGAGTCCCGCTATGCTTACCATGTGGTTGAGGGAGAGACTGCAGATGATGCCTGAGGTGCCAATGTCTTGTGACGCTTAGTCCTTCTCTCGACGTCCTCTGGTGATAGGGGGCAATCAGGCTGAGCTGGAGCTCTGGATGGCCAGACTTTGCACGCATCACTTGCGATGGTGGGTTCCCCACTGGAAATTACAGACTTGTCGGACCACTCAGGAGGGTCTGTTGGTTGTCAGAGTGTCGGGGCTGTCTCAGACGTCTTTCTACATTCCATCATTGGTTCTGCGATAGTACGGGCTGGAGCAGGTGCCATTGACGGGTTTGAGTTATGCTGCTACCTTTGAGGTGGGATCTCTGCTGATGGAAGATCCTTCGACGTTATTGCTGCTCACACGGTGGTGGCAATACACGTCCTTTCCCGCTGTGGTTCTCCTTCACCGAAGAGGGGGCACCGTTCGTCGACGCAAGATCCGAACCGGTACGAAGAGTGTATAGGGGAGACACAGATGTCTATCTTGTGGAGACGGAGTGAGCCGTTGGGTGCCGATCACCTGACCTCGACCTTGAGGAGGACTGAAGCGGGGGCTAACCCTCGGAATCAGACTGGGAATGCCATGGCTGACTATGAGGCCAATGCTGATCGGGAGGCCAATCAAAGCACTGTTATGATGGCTCGAAGCGAGGCAGCTCGAGACAGAGCTAGAGAAAGGGCTGCGTTGACAGCCACAGGGTTGACGGAGGCGTCGGGAAGGGTCCCTGAGCTAGGTAGAAGGACTACCGGAATATTTCCTGTGAAGGTGAAGAACACTCGTCGTGGGAAGGGGAAGGGGAAGAAGGATGAAGGACCAAGTACGGGAAACTAGGTTGACCTTGCTGTCCAGAGTATCCACCCATTGTCATTGCAGACACATTAACTGATTAATGTTTTATTGTAGTTTTGCTAGCGTGTAGCGAGTCAAGAGTTGACCGTGCTTGGACTCATCAAAGATTGTTTTAACCGTTATGAATTTGTAGGTTAAATGAAAAGAGTTTTTCGAAACACAAGCAATTGATGCTTATTGTATTTTTTTGTTTTTTAGACCGAACCAATGATGGCTGCCTACGTTCCCCTTTTACAATTGGACTAAGGGGCTCAGGTCACCGTAGTTCGACACTTTTAGGTGATTTTGAGAAAAACAAAGACAAAAGAAGTGCGACCCTGTTTTTTACCTGGATCATTAGCGGGAATGTATCCAGTTGGGTATTACTCTTTTAGCACTTTAATTTTACTGAGGGGACGGTGTATGGGGAAGGAGAGTTGACTCGTGCTCTTCCTCAAATGAAGTATCTGCGGAGCTTGCTTCCGTTCACGGGGTTAACGAAAGGGTTCCCATCCAAATCTGCTAACTTCATGGCTCCTCCGGAGAAGATTCTTTGTACCACGAACGGTCCTATCCAGGTAGGCTCCCACTTTCCGAGGGGATTGGTCTGCGTAGGAGGCTTTTCCTTTAGCACCAAGTCGCCTTCTCTGATGTCTCGATCTTGACTTTCTTGTCGAATGCTCGGGCCATTCTCGCTCCGGTAGGCTTGAGTGTGTTCCATGGCTTTCAATCTGCGCTCGTCGAGTAGAGCAAGTTCGTCGTGACGGCTTTGTAGCCATTCGACTTCATTGATCCCGTTTTCCAAGAGGACTCGAAGGGATGGAATTTCCAATTCCACGGGTAACATCGCTTCCATTCCATAGGTTAGTGCAAACGGAGTCTCCCCTGTGGCGGTTCTGACTGATGTTCTGTATCCCCAGAGGGCTAGATGTAGCTTTGGGCGCTCCCGACCCCCGGTGGTCATCTTTCCGATTATCATGGCGAGAGTCTTGTTGGCCGCCTCACCGCACCATTGGTTTGTGGTCCGTAAGGAGAAGACTTGTGACGCGTGACTCGAATTCGGTCAACAGCTGGTCACAATCTCCTTCGAAGTGGGTCCCATTGTCGGAGATGATCTCGCTGGGCACTCCGTATCGGCACATGATGTTCTCTCGGATGAACTCGGCCACCTTCTTAGAATTCAGTACCTTGTACGATCTGGCTTCTACCCATTTGGTGAAGTAGTTGACTGCGACTAGAATGAACTTGTGACCATTGCTCCTTGGTGGAGTGACCTTGCCGATGACGTCGATTCCCCATGTGGCGAAAGGCCATGGCGTAGTCATGCAATAGAGTTCATGAGGAGGGATGTGATTGAGGTTGGAGAACCGTTGACATTTGTCGCAGCCTTCTGACGAACCGGATGCGCCCGTTTCCATCGATATCCAATAGTATCCCATACGGATGATGATCTGTGTCAATGCTCAGGCATTCATGTGTGGACCGCAGGTTCCGTTGTGAACTTCGTTCATTAGCTCGCTGGCTTTTTCTTTGTTTACACACCGAAGGAGTGGCCCTTGGTGGCGCTTCTTGTACAACATACCCCCCAGAATGACGAAATGGAATGCCAGGCATTTTAATGCCATCATGTTTTTGGCTTTGATCCCCTCTTTGTATTTTCCATCTTCATTGGTGAAGGAAGCTTCTCCGTTTTGGAGGTACTGGTAAATTTGATTGTACCAGGGTTCGTCGATCGTTTCCTTTTTTATTTCGATCTCACAGCAATAGGCGGGTGTTTCCCGTCTGCCTATTTTGAGGGGTTTTACTGCTTTTCCATCGGGAATTTCGACAAGAGAGGCGAGGGTTGCCAGGGCATCTGCGAAGCGATTCCTGTCTCTTGGCAAATAGTGAAAAGAGATGTCCTTGAACTGAGCAATGAGCTCCTCCATGTACGTGTGGTACTTCTGAAGGCCAGAATCTACCGTTTTCCACTTGTTGGACACTTGATTGATGATCAATGCTGAGTCTCCATATACATCCAGTTCTGAGATGTTGCGCTTGAGGGCGGCTTCCTGCACTCGCCGCACAAGCTTCAGATTTGCTGCATTGTTGGTTGTTTCAAAATTCAACTTGATGGCTATGGGAGTGTGCTCGTCCTTGGGATCGACAAGGAGCATTCCAATACCATTCCCCTTCTTGTTGGCTGCCCCATTGAAGAAGAGTTGCCAGCGGTTTGCGCTGTCGAGTGAAAAGATTTCGTCGTCCGAAAACTGCGGATCAGGACCTTTAGGTTCACTGCTTGGGAAGTCGGCCAGCTGATCTGCCATTACTCTGCCCTTTGTTGATTTTTTGACCATGTACTTGATGTCGAACTCAGCCAGGAAGAATGACCACTTGGCTAGTCGCATTGACAGGGATGGCTTGTCAAAGAGATATCGGACGGGGTCCATTTTGGAGACCAGGAGCACTGAATGTGACTGCATGTAGTGTTTCAGTTTCCCGACTACCCATACCAAGGAGGTACAAGTTTTCTCTAATGCTGAGTAACTGAGTTCACTTCCTTGAAGCTTCTGGCTTACGAAGTAGATTGCATGCTCAACCTTGGAATCTTTCTGTTCTTGTGCCAGCATTGCTCCGATTGACGTGTCTCTAACTGTCAGATACAGGAGTAGTGACTTGTCTTCATGTGGCGGGCACAGAATTGGGGGATTCACCAAGTAGGTCTTGATTTTCTCGAAAGCCGTCTCGGCACTCTGAGTCCTGCTTGATGTCGGCATTCTTTTCATCGCTTTGAACATGGGCTCGCAGAGAGATGTCAACCGGTTGATGAAGCGATCGATGTATCGAAGTCTTCCTATGAAGCTTTTCACTTCGTAGTCCGAGGCGGCTTCATGTCGATGATGGCCTTGATTTTCTTGGGATCGGCTTCGATACCCCTTTCGTAACCATGTACCCCAAGCACCTTGCCGCGCTTGATGCCGAAGGTGCACTTCGCAGGTTCAATCTCATGGAGTGTTTTCGAGTCCGTTGAAGAACTTCCTCGGATCTATCATGTACCGCATGTCCGATCCTCCGGAGTGGATGATCATGTCGTCGACATACACTTCGATTTCCTTGTGAATCATGTCATGGAAGAGGGCTGCAGCTCGCCGGTAAGTAGCCCTGCCGTTCTTCGACCGAACGGCATGACCGTGTAGCGCATGTCCCCATGGAGTGGTGAAAGCAGCTTGGCTTGATCCTCCTCGGACATCTTGATCTCGTTCTATCCAACAACCCGTCCACGAAGGACTTCACTTCGAAATTTGCCGTGGTGTCGACCAAAGATGTCGATGTTAGGCAATGGGAAATCATCTTTAGGGTCGGCCTTGTTGAGATCCCAAAAATCTACACAAAGATCCGACCTTTCCATTGGCCTTGGTGACCGTCACGATGTTGGAGAGCCAAGTCGGGTACTCAATCACTATGATGAAACCAACTCTGGAGCATTTTCTCAATCTCTTCTTTTACTTGCAAAGACCACTCGCTTGATCTTGCGCAGCCTTCGTTTGACAGCTTGGATTCGGGATCCGTGGGGATTCTCGTGCTCCACGATCGAGGGATCGAGTCTCGGCATGTCCTGGTATGACTGTGCGAACACGTCAACATACTCCCGAGGAGGCTTATCAGTGGCTTCTTTTTCTGCACCGGCGAAGAAACTGCCCACTTGTGTCTCTTTAGGCTCTTGCACTGACCCCAGGTTCACTTTGGTCAAAACCTCTTCGACAGCTTGGGCACGGTTGTCCTCTTGGTCGACTACACGCTCGAGAACTTCTCTAATGTATTGTTCATTTAATGTGTCTGCTTCTTTATCAATTGAGTTATTAACGTCTTTTAAGTTGTTTGTTAACTTATCAGTTGTTAAAGTGGCAATGAGAGGATACTTCGAAAGGTCAAACTTTTCATTAAACGAGAACGGAGATACATGGTTGGCTACATTATCATAGTCTTCCGGCGTAAGGCCGTTGGATGACTCAGAGGACTGGACTCTGACAAGGACTGACTCAGAGGGTTTGAGACGGGGTTTAGGGAGATGTGGGTGCAGGCCCAGCTTGTCTTCCATTTCTGCCTGGCTTGCCCTTGGTCCGGTGAAAGTTACCCAGTTCTTCAGTGGCATTGCTGGATGCTTGATGAGGGTTCGGGGATCGAGAGGCTTGGCTTCTGCTGTCCCAATCATGGCGATCATGCTGTTTTCGGAGCCCAGGTCAATCAGGTTTGGCACCTCCATGACTTCTTCAAAAAGACTCTGTAGAGCTAGTCCACTGAGAGCGTCTTCTATGAATTCTGGTTCCTTCTGCTTTGGAGTTACTGTCTCGAATGTGGCCTCGGCGGCTGATCCGAACAATCTGTTTCCCGTGAAGAGTACCTTGAGTTGCTCCTCTAAGTCAGGGATTCCCTTGAATGTGTACTCATGCTGGACTATGGTGGCAGTTGGTTCAGGTAGAGCAGTGATGTCGAGGAACACTCCCCTAATCGGATTAGCCTTGAGTCCTCTGAAATGCTTGAGGTCCCGTGCTAGCTTTTCCATCCTTTCTGTAGTCTCGGTGCTGACTATCCCTGCTTCTTTCTCATCTTCATCAGTTCCGCTGTCGGTCCCCTCAGTTCTGCTGTCCGGTTCCGGTTGTCGGTCCCCTCGGTTCCCCTGTCGGTCCCCTCCGGTCCCCTCGCCCGTTGTTGGTTCCCTTGGTGAAGTAATGAGCGAGGTTGAAATTGTAAGGTCGGAGGTTGGGTGTGCCGTCGGAGGTTCCCCTTTTGCGGGCTGCTGCCTTGGTGCGGGCGAGCCTTTTGTTTTCCTTGATGTCAGCCGGTGTTGGCACGTAGCCAAGCCCCTGGACCGTGGTGTGGTCCTTGACTTCGATGACTTGATGATGGCCCTGTAACCGTTTGCCAAGCCCCAGTCCTGGGATAAAGTTCATGAGTTTCATCATCTTTATGGCAGGAGGGATCTTGTCGTGAGACAGTGAAAGATCCACGTTGTATATTTGGATCTTGGAGGTCTCCAGAGTGAATCCGTTTAATGCCATGTCATCATTATGCTTGATTTCTAACACTGGAATGTCGTTGGTGCTGGTCCCCTCGGTGGTGACACTGTCGCCGTAGACTGTGGTTAGCTCGTTGCCTTGCATGAACTTGAGGCACTGATGAAGGGTGGATGCCACGCCATTGATTTGATGCAGCCAGGGACGCCCCAGGATGGCTGTAAAAGTGATTGGAATGTCCAACACTTGAAATTCGGTGGGGATCATCCGCTTGCCGAACCATATATTAAGAGTAGCAACCCCGAGAACTGTACGGGAAGTAGAGTCATAGGCCTTGACAGTGTGGACTGAAGGCTTCAGATCTGTGGGCTTGATGTCAAGCAGGTCCATCATCTTGGCGGGCAAGACATTCATTCCGGAACCTCCGTCTACCAACACGCGGGGAAGGCGACGCTCGTCCAGCTAGACTGTGATGTAAAGCGGCTCATTGTGATCAACCCCAAATTTTGGAAGGTCCAAATCTGTGAAGGTGATAATGTTGCCGTAGTGGATGTTGCCGATCATCTGAATGACTTCGTCTGGGGTTGCATCCTCAGGGACCATGGTACGGGCCAGGCTTTCCTCTAGCTTGAGCTTGTGAGGATATGAAGAGGTGAGCAGAGACCAAAGGGAAATGTTCGCCTGAGTCTGCTTGAGCTGAGTGAGGATTGGGTCCTCTTTCACGAAACTTGCGTCTTCGGGGAGACTGGGTTGCAGTTCTGGCTCCGTCGGCTTTTTGGTGGCCTTAGGTGGTAATGCATGGATTTGACCCGATCGGGTTAGAACGCTGACATCAGGTTTGGTCCCTTCTGAACAGGCCGCTCTGAGTTGAGCCATAGTTAGAGGAGGATTCCTCGTAGCATGGGGCCATATGTCTTCCCTCAACTCGTTGACTGTAGACGTATTCCCGGGAGCTTCGGCAGCTTGACGGATTCTGTCCCAGGATACTGGTTTGGGTGCCTCTGTGGGTAGGTAGTTTATGGATTGCCGCAGCTGTTCGAACGTCAGTGCGCAACAGTGGTTGCCTGAACTGAACTGTGCGTTGCTGACCCTCCGGGGGAGTTTGGAGAGTTCCTGGCTCAAGCGAACAGTCTCCTTGATCTCCTCACGATATACCGCGCTCCTTTCCTTCTTGCTGAGCATACTCAGGGCATTCTGGAGTTGGGTCTGGCGATACTCATGGTTTGCTAATTTTCCTCCCCTTTTGGCCCAAATCAACTTTCTTGCAGCGGAGCCTACGTCGAGAGTTAGTGCCTGCGTTTCCTCCCATGTGAGAATAGCGAGTGCTTCTTTGAACTGCGTGCAACAGTCTAGATAAACTTCCATTGGGGAGAGCTTTCTTTTCTGCTTTATCTGAGTGGCGGGTATGTCAGAAGGTGAGTACACGGCTTCCCGAACATCTGCCCATGTGACTGGTTGATGTCCCAGTTGATCGTTTCTGTAAACAAATGCCGCGGTCTGTGGAATTTCCCTGAGTAGTTACTCGAGACGAATTTCCATCTTCCTCTTGTTTCTTTTGAATAGACCTTCCTCCCTGAGTTGGCCTTTCAATTTGAGTGCGGAAATGATCCGTCCCCATCCTCCCAGGACCCTTGGGAGTCCGATTTTTTTGACCTCATGCCCGGCTTGGAAGAGAATGGTTTCATCGTCTTCGTCGTCGCTTTCATGGAGAACTTTCTTTCCTCGGGGAGGTAGGCGCTGGGATTTGGTCTGCTGTGCCGTTCCATCTCCTAGGTCATCGGGACCGTTGACCACCCTCGTGTGGCAGAGGGGGTTAGATGAGAACAGACGGTAGTCGAGGAAGTTGCCGTGAGCAAAACCCCTGAGGTCGAACTGGTCTAGAGTGGCCTCTAGCTTTCTGTCTGAAGCTGCTTGTGACACTTTAAGGGCTCGATCCCTGTTGGTCTTTTGAGCTTGGTGTTCGTCCCAAAGACGGCTTTCTTGAGCGGCTAGTTCCATGAGGGATTTCCTTGCGAGAGCTAAACAGTCTCCGTAGGTGCGCGCCATCTGACTAGTGTCCAGAACGGTGATCACATCCAAATCGCCGAATGGCGGAAACACCTGGATTACGTTAACGAAGGAAGTCGGGCTGGGACATTCCATGCGGCCTTCGTTGATCTCGATTACCAAGAAATTTGCCCATATCTGCTTGATTGACCCCACGGGGGTGTTGAATTCTGCAATGTTGACAGTCTCGTGATCTCGCTCGATCGCCAAGTCTATCAGAGCTAGCGATCGATGGCGGGATGTGCGAATCCGGGGCCGTGACGGTGGGAGCGAATCGGCGGAGCATGTTGATGCTTTGAGGTGGTCGTTTCCAACGTCGGAAGGCGGCGACTCTGTCTTGCGGGGAAGACCTTCGCGAGATGTTTTCGTGGTAGGCTGCCGGAAGCGTTCCCGAGGTTGATCGATTCGTGACGGGGTGAGGAGCTTTGCCTCCTTCGTTGCCCTTGGCCTTGGCGGCGCTTGAGGGTATAAGCTTGGCCGATGGCACGGGCCGGTTGCCGGCAGGGTGGTACTCGGAAGTAATGATGAGATACGAGCTCGCTTGGCAGGGCCTCATTTACCATGAGCGAAGCGGTCGTCGAGGGTGACTTTGGCATTGCGAGAATCGACGATAAGGACCGGATCCTTGGTATCATCGGGATATACGGAATAGATGATGATGACGAAGTCGTCGTCGATCACTTGATCGAGAGGATTCTTTGTCGTGTCAACCGGTTACTTCCAATTGTCGGATAGCCGCTGTCTTGGACGTTGAGCTTGAACATCTCCATAGTGTTGGAGCCTTGGTCATAGGTGACATGATCGGAACGGGTGCCGTCCTCGAAACTGAGCATGTGAATGCAGAGGTCTGCCCGCGGGTCTACCGCATCCTCGACTCCGGAGAGTCCTGATTCGTCGTCGTCTGACGGCTCAACCCAAACATAGGGACGTATCGCGTCTGGGTGCGTTGATGGAGCTACTAGGAAAACATCGTGCCCTTCATTGGAGAAGAGGGGTGCAGCGGGTAGTTCCTCGTGGAGGACATCCCATACGACGTCCATGCATTCAAGACGAGTATGACGGTGCTTGTTGACCTTTATCACGAAAATCTCTTCGCCTGGCGGGGCCAGAGAGTTGGTTTGAAGAATGCTGACGAATCTCCGATTGGAGACAGGGGGTTTACGTGCCCGCATCATGGCGATGCTCAGTGTTTCTTTCCAATCTGCCTCCAAATGTTGGAAACGACAGTTGAACTTGATGTATCGGGCGCTTCGAGTGCACTTTTGCTCGAGTACGTTTACATAGTTAGCATCTCGGACTACGAGGATTACGATGAGATTTGCCCCGATAGTCCCCTGGTCGGTTTGAAGGAGGTAGCCCCGGTGCCTGACTGCGGGCACGCTTGGCTGCTATCTCGGCTTCGTTTCCAATGAGAAAATTGTCCCCTCTGATGACTTCAAGATCTTCCTACCGGTTAATGAACTTGACGCATTGATGGAGAGTGGAGGCTATGGCTTTCATGTGATGCAGCCAAGGGTGTCCCAAAAGAGCTGTAAACTCGGATGGAATGTCCATCACGTGGAATTTTGCTGGCACCATTTGGGTTTCGAACCAGAGTTCCAAAGTCACCGTCCCCAGGATTGGACGAGACGTGCTGTCATAGGCCTTGATAGTCCGGGTTGACGGAATCAGATGGCTTTCGTTGATGCGCAGGGCTCGCATCATGCTGAGAGGGAGGATGTTAACGGCTGACCCGTTATCCACCAATACTCCGGGGAGTGATATGGTATTGAGCTTGAGAGTGATGTACAGAGCTTCGTTGTGCCCCGAGGCATCTCTCGGTAGGTCTTCGTCACAGAACGTGTTCATATTGCCATACAGCCGGGAATCGTAGATCTCGTCTCTATTCGGAGAAGGAGAGTCGTCCAGCCATCCATTTCATGTCTTCCTCTTGCGAGGTAAAGCCTTTGCTGGAGCCTCGGGATTGCGTTGAGGCTGTTTGTGGCGGTTTCCGCCCTTGGTTAGCACGTTGATCGAGTGCGAGTGCCAAGATGACTTTGATCTTCCTTTGCCTGTCCGTGCTCGGAAGCTGGACAAGTTGAATCTTAGCTGATCCCACGGGGGTTAGGCTTCGGCGCGATAAGATTACCAAGATCCGAGGTATTTCGGAGCCACGGGGTCAGATGCAGTTTCAGCGGGACTTTACGGCTTTTCCACCCTTGTCTGCTCTAAAGCTGCAGGGCCTGGAGGAAGGGAGGACTCGCTGGAGTAGAGTACGTAGTATTCGAACTTCCCGGATGGCTCTCCGAGTGTACCCACACTGGTGTCTCCAGCTTCGTATCTTTCTCTCAGCATCTATTGAGAGGATTTCTTCTTCTGTTTTCTCGGAGGATTGCTCCGAACCATATCTTGGGACTCGTACTCCAGGCTGGCGGAGCAGTCACAAACATCGTAGCTGATGTGGACATTTGATGAGGACCCGGCTGAAAGAGGCGGAGAAATCGGCTCTGCGGCAATCTTCTTAGGCACCCACTCAATGGAATTCACACTGTTATTGTTCGGAAAAGGGTTTCCGACTGTATTGGGCCCATGGGGGCGCTCCAATTTGCCTTCCTCTATCAAGTTCTGGATTTCGTATCGTAACCCCACACAGTTGTCGGTGGTATGGCCGTGATACTGATGGAAGGCGCAATACTTGCTCTTGTCAGCGTTGACTACGGGATTCTTGGATTTGTAATTTGCAACGGGTTTAAGGAGACCTTCCTTGATTAACCCTTCCAGCATCTTGCTCAGTGGCATGTCCAACTTGTCGAAGTGTACGGCAGGCTGCTTCTGAGTAGAATTGTTGCTTTGTGGGGCTCGGGTTTACATTTGCCATTGTTGTCCCCGATGGATGTAGTTGACAGACGTATCTTTCCCTTTGCCGGGGCCGGTGCGGGATTGAATGCAGCTGGCGGCGAGCGGTATACGTATGGCCGTGCAGTAGCCAACTTTTCCTTGAGATCCTTCTCGAACTGTGAGCCGACATTGACCATAGCCCGGAGATCTCCGAAGAAATGGTGACTGATGAGAGTTCTGATGGACGGTCTTAAGCAGGACTTGAAGATCCGCATCTGTTCATCCTTGGAGAGTGGCTCCATGATCTCGAAGAGTTTCCAGCTCCACCTCTTGTAGAATTCTCCGACGCTCTCGTCCGCTTTCTGCTCAGTGGTGATTAAGTCCTCGCGACTCATCTCCCACTCTAAGTTGGATCGGTACCGTTCCCGGAAGATGTTGCGATCGATCCCAGGTGTGGCGATCCGCAGGCTTGACCCTCAGAAACCATCGTAACGCTGAACTTTTGAGCGTATGCTGGAAGTGGTCGGCCATTTGCTGGAGGGTTGCTCCTTTCGCTCTCATGCCGAGAACGTAGGTGTCGACATGCATTTGAGGACATTCGGTTCCGTCGAATCGGTCCATCTCCGGCATTTTGAACTTGGCTGGGAGAGGCGTGACCATTCCCGGATCCGTAGATTTGAGCATTTCCTGCTTTGAGCTGCTCATGGTGGCTTTCAGGTCTTTCATCTGTTCGACCATCCAGGCTAAGGTTGGGTCCAGTGGTGGACTGTGAGGCTCGGCGCCGGGTGCTACCACGTGAGCGGTAGTGATTGGAGGTGGAAGGCTTGATATATGCGGATATATGGGGGCCTTTTCTGAACTATATCGGGGTTTGTCCCCGATGTTTAGGGATTCTTGTATAGGCAACGGGATGAACCCGGGAGGGTATTGAGGGATATTTGCATCCTGAGATGGTCCAGCGGTGCGCTGGTGGTATTGAGTGATGGGGTTAGCACGGGGCTGGCCATATACGCCAGGGTTGCCCTGAGAGGTGGAAATGTGGAGCCTAGGTCGGCTGTTTCCTTGGTTAGAAGTCATCCCATATGTTGGCGGGGAGGAACCTGGTTGAAGGTTTGGTGAACTGGTTTCGGGGAATCGTCATCCTCGACCGGACAAAAGTACCGTCTGGCGGGGATAGGCTGCTATACCTCGCTCATTCGGAAAGTTGTACCACGAAATTCTGCGATCTTCTTTACGCCTCTTGTGAACCTCACAAGCCGGATGGATTCTTCCAAAGTCATATCTATTACCGATGGCGGGGTCCGTCCCAGTCACGATTTCTCAGTGAGCTAGACATGTTGGAAATTCTGGCTAAGGGAACTGAGGGAACCGAAGAACTGTTTGACGCTGCCGTAACGGTGATTCTGGCGAGGCGCTGACCCGAAAATCTGAACCACTTTCTGCTCGCTGCAGGGAACGAAAGGAAGGGTTTAGGCTTCAGAAAAGGGTATTTGGCTCAAGGTTTCGAGCTTGTGCAATGTGCAGTTACCGATTAATGTTTACTTAAAGCGTGTTTTCTCAGAGTCCTAATCGATTGGAAAAGAGCGAGTCTTCTTTTTCGCAACTAATCCTAGAGCTCTAATCAGTGGATCTCGTCACTACGCTTATAAGCCCCTCGTTTCCATTTGTAGATCATCTTTCTCGGGACGGACTATCCCAAGCGAGGTCTTATAAGGCAAGCGAGTTCCACCGACAAAGGAAAAAGTGAACTTAAGGCTAGCTGATCATGCAAACTTTTAACGTATGTGACGCACGGGCCACAGTCGAAGTCAACGTCCTTAAGTTAAGGCGGGGATCGTGCCAAAATTTCGGCATGACCTCTCCTGACTCGCTTGCGCGAGGGACCTTAGCTTTTGGCGTTGGCCAAGTTGTGGGCAGCACGGTGCATACGGCGAGGGTTTGGTGACACGGCGTCACATTGAACCTTCGGGTATATTTTGTGAGCTCCGTGTCAAAGTCAAGGCTGAAAAGCTCAAGACTTCGGGTCGGGAACGACCTTCGGTCTCAACCTCTCGAGCTTGACTCGGGGCGGGGCCCGGCGTAAAAAACATACACTTAGGCTTTATGACACGAGCTAAGCCAAAAATCAACCGGGGTCTTGGACAAAGTGTGACACAAAGAGTGCATGGCTTACACGGGCTAGGATGGGATGTTAGGGACAACCCCATGCGCCCTCGAAAGGCATCTGGCAGGCCAATCGGGGTGCAACTGATAAGGCCATCCCGGGTTGTAGTATGCAGTGTACCGAGGCAGCAAGTGCGTGTGAAGTGCGGTGTACCGAGGCAGCAAGTGCGAGTAGTGTGCGGTCACTAAAATTCTTTTTCTGAGTAAAACAGATATTTTTCAGAATGTGTTTTAAAGCATTATGATGCGCAGTTCAAAAGATAGCATGAAAATCAAACAGGAATGGGGATGCACAAACATGGTATGATTTTGAAAAGACGACAATGTAATGCCTTTGGAAAAAACCGTTTGAGGTTTAAAGTAACACACGCACACGAAAACGAGGAAGGGTAAACGAAAGTTTGACCCACGGAAGGCTTTTTGAAAACAACGGCAGTTTTGAAAAAGTTTCCTTGTCCCCAGCGGAGTCGCCAACTGAAATTACCCAGATTTTCGCGCGCGGACGCGGAAAGGCGGTTGTCTTTCGCGGAGGGTTGGTGTCCGAGACCTCGCTTCATGGGAAGGAAAATGAGGAGTCGCCACGCGGTTTTTGTATTTTGAGCCCAAAACGTTGAGAAACGGCTTTAGTGAAAATGGTGTCGTTTATATTGGTAGCAAAAACTTAGGAAAAGGCTTTGAAAAGGGGGTCATTTTTATTGGTAGCAAAAATGAGTAAAAAGCTTTGAGTACCAGAGATTGTTAGGTTCGGAGGTCATGTTACGTTTCAGGAAGAGTATTACGAGATCACCCAAAACGCCTCGTATGACGAGTCTTTCTGCCTTTCTCGAAAATGTGTGCGTGTGTGTGTGTGTTTGCATTTTGAAATGGGGGGCTTGAATGACAAGCTTAATCTTGGTTTGAATGTCAAACGTTGATTAGGTGAATTTGTTTGAAAAGACGAGCGTTTGAATGACAAACGTCGGTTTTGAGACGGAAAATGAGCGTTCGCGTGGCAAATGTCGATTTTGAGCTTTTTGAAAGAGAGTTCGAAGGACGAACTCCGATTTTGAACCGGGCGAGTCATTGTTATTGATTTTTATGGGAAAAAGCGTATTAAATGATTTTGAGTGTCAAATGGCGGCTTTTAGTTTGAAGATGAGCGTTCGGATGCCAAACGTCATTTCGCGCGCTTTTGAAAGAGAGTTCGATGGATGAACTCCGATTTTGAACCGGGTATTACATTGTTAACGATTTTTACGAGAAAAAGCGTATTAAATGATATGCAATCAACGAATCGGGTTGCGACTCGGACTTTGAAAAGTAAATACTACCACAATCCAAACGGGTCGGACTTTGTAAATGACAGTATTTAAAGCAGTATCAACGGAATCAAACGATTCAGAATCATAAATGACGATCAACGAGCCAAAACGGCTCGTAATTGTAAATGACGATCAACGAGCCAAAACGGCTTAGAATTGTAAATGACAGAAAGTAAATGACGATCGACGGATCGATCGATCCGGAATGGTAAATGACATAAAAAGTAAACGGAACGGGGTCGGAACGCCGTTTTAACCCGTGATTACTTTTCTTACGGGAAGAGAAGAGGATCGAGGGGCTAAAACGTATCGGACCCCATTAGACGGAGGTGTCTACATTTCAATAACGTGATTCAAAATGGTTGTAGCGACTGGCGCATAAACCGAGACGAAACGAGAGATTAGAGAGAGGGAGTTATACCTATGGCTAGGGTCGACTCCTTTGGCTCGGGGGTGTGTACGGGACACGGAAAGTAGTTTGAAAAGGTGTTTCGGAGTGGTGAGGGGCGTATTTGATCGAAATACGGAAGTTTCACGCGAATCGAGACAAAACGGGAGCTCGGGAGGGGTGAAACTCAGTTTGGGCCGTGGGTGAAGTGATTTTTTGGAGTAAAAATGTTGTTGTTTTGGCTTTGACAGCCCTCCTATTTATAGGGTGAAAAATGCAGTAAGAGTCCGAAAGGTCTTAGACTGATTTCCAGGGTTTTGTGATATTTTGGAACTTTGAGGGGCTTGCTGGCAATTTCAGAAAGTTTGCACAGGGAGTCCGGCCGAACTTAGACTGTTTACCAGGGGTATTTTAGTCTTTTCCCTTTGATTTCTGATTGAAGGGTGATGGGATTGTTGTGGCATGGCTTCCACGTGTCCCATGACTCACCAAATGTGTGAGAGTTCGTTCCCGGATCCCGGTTTTATCCGTTTTTTAAAATAACAGTCCGAAAAATGTCCAAAACGCCCCCGGAAAGTGCGTTTTTCAGGGAAAGATGTACTTTTACGTGCGATGACGTGTGTCAAGTACGCTTCGACGTCGGGATGCACGGGGCAGTCCCGGGACGTCTCGTTGGCTTGGAAACGGTGAGTTTAACGAGTTCCGGTTAACCTGGAGCGGGCCAGTTAATGGATTTCGGTTAACTTTCTGACGGATTTTGACGATCCGGATTTGGGTACTTACAGGCTTGCATATACTCAAGGAATTCGTTTATAAAGGGGGTCCAAGGGAAGATAAAGGCCCAATTGAAACTGTTTATAATAGAAATGGACGTGATTCAGACTGTAGTAAAAGTCAACTACGGCTTTCCTGGTCTTGAGTGGAACACCGGGGAAGTAACTAAGTCGGTAATCTCCCCTCGATACCCCATACCTATAATGGAGTTCCTCTATCATGGGTTCCCCTGCTCTTATGGGTTTGGGCCTAGGGGTATAAGTCCTACCTCGGCCTGATCCATCCCGGCCTCCAGATTGGGCTCCCTCGGTGAACACGTCTACAATCCTCCCCGAAGTCGAGGGACCGGTAGGACGAGCAGCACCACTTCCTCTTCGCGTCATGGCTGTACAAACAAAAGAATTAAGGGTAATTACTTGGCCAAGCCAAATGGAAGACGAGGAAGAGGAAGAATATCCCTCCTCGTCCTATAAATTAAAACCGAGGAGGGACCCTTACCCAACAATGGAGGATGCTCCAAATGTTTGGACTTCAAGTAATACAAATTAATTTGGTTTATTATCTCAGACCAACCTTGTAATAGCACAACGTTGGGAGACTTAACATCAAGTCGGTCTATCCTAAACCGACACAGTTATAGGAGATTCGTACCTCGTCAAAATCTCCCCTATCTCGTTCAATCTCAACATCATCCATGGCCCATCTACCCTTTAATAAATCATAAGGTTTAGGGTATGCTAGCAATATAAGGCGTTGATATTGCTTCTCCATGTTCTTGCCATCTCTAAAGGACGAGAAAGGCACAAGAAATCACTCAAGAACAACAATGGCGGCTCAAGAACACGCCAAGAACAGGAGCACCAAAACTCAGAAATTCGAAGTAAAAAGGCAGAAAATAGAACGGGGATGAAGAAATTATACCTTAATCCGAAAGCTTGATGAAGAAAACACGAACAAATCAAGCACAAATGAACTGAATTAACCAAGAAATCAAGAGCACATATTTGCGGTTTGAAGCTCTATAATACCCTCTCAAATACAAATGGTGATAAAAGAGTTGAAACGAATTGGGTTTTTGTTTTTATACCCAAATCTGAGACGGGTATGGGTCAAATTTCGGGTAAAGAGGCGCTGTCTCTTCCATGTAATAAATGCTATAGAGAGTTCCATGATGGATGTCAGACTTCATACGATGCGCCCATCATTGTATGAATTAATCGGCGGAAAATGAAGCGCCTCATGACACGTAAGAGCCCGTTCGTATTCGATTAACACGAGGTAGAGCAACACTTCCTCCTCGGAATAGCCGAGCTAGAAAGTCGGGGGCTACTGAACGGTATAAACCGAGGTACGAACGTGGATCATGGTCGGATAAGCCCCAATGGATTGAGCCCAAATTATAATTCATACAAGTCTCAATTACGACAAAGTGAGTGGGCATTCCCTAACTTTCCTCGTCGTCATTCCCTCTATGTCGATCTAGACATATCATCAGAGCGAATAATGACTAGGGCACAACAATTATATATGTCGGTGAGGCAAAACTCTCATATGCCAAGCAAGGCATCCAGCCAGGCCGATCTAGGCCTCATTTGAATACGAGGAGCTCCCTACTCGGTCATCAGCAAAGCAAGGAAATGGGCTTCCCCATTCTTACCATCTCTTCCTCTGCATCAAACCATGCCGACCAAGTATCGTATGCCGAGGAGATCTTCTCCAATGCGCACGTGCAGAATATGTTGTCTAATCATACTAAAATAAGGACTGTGAACAGGTATAATTCTCATAGAATTATAACCTTATCTCACACATATTTCTATCCAACATAGACTCTACAATGCTATGCCTATAAATATAATACATAATTCTCATTATTTTGGTAACGTATCTTTTAACTCTAAATTATTGTCAATTGATTTCTCTCTATAAACACAAATACTTACTCTCACGCCGCAGGATCTTCGCCGGTGAAGACCCGATTTAGTTTACGTTTTTTTTTCTATTTTTCAGGCTATTCAATCATATAATCATATATAATACAACCTGACGCTTGATTTGAGATAATTCGAACGTTTTTGTCATTGTCGGGGAGGATGATAAAAGTTTTGGGTGGATTTCACCGTGGTTGGTTGGGGTGAGCTACAAGCCGCGGTGGTAGAAGAGATTGTGTAGAGGGGTAGGGGAGCAGAGGGATAGTGGGATTAGGGGGTCTGATTTTGTTTGAATCAGAGAGTTTGATTTTTAATTTAGTTAGAGTTTGGTTTAAGTTTTTCTTTTTATGCTTTTTTTTTTCTTTTTCAATTTTAACCCTACAATTTCTAAAATATAAATATTAACCCTACAGTTTATTTTCTCATTCTTTAGAATGGATTACCTAAACTACCCTTTAAAATTTGATTATATGCAATGCAAATAACCATTTAACGAGACAAAACGTACGACGTTAGTGATAATGACTATGTATACAAAAATAAAAAAAAAATTGATTATATGCAATGCAAATAACCATTTAACGAGAAAAACGAACGACGTTAGTGATAATGACTATGTATACAAAAATAAATGAGTTGGATGTGTTATTTACAATAGAAATGAGTTTAGTGATAAAACCCACAAAAGATGTATAGTTGAGTGATTTTTGATGCACTTTTTCTTATTATTATTATTCTCTCTCTTAATTCTTGTGTCATGACAATTTTTTTTCCGGCAAAAACCATATTTAAGTAACTGAACTTTAGTTTTTTTCAAAATGTTCTCATTTAACTATTATTTTTCAAAATGTTCTAACATAACTTACACATTTTTCAAAATCTACTCACTTTGTCGACAAATTCGCTAAAAAATCTAACAAAATTGAAGCACATGACCTCATATGACTAATTTCGTTAAATAAAATCTAGGGTAAATGATTTTTTTTGTGGGAATTAATTTGTAATATTTGAACTATTTGCTTATAACATTTTACATTAGTTAATTTGTAGTCTTTATCATATATATCAACAATGTTAACTTAATAAACATTAGTTACGAGGCTAAATTTCTTTAGTTTTAGCAAATGTGCAAATGACAATTTAGGGCCTAAAGTCTAGGAGGAGTATCAAATTGGGGCCTGAAGTCTTAAAACTGTCAATTTAGGGCCCAAAATTACTATTTTGATCAATTTGGGGCTTTTTGACGTTTTCCGTCCAAAAAGACCATTAAGTGACCACGTGCGATTCATGTGAGATTCAGTGAGGGCATTTTGGTCATTTCACATTCAGCCCCAATCTATATAATACCTCCTAGTAGACTTCAGACCCTAAATTGTCATTTTTCCTATAAAATAATAATTAAAAATATTTAGTTTTTTTTACAAAAAATAATTAGTAAATTTAAAATATTGAAAAAAATAAAGATACTAGTTAATATGATTTAAAATAATTTAAGATATTAACTATTATCCTTTTTTCTAATAATTTAAATTACTAATTATTTTGTAAATATTTATTTCATTTAATTTATTTTTATTTATATATTTTATAAATTATTCAATTTATAAAATATTTTTTGGAACATTAATAAATTATTTTAGTAGCATTATTATATTTAAACTAAAGTTAAATATTTCATTTTTAAGGAATATATATTTATTTCATTGATTTTAAAATAATAATATGGAAATAAATAATTATATAATGAATAAGAAAATTATAAAATAAAAATATTTTTTACCAAAAAAAAACTCACTTACAGTTTCTTTTCCCCCTTCAAAAAAAAAAAAAACAATTTCTTTCCCAAATCTCTCCCCCCTTCCACCCCGTCTCCTTTCCCTTCTTTTTGATTACAAGGCTCCCTCATATCCCCCTCAAAAAACCCACCTTCTACGGCCACCCAACCCCTTCCCCTGCTGTCTCCTTCCATCTTCCGACACTTCATCGCCTCCATTACCCCTCCCCTTGCCCAAAGTCAAGAAAATCTGGATTTGAATTTCTACCCAAAGTCACGAAACACAAATCTTGGTTTCAAAGGTATGAATTTCGAACCAGAGCAAGGAAAGATTTGACGACCTAAATATGGGTTTCGGGGAATTTTTTAAGGCGGAGAAACGAAGGTGGGGATAGGGTTTTTGTTTTCTCCTAGGTTCATCTGATGTTAAATATTTGGATACATTGAGAAAATCCTTTAAATTTTGGTGGTGTTGATGGCGGCGGTGGTGGTGTAGATGGCGGCGGTGGTGGTGTTGATGGCAGCTGTGGTGGCATTGTGGTGGTGGTGGTTTGATTAGTGATGAGAATGGTGATGGAGGTTAACTATATGAATTTATTTCTTTTTTAGGTTGAAATTTGTAATTTTAATTTCTTTTTACTAAAAAATCATTAACTGATAATAATATTGTACATTTTATTATAGTAAAATCTGTTTTAAAATTAAAAGTTAACCTATCTCCATTAATTTTCATCTTTAAATCTATGATTAATAATTTTTTATAAATATTTATTTTATTTAATCTATTTTTATTTATATATTTTATAAATTATTCAATCTAAAATAATTAGTAATTTTTTTGAAGCAAAATAATTAGTAATTTAAATTATTAGTAAAAAGGATAATAGTTAATATCTTAAATTATTTTATTTAATCTATTTTTATTTATATATTTTATAAATTATCCAATCTAATTATTTTTGTAAAAAAAAAAACTAAATATTTGTATTTATTATTTTATAGGGAAAATGACAATTTAGGGCCTGAAGTCTACGAGGAGGCACCAGATTGGGGCCTGAATTCTATGAAATGACCAAAATGCCCTCACTGAATCTCACGTGGTCACTTAACGGTCTTTTTTGACGGAAAACGTCAAAAAGCCCCAAATTGATCAAAATAGTAATTTTGGGCCCTAAATTGATAGTTTTAAGACTTCAGGCCCCAATCTGGTACTCCTCGTAGACTTCAGGCCCTAAATTGTCATTAACCGTTAGCAAATTTGTTAATAAAGTGAGCACATTTTAAAAATTGTGAAAGTTTAGTGAGAATAGTTTGAAAAATATTAGTTTTCTAAGAACATTTTGAAAAAAGTTACTACCTCCGTCCCACTTTAAGAGTTCTACTTTTCTTTTTGATCCGTCCCAGACTAAGGATCCTACTTTGCTTTATTCCCAAAGTTTGGCTGACCTCCTTCTTCCCATTCGGGTTGGGTTGACCCAGAAGTACAGTAAGAAGGAATGGAACCGCTGGAGAGTCGTCTGAAGTTCACACTTGGGCAAAGACGACTTACTTTTGAAACGGAACACGAACCGATTTTTGCTATTCCGGCCTTCTTTTTGAGCGTCTTGGTGTAGGGATGGCCAAACCGGACCGGAACCGGATCGAAAAATCCCGAAATCGCCATGAACCGCCACGAAAATCGGAATCGGGGTAACCGAAACCGGTTTGGATAAGGGTAGGTTAAGGGTCACATAAATGGTGAACCGGACCGGAATCGAAACCGTGAATCGGACGAAAATTCCTTATAATCGGACGAAAATTCCTTAACTTACGGACCGAAAAAGCCCGGAACCGGACCGAAAAAGCCCGGAACCGGAGCAAACCGAAACCGGAGTAACCGAAACCATGATTAGGCAGGGCCGGTTAAGGGTTACCCTTTTGCCAAATCGGAACCGGCGGTTTTCGAACCGGAACCAGGCCCGGAACCGGTTTGGCCATCCCTATCTTGGTTGACACCCGGGTTTTTTTGCTGGTGCACCCGCGCGTTTTCGGTTCCGAAAAATGTTTCAAAAAGCTGTTCGAAAATTTTGGTTTCGAAAAGAATCTAATAGCAAGCCATCTCTTCGGAATTGTTGGAATTGCCGGAGGAAAAGGCTTCATAAATAGTGTTTTGGACAATTATACCCTCAACTCGCCATTGTTCACTCATTTTTTATTGTTTTCTTAATAAGCGTGCAAATACTAAATTTCTTATTGCTTTCTTAACAAGCGTGCAAATACTAAATATGACTCTTGGTCCGAAACGGAGGGAGTATAATTTAGTGACTAAAATATAATTTTTTATTTTTCTTCAAGGTAAAGTAGGACTGAGGGGGTATATAAAAGAAAAAAAAAAAACCCAAAATTGGGGTCCCACCAACACCAAACTACTAGCAGTTACATTCAAGCAAAAGAAAACACACATAAGTCATAACCAAACCTGTCGGCGGCCAATCCATTCTTTGCAGATCACAGCTGTTCTAAAGAAAGACACACTTCATACACTGACTACTAGTTATGCATTTGGAGTGAACAATCTGAGTTTTACAGCCAATTTAGGGTGAGAATTAGCTTAGAAACAAGGAAGAACAAGTCTTCTACTGTGTGTTAGTGTGTGAGAGAGAAAGAGACTGGCAGTGTGTGTGTGCATGTACTAGAAGATTCAATGTTGGTCCAAGATCGGGTACCTCCAAAACCCCAGCAACACAAATCAATCCCTACCCATCACCACCTTCATGACCGCTTTTCCGAGTCAAAAAGTCTTGATTTTTCTACATGGGTGTCTGAGAATCTCTACAAAGTCGTCGCAATTGTCCTCCTAATCGTCACAGTCGCCGCCCTTTTTTTCCTCCGTAACGTCGGCGACTCTGCCGCCCTCCTTTGCTTCCAATCCCAAACCCAGCAGCTCGAAACTATCCATTTCCCCCAAATCAATTACAATTCGATTGAACCCATTAGTGACAAGACCACCCCTTTTGCCAATTTCAAATCGGAACGATGGATCGTGGTTTCAGTGTCGAGTTACCCGACAGATTCGCTTCGGAAACTCGCAAAGATCAAGGGGTGGCAGGTTCTTGCGATTGGGAATTCGGAGACTCCCAGTGATTGGAGCTTGAAAGGTACGATTTATTTGTCACTTGAAGAACAAGCTAAATTAGGGTTTAGGGTTGTTGATTTCTTGCCTTATAATTCTTTTGTTAGAAAAAATGTTGGTTATTTGTTTGCTATTCAACACGGTGCGAAGAAGATATTTGATGCTGATGATCGTGGTGATGTAATTGATAATGATATTGGTAAACAATTTGATGTTGAATTAGTTGGTGAGGGAGCTAGGCAAGAGGTAATTTTACAGTATACTCATGAAAACCCGAATAGGACAGTTGTGAACCCGTATATTCATTTTGGGCAACGGTCTGTTTGGCCTAGAGGGTTACCATTGGAAAATGTGGGTGATATTGGACATGAAGAGTACTATACTGAGGTGTTTGGTGGGAAGCAATTTATTCAGCAGGGCATTTCGAATGGGTTGCCGGATGTGGATTCAGTTTTTTATTTTACGAGAAAACCGAATTTGGAACCTTTTGATATTAGGTTTGATGATCATGCACCTAAAGTTGCATTGCCACAAGGTACGATGGTTCCAATGAATTCCTTTAATACGATTCATCATTCTTCTGCATTTTGGGGTTTGATGCTTCCCGCGGCCGTCAGTTCGATGGCTTCTGATGTGTTGAGGGGTTATTGGGCACAGAGGCTTTTGTGGGAAATTGGTGGGTATGTTGTTGTTTACCCCCCTACAATTCATCGGTATGATAGGATTGAAGCCTACCCTTTTGCTGAAGAGAAAGATCTTCATGTAAATGTGGGTCGTTTGATTAAGTTCTTAGTTTCGTGGAGATCAAGCAAGCACAGATTGTTCGAAAAGATTTTGGAATTGAGTTATGCCATGGCTGAGGAAGGATTTTGGACTGAGAAAGAAGTCAAGTTTACTGCTGCTTGGATCCAAGACTTGCTTGCTGTTGGGTACCAGCAGCCAAGGCTAATGTCACTCGAGTTAGATCGACCACGAGCAACCATTGGTCATGGGGACCGAAAGGAATTTATGCCTCGGAGATTACCATCTGTTCATCTAGGAGTTGAGGAAACTGGAACTGTAAGTTACGAAATTGGGAATTTGATTCGGTGGAGGAAGAACTTTGGGAATTTGGTGCTTATAATGTTCTGCAATGGACCTGTTGAACGTACTGCTCTAGAGTGGAGATTACTATACGGAAGAGTTTTTAAGGCTGTGGTTATTTTGTCTGAGCAGAAGAATGCTGATCTTGCTATTGAAGAAGGCCATTTTGACCAACTATACAAGTAAGTCATGCTTCTCGGTTTAGCCCCTTTTTATTTTGATTTTGTTAGAAACATCCTGCAAATGCTTCTAGTTTTAACTGCTATATTCATTTATAGTTCAATTGTTCTTCGTTTTTCCTTCCTCTCCTCTTTGGTCGGATAGGTAGAAGGTTAGTCTAGGGTTGTTATGGTTGATACTTGTGATGGGAATATGTTGAATGTGAAACATCTTGCACACTTCTGGAGGCATCTCAAACATGGCTTAAGGATGAATGTCTTACAGGACAGGTTGGGTGATGCCAAGATAATAGATAAATTTAAAGGAATTTAAAAAAAAGGTATGTTAATGATGTACTGATATTTGCTTGTAGCATCTGGTAGCGTCATGTTCAATATTGTCCAAATAGCATTTTTAAATCCGAATAACCATCCATAAGTATATGCTAATTGCACATTAATACCTACGGAATACATATAATTTTCACATATACGCTAAACCCTTGAAGCATTTAAGTCTTACTCCTAGAGTTTCCTTGTTTTGATAATTGATGGTTAGTTTTAGGGTATGCAAAATCATAGGTCTTTTTGTTCGGGGATCTGGACGAGCCTTAGTATGCATCCATAAGCTCTATCCATGTGCCCGCAGCCAAATTATGTATCCTTTTGAGTGGAGACACTTATATCCTACAAAATTCATGGTTTATGTGGATCCAACTTCTAAGCAAGCGCACACACCTTGGTCCTTGTAACCTAGCAAGCAGAAAATCCATTGTAGGAATGCTGTGAGAAGCCTCAAATGCCCTCTTAGAAAGAGAAGCTAGCATTGCGACATGCTTCCAAATAATCATGGAAAGACTTGTGTCATCGGCAATTTAGTAGGTTACTTAGAACAAAACTCATTAAAGAGGAGCATAAATTTGCACTTTTGCATCTCCTAATCGACCTCGGTTTCCTGACCGTTCCCGAAACCAGTACACCTCAAAGAGGTAAGTTTACTAGAGAAGGCTAACCCAGGATTCACCTAAATTGATTGCAGATTATTCCACAAAAACCAGCTTGTTTTACCTTGGTGGAAAAGGAGAGAATTCGAGTCACTGTCTTGCGACACTTCTAGTTATAAATAAGTGAAAATGATAATCCTCTGATGATATGTAAAAATGGTAATTACTTGATTTAGCATCTTTATAATCATTTTTAATCCTTTTTCTCTACATTCACGTTATCTGTTTCTTTATCTGGAGATCCAATATCGAGTTTGTTGATCATGAATCACAACAAGTTTTGAATTGCTGAAAACTCTGTGCATGGAGTTGAATAGGAAACACAGGACACAGTAGAGAATACCGAGTTATTCATTCCTAGTTTAATCTTTACCAATATGACTTTACCAATATGACATTGAAGTTTGTCTACCATAAGGGATTAAAATCTCCTTTACTGGTATTCAATGCCTGCGGTTGCCTGTTATTTCTTACACAATCCAGGCAAGATAATTGGTCATAGCACTAGTTATATACTCATATTAATTAATCAACCGCTGTTTCAGTTGGCCATATATCTGTCCTTTTGGCATGTACTGCAGAAGTGCTCGAAAAAAAATATACTCCCTCCATCCCAAAATGAATGTCCAATTTTAGCTTTTGAGTGAGATTTAAGAAATTTGGGATTTAAGCCTAAGTACATAAAAACCCTTACTCATCTAACCATATTGCATTATGAGAGTGCGAATTAAAATTTGTTGTTTGATGATGGATGGTTTGGTAAATCCCCACCCCCCCCCCCCAAAAAAAAAGGCATTTATTTTGGGACAAAAAAATTGGAAAATTAGACATTTCACTTTGGGACGGAGGGAGTATTATATTAGAAGCAATGTTTGGTTGTTATGGTGTTGATATCTTTTTCTTTTCAAAGGGGCATGGGTTCTGTGTCTGATAGTGATGGTGGTTGTAATGTAACGTACTTACAGCTGTTATCCACTCTCTATTATTGTCATGTAGCTTTTGGCCAATCAATTGCAAATTTGTTTACAGGTCCCTTACACTTATTCTATCAAGATATGTCTACTTTTACCTTCTACTTAACGGTTTCTTGACATCTGCAGGCATCTCGCAAAAATATTTAACAGATTCACGAGTGCAGAAGGGTTTTTATTCCTTCAGGATGACACCATTCTTAATTACTGGAACTTGCTGCAAGCAGACAAGAATAAGCTTTGGATAACCGACAAGGTATTACAAATTCTCGAATTGACCTCTCCATAATTCTCCCTCCGTCCCAAAATAAATGTTACACTTTCCATTTTGGTCCGCCCAAAAAAATGTCGCGTTTCTAAGTATGGAAATAGACTTGGTGCAAATTTACCATTGTACAAGCAATGCACAAATAAGTAAAACACATTTCATAAAATCATAGACTAGCAAATGTGACGATATTTACTATGGCACGGGGGAGTAAACATCTGCTCTTTTATAGTATTCTTTATATATGGACCGACATGAGAATATGAAAAATTTAATAACTGATCTTAGGTATCCAAATCTTGGAGCACTGTTCCAGTGAAAGGGGACTCAGATTGGTATAGAAAACAAGCAGACATGGTTTCAAAAGTCGTTGCCACAATGCTAGCTCATTTGCAAGTCAACTATAAGGAATCCTTGACCAATGACCAGAGCCTTACAATATGCAATTCCGAGGTTTTCTATATCCCAAGAAGATTTGTGTCTGACTATATAGATCTCGTGAGTTTAGTGGGAGATCTCGATATCCATCACAAGGTTGCCATTCCCATGTTCTTCCTAGCAATAGACTTGCCACAGAACTTTGACTCGGTTTTCCACAAGATGGTTTATAAGCAAAAACTACCTTCTAACAGTTCATCTACGATTTATTCGGCTGAAGCACCTGCTGTTCATCCTTGGAATGTTTCGAGTGAACGAGATTTCGTACAGCTTATCAGAATAATGTCAGCAGGTGACCCTCTTTTGATGGAGTTAGTTTGAAGGCAGAATAATACATTCTTTTTTAACACTCAGAGGAGAGAAGACTTCTGAAAGAGGGGGTAAAGTAAAACATCTACACCACCCTGTCAACTGTTATACCTATTTCTGCTATTTTTTGTACCATTCTTCAATAGATAAAATGTATTATCTTTTACTGTGGGTAAAATTTTTAGGCCAAAAAGAAGGAGAGGAAAAGGTGGACTAGAAAGAATTGTTTTCACCCTTCCCATCTTACTTTCTGAATATGTAAGCTCTCTTAGCAACTTTGAACTGTACATGTTCATATACAAGTGAGAAATTTAGAGCATATTTTTATCATTATTTTTACTTGACTTTCCATATTCGTCTCATCAAAATGAATGTTTGAAAAATGTCTAAATTTTTTGGACATATATTTTTTTGATTGAAGGAGTAACATTTTACAAGAATATAATTTTGATATGATATACAAAAAGTAAAAAATAATTAAAAACATATAAAAATACAGAGAAAATGTGTAGACATTGATGGGATGATAATATTACTATCAGATTAAGAATTAAGTATTTTACATGTTAAAATACATTGAATTGGATCCCCCAAAATGAAAAAAAAATAAAAAATATTACAATAGGGAGCCGAATAACAACATTACATAACAAATATTCCTCATAAAAATTACATTCATTCATCCTCCAGGGAATTTGAGAAGGAAAAAAAAAAAAAAAGACAATATAAAAATGTACATTTTACTTATTTACCGATCAACCCCTTCAATCTTGTCTTCAACTTCTTGATACAGCTCCTTTAGTTTCTCAATATTATCCTCAGAAGTTTCCCAGTATCCTCGCCCATTAGCTTCCAAGAATGTCTGAATCAACTTCCTAAATGAGTTGGGGTTCGTTTTCATGAGCCGGTCCAACATTTCCTGGTCTTGAATAAAGGTCGTGTTGGCCTCTTCATAGACCCAGTTATCGACTTGACCTGAGGTTGCACTCCACCCCACTGTATTAGTCAACCTCTTCTCAATTTCACGAACCCCCTCGTATCCACTTGACAGCATTCCTTCATACCACTTGGGGTTCAACAACTTGGTCCTTGCATCAAGCCGAACTGTTTCTGAAAGGGTTCGAACCTGAAAACAGTAACATAACCGAGATTGTCACATGTCCAGCTTACTGAGTTTGTGATTAATGGTGTAATGTATGGATAGAAAGGGGCCAAATTACGATTATCCCCAAAGTATTCACTAAATCTCACTTTGCACTTTTATTTGAAAAGTGGGTCTGTTTGTTACTTTAATTTTGAAATCGTCTCACCTTGCCCTCTGACAAGCACTTGACCGGGGGGAGGGGGGGTTTAAAGTAGGACGATTTGGTAAGTGCCCGGGTAGAGTGGGACGATTTGGAAATTAAAGTATCAAACGGAGCCACTTTTCAAAATAGGGTGCAAAGTGGAATTTGACAGATACTTTGGTTGTAAATGGTTGTAAATGTAATTTGGCCATAACGACGTCTTAATTAAAATTCTCACCTGTGCATTAGCAGTGGTAGTGTCAGCAATATAGGCATTGGGTTTCTTGCCATCTTTTCTAAGATTCTGCACCAGATTGGTGGGGTCCGAATCAAAGTAGTGACTGACATCCGTGAGCGATATCTCTGACGAATCAAGATTTTGGAAGGTGGCTTCAGCTGTACTTAAAGCCATCTCGAAAACTTTTCTTTTCTCAGCCATGCCTGCACCAGGTGCATCTGAGTCGAATGCAAACGACTTCCTGCTCAAGTACATGTCTTGAAGCTGCTTCTCATCGTTCCATGTTGAGTTCTCAACAGCAAGGTTTATGTTTGATGAGTAAGATCCTGAGGCATTGGAGAAGACACGAGTTGCAGCTTCTCTAATATCAACACCAAGTGCTTCTGCTTGTTCAAGTGCGTGTTTTCTCACATAGTTCATTTCTATGGGCTCATCCAGTTCAGCCACCATCTTCACTGCACTGTCTAGAAGATTCATCTGTGAAAACAGCGAGTTAGTATCAAAATATGTTAAATTTTCAGGTCATTCATTTTGGGACGGAGGGAGCAAGACTTGATCATCTTTATTCAGAAAAGGGTTAGTGAAAATGGCATACTTGATTGATGAAGAGATCTCTGAACACTCCTGAGCAGTTAACAACAACATCAACTCTTGGTCGTCCAAGCACTTGGAGACTGACTGGCTCAACTCGATTTACACGTCCCAAGCCATCTGCAACAGGCCTAACTCCAATCATCCAGAGAACCTGACCTAAAGACTCACCATAAGTCTTAATATTATCAGTTCCCCACAAGACAAGGGCAACAGTTTCCGGATACTTCCCTCCATTATCAGCCTTCTGCCTCTCGAGAAGCCTTTCCACCACAATCTGTGCACTCTGCATTGCTGCTGTTGTTGGAATAGCTTGCGGGTCGAGAGCATGGATATTCTTCCCTGTTGGCAGAACTTTCGGGTTTCTGATGGGATCTCCTCCAGGACCGGGCTCCACGTACATGCCTTCCAGAGCTTGTTTCAAAGCTCCCAATTCATTATCAGCCACAACTAGCTTCAAGCAGTCTTTCAAGAAGTCAAATAGAACACGAAGCTTCTCTCTATCTGCTCTGTAAAACTTGGTGTTTGACAAGTACTCAACCCATGGCTCGTTAATTCCGAACCCAAAAATTGAGGTCAGTCTCTCGTTAACATTAACAACTTGACCCTTGTTGTTAGTGGTTCGTTCCACGAATGCAGTAACGGTCCCACGTGAAGCCTCCGTTATTTGTTTAAGCAACTCCACATCCTTCAAGACTCCCTTGTCACTGCTTCTGTAAACATCCTCAATCTGTCTTCCTACTGTCTGTGCCAATATTGATGGAAGAGAAGTAATCCCTTCTTCCGGACGGTCCAAAGCTGCAATATTGACCAAAGTCGCAACTGCCTCCATGGCTGATGGAGGCTCACCGATTACGTGGAGCCCACAAGGCAATAGGCGGGATTCGATCTCCATGATTTTGGAATATACCTTTCCAACTACAAGATCTCGTTCAACGGCTGAGATTTCCTTACCTTCATCAGGAAGATCCACATCCTTGTCAAGATTGCATTGTCGAGCAGTGCTAATAATAGAGCTCACAATCTGTTGCCCACGACCCGTATCTTTTAGAGATTGGTAAGAGGAAATGAGCTCACTCAGCTGCTTTAGTCCCTTGTACAGCCCAGCGTTTTCTGCTGGAGGCGTCAAATAGCTAATAGTATTGGCATAGCTACGACGTTTGGCTATGGTGGCTTCAGATGGGTTATTAGCAGCATAATAATAGACATTGGGAATATTTCCAATAAGACTGTCGGGAAAGCAAGCATCACTCATTCCCACTTGCTTTCCAGGCATGAACTCAAGGGAACCGTGGGTCCCGAAATGGAGAACAGCATCAGCTTTAAAAATCTTCTCGACATAGGTGTAATAAGCAGCAAACCCGTGATGAGGGCTCGCGGATTTTGAGAAAAGTAGCCTCATGGGATCGCCTTCATACCCAAATGTGGGCTGGACTCCAATAAAGACATTCCCATATTGTTTACCATACACCAAGAGATTCTCCCCGTCGGAATTCAAATTACCAGGAGGCTTTCCCCAGTTTTCTTCAAGTGCTGCTGCATAAGGAGTTAGCTTCTGATACTCCCTTACACCCATTTTGTAAACAACATTGAGATTTGGGCTGCTGAATTGGGCTTCTTTATCGTGAAGTACATCTTCAATCAAGGCTTCAGCAGTTTCAGGAAGGCCTTCTAAACTGTATCCGTCTTTCTCAAGGTCCTTTAGGACAGCGAAAATGGAGGCGAAAACATTCAGATAGGCAGCAGTCCCTACATTTCCTTTGTCAGGAGGAAAACTGAAAACAGTAATCGCTACCTTCTTGTCCGTCTGAGTAAATTTAGAGTACAACGTCAGCAAACATATTCACATTCCATATTTCTTACTTCAACATAACAACTATTGCAGAATTTATGAAGGTTTAGTACGAGCATGCAAATCCACATTTTACTCCAATTAGTTCCATAGTGGTAGAAATTTGACCAAGGATTCATAATAAGTTACTGAGTTTTATTATTTTTTCCTATCAAATTTCTAAAAGTTGTTATTGGTTGTTTTCTTAATATTTTAAAATAAAACATAACTGCCCTAAAACAATTACTAGTGCAACCTTAAACAATTATGTTTGCATTTGCAATCACTCATTAAGGGAATTTATGTACATATACTTAAACAAAAATGCATAAAATCTTCTTAGTTTCATTGAAAAACTGAAAATGGATAACTTGTTTTGAGACGGACTTTCCTACGAGGAAATAGGACTATTTGTCAGGAAGGAGGGGGTATTACTAGTAAGATGCTGAAGTTGAATTAGCAAAGATGCCTTTAGTAAAGCCAAATGTTGAAGATAAATTTAGAGGCCTTTGATAATGTCTTGTGGAGTGATAAATATCGAGAAAATGCTAAATTCAATCAAATGTCCAGAACTTTGCAAGAGTTATTTCTTGCTAAAATTATTCCAAGACCATTTCAATAGTAAGCTAGCTAGTATGATTACGACATGATTTAGATTTTAGGGTTTAAGACGGTGTCATCTTCTTCCCATGTTAACACAGATTTAAGCATAAAGGCGTCTCACATTTTAATACGCAGCAATAAATCAGCAAATGGTCGGATATTTGACAGCTGATCTACATTTGTTATATATAATGACACACTTGTATACTTGGTCACCTTAGAGACAAACATATACATTATAAACAGGTTAAGTACAGCAGAAGATCTCATACCTTTGGCTTCCTCCTAAGTTCAGCCCAATTGATTGCCCTTGTGCATAGTTGCTCCACCCTCTTATGAAGAGCATGTGATTTTCCTGCAATTACATCCCATAAACACATTGTTGAGAAAACTACATCACAAACTCCATTTTTCCTAATCAAATTATTGGCACTAAAAGAACAAAAAGAAAATAGATAAATGATAACACTTGCCTGTTCTTGGATCCCGGCCAGAGAAAACAATGGGCTCCATCCCTCCATCGAGCTCAGGGAGAGCGACCTGCAAAGCAACTTGGATAGGGTGAAGGCCCAAAGTGCTATTCAACCACTCCTCTGTTGTCTGGAACACCAAAGGCAAAGCAACAATATAAGGCACATCAAGCTTCATCAGTGCCTCAATGGCCCTGGGATGGTCTTGCCTTGCGGGCCCCCCAACAAGTGCAAATCCAGTTAAAGATATCACAGAATTGACAAAAGGCTTCTTGGTGATAGGATCAACCAAGTACTTCTCCACCGGCCCCGAAAAATCTAGCCCACCTGCAAAAATGGGTAACACCTTTGCCCCTCTTGACTCCAATTCCATTATCACAGCCACATAATGACTCTCATCACCAGTGACAATATGACTCCTCTGCAAAATTAACCCAACAACTGGAGCATTCGGGCTCTTAAGCTTCTCATTGGCATCCCTCCTAGTTCCGTACCAATTCAAATACTCCTTCACATCATCATACATAGTAGGGGCCAAAGGGTGCCAAATTCCAGTGTCTAAGAACAAAACCGGATCCGAATACTCAATTTTTGTCCCCTTAAGAGCCGTAACATAAGACCCAGCAATCATCTTAACAAAGTTACCCAAATTATCAGGCGAACCACCAAGCCAAAATTGCAAACTGAGAATATAAAGCCTAGCATCCTGAGCCTTATCACTAGGCAAGTACTTCAAAACCTTAGGCAATGTCCTCACAAGCTTCAACATTTGATCAGCAAACCCTGCAGAAGATGACTTCTTGTTCTTGAAAAGCTGAAAAAAGGGACTTTTTGATTGCCCGAGTTGGGACATGCTAAAAGAACCCAATTTATTAAGCCTCATTACTTCAGGCATTGATGGGAACACAAGGACTGCATCAAGCCTGTCCCTTTCTTTCTCAACAGCAGCCTTCACTTTCAAAGCAAGCTCCTCAACAAAAATCAAAGACCCAATGAAGACATTTGCATCTTCAAGGTCTTTACAGAAAGATTTATATGTTTCCTTATCTCTAAGTTCCTCAACTAAGTAACCCACAACTTGATATGAAGCATGTTTCCCTTGACTGTTTAGAGTCCTAACAGCTTCTGAAAGAGAAGACTGATACTGGGCTTCTAACACTACATAGACAATCTTAACAGTGGGCAGACCTTGATCATTTTTCGGTACAATTCGACGTACTTCGGGTGAGGTCTGAGTGAAAAGGCCATTACCAACAACAGCACATTTCACTCTCATGGCTGATTTTGATGGGCTAGATAACTGGTTGGCTTTCTTGGGGAGAAAAGAGTGGAGAAAGTAGTGTTTCTGGGAAATTGATGAAAAGTTTTCAAGTTTGGTTGTGGGTAATGTGAATGCAGATGAAATTAAAGAAGCCATTTTTGAAACCCTCTCTAATTCAATAAAAAGAAAATCAAGAAAGTTAGCTTTGTTTCTTGATTATAGAGAAGTGAGAGAAACTAATGTACAAAGAAGGGGGGTATATATACTTATAAAGAAAGAAATGTGAGAGAGTATGTACCTCTCGCTCTACTTAATTGTCTCAAGAGACGTTTCTTGAGCTGCTGCTGCTTCTTTGAAATTGAGAAAGCTTGGTGTTTATATTTCATTTGTTGTGAAACATTGGGTTTTCAGTAGTTAGTGGTGTGTGAGATGGACACGTGGCAAGTGGGTTTTTATGGTTGGGTTTGTTTAGAGAGAGAAAGATGGAGGGAAAGTTATCTATGTTTGGGTTACCCAGATGGAGTTTCTTGGCTTCTGATTGGCTATGTTGAATTCCCATTAGGACAGTTATGAGGAGAGAATTGAGGTAGTGTGGATGATGAGAGAGAGTGTGTGTTGTGGGGAGATTCTATATCATTGTAAACAGGGGTGGGTCCCTTCGAATTTTTGTATGAATTCTGATCCTTTATAGGTTTGTGACTCTCAAGAGTTTGTCATTGAAAAGTGATTTTTTTCTGTGTGTGAACCCCAATGGGTCCAGGTATCTAAGTTTTACAACAAAAAATAAACTCTGCCTGTTTATCTCCTTTTATATGTGTGTGTTTGTGGCAAGCACAAGCATGTGACATGAACATGGAAAATATTACTCGGTGAAACTTTAATGCTAATTCATTTTATTATAGTGGAATAATTTATCACTTAATTCTAAGCAAACAAAATAAATCATGCCTTCTGAATCTCTGACGCTGCCACAAAATTTGGGTTCTGAATCTCTGACGCTGTCACAAAATTTGGGGTCTCACCGTAAAATAATTGGCTTTGATTAGTCAGCACCTAGATAATAACACAAACAATAAGTATCGTTAAATACCAATCCGAAATTTATTCTGAATTAGGCTCTCGGGTGTTAAAATAAGATCTCTATTGTATATGAATTGAGAATAAGACTTGTAATGTCTTATCGTGTGTGTGCGTTAGGGTTTAGATAATGTGACTTACCTTTTCATAGAGGTCAAAGGAGAGTATTTATAGTGTAAAGAGAGTTCTGATGGGTAAGATCTCCACCGTTGAGCATGTTTCTCTTGACCTATAACACGTGGCGAGCCCTGGTTGGTAAGTACAAATAAAGGGCATTGCTACTGTAATGGATGTCGTTAGAAGGGCAGGTGAAATTACCCGGATCCGGCTCTCGCGCGGGCCCCAGCATCTCGCGCATTGGTCGGGAGGTGTCTCGCTGCGTTTGTTTGTAGAGTCGTCACGCCGTTTTGATTTAGCCCAAAACATTGAAAAAAAGCTCAGTTTAAAAACTGTTGTGTGATGAGATTTTTGAGTTCGGAGGTCAGGTTACGCCTCGGGAAGAGAATAGCAGAGCTTACCCGAGTCGCCTCATAAAAACGAGTCTTTCGGTACCCCTTTTTTCTTTAACTGTTGTGTGTGTGTGTATGTGCTTTTAAAAATGCATGTTGTATATGATGTCTACTTTGTATACTATGTATTGAAATAGTGTTGGAAGAAAGCCTTATCAATGTTGGTTCGTGTCTGTCTTTCGCTTAGGAATAGTGTTTGAGTGTTGAATAGTGCTCCAGGACGGACCGGGATTGCTTCGGGATGTACCCGTGTCTGCGGACAGAGCTTCGGCGTGTCTCGGGAGTGTCAGGTGTGTACTCGAGCAGAGTTTCGGCGTGCGTTGGGATCGTCGGGATTATTGACTTGACTCGGGCAGCGGTTCGGCGTGCGTCACGATCGTCGGTTATGCTCGGGTAGAGTTCCGGCGTGCGTCGGGATGGACCTGGATGCCTCGGGATGGCTCGGGATGCCTCGGGATGGGATGGAATGCCTCGGGATGGACCGGCAAGGCTTCGAAATAGATCGGCAGGGCTTCGGGATGCCTCGGGGCAGCTCGAGAGCGTCTCGAGAGCACTCAGCAGGGCTTCAAAGTACCACGAGGGGCCTCGGAATGCCCCGAAGGGAACCGAAAGGGACCGAGATTCCCCCGAAGGGTCTTAGAGGGGTGCCTGAAGGCTGGGGGGAGAGAGAAGAAGAGGGATGTGTGTGAAAAATAAGAGGGGGAGCCCTCTATTTATAGGGTCCAGATTCTGGCAAAGTGTGTCACACGACACAAGTTGCCATTACCATTTTTTTTGGTTTTCCTGGATTTGGGAGAATATTGTGAACTTTAAGAGGATTTTTGTAATTATGATGTCTGGAAGAAAAGTGGTCCGCACGGACCAGTCTTGCTTTTCCATATTTTCCAAAATTCCTAAAAAGTCCTTTTGTACTTTTTTTTATCCCATAAAGGCCCCCCTTGATTTGGTTGGTTGTTTTTGGGGTCTTTGAAGGCTACGGGTGTTCGAGATCACGTTTGTGTGAGTCTGCGGTATTTTTCGTGTGTTGGATGGGGAGTGATACAGATTGGGGTACTTACAGAAGCCCCTCGACGACGTCACTTACGGAGGAAGTAGGGTCGTCGATAAGATAAGGGTCCTAATCTGGATCGCGTGCTGGGAGAGGATGTGACCGCGTAGGTCGGTTTGTGAGGACGTGGTAGTGTCATAAGGTGACCGCTTGGGTCGGCTGTAAGGACGTGGTGGTGTCCTAAGGTGACCGCTTGGGTCGGCTGGCTGGACCCTTTGACAGAATTCCTACGTATCCCGCATGGGAATCAAGGCTGATTGTAGTTCGTGTATGGGGGGAGTGCGTTGCCGTGTTTAAGGACGTGTGATGTCCTCTGACTAAGACTCTGTGCGTGGACGTGTTGGTGTCCTGTGGGTGACCGTTTAGGTCGGTTGGCTGGACCCTTTGACAGGATTCCAACGTATCCTGAGTGGGAATCAAGTCTGATCGTAGTTCAGAAGTGGTGAAGTTGTCGTGTATGCGGACGTGGTGGTGCCTTGAGGGGATGTGACCGCTAAGGTCGACTGTGAGGACGTGGTGGTGTCCTAAGGTGATGTGACCGCTAAGGTCGACTGTGAGGACGTGGTGGTGTCCTAAGGTGATGTGACCGCTAAGGTCGACTGTGAGGACGTGGTGGTGTCCTAAGGTGACCATTTAGGTCGGTTGGCTGGACCCTTTAATAGGATTCCTACGTATCCCAAGTGGAAATCAAGTCTGATCGTAGTTCTGAAGTGGTGAAGTTGTCGTGTATGCGGACGTGGTGGTGCCCTGAGGGGATGTGACCGCTAAGGTCGACTGTGAGGATGTGGTGGTGTCCTAAGGTGATGTGACCGCTAAGGTCGACTGTGAGGACGTGGTGGTGTCCTAAGGTGATGTGACCGCTAAGGTCGACTGTGAGGATGTGGTGGTGTCCTAAGGTGACCTTTTAGGTCAGTTGGCTGGACTCTTTGATAGGATTCCTACGTATCCTAAGTGGGAATCAAGCCTGATCGTAGTTCTGAAGTGGTGAAGTTGTGTATGCGGACGTGGTGGTGCCCTGAGAGGATGTGACCGCTAAGGTCGACTGTGAGGACGTGGTGGTGTCTTAAGGTGATGTGACTGCTAAGGTCGACTGTGAGGACGTGGTGGTGTCCTAAGGTGACCGTTTAGGTCGATTGGCTGGACCCTTTGATAGGATTCTTACGTATCCCAAGTGAGAATCAAGCCTGATCGTAGTTCTGAAGTCGTGATGTTTATGAAAAGATGTGTTTGATGGAGGACGTGTTATATCCTCTTACTGAGTTTGTGTTGTCATGAGGACGTGTTATGTCCTCCGACTAAGGTGATGTCGCTATGAGGACATGTTGTGTCCTCTGACTGAGGTGATGTCGTTATGAGGACGTGTTATGTCCTCTGAATGAGGTTGTGTCGCGTATGAGGACGTGTTATGTCCTCTGACTGAGTTTGTGTTATGTATGAGGACGTGTTATGTCCTCTGACTGAGGTTGTGTCGTGCATGAGGACGTGTTATGTCCTCTGACTGAGGTGATGTCGTTATGAGGATGTGTTATGTCCTCTATGAGTTTGTGTCATGTATGAGGACGTGTTATGTCCTCTGACTGAGGTTGTGTCGCGTATGAGGCCGTGTTATGTCCTCTTACTGAGTTTGTGTCGTGCATGAGGACGTGTTATGTCCTCTGCCGGGGATGAAACTGTTTGTTCTTTGGTTCATGAGTATGAACCTGGTGGGGACTTTTGTGAGGCGTACTTGCTTTGTGCTTGATTTTGGGAGGCGTGATTGCCTTGTGCATTGTTCGCTGGGGAAAGGTCGGGCTTACGATGACTGTCGGGGGAATGAATTGTTTGTGAAGGCATTGTGCCTTAGGAATTGTGCTTGAAGGCGTTTTGTGCCTTTTATGCCTAGGGGTTCGGGCTTACGATGACGGCCGGTGTTTCATCTGCTGGGGAAATGTGGTCTTGTACGAGTTTGCAAGAATTCCCGTTTGACTTTTTGTCCGCTGGGGAAGGGATTCGGGCTTACTTTGATGGCCGGGTTTTGTTTTGTTTTTTGTGTTTCGGAGGTGTTTTGTGCCTTGAGATTTGTGTCCGAAGGCGTTCGTGCCTTGGAGTTGGTGTTTGAAGGCATTTTATGCCTTTTGTGTTTGTTTTGCCGTTTAGTAGGCGATATCCGGGCTTACGATGACGGCCGGTGTTAATTTTACCGTTTAGTGGGCGAGGTTCGGGCTTACGATGACGGCCGGTGTTAATTTTACCGTTTAGTGGGCGAGGTTCGGGCTTACGATGACTGTCAGTGTTTGTTTTGGTTGGGTAAAGGACCAAACTGCATTGAATCTGCTGAAAATGGCCTTTGGACGGCCAGGGGCAAAGATTATAAGGGCAAAAGGGTAATCTCGCCAGGGTATGCAAAGTGGTCCGCACGGATCCACTTGCCTTGCAAAGTGGTCCGTGCGGATTAGTCTTGAAAATTGATTTTCCCAAATCAAAATCAGACTTCAGCAACGACGCATTCTTCAATTTTTCCATCTTCAGTTCGACCGAGGGAGAGAGAGGGAGAGAAAATTCTTGAGTTTTGTTCATGATTTCCTAGGGAATCCTTCCGAGTTTGCTTGAATTTCTACCATGGCGGAAAGAATCAGACGAGGTCGTCGCCAAAGGGGCAGAGAGGCCATGGAGAGGAGATTGGAGCTCCAAAGGAATTGTTCTTCCTTTGTGCCTTCGACAAGGAATCCGGATGTGTTGTATCTGAATTCGAAGGTGCACAACTTGCGGAGGAGGACCGTAAGGGAGGTAAGAAATCAATTTTTGCTTTGATTCTTGTTTGAAATGTTGTATGCTAGAACTAGGTTTTAGTTTTCGCAATTTGGGGCTTTTGTTGTTGCCATGATCAATTTGTGAAATTGATGTTGATTTATTGAAACTGAGCATGTAAGAATTGTGGGTATGTGATTTTTGTGCAAAAATGTGGAGATTAGCTCTTATTTGTAAAAATAAAGTGCCTCTCTTTGAAATGCATGCTTTGGTGATTTATACCTTATGCTATTTTCGTATGTACATTGTGAAAAAATTGCCGTGTAGGGACAGACTTTGTGTGAGAAATTGCCGTGTTGAGAATGTCTTTATGTGAAAATTTTTGTGCAATGTTTTTCGTGGGTGTCGTGTTTTTGTGACGGTCTTTTGAAACTGTGTCATGTAGGGACGGATCCCTCTTTTGAGAAAATTGTGTAGTGCGTGCCGTGTTTTTCGTGACGGACTGTTTGAAAAATTGTCGTGTAGAGACGGTCTTTATTTGAAAAGTGTGACGTGTGCCATGTTTTTGTGACGGACTATGTGGGGAAATTTATGTGCAATGTGTGCCGTATTTTTGTGACGGGCTTTTGAAAATGTGTCATGTTGTGCGTGCCATATTTTTGTGACGGGCATTTGTTTGAAAACGCGTCATGTGTGCCGTGTTTTTGTGACGGTTTTTTGTTTTGAATAATTTGCCGTGTTGGGACGGACTTTTTATGTTTTGCCGTGTTGGGATGGACTCTTTTGATGCTTTTTCGTGTTGGGATGGACTTTTGTGCTTTGTATTTCTTTGTATATTTGTTTAAGTACTGTTATTGACGTACCTTTGCTGTGTTCACCTGCAGGATGAGGTGCCTTCGTCTGGAAAGGCAAAGAAGATGAAGTCACGGGGGTCCCTTGAGGCCGTAGTTGAGTTGTGGCGGAGCTTGCCCGACATTTTTCGGGATGGGAGGCCTAGTCCTCGGAGGCTAGTGGTCGCTACTGGGCTGAACGTGTTCGTTGCGAACCTTTCCGGGATAGCTGAGTCGCAGAAGAACAAGGGCGTCTTCTTGGCTCTATCTGAGTACTGGTGGGACACCACGCATACCTTCCACTTCAGTTGGGGAGAGGTGACGGTGACTCCTACCGATTTTGCGGCGATCACCGGGCTTTCCTTCAAGGGGGGGCCGGTGAGATGGCGGGACAGGATGTCCGATGGGGTGCTGGCTGAGTTGCTGGGTTTTGCGCCTTATCCCCGTAAGGGCTTGGGCATGGTGTACCACGATATAGAGGCGCAGATCATGGCCAACATCAAGGCTTATTGCCGGGGAACTGGAGTAGTGACGACTAAGCAGCTGGCGCGCTCTTTTCTGTGGTTTGCTCTTCTGAGACTCTGTTCTCGAATCACGCCTCTTTCGCTCTTTTCCATCTGCTGGAGAGTTTGGTGGATTTGGAGTGGGTTGGTGAATCGCTTGGGGCGAGACGGGCTTGACCGAGCTCTATTTTACTATGGACAGGTTTAGCCGGGGCGGGGCCAGTTCCCTGGGATGCTTCGATTTTGCACTGGAGGTATGAGTTTATTGCTGTTGTAGTTTAGCATTTTGTCATTTCTCCGTCTTTTTCTTTCCTTGTTCTGAGCACTATCTGCTTTTTTGTTGCAGGTGTGGTGCTATGAGATCTTTCGGTGCCAACCGTGGGACTGGGAAGATGAGGCCATGGTGGGCTATCCCGCCATGCTGTGCTGGGCCCGCCCTTTGAGGAGGAGGAGGACGTCTAGGGGAAAGATCACCGTCGCCTACAGGGACGTGCAGGAGTATCTGGAGAGGGATAGTCCGGAGGGGTTTGAGCTGTACCCTTGGACTCGATATGGCGATGACGAGTTTGAGGGTGCTCCTGGGGTAACACGGCAGAGGAAGATGCTGCGGGGCCTTACTTGCGATGTCATGTATCTGGGGGAGAGGGTCTTCTGGCACCATGGCTCAGGCGTGCCCCCAATGGCTCCGAGGGATCCGCCCCTCAGTATGATGAGTCCTCTCGACATGGACGTGCTGGAGTACGAGAGGTACCGGGATGGCGTGAGCGCCGAGGATTTAATCATGTATGGCGAGGAGTATGGGGCCTTTATTAGGCGGAAGCTGAGGACGCCACAGGTGTTGGCGAGGGAGAGGAAGGATGGCCCGCCATGTCCCCCAGATGTTCTGGTGCCTGGGCCGGACTTCACGTATGTTCGCGGGGACTCTTCGAGGAGGAGGGTGTCGGTGCCCATCCCGGAGCATGGTCCTGCTGCTTATCGGGTTGACCAGGATGCTCCGGTGAGTCTGCTTACTCTTTTCCATCTCGGCATCTTTTCTGTATTTTTATCTTTTCGTCGAGTATAATTGTATCTCTTTTGCTGAGCATTTCTTTGGCTGTTTGCTTGTGCAAGTCTCGGGGCGATCCTTTGACACGCTGACCCGTTGGTATGTGGGATTGAGGTCTTTCGCGAAGAAGTTCTTGGGGAAGATGTCTTTTAGGCCTTCGCGGAGAGCGGCGGCATTCGAGCCAATGCCTTCGAGGAGGTCTATGGATACTTTTTATTCGAAGGCTAAGCCAGGGCTACAGCCTGAGGTGCCAGTTCGAGAGCGGCAGAGTTTTGATGCAGGGACGTCTTCGGGGGCTCAGAGACCGCATACCCTTTATCAGTTCCTTCCTCCATCAGGCGCACAGGGTGAGGGTTCGTCCTCGCATCCCTTCTTTGATCCTTTCACTGGGTTTGATCCTTCGGAGTACTTCGAGTACTCGCATGAGGAGGGGGTCCAGTATTCTGACGATGAGGATGTGCTGGCGAGATTTCCGGGATGCCGGATTTCTCGTTTGTGGAGGTCGATGATGATGAGTTGGAGTAGGGATCTTTTGATTTACCTCTTTACGTTTTTTTTTGTAGAGCAATAGACATTTTTGTACCTGTAATAAAACACTTGTATTTGCACAGCAAAGTATTTTATTTGAGGTGTAATGACGTATTTGTGATTTCCGGGATTGACCTAGGAATTGTTGCTAGTTTATTTTTTTTATTTTGTGCATGTCGCATGAGCTGGGAATGAATTTGGGGTTAGTGTATGGTGGCCGGAAATGGCTTTGGCTAGGCTTTTGGCTTGATTAGGGGTAAGGTCCCGCCGAGGCTTGAAAGAGGCATTTTGCGGTTCTTTGAAAATGTGGGGCTAAGCTGCAAAGTGGTCCGCACGGACACATCCAGCATGCAAAGTGGTCCGTGTTGACTTACCTTACTTTTGGGAAGAAAATAAAAGTTACAGAAGGTCTGGTTTTCTCCCATTTTCATTTGCAATCCCTTCAAGCTCTCTTTCTCATTTTCTCTAGAAATCTCCATTTTTGCCATGGATTCTTCGTCTGTTCCGAGAGTTTTGCCGAGGCTTCCGAAGGAGAGGCAAGTGTACTTCCTTGAGCGGCTCAAAACGTGGATGAGGCACCATATGAGGTATAATAGGCGGGCTTTCGAGGTGAGATTTCTACTCTGCTCGGTTTGGTCCCTTAAGGAGTTAGTTCCTGATTGGGAATTGTTGCGGGCTGCCGCGAAGTTCTGGGATGTTAGGAGGCATGTGTATAGCTTCTCCTACAATGAGGTCATGGCCACCTTTGAGGATTTTTGGGCTTTGATTGGAGGACCGGAGGTGGAGGCCATCTCGCTTCCTTTGATTGGCGGTGCAGCCGTGAGCGTGAAGCTCGCATGCTTTCTTCGGACTTCATTGGAAGAAGTACAGGGTATGACTTTTGATTCTGGTCATATTGACGTTTTCGCGCTGCCTGAGTGGTTCATGTGTGATGACGAGAGTGACGTCTCGTGGGATGCATTTGCTTTGTGCGTGATAGCGATGCTTTTCTTGGTCAGCTCCCTTGGGGTATGTGACGGTGCTTTGTTGGATGTAGTAGGGCACTGCCGAGCTTGGGAGGATATTGCTCTGCTGGTGCTGGGGGAAACCCTTCATGGCATTGATCGCCTGGCGACTGGGGATAGGTTTATGAGAGGGGGAAGCCCCATTTTGCTCACCATGTGGTTGCGAGAGAGGCTTCAAGATATACCCGAGTCTCCGGTGTTTTTTAGCCTGTGGTCGTTTGCTCGGCGGCCTCTTGTATTGGACATGGATCAGTCCGCCTGGGAGAGATGGATGGCATAGCTTGGTACGCATCAGATCCGTTGGTGGGTCCCTCACTGGGGGATTAAGACTAGGAGGGCCTTTCAGGAAGGTTCCTATGTTGTCAGAGTCCCAGGGTTGTCATGGTCCTCCTTCTATATTCCGTCGCTCGTTTCCCGGTAGTTCAGGATGAGGCAGGAGCCGTTGCTGGGCTGGGATGACATTGCCACTATGGAGGTAGCTTCTTTTTGCATGGCAGCTTCAGGTGCTCTTCTGTATTTTCTGAGGGTATAGAAGTATTCCGCTTTCCCTCCTGTGGTGCTCATTCGATGTCGGGAGAGTGTTGTGTTGACCACCGAGTACCTGAATATGTATGAGCAGCATGTCGAGCAGTCCCAAGTGGTTTTGGGAAGCAGGCGTGAAGCGATTCTAGGGCAAGATTACCGTCTCAGCTATAGCCTTAGAAGTGCCGAAGCCTGGTCTAACCCTTAGAATGTGACGGGAGACACGTTGTTTGACTACGAGACTAGAGTTGACCGACTGACGGAGAGAGGTCCTCTTTTACAGACTCGCAGGGAGGAGATCCGGGCCGAGGCACGAGCGAATGAAGCTCTGCAAGCTGCTGGATTGTTTGACTCTATAGGGAGAATCCCTAATCTCGGAATGAGAGATACAGCGTTGGCTCGCGTGGAGGGAAAGAAGACTCGCCGGGGACGAGGGAAGAAAGGGAAGAATGGCGAGGGGACAAGCGCGGGTGGCGCAGAATGACCTCCTAAGTATCCTTTCATTGCATTGCAGACACATTATTTGTTAAATGTATTAAGTTGTCGTGAACTTGAGAGTAGATCGTGCTTGTACTTATCAAGAAATGTTGTATCCGTTAGTGATTTGTGATTTACTTTTAAAGCTTTGTCGAGATGCAAGATCTCTTGTTTGCTTTTTTTTTCTTTTGTGAGCCTTGGCGGCGTCCAGCTTTGGACCTTTCTGTTTGCATCTTGTGGACTGAAGCAGTCTGAGCCTTGACGACATCCATTTTTGTTTGGATTTTGGTTTGGATGGGAAGGTTATATGTTTCTTTGACAAGTCATTTTTACGGTCTTTTCCGCGACTTCCTTGCCTCTCATTTGTCGCGCTGGGTACTCGACCTCTTTTTTTTTTTGTAGTTTCTCGCTTGAGCTTTTTTTTTAAAGCTTCGTTTGAGCTTTTTTTTTTTTTAAAGTGCGTGAGGTTGAAGGCAAGCCCCTAGCTTGTTGTTGACCTGGATCAATCTTGTAATGCTGATTGAATTTTTGTTGTCCTTTGATGTTGCCGTCGTCGTTGACTTGGTCAAGGTGATGGTGGGGGCATGTTCTGGAAAAGTGTATAGTTTGGTGGAGGCTTTGATCGTCATCCAATTTTTTTTTTTGTGTGTGTTTAGAATGGACCAATTAAGGTTGCCTAGGTTCCCCGGACTAGAGGGCTCAGTCCGCGTAGTTCGACACTACAAGGAGTGCCAAGAGATGCACAGTTGATCTTCTTTAGGCGAAGTATCTGCGAAGTTTGCTTCCGTTGACTGGATTCATGAAGGGATTGCCGTCTAGGTCTGTCAGCTTCATGGCACCTCCGGAGAAGATCTTTTGAACCACGAAAGGGCCGATCCATGTTGGTTCCCATTTTCCCAGTGGGTTGGTTCGAGTGGGGGGCTTTTCTTTGAGTACCAGATCGCCTTCCCTGATGTCTCGGGACTTGACTTTCTTGTCGAAAACTCTAGCCATTCTGCTTTGGTAGGCTCGGATGTGCTCCATGGCCTTTAGTCGGGGCTCGTCTAGTAGAGCCAGTTCGTCGTGTCGGCTTCGGAGCCATTCGACTTCGTTGATCTCATTTTCCAACAGCACTCGAAGTGAGGGAATTTCCAATTCAACGGGTAGTACTGCTTCCGTCCCGTATGTCAGGGCGAATGGAGTTTCTCCCGTAGCTGTTCTGACTGATGTTCGGTAACCCCAAAGTGCAAGGTGCAGCTTCTCGGGCCAATCTCGTCCTCGTGTGGTCATTTTTAGGATGATCCTTTCGAGGGCCTTGTTTGCTGCTTTTACTGCATCGTTAGTTTGCGGCCTGTAGGGAGAAGACTTGTGGCGTGTGATCTTGAATTCGGCCAGCAGTCTGTCGTATTCTCCTTCGAAGTGGGACCCATTGTGTGATATGACCTCATTCGGGATGCCGTATCGGCATATGATGTTTTCCTTGAGGAAATGGGCGACCTTCTTGGAAGTTAGCACTTTATAGGACTTGGCTTCGACCCATTTTGTGAAGTAGTCGATGGCTACCAAGACAAATTTGTGGCCGTTGCTTCCAGGCGGAGCGATTTTCCCGATGACGTCGATTCCCCAAGTGGCAAAGGGCCAGGGAGTAGCCATGCAGTAGAGATCGTGAGGAGGAAGATGATTGAGGTAGGAAAACCGTTGGCACTTGTCGCAGCTTCGGAGAAAGTGGATGCAGTCTCCCTCCATGGAGATCCAGTAGTAGCCCATTCAAAGAATGATCTGCATTAGGGCTCTGGCATTCATGTGGGGGCCTCAAGCTCCGTTGTGGACTTCGTTCATGAGCTCATTGGCTTTTTCCTTGCTGATGCAGCGTAGGAGCGGTCCTTGGTAGCGTTTTTTGTATAGCATGTCTCCAAGGATGACAAAGTGAGAGGCAAGGTGTTTTAGGGCCATGATGCACTTGGCTTTGACTCCTTCTTTGCGTTGGCCTTCCTCGTTCATGAAGGCGGTTTCCCCGTTCTTGAGGTATTGGAAGATCTGATTGTACCATGGCTCATTGATGGGCTTAGGTTCTGGTTCGATCTCGCAGCAGTAGGCGGGAATTTCCTTTCATCCGACTTTAAAGGACTTGATTTCCTTTCCTGTGGGATTTCCACAAGTGAAGCCAGGTGGCTAGTGGCGTCCGTAAACCGGTTTCGGCCTTGGCAAGTAGTGGAAGGTGACCTCTTTGAATTGCGTGATGAGGTCTTCCATAAAGGCGTGGTATTTTTGCAAGCCTGGGTCTATTATTTTCCATTTGTTGGAAACTTGATTGATCGGGCTGACGTAGACCTCAAGTTTCTAGACGTTCCTTCGTAGTCCGACGGCGCAAGCTTCGTATTCGGCGACATTGTTGGTTACCCCGAAATTCAGCTTTATGGCGATTGGGGTGTGCTCGTCCTTTGGGTCGACCAAGATCATACCAATGTCGTTTCCTCTTTTGTTGGCTGCTCCGTCGAAGAACAGTTGCCATCAGTTTTTGCCTTCAAGTTTGAAGATTTCTTCATCTGGAAATTGTGGCTCGGGACCTTGGGCCTCGTCGGTTGGGAAGTCGGCCAGTTGCTCGGCCATTACTCGTCGCTTGATTGACTTCTGGTTCACGTACTTGATGTCAAACTCCGCTAGGAAGAGAGACCATTTGGCAAGCCTCATTGACAGAGATGGTTTGCCGAAGAGGTATTTGACTGGGTCCATTTTGGAGACCAAGTGCACTGTGTGCGACTGCATGTAGTATCGCAATTTTCCGACAACCCATACTAGAGATGCGCAGGTTTTCTCGAGGGTTGAGTAGTTGAGCTCGCTGCCTTGGAACTTTCGACTGACGAAGTAGATGGCATTCTCGACTCGTGACTCTTTCTTTTCTTGACAGAGCATGGCTCCGACCGCGGTGTCGTTCACAGTTAGGTATAACAAAAGTGGCTTCTCCTCGTGGGGAGGACAGAGGATTGGAGGACTCACAAGGTACGCCTTTATTTTTTCAAAGGCATCATGGCATTCCAAGTTCCATTCGATGTCCGCATTTTTCTTCATTAATCTGAAGATTGGCTCGCACATGGAGGCCAACTGATTGACGAAGCGGCTGATGTACTGCAGGCGGCCTATGAAGCTTTTTACCTCTGTTTCAGTTTGCGGTGGTCTCATTTCGATTATAGCCTCGGTCTTTTGAGGATCAACTTCGATGCCTCGCTCGGTGACCATGTATCCTAAGACTTTGCCTCGGATGACTTCAAACGTGCATTTGGCTGGGTTTAACCTCATTGAGTGTTTTCGGAGTCGATTGAAGAACTTTCTTTGGTCAGTGAGGTGTTGTCCATCTGATCCCTTTGAGTGGATGATCATGTCATCGACGTACACTTCGATATCTTTGTGGATCATGTCATGGAAGAGGGCGGTCGCTGCCCGTTGGTAGGTAGCCCCAGCGTTCTTTAGTCCGAACGGCATCACTGTGTAGCAGTAGGTTCCCCAGGGGGTTATGAAGGCTGTTTTTTCTTGATCTTCTTCGGCCATCTTGATTTGATTGTAGCCGACGAACCCGTCCACGAAGGACTTAACCTCAAAATTGGTCGTAGTGTCTACCAACATGTCTATGTTTGGTAGTGGAAAGTCGTCCTTGGGACTTGCCTTGTTGAGATCTCGGAAGTCCACGAAGCAGCGTACTTTTCCGTTGGCTTTGGTGACCGTGACTATGTTGGAGAGCCATGTCGGGTATTCGATCACCCTTATGAAGCCGACGCAGAGCATCTTTTCGATCTCTTCTTTGACTTGTAAAGACCATTCTGGCTTGATTCGGCGTATGTTTTGCTTGATGGGCCTAGCCTCGGGATTCAAGGGAATCCGATGTTCCACTATGGCTGGATCTAAGCCGGGCATGTCTTGGTAAGACCAAGCGAACACGTCCACATATTCTTTAAGCAGGGCAGTCAATGCGTTTTGTTCAATGCCGGTGAAGAAACTTCCGATTTGCGTCTCTTTTGGCTCTTCAGCAGTTCCCAAATTCACTTTGGTTAAAACCTCCTCGGCAGCTTGGGCCCGGTTTTTCTCTCATTTGACAACATGCTTAAAGATGTGTTTAATGTATTGTTTGTTTAATGTGTCTGCTTCTTTATCAAGTGAATCGTTATTAACTGTTTGTGTGTTAGTTAATTTATCAGTTGTTAAAGATGCAATGAGAGGATACTCGGAAAGGTCAAAACTTTCATTAAGAGCATATGGGAATACATTATTGGCAATGAGTTCGTAATCTTCTGGCGTAAGGCCATCAGATGACTCGAGAGACTCAAATTCAAAAACAATGGACTCAGAATGGGCTTTGACACTGGACTCTAGGACGCGAGGGGTTAGACCAAGTTGTTCGATCATGTCCTTCTTGCTGGCGGCAGGTCCGGAGAAGGTGGCCCAGTTTTTGAGTGGCAATGTTGATGAGCTTGAAAGGAGGCGAGGGTCGAAAGGCTTCGCGCTGCTGTTCCTAATCATGGCTACCATGGAGTTATCATAAACAAAATCGATTAGGTCTGGCACCTTGATTTCTTCGCTAAAGAGTAGGTGGAGCAATGGCTCGTTCCAGGCATCGTCTGCGGAGTCTTCCATTCTTGTCTTGGGCATTGCTAGTTCGAATGTAGACTCGTCCCGCTTGTTAGTGGCAGGGATGTTGACAAAGAGTTTTTCGAGTTCTTCAGCCAAAGAGGGGGTTTTCCCGAACCAGAATTAATTGTGAATAGTGGTGGTGGTGGGTCCCGATAGAGTTGGTGCGTCAAGAAATGCTCTTCTGACTGGGTTTGGCTCGAGGCCTCTGAACCTTTCCAGATTTTGTTGGAGATTGTCCATTGATGTCGACCAGTTTTGTTTGGCGCTAATCAGCTCTGTCCCCTTCTCTGTGTCTTCGTTCAAACTGCCAGCTTTCCTTGTGAAGTACCGGGCCATGTCGAAGCTGTAAGGACGGAGGTCAGAGATTGCGTGCAAGCCTCTTTTGCCAGTAGCGGAGCGTTTCCGTGCAACTTTTCTGTTTTCCACAGCATCCTTGGGAGTGAGAACGTATCCTAGGCCCTGGCGGGTATTTTGCTCCTTGACCTCGATGATTTGTTGGGTACCTTGATGGCGTTTTCCCAAGCCAAGCCCCGGGTGTAGTTCATGAGCTTCATCATCTTCATTGTAGGAGGGATCCGGTCCCAAGTCAAAGGCAGGTCTATGTGGCACACCTGGGCTTTTAGGCTTTCGACTGTGAACCCCGTCAGCATCAGGCCGTCGTTGTCGTGTTTGATTTCCAGGACCGGGACGCCATTTGTGTTGGTCCCCTCAGTAGTTATGCTATCACCATAGATGATGGTGAGATCCGTTCCTTGGACGAACTTTACGCACTGGTGTAGGGTTGATGCCACCCCATTGATCTGGTGTAGCCAAGGGCGTCCCAAGATGGCAGTGAATATGATCGGAATGTCGATGACTTGGAAGTCGGTCGGGATCATCTGCTTTCCGAACCACAGGTTCAGCGTGGCTATCCCCAAGATGGAGCGAGACGTCGAGTCGTATGCTTTGATTGTCTGAGTTGAGGGCTTCAGATCAGTTGGCTTGATCCCTAGCAAGTCCATCATTTTGGATGGGAGGACGTTCATGGCTGATCCTCCGTCTACCAAGACCCGAGGGAGGCGGCGCTCATCAAGTTAAACTGTTATGTAGAGAGGCTCGTTGTGGTCAACCCCAAATTTAGGGAGGTCGAGCTCCGTGAAAGTGATGATGTTGCTGTAATGAACGTTGTCGATCATCTGAACCGCTTCATCTGGCATCACGGTGATAGGTACCATGGTCTGGCCATGGGGAGTTGATGGACTGCCCTGGTGGCTGTACTGGGAAGGATGTTAGACCTTGCGGCTTTGACACTAGGAGAATAGTTCCCGGGTACTCTCGATCACTCTCGGTTTGCTGGAGGGGGTGACAGGTAAGGTTTAGACATGGGAAGGTCTTTTTGGATAAAAGGGGGGGGGAAGCTCATGTGACATGCAGTTTCCGTTATTTATGATTTTTTTTGTTGTTTTAATTTACTTAAACAGTGTTTTCTCAGAATCCTAGGTAGGTTGGAAAAGATTGCTCTTTTTTTCGCAACTATGCTAGATCATGGGTCAGTGGAGACCATCTGTGCAGCTATAAGCCCCTCGTTTTGCACCTGTATTTCGACATCCCGGGGTGGACAGCCCCGGGCGAGGGTCCTATAGGGCAAGCGGTTTCCACTGGCCTAAAAGAAAAATCGAACCTAAGGACCGAGCCTGTCATGTTCGTTTTAATGTGTTAGCCATGTGAATAGTGAGCCGAGCCGACACCTGAGTCAAGATCGAGTTGAGAGTTCGACATGACCTCTCTTTACCTTGCTTGCACAAGTGATCTGTGATGTTAGGCGTTGGCTGGGTCATATTGTCATGGTTGACGTATCAAAGGCTTAATGACGTGGTGTCATGTAGGCATGGATGTATATCCGGGACGGAACATCGTCTGGGTGTATCTTCGGAAATCAAGATCAGGTCAAGATTTTAGCATGACCTTTCATCGCTTTGCTTGCGCAAGGGATCTTGAGTTCCGAGATTTGACCTAGAAAATGGCCGGCATGGGATATGTATCCAGGCTTATGACACGGACTGGGTAAAAACCAACCGAGTCTGGACAGAGTGTGATGCAAGCGTGCAGGGTTGACACTGGCTAGGATGGGATGTTTGGAATGATCCCATGCGCATCCAAGAGGCCTAGGAAGACCAAACGGACTACAACGGAGACCACCCTGAGTTGAGGGTTGTAATGTGCAGTGTATCCGAGGCAGCAAGTGCACGTAGCGTGCGGTGTACCGAGGCAGCAATGCGAGTAGTGTGCGGTCACTAAAATTCTTTTTCTGAGTAAAACAGAAGTTTTTTGAAGAATTTTAAATGTATGTACACAGATGTATATTGATGCATTTTTTTGTATTTTTATTTTTTTGTAAAATAAAAAGTAAAGCACATGCACACACAAAACAGTTAAAGAAAGGGGTACAATGAAAGTTTGACCCTCATCATCGTTTTAAAAATCTTTTGTTTTTGTTTAAAAGTATTTTTAAAACAAAATATCCCCAGCGGAGTCGCCAACTGAAATTACCCGGCATCTGGCATTGGGTCAGTCGGGACCGTTGATGTTCGCTGCATTTTCGTTCGTAGAGTCGCCCCACCTTTTTGATTTAGCCCAAAATATTGAGAAAAGGCTTAGTTTTAAAAAACTGTTGTTGTGTGATGAGATTTTTGAGTTCGGAGGTTAGGTTACGCCTCGAGAAGAGAATGTTAGAGCTCACCCGAGTCGCCTTGTAAAAACGAGTCTTTCGATACTGTAAGTGCCCCAATCTGGGTCGTTAATGTTCTGTCAGCCCAAATTAATGATTTATAATCATTTAGGGGCATTTTGGACATTATTTATACAATTTAAATGAGGAAGGACCTTTTAGGAATAAAAATATGGCCAAGGACCTCGCTGGAATCCATCATTTCCAAGGAAAATCACCTTTTTTACCAAATAAGAAACAGCCAAAATAGCTTTTCTGCAAACCAGGCACGCTGACGATCTTATCTTCGCGGATAAGATTGTACTGACGATCTTATCCTCGCGGATAAGATTGCACCGACGATCTTATCCTCGCGGATAAGATTGCACCCCTGGTAGATTTATAAATTGAGCCTTTCTCCTTCATTTTCAGCAGCAACAAACACCTTTCCCTACTGTTACTCTGCCGAAATCCCTCCTCAAAACAGCCTTAAACACTCCTACAACTCCAATTCAACACCAAATCCAACCTCAAATCCACTACCAAACCACTTCTAAGCCTTGAAATCTCTCAAACCCTAAACAATCATCCAAGAAATAGAGTAGCCCTTGGTAAACCCTCATCCTCTCTACTTAAACTTCCTTGATTCATACATTTACTCCATATTCAAATTATGTAACTTGTTTTATTTCTTTGTTGCTCACCTCCCTTCCCCCTTTGTCCTAGGATCCAAGAGGATCTCCATGGAATCCATTTCCATGGATGATTCTCTACAAGGATCCACACTTTACATTATGTCTTCCCTTTGTCCCTTCACATTAACTAAGTCTTTACTTGTTATTTGCTCTAGTTCATTTGACCTAGAATATGGTCATCTTGGAGTTCATCTCCATGGATGATCACTTCAAATGGTCCATATTTTCTACTTTCATGCCTCTTTACATTTCTAGTCTTTACTTGCTTTCTTGACCTAAATATGGTCATCTTGGAGTCAATCTCCATGAATGATCATTTCAAATGGTCTACACCATTTACTTCCTTGCAAATCCCCCTCCCTAGTCTAAGATGCTCACCTTGGAACCCTTTCCTTGGATGAAAATCATCTAGACTCACAAATTAGGTCATACAAGATGTATGAGATACACTTGAGTATAGATCTCAAGGATGGTCCTTCTTGTGACCAGCTTAGAGGTCTTCCTCTAAAAGTTGATACATCTTGACCTATTTCTTGTTTTGTTAAATTTACTTTCATGTCAAATTCCCCTTTCCCACTAGCAAATGAAATGCTTACAAAGTCCTAACGTACCCCCGGGATGACTTGATTAAGTGGATTCATCACTTATGAACACTAATCAAAGTATAGGGAAAGAGAGGATGAGCATGGATGCCAAAATCCAAACATCCCCTTTACTTTCGGTCTTTTCAGTTACATTTCCAGTTAAGTCCTGTAAATCCAGTTAAGTTTCTGAAAATTACAGTGACTAAACTGGAAACTGTAAAAAAATATTGACACTACAGGCCATCCGCGCGGATAAGATTGCACTACAGTCTCATCCACGCGGATGACATTGTCATCTGCAAACAGTTTTCTAGTTTTCTGTTATTTTCAGTTTAATCACTTTTTTCAAACTGTTTTTTCAGTTCAGTCCTTAATATTTCAGATATTTCCAGAAAACCCTTTTTTTAAAGTCCTTTTTTTATCACACAAACACACAGACACACACACACAAAAAGTTTCATGTGAGGAAGACTCGTCGTACGAGGCATTCCGGGTGAACGCCAAACGTTCTTCCCGAAGTGTAACGTGACCTCCGAACTCATTTCTCTCAATTTGGGCATTTTTCAAAGTTTTGGCCCCTTAAACTAAAAACGGCGTGGCGACTCCGTTGATTTTTTTTTTAGTCTGCTAAAGATTTACTCATTTCCAAAAATCTTTTCAAAAAACTTCTCAAAGTTTAGTCGGGCGCCGAAAAATCGGGTACATCACAGTTGTGACTTCGCTGGGGATTGCTAAGCTTTTTTTTTTTTAATAAAAAAATGATACTCGGTATATAGGTGGAAACCATTAACCTTCCTGTTAAAACACTTCATTATTGAAGCCTGGGATAAATTATGGTATAACAATGCCACGTACTGATATCATTTCAAAAAAAGAAAAAAAAAACCTCGTTTTTCAAACAAATAATAAAACTTGTTTTTTTTTCAAAAAAAAAAAAAAAAGGCTTTTGCGGGTTAAACTTCCGTCCCAACACTTGAAACCTTTGTTTTGGTGTGTGTGTGTGTGTTTTTTTTCATTTCGTATTGTTATCGATTTGACCGTCCCGGGAAAAGTCAAAATTTTACTGTCGGGTCCATTTCTTTAACTGTTTAAGTTTTATGTGTTTATGTGCTTATGTGCTTTCATGCTCTCAAAAGAAAAAACATATTTTCAAAAAATAATTTCTTTTCAAAAAAAAAAAACTTTTTGTATGCATCATGCTTTTAAGACACATTTTGAAAATTTCTATTTTTACTCAAAAAAAAAAAAAAGAATATAGACTGTCGTACACTACGCGCACGTTGACCATACACTGCACACAACGTCCTTAACCCGGGAAATCTCAGTAGCAGCCTGGGAGGCCTTACTACGCCTCTCGGTGCAAGCACGGGACGACCCAAACAGCCATTGGTTTACCCTCGTGTCGACCCTGCACTTGTCCGTGACACACTTTTTCCCGAGACTCGGTTGGTTTTGGTCTGATCTGTGTCAGACTGTGTCAGTGCATGCCCCGTGTAGGTTAAACCCTAGTCAACATGCCAAGTCAGGATCCCCCACGGACCCAACTCAGTCGAAGTCATGACCGGTTTTCCGTCATGAGCTTTGACCCGATCTTGACTAGGGCTCAGACTTTGACTTTGACCCGCACGGCTTATGCACTAGCTCCCGGTATGACACCGAGTCATCAAGGATTAACGCTCAATCCATGTTTAATTACTTCTTAACCAACGACGAGTCAAGATCCCTTGTGGACTATTATCAGTCAAGGTCATGCCGGCTTTCCGTCAGGTACTTTGACTCGATCTTGACCCTCGACGCTGGCCTTGCCGATAATTTACATCGAGTGCGCGTTAAGACTTCATGACCCGCCAGACCTTAGGTTCGTTTTCCTTTTCGGTCGGTGGGACCCACTTGCCCTACGGAACTTGTGTTTGAGGTTACAGGTTGAGGGTCTATAGGCGTAGTGATGGGTCCCACTGATCCAGGACTCAGAGTAGTAAAAGAAAAAAAAGAGCAATCTTTTCCAACCACTTAGGGTTTAAGAAAACACGTTTTAAGTAAACTCGCTCAAATAATTGCATGTTGCATGAGCCCTAAGCCCAAACACCAACCTGTTTCACTTTCCCGAGTCTGAACCACACCCTTTTGTGCCTTCCACATTAAGCAAAGTTTGGATCAAGATCCCGAGTCATCATTTGTTTAGGTCAGTCATTTCGGAATCAGATACTTCATCAGTTTCTTCCTTCGCTTCAGCTCAGAATTTCAGAATGGCCAGCTCAGAGGAGAACAGTGGGGGACGTACGACTCTGTGAATGTGTGCCCCAAAATTTTTGTTTATTGGAATTCACGCGAGTTTGAAGACATCCGAGTTATTTGAAAAACGGAGTCGCCACGCCATTTTGATTACCTCAAAACTTTGAAAAAAAGGTTTTATGGGTTCGGAGGTTAAGTTACCCCTTGGGAAGAACGTTTGGCGTTCACCCAAAGTGCCTTGCCGGAGCAAGTCTCCCAAGATTTCATTAATCGTGATTGCTTGCGTGCTTTCTTTGTGTGCATGTGTTTGAGAGTAAGGGGGGGAATGTCCCAAGTTGTCTTCCGGACGTACAAACCATTTGTTGGTTGTCGCTCGGGATTCCTTGGAATTTATGTATTTGGGATTATGATCCCGTCCTCATCTTATGACTTGTGATCATCGCATTTTAACCTCGGGACCCTTGGGACTTGCGTGATCGAGAGAATGACTCTCTTTTGGTCAAAGATGAGGTTCTTTAGGAAGGAATGTCCTTAGCCCATCAATCCTACGCTTTAAGACGGCCGAGCTCGTATAGAGGCTTCATACTCATTCTTAAGCGATAATCGGAGATATAGGGTTCAAGGTTATCCTTTTCCTAAAGAAATCATGAACCTTTAATGGAAGGAACGATGCAAAGATGAGAACTTTTACACCGGTCCGTTCCAAGGTTGGGGAAAGGGAAATGCATGATGAAAAATGACTCTTTAATGAAAAGATGACATTTTGGTTGTAGCAAATGATGCTTTTTTGATTGAAAGAAATGATCTTTATGCAAGTGATGCGTAAAGATAGGATTTTTATGCAAATGATGCATTAGAAAAGGTTTTTGAATGCAAAGGATGCATTTTTATTGGAAAGATTGGATCTTTATGTACAAAGGACGTATAAAGATGATTTTTTTTTATTCGAAAATAGGGGTTTTAGGTGCAAAGGATGCACCTTTATGAAAAAGACTACATTTTTATGACAAATGAGGTCTTAATGCATGCAAAAGGGGAAGGGGTGATAAAGAAATGATCTTTATGAATAAATGCCAAGTCCCAAGCAAGATATATGAATGCAATGAGCAAGTATATCAATTAAAATGCAAGGTTAGGGCGTGCGAGGTTACCAATCGTTTCCTTCGCTTCTTCGGACGGAGCTAGGAGGAGAGGTTCGTCTTGGGTCTTCAAGGAGGAGGGAGATGGCTTCTTGAGCTTCTTCTTCGCCTTCTTGAGCCTTCAAGGGTGTTCTTCACGTCTTGATTATATTGCTATGGAGTGTGTGTGTTTTTGTTGTTGTTAATTGTGTGTGTTGAAATGGGTAGAGGAGGGCTCTATTTATAGGCAGTCTGGATAAGGCTAATGAAGCCGTGCGGCTGCAGGTCCTTTGCAAATGAGGCCGTGCGGTCTTATCCATTGTGACTCAGCATTCTAGAACCATGCCAGGTGGCATTATTCTAGAACCTTCCCTCCTAATTAAGAAAAACGTGTTTCTTAATTAGGAAGGATTCCCTTCAGCCCTAATTTTAATTTGGGACTGCTCCAGACATTTCCTAACACTAGGAAGGTCCGGGAATTACCGGAAACTTACCGAAATTGCCGGAAATTTAACCGGAAGGCATGAGCCGGATTTGGGTAGTACTTACAGAAGCTTCTCCTCGGCAACGTCACTTGCAAGGCGAGTGGGGTTGTCGATAGAAAAGGATCCGATCTGGCGAATGCCGAGACGGATTGGGAGACCAAGGTGGTCGAGTGGCTGAACCTTTTGGAAGGCTACCTACGTATCCCAGAGGAATCAAGCCAGGGCCGTAGTTCGGAATTAGGATCCGCTGGGAAGGAAGAAGAGAAACCGGGTCTCTTGCCGGGAAAAAGAAGAGAAAATGACCTAGGAGATCAAGCAACTGATCCTACTGGGGATATGCTAGGAGTGACCCAGGTGGTCGGATATCTGAACTTCTATGAGGGGGCGCTTTATCACTGAGGAGTGACAAAGAAACAGGGTGACCAAAGTGGTCGAATGGCTGAACCTTTTATAAAAGGCTACCTACGTATCCCGGAGGAATCAAGCCTTGATCGTAGTTCAAGCATCACTAGATAGTTAGGAACGATGTCTAGGATCCTTGAGATTTTGACAATTCGGAGGTGTCACTGAAGAAGCTAGAGCTTATGGCGCTATCTCTTTATGACGGAGATAGAGGTAACTTAAGTTGGGAAACTTGAGCGTACGTCACTATTCGCGGATAGAGGTAGCACAAGTTGGAATGACTTGGGCATACGTCACTATTCGCGGATAGAGGTAGCACAAGTTGGAATGACTTGGGCATACGTCGCTATTCGCGGATAGAGGTAGCACAAGTTGGAATGACTTGGGCATACGTCACTATTCGCGGATAGAGGTAGCACAAGTTGGAATGACTTGGGCATACGTCACTATTCGCGGATAGAGGTAGCACAAGTTGGAATGACTTGGCATACGTCACTATTCGCGGATAGAGGTAGCACAAGTTGGAATGACTTGGGCATACGTCACTATTCGCGGATAGAGGTAGCACAAGTTGGAATGACTTGGCATACGTCACTATTCGCGGATAGAGGTAGCACAAGTTGGAATGACTTGGGCATACGTCACTATTTGCGGATAGAGGTAGCACAAGTTTAGAGTTCTGACAATTCGGAGGTTGTCACCTAGTGTTATCCCGTTATAACGGAATTAACTGGAGGCGACCGGGAATAGAGCTTTCGATTGCTAAAGAGATAAGGGATATTTTCCGAAAAGATGTTATCTTGATTAAAAGATAACGGAAATTGCATGCCCAAGTGGAAGGTCCAAAGGGGATTGTAATTTCTGCTCAGAGCGAATGAAGCCGCCCGGCATGAGATGAAGAAAAAGAAGCCGTACGGCTAGAGACCTGTTTTTTCCAGATTATTTAAAATCAGATTTGAACGGGCCATTGGCATTGCATTGCCGCCCACTTCAGCCGAGAGAGAGAGAAGAGAGAGAGAATTCGAGATTTCTTCAACCCTTTTTGCTTCTATCGATTGGAATGGATCCGGAGGGCAATCCCATACCGAGGCAAGCAAGAAGGAACATCTCCGCGGCTGCGAGAAGGAGGAGAAAGGAGCTCGTTCGGACGGAGAGGAAGTATGACTTCCTTACGCCTCCATCGGAGCTTTACCCGGGGAGAAGGGAGCATAAATCAACGAACCCGCGATCGGTTGGGGTAAGCATTCTCATTTTGCTCAAATCCGATGATTTTGCTTGAATTTTGAATGATTTAGGGCTTGACCCGAATTTTAGGATTTTCCTAGGATTTTTGAATGATTTTGAGATGCATGAACAACCGATGAGGCTAAGAATATGCATGTGCAATTTTATTTGATGAAAAATATGAGAATGACTCACTTTTTTCTCGCAAAATGAAGTAAGAATGAGATTTGTCTAAATGAGACGAAGTTCTTGCCTTGTGCTAGAACTAGGTCAAAATTCTGATTTTCAATGAGAAAACATGATTTTGGAAGATGAAAATGATTCATGCATGCCATTTTTTGAAAGAATAATGCTTATGTGCGAAGAATTGTGATTTTGTGCTTTAGGAAAGCAATGACGTGTTTCAAGTGATGAAAGACACGTTTTTGATGCAAATAATGCTAGAAAAACTTTTGTGAATGCTTTTCTTTTGAAAATATGTGCACTTTTGAATATATGCATGCTTTTGAAATGATATGAAGGACTGACGCTTCTTTTGATGTGCTTGTCTACAGGAAAACAAGTCTAGAGGACCGTCCGAGATTGCAGTTAAGCTTTGGCAGAGGATGCCGGATTTTGAGAAGAATGGGGTAAATCCCAAGCAGCTGGTGAGAGCTACCGGCCTGGATGCATTTGTAGAGGCTATCGGCAGGGGTGTCCACATCACCTCTAAGAGCAAGGGCTTGGTCCAGGCCCTTTACGAGTTCCGTGGGACAAGACACATAGCTTTCACCCGAGCTGGGAGAGCCGACAGTGACTCCCGCCGATTTCACGCCTATTATCGGCCTACGCTCACCGGGAGGCCCGTGACTTGGAGAGACCACATTACACCGAGGAGTTCCAGGCTTTGGTTGGATTTGAGTTGATTCCCAAGGGGCCGGGGTATGGAGACACGGAATGTCGAGGCGGCGAGCCGAAGCGCATGCGTAACTTTGTCGCTTAATGATGTGATCGCTCAGCCACTGGCTAGAGCATTCATATGGTTGATGCTATCATCACCACCATTTTTGCTAATTCTCGGGACACCGGCCATGACTTGCCTCCTCGACTCTTTGGAGGATGTTGATGGGATAGGGACGGTCTCTTGGGGCGAGGCCGGATTGGCGGAGCTCTACTTCTCGTTGGACATGTACAATCGGAACAAGCCGCTTCGATGGATCTTTCTCATTTGCCCTTGAGGTAGTCTCCTCTTTTTCTTTTCTCTTTTCTGTCTTGAGACTTTTATAAGAGAGAGAATGACCTTTTGATGTTTTGAACATGCAGCCTGGTTTTGCGAGGTGATCGGGTTCTTCCCTTGGAACCAAAGCAGAGTGATGTCACCATCTTCCCCGCTATGGTTCGCCGGGAGGGGAGATGCGAGAGATAAATTCACGGGGAAGACCCGGATTACCTTCGATTACAAAATGGTGAGGCCGCCATCACCGTAGATGGGCACGATGGAGTGGACTTCTACCCCCGGGGCGAGTATCCTGAGATTTTGCTGGGAGATGCCATCGAGGTGACGAGGGCAGAGGAGGTGGCTCACTGGCCGACATGTGATGTCATCTATCCTGGGGGACCGCTTGAGGCAAAGATGGTCATGTCCCTCCATTGGACGCCATTACTCCTCAGATCCTCCAAAGACGGATGCTACGCAGCCTGTGGATTGGCGGCGGATGAGATTGAGAGGTACCGGGGAGGTATAGGCTGCGGAGGAGTATTTTGACATGGGTACCCCTACGCCGTTTGTGTTTGTGGAGCAGCGCCGAGGACGCCACGTAAGCTAGTGAAGCCGGCGGTCACTCGTGGATATGGGGAGGATGAGCCTATCGACCCGCCGATCCCTCCCGCGCATCTCGTCCCATGTGGTCCATGGAGTGCCGAGGAGGATGAGGATACATGTCCCCGATGCTAGGGAGCCCCAAGACACCTTGCCGCCCGATAGCACCGTAAGTGTACTCTAAGGGTCTTATTCCCTTTTAGCTTTCGATTTTCTCGCTTTTGCAATTTTCTCGAGATTTTCTCGAGATTTTTCTTCTTTTTTTCTCGTGTTCCACTCGCACTTACGATAGGGCCGGTCGTGCGTAATAGGGCCGGGAAGGACATGTGCCGGCCTCTTCGAGGAAGCCGGCTGCGCTTCGAAGGCGCAGCGGATGCACAGGAGCTCGGGCGCAAGAGACGGCACGTCGGGGCACAGCGTCTACCTCATCGGCCTCGGAGTACTCTTCCGGTGCCATGCCTCTGGGGCGAGGACCCAACGCCGACATTCCGGGAGCACCTGGCCGAGTACGGGCACGATAATGTCCATTTGTCTCGACGTGAGCGACTGTGAGGACTTGATGAGGGAGGCTAGCATTTATGAGTTGAGCAGCGATGAGGAGGAAGAAGAATCGGAGGCCTAGGAGGTCTCTAGAATAGATTTGGAACGAAAACAAACAATGAACAATTTTTATGCACACTTTGTTTATTTTTTGCTTTTATTTGGGCGCCGATGGGGCGAAAACATTGTATTTACATTTTATTTACTTTTCTAATTTATGCTTTTTCAATTTGCATATTATCTGAGCCTTGGGGCAACTTTTTTGCTTGGAATCTAAACCTGGGCCAAAATGATTTATAATGGTGTATAAATGCTTGAATGGCTTCGGATATGTTTTGTACAGGTTTTGATTGAAAAAGTGGGGTGAAAACTCCCTTGGGCAGCAACTTTGGTTGCTGCAGAATTTTTGCTGCAGAGGGATAATGTAGCCGTGCGGCATGGCCTTGAGGGCAAATGAAGCCGTGCGGCTAACAGCCTGTCTCCGAAGCTGGTTATTTTCGAATAAAAGCAAGGCTTGGCCATTTCATTTCATTTTCACTCTAGACTTGTCCCAATTGTTCCCGCAGCATATTTTGGACCTAAAAAGCACCATCTTTGAACACTTTGCGATGGAGAAACCCGTCAGATTGCAAAGGGGGAAGCGAGACCATTTTCTATCCGGTCTTCAATCTTGGGCGAGATATAACTTCCAAAATCACAAGGGACTGTTTGATTCTTCCTTCAAGATCAAATCTTTATGGCATTTGAGGGATCTCCCGCCCGATTGGGACCTGTGGAGAGCCGCAAAGAAAGTTCGGGACGTTCGGAGACATGTTTATCGCTTCTCTTACAACGAAATTGTCCCAACGCACGAAGACTTCGTAGCCTTGATTGGGGGTCCCGAGATCGAGGCTATATCTATTCCGCTGATCGGAGACGTGCCGGTGACGGTAAAGCTTGCATCTTTTCTGCATTCCTTTGGGAGAGGCCGAGAGGATGATGGTAGCCCCGGATAGGATTGACCTTTCGATATCCCGGCAGGTTTGGGTCTCCAGATACGGCTGCGACCACGGTGGCTATGGATGCTTTCATTCTCTGCGTATTCTCTCGTTCGTTCACCGCCGAGTCCGTGGGATTCGTCATAGTGGCCTCTTGGACATGGTCGAGACTCCAGTGGCCGGGAAGGATATTGTCCCGCCGGTTTTGGGAGAGACATTTCATGGGATCAACAGGAGGATGGCTCGGGAGACCGCTTTCATGAGGTCCCGGAGTCCGGCTATGTTGACTTTGTGGCCGCAGGAGAGGCTCTGGCTTTGCCTCGGGCTTTGCCGACTCGGTGCCCTTGGGTGATTTCTGAGAGGTGCGCCTAGGCAGCAGGAACAGGGGTATCCGGAGCCGATGATGGCTAAGCTATCCACTTCGGACATCCGTTGGTGGATACCACATTGGAGGTTGCAGCATCAGGAGGATATTTCAGGAGTCTTATGTCATGAGGGTTCCAGGGATTCCGCCGGTCGTCCTTCTACATACCCCGCTTGGTATTCGTGCAGTTTGGGGCTTTACAGAGTCATTGAGTGATTGGGAGGACATCCGGACCATGGAGGTGGTGTCATTGGATATGAGAGATCCAAAGCCTTCTCTTTCTTCTCGAGGGCTTGGACATATACCGCTTTCCCACCTGTGGCTATCTTCAGGAGCAGGAAGAGCACCATCTTGACCACCGTCTACTTGACCGGTACGAGAGAGAGATGGGAGCGACTCAGTTATCTTGGAGGATAGACGTCGAGCTTTACTGGGAGCCGATCGCGTGACTCGAGTAGGACTACGAGGAGACCGAGGCTAAGGCGAGTTGCCATAACCATAGGTGACTTGGTCCGAGATATGGAGGCTCGTGCACAAGAGGTTGTCCGAGGTCGCTCCTTTGACTGAGTCTCAGAGGGAGGAGGTGCGGACTCGTGCTCGTATAGAGAGAGCGCTCATTGACACGGGGTTGGTAGAGGCTCCAGTGAGGATACCAGAGGTCGGGATGAGGGATACCAACATTATTGAGAAGAAAAGGAAGAAGACTCGACGAGGCCGAGGAAAAGGGAAGAAGACTGAAGAAGACTCGCCGAATGACGATCGACAAGTCTTTTCTCAAGATCCTCTTATTGCCATTTGCAAACACATTAGTTTATTTAGGCATTTTATTGTATTTTAGATCTTTTTAGCAGGTTAGCAGAGTTAAGAGGTAGACCGTGCTTGAACTCATCAAGAAGTTTTTAACTTGTAATGAACAAGGCATATTATCTTAAAAATTAATCAAGACACATTTCATGGAAATTCAAATGTCTCTTTTTTATTGATCAGGACATATTTCATGGAAACTTAATCGTCCTTTTTATTGTTTAGACCGAACCATATATGGCCGCCTACGTTCCCTTTTACAAGAAAGGCTAAGGGGCTCAGTCTACGTAGTTCATTCTCGTGAACCAATTTTTTTATGTGCACTGTTTTTGCCTAGACCGCCCTTTTTGGGGTTTTCAAATTTCTACCGGGCATTACTCTTTTTGCACTAAGATTTTTTCTTTTTTTTTTTTTTTTTTTTTTATATGTGCAACCCCGTCTTTTGCCTAGACCGCCCTTTTTGGGGTTTTCACCTAGCCGGGCATTACTCTTTTGCACTAAGATTTTTTTTTCTTTTTTTTTTTTTTTTTTAGACATAGTATCTTCTGAGTTTATCACCGTTGACTTGGGTGGACAAAGGGATTGCCATCCAAGTCTCGCAAGCTTCATTGCTCCTCCCGACGCATCTTCGCACCACATAAGGGCCGATCCAGACGGGTTCCCATTTTCCTGTGGGGTTGTCTCTCGGTAGGGGCTTTACTTTCAGCACTAAGTCGCCCTCTTTGATGTCTCTCGGCCTTGACCTTTTTATCAAACGCTCCGCCATTCGCCTCGGTAGGCTCGGGTGTGTTCCATGGCTTTTAGCCTTCTCTCGTCAAGGTGGCTAACTCATCATGCCTGGCCGCGCAACCATTCCACTTCATTGACACTGTTTTCCAGGAGGACCCTTAATGACGGGATTTCCAACTCCACCGGTAACACCGCTTCCATCCCGTAAGTTAGGGCAAAAGGAGTTTCTCCCGTGGTCGTTTCCGACAGACGTTCAGTAGCCCCAGTGCTAGGTGCAGCTTTTCGGGCCAATCACGACCACGGATGGCCATCTTCCTGATTATCCGCTCGAGTGTCTTATTAGCAAATTTTCCACTACCCATTGGTCCGAGGTCCGTACGGGGACGACTTGTGGCGAGTAACTCGAATTCTCGACAAATAGCCTATCGCAGCCTCCTTCGAAGTGTGACCCATTATCGAAATGATCTCGCTGGGCACCCCATATCTCGCACATTATGTTTTCTTTGATGAACCGGGCCACTTTTCTCGGAAGTGAGGACCTTGTAGGACTTGGCCTCTACCACTTGGTGAAGTAGTCGATGGCTACCAACACGAACTCGTGCCCATTGCTCCCGCCGGGGATATTTTCCCTATCACGTCAATGCCCCAAGTTGCAAACGGCCAAGGAGTCGTCATGCAGCATGGTCATGAGGCGGGAGATGGTTGAGGTTGGCAAACCGCCGGCATTTGTCGCAGTTCGGACGTTGCCGAACGCAAGCCTGCCTCCATGGAGATCAAGTAGTAACCCATTCTCGAGGATCACTTGCATCGTGGCTCTGGCATTCATGTGAGGACCGCAGGGACCATTGTGGACTTCGGTCATCAACTCTCTCGGCTCTTTCTTGAGTGACACATAAGAGGAGTGGTCCTGATACCGCTTCTTGTATAGGTTGCCTCCTAGAATGACATAATGAGAAGCCAACCTTTTCGTGGCTTGTAAGCTCTTGGCTCGATACCTTCTTTCGGTCTACCTTCTTCGTCTCCGAAAGCCGACTCTCCGTCTTTGAGGAATTGGTAACTGATTGTACCAAGGTTCCTTTATAGGCTCGGGTCCTGTGTCCACTTCACAACGTGTAAGGCCGGGCTTCTCTTCTACCCACTCAAGGGCTTTATGGCTTTTCCCTCGGGGATCTCTACCAATGAGGCTAGAGTAGCTAGGGCATCTGCAATCTGTTCTTTTCCTCGGCAAGTAGTGGAAAGTCACTTCTCTCAACCTGTCAGATCCAACTCCTCCATACGGGCATGATATCGTTGTAGATTAGGGTCCACAGCCTTCCACTTGTTGGAGACTTGGTTGATGATCGTGGCCGAGTCTCCGTAAACTTCGAGCTCCTTGACATTTCTTTCTAAGGCGCTCTCTCCAAAACCAAAGAATGCAGCTTCATACTCGGCGACATTGTTCGTGGCAGAAAGTTCAACTTGAGGGCTATGGGGGTATGCTCATCTTTCGGATCAACCAATAGCATTCCTACACCATTTCCTCTTTTGTTAGCGGCTCCGTCAAAGAACAATTGCCATCTATTTTCGTGCTCAACCGCAAAGATCCCTTCATCTCGGAAATTGGGGTTCAGCCCTCTCGTCTTCATTATCGGGGAAATTCGCCAGTGATCCGACAATGCTTGACCCTTGATGGCCTTTCTCGGTCACATAGTTGATGTCGTATTCTCGCCAAAAAGAAGGACCACTTCGCTAAACGCATCGAGAGGGAAGGCTTGTCAAAGATGTACTTGATGGGGTCCATTTTCGAGACCAAATTCACAGGCGGGCTTCGCATATAATGCTTCAACTTGCCGACTACCTGCACTGGGCCTCCCGCACAAGTCTTTTCACATGCCGAGTAATTGAGCTCACTCCCCGTAGCTTCCTGGCCGACAAAGTAAATGGCATTTTCTACCCGAGAGTCTTTCTTTTCCCGAGCAAGCATAGCCCCAACCGCCGTGTTCATGATGTGAGATAGAGCGTAAGAGGCTTCGTCTATGTGGGGGCATAGTACCGGGGATGTACTAAGTATGCCTTGATCTGGTCAAAGGCATCTTGGCATTCTTCGGTCCATTTTGTGTCCACATTCTTCTTCATGATCTTGAAGATGGGCTCGCACATAGTGGTCAACCGATTGACGAAACGGCTGATGTACCGCAATTTACCCATGAAGCTCTTGACTTGTCTAGGTTTGAGGTGGCCTCATATCCATGATGGCTTTGATCTTTCTGGGGTCAACTTCTATACCTCGCTCCGTGACCATGTACCCAAGCACTTTTCCCCTTGTCACTCCGAAGGTGCATTTGGCGTGGTTTAGTCTCATGGAATGTTGTCTCAACCTCTCAAAGAATTTTCGTAGGTCAACAAAGTGTCGCCCACCTTCTCCTTTGGAGTGGATTATCATGTCATCTACGTAGACCTCAATCTCCTTGTGGATCATGTCATGAAAAGCGCGGTTGCCGCCTCTTGGTAAGTAGCCCCGCATTCTTGAGCCCGAATGGCATTACCGTATAACAAAGAGGTTCCCCATGGTGTGGTGAAGGCCGTCTTTTCTTGGTCTTCCTCGGCCATCTTGATCTCGGTTGTAGCTCGCAAAACCATCAACGAAGGATTTGACTTCGTAGTTGGGCAAGTGGAATCCACCAGATGTCTATGTTTGGCGTAGGGTAGTCGTCTTTGGGGCTGGCCTTGTTCGCATCTCGGAAATCCACACGCCAGCCGCACCTTCCCATCGCCTTGGTTACGGCCACGATGTTGGACAACCATGTCGGGTATTCAATGACTACGATGAACCCTACCCGCAGAGCTTCTCAATTTCTTCTTTGACTGTAGAGACTATTCCGGCTTAATCTTTCTCGAGTTTACATTTCTTGGCTTAGCATCTCGGGTGCTAGAGGGATTACGTGTTCTACTATCGAACCTGTCTAGCCCCGGCATATCTTTGTATGACCATGCAAACACGTCGACGTATTCTCCGAGCGGCTCGATCAATCTGTCCCTTTCAACCCCTGGAAGAAGCTTCCAATCTGTGTCTCTTTAGGTTCTTCAATAGTACCCAAGTTCACACTTATCAAAACCTCCCAAGCTTGGGCGGGTTTTCCTCTCTTTACGAAACCTCGCTTAAAGATTTCTTTAATGTATTGTTCGTTTAGTGTGTTTGCATCTTGTTCAAATGATTCATTATTAACTGTTTGTTAAGTTTTGAGTTAATTTATCATTTGTTAAGTTGGCAATAAGAGGATAATCAGAAAGATTTGTCATTTCATTCAAGATAAGGGGAAAGATGACATCGATTACATTTTCATAATCCTCAGGCGTGAGGCCTTCGGATGACTCTGAGGACTGGAATTCGAAGATTCCTGAATAGACAACACTGACTCTGGACCCTACACTACTTATTGACTCGAGGGGGACTTGACAAGGGTTGGACCGGGATCTCACTCCTTCTTGCTGTTGCCCTGGGGAGTAGCAGTCTTGTCGGCGTTGTCATTTGATTGTGCACTCTGCGGATCATTATTGCCTTTGTCGACACCAATTCCATAGGAAGTACTCGGCTGATCTGACAGAATCTCCTTTCTGAACTTAACTTCATCCATTTGTACCTCCGGGGCAGTAGGACCGGTTGTGCTCTCAGCATCTGAGATACAGCTCTCTTCATCCCAAAAGTCTTCTGGCTTGTTCACTCTTCTCTCTACCTTTTCCCAAACAGGGGGTTGGGAATGATCCTCGGGAGTAGTAAGAGCCATTACAAACACATTATGCTCGTCATGGGTAATGAAGGGTTCTGGAGAGACTTTCATTAACATGGCTTGTTTTACTTCAAACTCGCAGTCGTCATAAGTGAGCCTTTCTTCTGTAATCTTGACCATGGTTACTGGTTCGATGTCGTAGAAAAGAGGCCGAGCTCTGACAACATTAACGAAATCAGTTCCGACTATGGGTCCAAACTGTCCCTCCATGGCGGCGGCATTAATCGTATCTTTCCATTTCCCTTGTAATTCAGCATAAGGAATATTGAATTTCAGGATATCTATGACCTCTGTATTTCCAAAACCATTTCCATTCGTTCCTCCGAACTCGATCATGTTGACTCGATTGTTAGCAGGAAGAGGATTCTTGACCACATTGGGACCCCGAGGTGGTTCTAACTTGCCTTCTTCAACTAGGCGAGAGATCAGGAGCTTCAGGTAGGTGCAATCATTAGTGTTATGGCCATGATAATTGTGAAAGCGACAGTGTTTGGTCTCGTCCATTCTGATCTTGGGGTTTCTGGGTTTCCAGTTTTCAAAAGGTCTGGTGAGTCCTTGGGCTACCAAACCGTCGAAGACCTTTTCTAGTGGCATTCCGAAATCTTCAGCGGTATAGAAAGGAGCTTTGGCTTCAGCGGCTTGGCCTGCATTCTGTCCCGCTTTCTCATTCTCGAATGTAATTAACGGCGCCAATCACTTCTTTTCCTTTCACAAATGGCAGCAGGGGCATTTGACACCGGTGCTTTGTAGCGATAAGAACTGGCACATTTCTGTGGCCGGGGCCATATTGAAGGCATTCTCAAACTTGGTGCCGGCATTTACCATTGCCCGAAGGTCAGGATAGTAGTAATTGCCAAGTTGAACTCTTAGTTGAGGTTTCAAGCAAGATTGGAAGATCTCCATCTGTTCCTCTTCATTGAGTGGGGTCATCATTTCACTGAGCTTCCAATTCCATCTCTTGTAGAATTCACTTACTGGCTCATCTGAACGTTGTAGGGTACCCTGTAGGTCATTCCGGCTGGTTTCCCAATTCAAATTGGCCTTATACTTTTCTAGGAACGCTTCTTTGATCTGGTCCCAAGTAGCTCGGGCCTCTGGTTTCACATGCAGGAACCACCTAAGAGCTGAACCTTTTAATGATAACTGAAAATGATCGGCCATTTGTTGCTGTACAATCTTTGGCTCTCATGGCAAGAATGTAGCTTTCAATGTGAGTCCGGGGACAATCAGTGCCGTTGAACTTTTCAATTTCTGGCATTCGGAATTTTGGAGGGAGAGGGACAACTTTGCTGGGATCAGTGATCTGGTATGCTGTCCTCTTGGTGTCTATTTCCCCAAACTTCTCTTGCATGGACCTAACTTGTTCCATTAGCCAAGCCATGTCGGAGTCGGGGGATGGTTTAGGATTGCTCGATTCCGGAGAAGGCTTATCTGACTTGGGTGGAAGGACAGTAGGTGGCACAGTGGTAGCTGGTACCAAGGCTTGGGGATCTTTGGAGGGGAAATAAGTGTAAACTTGACCAGGTCCCGTGTTCCCGTGAGACTGGCCGGAGGCATAGGAATTAGGCTCATAATTTCCGAAGTAGGAAAAAGGATACGGAACCTCCTGGGGTCCTGTGGGCAAAGTTGGAGGTGGAAGATCTGCTGTGGCAGGACATGAATTGAAAGGATCATTGAGCTGATTTTGAGGCCTAGGGAATGCCTGGGATGGCCCATACTGAGGAGAGGGAGTGAATCCCATGGGGTAATGCAGAGGCTGCGTAACCGGGATAGCTGAGGCGTTTGCTTTCTGTTGATAGGGAACAAAGCTGGGTCTCATTTGAGGAGGTGAGGGTGTCGGGACCCTGATGGCTTGAGATGTTGGAAAGGACTGAAGAGGGGTAATCCTGGATAAGGGATCGTATGAGGATGGAGGAGGGCATTGGTTATAGGTTGATGGAGCTGAGATGGCTGCTTCTGGAGGCTCATCTTCTATCATCACCAAGGAACCGTTGGGCTCGACCACTATTTGAACTCCATGACGACGAAGCGCTTCAATGAGCGTGGCTTGCTGTTCCTCATGGGCCTTACGACTGTTTTCCAGGGCTAAGGTTAGTTCTTCTTCCCTAGTCATCTGGTTACCCAAACCAGCACTGTTCCGCATGGGTCGGGCGGCAAAAGCCGGATGACACAGTGTCACATTGAACTTCGTTGCATACGCAGTGCGTGAGTCGGAATCGAAGTCAATGCCGGTCAAGATCTTGCCAATTTTTCCTTGTCGGAATTTTGGCAGAGCTTCGCTTGAGCGAAAGATCTTTTGATTTTTTGGCAAAGACTTGGTCTTGACTCTTACGCATTCCGTGCGGGTCAAGGTCAATAGTCAATGTCGGAGTCAAGATCCCACCGATTTTTTTTCTTGTCGGAATTTCGGCAGAATTTCGCTTGAGCGAAAATCTTGGCTTCCGTTATGAGCTAAGGCTTGACCTTTACGTGGGTATGCAACTGGGCTATATGACACGGACTAGACCAAAAACCAACCAAAAGTCACGGTTTTTTGAAACGTGTGACACGGACTGTGCATTGGTCGACACTGGCTGCCATAGGGAGGTTGGGATGATTCCGTGCGCGCCCGGGAGCATCGTAAGGCTGTCCGTGACTGCAGCTGGAACCACCCTCGGGTTTGAAGGACGTGCGTGCAAAAGTGTACAGGATATATCAGGTGCGCGTAGTGTGCGGTCTCCTAAAAATGTTCCTTTTTTGAGTTAAAATAGAGATTTTCAGAAATGTGTTTTAAAGGAATGATTTTCGGGACGGGGAGAATGCAACACATAAGCACGTAAATTTTCTGGGAGCCCCAGTCAGTCGTGGAGCTGAGTAGCCCCAAGCTGCTAGACCGCGGATTAACCATGATTTTTCCTGGTGGAATTGCCACTGAGGTCGCCCGGTCAGAATCCAAGGAGGATTGAGCCGTACGACTGCATGGATCAATTTTCCAGGTTCCACTCCTTTTGCTATTTTTCGGGTTGTTTCCCGTTCAAAGTATGCACAGATTCCAAGATGCAAATGATGCAATGCATGGTAAAGAAAGCAAGCACGATTAATGAAATCGACGACGGGAGTCTAACCCGCTCAAAGGGAAAAGCTTTCTTATTTTTTTTTTTCAAAATTTTTCGAAAAGGGATACTGGTACGTGGGATTGTTAAACCACTGGTTATCCCAAGCCCCGGGTTAGGGAGCGATACAGGAAGGTTAAGTGGGGTCCACCTATATACCAAGTATCGATTTTTGTTTTGAAAATAAAGCTTTTCTCCTTTGGGTTTCCCCAGCGGAGTCGCCAAACTGTGAATGTGTGCCCCAAAATTTTTGTTTATTGGAATTCACGCGAGTTTGAAGACATCCGAGTTATTTGAAAAACGGAGTCGCCACGCCATTTTGATTACCTCAAAACTTTGAAAAAAAGGTTTTATGGGTTCGGAGGTTAAGTTACCCCTTGGGAAGAACGTTTGGCGTTCACCCAAAGTGCCTTGCCGGAGCAAGTCTCCCAAGATTTCATTAATCGTGATTGCTTGCGTGCTTTCTTTGTGTGCATGTGTTTGAGAGTAAGGGGGGAATGTCCCAAGTTGTCTTCCGGACGTACAAACCATTTGTTGGTTGTCGCTCGGGATTCCTTGGAATTTATGTATTTGGGATTATGATCCCGTCCTCATCTTATGACTTGTGATCATCGCATTTTAACCTCGGGACCCTTGGGACTTGCGTGATCGAGAGAATGACTCTCTTTTGGTCAAAGATGAGGTTCTTTAGGAAGGAATGTCCTTAGCCCATCAATCCTACGCTTTAAGACGGTCGAGCTCGTATAGAGGCTTCATACTCATTCTTAAGCGATAATCGGAGATATAGGGTTCAAGGTTATCCTTTTCCTAAAGAAATCATGAACCTTTAATGGAAGGAACGATGCAAAGATGAGAACTTTTACACCGGTCCGTTCCAAGGTTGGGGGAAAGGGGAAATGCATGATGAAAAATGACTCTTTAATGAAAAGATGACATTTTGGTTGTAGCAAATGATGCCTTTTTGATTGAAAGAAATGATCTTTATGCAAGTGATGCGTAAAGATAGGATTTTTATGCAAATGATGCATTAGAAAAGGTTTTTGAATGCAAAGGATGCATTTTTATTGGAAAGATTGGATCTTTATGTACAAAGGACGTATAAAGATGATTTTTTTTTATTCGAAAATAGGGGTTTTAGGTGCAAAGGATGCACCTTTATGAAAAAGACTACATTTTTATGACAAATGAGGTCTTAATGCATGCAAAAGGGGAAGGGGGTGATAAAGAAATGATCTTTATGAATAAATGCCAAGTCCCAAGCAAGATATATGAATGCAATGAGCAAGTATATCAATTAAAATGCAAGGTTAGGGCGTGCGAGGTTACCAATCGTTTCCTTCGCTTCTTCGGACGGAGCTAGGAGGAGAGGTTCGTCTTGGGTCTTCAAGGAGGAGGGAGATGGCTTCTTGAGCTTCTTCTTTGCCTTCTTGAGCCTTCAAGGGTGTTCTTCACGTCTTGATTATATTGCTATGGAGTGTGTGTGTTTTTGTTGTTGTTAATTGTGTGTGTTGAAATGGGTAGAGGAGGGCTCTATTTATAGGCAGTCTGGATAAGGCTAATGAAGCCGTGCGGCTGCAGGTCCTTTGCAAATGAGGCCGTGCGGTCTTATCCATTGTGACTCAGCATTCTAGAACCATGCAAGGTGGCATTATTCTAGAACCTTCCCTCCTAATTAAGAAAAACGTGTTTCTTAATTAGGAAGGATTCCCTTCAGCCCTAATTTTAATTTGGGACTGCTCCAGGACATTTCCGGAACACTAGGAAGGTCCGGGGAATTACCGGGAAACTTACCGAAATTGCCGGGAAATTTAACCGGAAGGCATGAGCCAGATTTGGGTACTTACAGACTCCGCACCCCGAGACCCCGCAAAATGTTGAACAGTGGAATCAGATGTTGGAACAGATAAGACAACATCAAGAGGCTCAGATCAGTCAGTTATTGGAAAGTGTCAGAACCCAGGGACTAGCAATTGTTCGCAACCCTAATGCAACCTTTACGGTTGATGCGGAGATTGAAGATAATTCCCTTCATGGGCATGTCGACTACCGTCGAATGCCTTCCTCCCTTTCGTGTGGAACTGCTAATGGGCCAAGCATCCCCCGGCATATAACTCAACCTGTCTCTCAGCCCCTACAGCTTGGTACTCCTCAGCAGTCCGATCTAGGCCAACCTGCCCCCGGTGCCTCTCAGGTTTCACCACTGGGTTTGAATCAGTTTTCTTTCGCCCCACAACTCGAAATGGGTCAGTTTACTACTTCACAACCTCAGTCTGGTTTGGGTCATCAGCTAGGTATGGGTCAGTTCGCAACTTCTCAAGCCCAGCAGTTGGACGTAGCTCCGCAATCCATTTTGGATCAGTTCGCTTCTCAGGCTCCATGGTTCAGAGGGGGTCAACTTGCTTCCATCAGTTCTCAAGGCCCACTTGCCCCTGCGATACTACAAGCTCACATGGGCCACCAGGCTTTTATCACCACCTCATCAGGCTCACCGTATTCACAACATCCTCCAAGCTCTTCCCCGCCCCTCCGGTTGGGAAGTCCAACAAGGTCAAATGCTCCTCATCCAATTCTCCACCCGGCTGTTACACAAGCTGCTCCTGCTCATCAAGTACAGTATACACATTACCCTTCTAGTCACGTTCCTCAATGTGGTCAAGACATGTTCAGTCCTACTTTTACGGTGCCTCAAACCTCATATCTTCAGCAGCCTTTTGGATCCGCACTCACTACTCCCCGGTATCCAGCCATTACGAGCCATATATCCTCATCTTCGACAGCTGCCAGACCTTGTGAGTCCCCTTATCAAATTCACCAACCCTCTGATGCAAGTGTTATTGCGGTCACTAGCAGTTCCAGTGCTTTTGTTAATCCACATGATGCTTCATCTACTGATAGAGGCAGAAAAGTGATAAGTGACGGTAGTCGGGTTCCTGAACAGGGTACGTCCGGAGCCAGTAATCCGCGAAGACAGCAATACCGGCAATACCATGATAACTTCGGGATACCTTTGAGCAAGGTTTTTGAGAACTTAGTAGATCAAGGTCTCCTCGAACCCATAAAAAAATACAAGCCCAGAATCCCCAATGCCAACTTGGACGTAGCCGAGCACTGCCATTACCACAATCATCATGGCCACACAACCGAAAACTGTATAGCTTTGAAAAAGGCAATTCGGGGGCTGATTAAAGAAGGCAAGCTCAAGTGCCCTAGTGGGCCAATGCAAACGAGCTATGCTTATAATGGTCCCCCTAGACAACGACGTCAACCTTTCAGTGACTTTGGAATGCCACAGCAAGTCGGGATGCCTCCGCAGTCTTGTAAAGATCATTTTGGGTCTTCCCAGCAACAGTTTGGAATGCCGCAACCACAGTTTGGTCTAGGGCAGCGGTAGGGATGGGCCGGGCGCCCCTCAACTAGCGGTCGGGTATTCCTCCTCGTAATAGTACAGTCCGGGCAGCTCCTGGCGCCTCACAAGCGGTCCAAACAGAAAGGTTTGAAGTTGGTTCTACCACTTTCACTCAAAACAACCAGCGCAGCGCTGGACCCTCTCAAACAAATCCAGATAACCATCAAAATCCTCCCGTGTTCACTTCCTTCTCTCAATATGCCCAGAATTCACCAGGTTTCCCCCACATAACTTTTTCGACCCATTACTTCGGACAACTTATATTTGCTCCAGCTGCTCCATGGCCTCAAATCCCTTAACTTCCACCAGTATCATGGGCACATAACTGATCACTGCCTCGGTCTGCGGTATGGAATTCAGAAGTTAACAGAAAATGGAATGCTCAAGCGTCCTGGCAGTCCAACCAGCAAAGAGTAGCTAGACTAGGGGCTACCCATCCTTAAATTAAACTAAAATGTTAAAACAGTCTTTTAAGTCAACCTTCGTAGGTTCTAGTATTTTTCTCTTTCGCCTAAGTCCTTCCTGGACATTTGTTGCTTTAGTCCATTTTGGACATAGTAGTTAAATGTCTAACTTTTATATAAGTCTTTTTTCTTTTCTCTCTAGACTCGAGACATTATTTGCACACCTACATTACATCTAATGAAATGGTTTTATTTTAAATGATCACTCGCAGTGCTCAACAAATAATCTCTTGAAATGATTAAGATTTTAATTAATCGGTGCGAGAAAGTCAACTAATGCCCTCCCAATACACTTTCCTTACCTCACAAAGGCCTCCATCAAACCATACACTTTCTAAAACATGTCCCCACCATCACCTTGACCAAGTCAAAGACGGCGTCAACATCAAGGAACAACAAAAGGTCACTCAGCATCGAAAGATTGACCCCATGTCGATAAAAAACCCAGGGGCTTGCCTTTGCCTTCGTGCACATCAAGAAAGTTCAAGCCGGGGCTTGCCTTCGCCCTCATGTGCTTCAAAAAGAAAAAGCCCAAGCAGGAGCTTCAAAAAAAAAGAGAAAAGTTCAAGCAAGAACTTCAAAAAAAAAAAAGAGAGAAAAAGCCCAAACAGGAGCTTCAAAAAAAAACAGAAAGAAAAGTTCAAGCAAGAACTTCAAAAAAAAAGAGAAAAAAAAATGATGAGGCCAAGGATCCAGCACCGCCAATCAGAAGCTTGACAAATGGGCAAAATTAAAGCCCGAAGAACGAAAGTTGTCGACAACAAGGGAGCAGTTAAAGCAACGGCAAAAACATATCATAAGCCCTTAAGCAACATTCAAAATCTTTCTCCCCCGATGAAAGACGACGATCAAGAAGCAATGGAATCGCTGAAATAGCTGTCAAAAATGACTTGTCAAGGAATCACCTCAAGGCTCGTGCCTCGTCATCCAACCTCCATATCCGAGCCTTTTCACCAAAGGGACCACAAATATTCATGCCCTTTCCCAAAGCCAAACACAGTTCAAGCCCGAATTACGGCGACCCGAGCTCCTTATATTAAGGGGAACGTAGGCAACCAGAAATGGTCCGGTCATAAACACGTTCAAATTCCATAAATTCGGTCTTCTCAATGGCCTCTCCTATACACAATCTTTCTTCACCGTTCGCCAACTTTGACTCTTGGTATCGGTCGACTTTCTCCTCATGATTAATCAAGATGTTCGTTCATATCGAGATTAGGGGTTGAATAACCCGAACATCAATAAAGGGTTTTAAGCAATCTTGTGATCATTTTTGAATAAAACATGTTATCAGATGTCTTGACAAGTCTTCTTTTTCTACATTATAGGAAAAATAAAGCTAAACACTAATTTTCTGTCAGCAGGGGCTTCCATACACTTTTACGAACCTTTCTACACTTATGATCTCTCAAAATAGTCAAACCCAAAAGCGATTTCTTTTGTGCCTTCATCAAATGAGGCCATCAAATAATACAAATCGGGGATTCGTCCCCACTTTTTGAAAATATGCCCCTGCGAGTATACATTTCTAAATTGTCTTTCTTTTATATTTTCTTTCGGTTGACTAATTGACTAAAGAAAATAATAAAGTAAATATAGAAGGATGGGTTGCCTCTTTTGCTACATGACAATTCAATTTGCATTAGAGCTGCACTGGACTCTTTAAGGTGGGACTTTCGTCAAGTCATTTCTTTAGAGTGGGGCTTCTCTGGTCATCCCGGGTCCACGTTGGTTCCTCTACTTTGCTACAAGACCACAATGCCTATCAGGTTGAAGTTTTACTTATGTCAGATGTACAACCATGAGATTAAGGTTTTACCAAGTCACTTCTTCAAAATTGAGACTTCGCAAGACATTTTTTCAGACCAGGGTTTCGCCAAGCAAAGGGATATGTGATCGCTATTATTGGTCATGGGCTTGTCAAGTGCAGTTCTTTGATGACCGAGGTTGAGGACGGAATTTTAACCAGAACCAGGGATTCATCATAATTCTATGGCTAATATTGGAATCCGAGTCCATAAAACTCCTTGTGCCAATCAGAATGAGGTTTCGATGATCATTTTTGGAAGGTGACAGGAAATTTGGTTTGACGATTGCCCTCAACCCCGATGGGACTACCGCCGAATGCCACCACCTTCCTCACATGGAACCTCCACCGGGCCACACTCTTCTCAGCCTATGAATCAGCCATCCTCTCAGCCTCAGTCTGGTATACATTCACAATTTAGTCTGGGACAGTCGTTTGGGGGAAACAAATTGACTTCAGTCCGATTTGGGCCAGTATGGTGTGCCTCAAGGCAGTCGGGGTCAGCTCGATATGTCGCAGCAGTTCGGTATGCCTCAGCAGTTCGGTATAGATCAGTCAGGGGCTTCTCAATTACATCAGCTTGGTATGACTTCTCAGTTGGGATGTCTCAACAGCAACCCAATTCAAGACAGCCAGCCCCCGGCACCGCACAAGTCTCACAAGATCCCTTCATGACCACCTCCATGGGACATCAAACCCCTAATCCCACTCTCAGTCGCCCAGACTACACCAGGATGCCACCACCAGCCTCCTATGATACCACCACCAGAGCCCCTGCTCCTCAATATATGGGTCAGCCAGCTCCTCAGCCACAGCCAGTGGCCCCGTACATTCCAGCGGGACAAGCCAGTTTTTTGTCCCTCGGTGGGGACAAAGTCAGTATGAAATGTCCTCTCATGGTTGGGGACACCTCGGAATACCGCAACAACAGTCTGGAATGCCGCTACCACAGTTTGGTTTAGGACGGGTCGGTGTCCCTCCTCGAACAAGATCGGTCCTGGCAGCCTCCCAGCGCCTCACCAGCCTCCACAAAACCGTTCCTCACTCAAGGACCTATAGGCCAGCAAGCCCCCATCCCCGTCTCATCAGAATCACTGGGACCACAGTATCCTCCCGGTTATACACCATCACCCCAGCCAGGCATGATGTTCAACAACCAAGGGCCACGACCCGCATTTTAGTTTCCCTATGAGTCTCACCCCGAGAACCCGAGCTACCCGGCCACTTCTAGTCTGCCACCACCCTCCTTGCCCATTGGGAATCAGTAACAGGCCACTGGATTCTATCTTTATGCCCAGGCTCATACTCCCCAGGGTAATTTAGGCCAAGGGCAGGTTTACACCTATGCCCCAGGCCCTGCCATCCTTTCCACCAGTGTGCCGCCACTGGAAACCCCTCTCTCCAGCTCGATCACTGGCTTGAACACTCTGGCTCCACCACTGGACCCTCATCCGGCTTGGTTCATGGAACAGCATAAGGAAATGAAAGCGCAGATCACCGAGCTGACAGGAAAGAAGGCCGCCCTACGGCCCACAGATCCCGATTCCATTGTGCCTCTACCGCACAAGTTCGTGATGCCTAACTTGGAACTATTTGATGGAACTGTCTGTCCCAAGACCCACCTTGACACCTACACCCTATCCGTGAAAGCCAAAGGATGCACAGATCAGCAGTTGGCTGATCACTTCAGCCTCTCCCCAAAACAAGGGGCTCTGAAGTTGTTTTTTCGGTTGAAACCCGAGTCCAGGGCCACTTGGGAACAAATCACCAATGCCTTCACCGAAAAGTACAAAGCCAACCTGGAATGGGAGACAAATCGGGTAGACTTGCAAACAACTATGCAACACCCTGAGGAGAACATCGGTGATTTTTACAAACGTTGGAACCTCAAGTTTAGCGAAATGGCCAGTCCTCCTTCTGATGAAGAACAATTGGACATCTTTCAGTCACGCCTAGAAGCCTCATTTGAGAACGTCCCTCAGTAACTTCCCCTATCCATATATGCGTGCAATGGTCAGTTCTGGGGCTAAAATTTGACCAACAGCAAGCCGCTGCTCCTACTTACCAGTACTGAGCTTCTGCCTCTGATCCAGCTTCTATTCTGCCTAAAAGACAAGGAAGCAATTAACTATGCAGGCCAGGATTGCAACAATGCCACTCCTTTCGTGCCAAGGAAAGGCGATGTGCCCAAGCCGCGGAGTCTAAGGCTTGAAGATCTCGGAATGTCTCTGAGTGAAGTCTTTCAGGGACTTGTGAAGGAAGGTCTGATCAGACCAACTGTAAGTACCCCAATCTGGATCACCCTCTGCCGAACACACAGGAAACACCGTAGACTCACAAACACAGTCTCGAAGATCTATGGCACTCAAAACCCTCTCAAAATCCTCAGCCAAACCAAGGGAGGGGCCTTTACAGGATAAAAGGGACGAGGAAGGACCTTTTGGGAATTTTCAGGAAATTGGAAAAGCAAAAGTAGTCCGTACGGACCTCTTTGCTTTAATAATTACTGAATCCTCTTAAAGTCCACAATATTCCCTCAAATCCCGGAGAAAATGATTACCCTCATGCATAGTTGGTCCGTACGGACCTCTTTGCATGTCAAGATGGTCCGTACGGACCTTATTGCACAGGAGACATCATAATTCCAGAATATTCACCATCATCACATATTCCCTCAAATCGAGGAAAACCAAAATGCTGGTTTACCTAGAAGGTCCGTACGGACCTTCTTGCACCAAATCTGGCACTATAAATAGAGGGCTCCCCCTCCCTCATTTTACACACCTCCCTCTTCTCTCTTCCTCCCTTAGCCTTCAGGCTCCCCTCTAAGACCCTTCGGGGCAATCCCGGCCCCTTTCGGATCCTTCCGAGGCCTTCCGAGCCCCCTTGTGGTGCTCCGAAGCCTCCCTGAGCGCTCCCGCGACGCTCCCGTGCTGCCCCGAGGCACTCTCGAGGTACTCTGAGGCCCCTCGTGGTACTCCGAGGCCTTGCCTGGTCTTTCCCGAGGCATCCCGGCTCTTTCCGAGTCAAACCGGCGATCCCAAACCACGCCGAAACTCTGCCCGAGTGACTCCTGCCACCCCAACTCACGCCGAACCTCTGCCCGAGTGATCCCTGCGATCCCAACGCACGCCGAAACTCTGCCCGAACGCAGCTGTGATGATGTGTGATGTATCGAAAATTTTCCCATTTTTGTTTGAAAAAATCAACGAAACGGAGTCGCCACGCCATTTTAATTTTGAGGGCCAAAACTTTGAAAAAAGCCTGAGATCAGAGATTTAGGTTCGGAGGTCATGTTACACGCCGGGAAGGACGTTAGTGTGCACCCGGAATGCCTCGTAAAACGAGTCTTCCAAGCTGAAAATCATTTGTGTGTGTGTGTGTGTGTGTGTTTTGGCCAAAATACTTTGAAACTAAGAAAAGTAAAAATAGGGATATCTTTTCAAGACTTTAAACTGTTTCCATGATTTTTTGGAAGATTTTTGGATTGAGATTCGGTACTCAAAAGACCTTTTGAAATTGAGAGCCATTTCTGCCAGAATGAAAAAGGCAGTGGACCTTTGATTTTGAAAGGGATTCAAGGGTCTTAAAACTTCATAATCTGGATAAACTCAGAGAATGAAAGTTGTTCTAGACGCCTTAAATAAGATTTGTGCGAAGGAATTTTCCATTTTGGAGAAGATTTGAGGGTTCAAAACCTTCTGGAAACCTCAGATATGAGATCTGGATTACCAGAAGCTGATGAACTAGCCTCTGAAAGAAAATTTGAAAAGAGGAGTTTTACCACCCAAAAAATAAAGTAAAAATATGTCTGGAAAGCTCTGGATGTTGGCTACAAAAAGTGTTTTGTAGTCAACACCAAATTCCAAGTTCATCTGTGTCCAAAAATTAAGATAATGGACTGAGGTCTGGGAAAATTGCTACTGGACAGCAACTTCCCAAGAAGGAGAATATGATTTTAAAGGGGGTTTTGCATCCATGCTTGTCCCCATTTCCCTAGGTTTTGGTTAGTGATCACTAGACATTTTAGTGGTGAATCAACTATACCAAACCATCCTTGGGGTACATTAGGACCAAGCATTTCATTTGCTTGGGGAGGGGGATTTTACCCTTTTGAAAATGAGATTTGATGTATGAAAATGTTTTTTAGGGTTTTGAAAATGAGTTTTCTTTGCAAGAAAGTAAGAGAACTTGAAAATGATGTTGATCTTTGTAGAAGATCATCCATGGAGATGGTCTTCCATGGTGATCTTCTTAGATCTAGAGCAAGAAGATGAAGGAACTACATTTTGTAGTTTGCAAATGCATGCATGGTTGGAGTTTAGGGTAAGGAGAAGGAGGGTTTACCAATCTTCCTTGTGTTCTTGAGTTTTTGGCTTGAGTGTATGAGTGTTTAGGGCTTGAATATGAGAGTGAATGGATGAGTGTGAGTTGGGAAAGATTGGAGAGAAAAAGGTGACAATTCTTGAAGAATTCTCACTGTTTTCTCTCTATATTTCGCCAGAGGTTCGGTGCAATTGGTGTTTTTTTCTTTATTTTTGTGACTGGAGGGCTCAATTTATAGCCCTCCTGAAATGACAAACTCATCCGCGCGGACAAGTCCCTTCGGCGCACTCGTTCATTAAATGCGGCTCCAAACTTTGGACAAGAGGAATATTTCTTTTGAAATTCAAATTAAACAAATGGGCTTATGTTTCCAAAGATTTCTATTTGTGGTTTTATTCCTTTTGTTTTATTTTTTGAGATTCTTTTTGAGATTTAACCTTAAATAACAATGCCCATTTTACCCTCACTTTGTTAAAAATGTTAGGATTGTTAGAAATGTTATAACTTTCGTTAATTTTCTAACGAAAATTCTAACAAGCTCAAATTGGAGCACTTACAGTAGCCCCTCGGCGACGGCGCTTTCGAAGGAAGCGGGGTCGTCGATAAGAGTAAGGCTCCATATTTGGCGGGATGATCAAGTGATCGGGTGGCTGAACCTAGCGATAGGCTACCTACGTATCCCGAATGGGAATCAAGCCGCCGTAGTTCGGGTCTGACCCCGGAGATGATGGCGTTTTAGGTGCCTCGAACCTGATGAGCGAGTTCTGCAATGGCTGTCGGAGAGAAACTCTCAGCTGGGATAAGAGATGACCATTTTCGGTCGATGGTTATCCGCTCTACTGGGATAGGAATGACCATTTTCGGTCTCTCGGGGATGATTGCGATTTATCGCTTTCCTAGTGATAGCGTCTTAGGTGCCTCAAACCTCGAGATGGCGTTTAGGTGCTAGATGGCGTTTAGGTGCCTCGAACCTTGAAGATGGCGTTTTAGGTGCCTCGAACCTTGAAGATGGCGTTTAGGTGCCTCGAACCTTGATGATGATGGCTTTTAGGTGCCTCGAACCTTAATTTGAAATGGCCTTTCGGTGGACTTCGCCTGCTGCCGAAGGAGAGGGTGACCGTTTTGGTCGGGGGGCTGGACATAATGATAGGCTACCTACGTATCCCTAGTGGGAATCAAGCCCTTTCGTAGTTCGAGTCTTACTCGAGATTTCGTTGGCTTTTGGGATTCCGTTAACTTTGTTGGGGATTTCGTTAGCCTTTGCTGGGAAAATCAGACGTATTCGTCTGGGAAATTGGTCTTACGTTTGACTGCCGGGGAAGATTTTGATGAAAGATACGGGATCTCGTTATCTCTCTCGAGGAAATCGGTCTTACGTTTGATCGCCGAAGATTTTGATGAAAGATACGGGATCTCGTTATCTTTCTCGAGAAAATCGGTCTTACGTTTGACTGCCGGGGAATGATTTTGATGAAAGATACGGGATCTCGTTATCTTTCTCGAGGCACTCGGTCTTACGTTTTTATCACGGGGAATGATTTTGATGAAAGATACGGGATCTCGTTATCTTTCTCGGGGCACTCGGTCTTACGTTTGACTGCCGGGGAAGATTTTGATGAAAGATACGGGATCTCGTTATCTTTCTCGAGGAAATCGGTCTTACGTTTGACTGCCGGGAAAGATTTTGATGAAAGATACGGGATCTCGTTATCTTTCTCGAGGAAATCGGTCTTACGTTTGACTGCCGGGAAGATTTTGATGAAAGATACGGGATCCGTTATCTTTCTCGGGGCACTCGGTCTTACGTTTGATCACGGGAATGATTTTGACGAAAGATACGGGATCTCGTTATCTTCCTCGAGGAAATTGGTCTTACGTTTGACTGCCGGGGAATGATTTTGATGAAAGATACGGGATCTCGTTATCTTTCTCGAGGAAATCGGTCTTACGTTTGACTGCCGGAGGATTTTGATGAAAGATACGGGATCCGTTATCTTTCTCGGGGCACTCGGTCTTACGTTTTACTGCCGGGAATGATTTTGATGAAAGATACGGGATCTCGTTATCTTTCTCGAGGAAATCGGTCTTACGTTTGACTGCCGGGGAAGATTTTGATGAAAGATACGGGATCCGTTATCTTTCTCGGGGCACTCGGTCTTACGTTTGACTGCCGGGGAATGATTTTGATGAAAGATACGGGATCTCGTTATCTTTCTCGAGGAAATCGGTCTTACGTTTGACTGCCGGGAAGGATTTTGATGAAAGATACGGGATCTCGTTATCTTTCTCGAGGAAATCGGTCTTACGTTTGACTGCCGGGGAAGATTTTGATGAAAGATACGGGATCTCGTTATCTTTCTCGAGGCACTCGGTCTTACGTTTTACTGCCGGGGAAGATTTTGATGAAAGATACAGGATCTCGTTATCTTTCTCGAGGAAATCGGTCTTACGTTTTACTGCCGGGAATGATTTTGATGAAAAGGGGCTGACTTTGGTTAACTTTGTTAACTCTGTCAAGTCGGGACCGAATTGCGCAGTCCTGGAATTTTAAGGGGCAAAAGGGTCATTTTGACCCTTGCAATCCTGTCCGCGCGGATAGGGTTTGAAAACCAGGGGGTATTAATGAGGGCCGCCCTTTTCTTCTTCCCCATTCAGTTTTTGAAACAGACGAGAGCAGAGAGAAAGAGACCGAGAGAAGGAAGCCATTGTTGCTCAAAAAGCTTGAAAATTCCTCCGATTTCTTCGATTTTTGAGCAATGGAACACGGGGAAGGCGCTTTTCAAGGCCAAGGACGTGGCCCGGTGGCGGAGAGACGATTGGAGCTCGTCCGGATGAGGAGGCATTACAATCTTTCGCAATCGATTGCGGAGGAGCCCTACCCCGATGCTTGGCAACATTGGGCTTCGGATCCGCATCTCCGAACGGTATACTTCGAATCTTTTTGATCCTCTTGTCGATTTCTTGATTGAAATTGAATTTTGAATTTTTTTTTTGAAAAATTTCGAAAATGACCATGTTCTTGGCCTTGGATTTTGGTTTCGATGCTTTGCATGAGTATATGGGTAACTCAAAATGTGCATTTTGCTTGAGAAAAGAATTGGCATTTTTGCCATTATTATTTTTTTTTTTATCCGAAAATTGTGAATGATGATGATTTTTTTTTTTTTGAAAATTGAATATTGATCTTGATGAATTTGTGGGTATCCCAAAATGTGCATTTTGCTTGGGAAAAGAATTGGCATTTTTGCCACATTTTTTTTGAAATATTGTGAATTGTGATGATGCAATGCATGCATTTTGTTTTTGAAAGAATGGGCTTTTTGCCAACATGAGACGTATGTATGTTTAGGATTTTTTTTTTTTTGAAAAGTGGGACGGATTTTTCCTCCCGTTGCATGTAAGATGGATGATATGCATGTATGCATTTTTTTTTCTTTGAGATGATGGATGGTATGCATGTATGCATTTTTTTTTGAAAATGGGACGAAGTTTTTATTTCCGTCGACTCTTTGTATGGATGTATGAATGAATGGGACTTGCCGAAAACTGTTTTCTTTTATGCGAGAAAAATTGGGCTGTGTCTGTTGCATGCCGTTATGCTGCCGAAATTTTTTTTTTTTTAATGCATGTGTATGCTCTTTTTTTTTTCTTTGTGCAAATGCAATTTTTTTTTTTTTTGACATTTTCTCTTTTTTTTTTATTGCAGGGTGGAAACAACTACGTTACGGAGCAGCTGAACAAGATGAAGACTCGAGGATCGGTGGAGTCCGTAGTTGAGCTGTGGGATCGGCTTCCGGATGCGGGCCGAGGAGCTTTGCCGAGTCCGAGACAGATTGTTGTCGAGACGGGGCTTTGGGAGTTCGTCGAGTGCTTGAGGGGACTGGTCAAGTTCCCTAAGAGCAAGGGCTTGATGTTTGCTCGGCGCAAAGATTGGTGGGACGCGACCCACACCTTTCACTTCTTCCGGGGCGAGGCTACGGTTACGCCCTCCGATTACGCTGCGATTACGGGCCTGTCCTTTAATGGACGCAAAGATTGAGTGGCGGGATGGCTGGCGATGCGGATCTACTGTGCTCTTCGGGATTTTCCCTATTCCCAAAAAGGGGATGGGGATGGAGTATGCCGTGGTCTACGGTAAGATTGTGGAGACCATAGCGAGCTACGAGGCCGGGGAGGAGAGGATAGGCGCCGAGCGCATCGCTAGTGGCCTTCTTGTGGTTTGCTTTCTCGAGCACCCTGGACATGCCGAGGGGACGGCAGCCTTTGCCTTGCCGAGATCCTTGGAGGACATGGAGACGGCCTGAGATGTCTCGTGGGGAGAGGCCGGGCCGGCAGAGCTTTACTTTGCTCTTGATAGGTACAGCCGAAGGCCGTGAGCTCCTTGTACCGCTTTGAGTTTGCCCCCGGAGGTATAAGCTCTCTTTTTGCTTTCCCTCCTTCTCTTTTTTTTTTTTTTTGAGCACACACTTTTCTTTTGCAGACCGGATTGATTTGATTTTTACCTTTCGCAGTATGGGCGTTGGAGTTTTTTCCACGTCACGATGTGGCGGCAATGGCGGAGTACGTCGGGCGTATCCGGCCATGCAGCCTTGGTCCAAGCATGCCCGGGAGAAGATAAGCTCCAGGGGCGTACGACTCTGTGTACGCGGATTGCCTTCCTTTGACGGAGGCCGAGACAGATGAGGGGATGATATTTTTCCCCCGGGATCGCTTCGAGGTGGCGCACCGAAGGGCGCCGAGATTTGGACCGTGCAATGGAGGATTCTCGAGAGGTCCGACTTGCGACGCATATTATCTCGGGAGAGAGGGTGACGCGCCAAAGCATGGCGTGAATTCGCCTTTGAGGACACCGGTGGAGCCTCCCGCCGATATGATGCACTCCGAGCGATCGGTCCGTGACTGGGATGATTACCGAGCCGGCCAAAGACTTCTCGGATTTCGTGGCGATTGAGCCATATGCGACATTCGTCTTGAGGAGGCCGAGGATGCCTCAGTCCCGGATAGAGAGGGGCTTGGGATCCCGCGGTACCCTCTGGACGGATTTTTCCTATATCCAGGATGGGGTCCGATTGAGGGTGCAGATCCCGCAGCCCGAGCGGCTTCCACGAGCTTTCCGGCCTCGTCCGGGTATGAAGGTATGGCCTTTTACGCTTCTGCCTCTTCCCTCTCTTTTTTTTTTTGTTTCATCATCTTTAGCATCACTTCCTTTTTTTTTGACGCTTTTGCTTTTGTGCGCTGGAAGTGGTCGTCGAGAAGCCGACGAAGCAAGTGATCGGAGCCAAGAGATTCATCAGAGGATGGTCGCTTGCGGGGCTCCTCAGTGCTAGAGCGAGGCGACCACGGCCGGCGCCCGTCGACGGAGGCTTCCCTATTCGCTCGTAGACTTCTTCAGAGACTCCTCTCGTCTCCTCTCCTTGATCCCCGCGCGGTGCCGCCTTCGGATCACGTCATTCTCGGGATCCACACGGGCAGTGGACACGTATGGCAAAGCATGGCGGGTCGTCTTCGTACGTCCGTGAGTCCGACGCCTTCACCTTCGGATACGATTTTTTCGCAGATCTCGCTTGCCCTATCGTGAGCGTACCGGTTGGTCCCGACGAGCCTCTTTCTCGGGAGACGAGGACGATTCCCGAGCCCGAGATTTTCAGGGCTCCTGAGGAGGCGGGCCCGAGTCGCAAGAGGGGCCGGGGGCAGACATCGGGCGCTAGAGACTCCGATTGATTTTTTTTTCTTTTGAGATTTGAGATTGAGATTGAGATTTGTACAGCTTATGCACATTTTTTTTTTGGAATGTAATAATTTAGGATTTTATTGATGTTTGTTTGTTTATTTTTTTTTGCACACTCTTTTTTTTTTGGAATGTAATAATTTAGGATTTTATTTTATGAATGCAATGCAGTATGAATGCAGTGTTGCATGAGCCTTGGTTTTTTTTTTTTTTTGCAAGGGTGTTTGGTATATGGACTGGTTTGGGGAGATTTTTTTGCATTGTGTTTCGAGCAACCGGGACGGAATATTCCTCTTTGATGTAGCAAACTTGACTGCGTAGACTTTTTTTCCGTCGTGACAATCATGTCCGCGCGGATAGGGGCGCCTTTTCCGACATTGTCCTTTAATTTTGGTTCGCACTGGTCTTGCTTTATTTCAAATTCAAATATCCTCTTCAACCTCCAAATTCAAAATGTACCATTTTCGGGGAGAAAGAGAGAAAAACCATGGAAAACTTTAGAAAAGCTCCATCAAAATTGCCCCAAGAATCCCAAATGTCATTCTTCAACAAGTTCAAGGATTGGTCCCGGGAGATTATGCATGAGAGGAGGTCCTTCTTTGAAGAAAGGTACAAGGTGAGGTGCTTATGGTCTCTCAAGGAATTGGTTCCGGACTACGACCTCTTGAGAGCTTCTTCATCATTTTGGGACACTAGAAGGCATGTCTTTTGCCTTTCTTTCAACGAGATTGTTCCGACTGTCGAAGAATTTCGGGCCTTGCTTCGAGGTCCGGAGGTGGAAGAGATAGCGGTCCCTTTGCCCGGAGGGGCTTCTTTTGTTGACAGATTGTGCGTCCTCCTTCATTTTTCCCCGGAGGAAGCGCAAGGTATGATCCGCGGTCCCGATCATTTCGATATTTCCGGTCTTCCCGATTGCATTTAGGGGCCTAGGCTTGGATGATGCCTATTGGGATGCCTTTGCACTTTGTGTGTTTGGCACCTGTTCATGGTCTATTCCTTTGGGATTTGCCATCGGTCTCGCTAGATGTTGTCGTTCACCGTCGCCCGGCGTAGATGTCGTTCCTTTGATTCTGGGGGAGACTTTTCATGCTCTCGATAGTCAAGCTACGGAAGACGGTATATGCACGGGGCAGCCCGCTTTCTCTTGACCCCGTGGCCGATGGAGCGTTTGGGGGTTCTTCGGGAAACCTCTCGATATGATCAAGCCTCGACATTTGCCAGAGGGGGTTGCAGTGGATTTTGATGATCGTGGCTCATGGGAGCGTTGGATGGCCGGTCTCCGTACGTAAGACATCGATGGTCGTGCCTTGTTGGCGGGTGGAGACTCGCAGAGTGCTTCAGACGGGTCCCATGTGGTCATGCTTCCGGGCTTTCTCACCCAGCCTTCTATATTCCGTCCTTGGTTCCGAGACAGCTTTGGCCTCGGAGCAGTTCCTTTGGGGGATTTTGATGATATAGCCACCAGGGTGGTGGCTCCCGTTTCCATGGATGATCCCTCGTTGTTTCCATTTCTTTCCCGAGCGTGGAGGTATGATGCCTTTCCTCCTCGGGTTATCCTCAAAGCGTCCGAGACCGGTGTTCCCGACCACTTGGTACTGGATTGGTACGAGAGGCATCCGGGAGAGACTCAGTGGCTATTTTGAGACGGCGTGAGGCCATTGTGGGTGCGGAGGACCCGATCGCTTTCGAGAGGAGGAGGGCCGAGGCGAGGGCCAACCCTCATGACAGAGTGGAGACGCCGTGACCGATTATGAGGCTTACGTCAAGAGACAGGAGAGGAGGGCTCCTATGCTACCGGCTAGGTTACAGGAGATGAGGGATGACGCTAGGGCTACTAAGGCCCCGACAGAGGCCGGTTTGATAGACCCCGTCCCTATACCGCAGCTTGGTAGGAGGAACACCGACATTTTTCCTGCTCGTAAAAGAAGACTCGAAGGGGGAAGAAGAGGGGAGAGGCCAAGACGAGTGGCTTGGAGTGACTCGAGGTTTCCGAGTATCCCTTTCTTGTCATGGCGGACACATTAATTTGATTATGTATCTTAGTTTTCTTTTAGCAGGTTGCCAGTTGTAGGAATGAATCGGGCTTAGACTCATCAAAGAGCTTTTAACTTGTAATGAATATTTGAATTGCTTTAGAGTTTTTCGAGACGCTTTCATGGTCTGATCAATTGTATTGATGCCAAAGTATGGCTTTTATTTGTGCTTTAGACCGAACCGTTTCCGCCGCTCTACGTTCCCTCATTTTGAGGAGCTCAGTCTTCGTAGTTCAACCCGATTTTTTGTTGTTTTTTTTTTTTCTTTTTTTTGTTGTTTTTTTTTGTTTTTTCTTTTTGTTTGTTTTTTTTTGTTTTTTCTTTTTTTTTTTTTTTTGGTGCAACCCCGTTTTTTACCTAGGCCGCTCTTCTCGGGTTTTTCAACCTAGTTGGGTATTACTCTTTTAGCACTCTTTTTTTTTTTTTTTTTTTTTTTTTTTTTTTTTTTACGCGTAGTATCCGCGCAGCCTTGTCACCATTCACCGGGTGTACAAAGGGATTCCCGTCGAGGTCTCGCAAGTTGCATGTCTCCTCCGGAGAAGATCTTCTCGGACGACATATGGCCCGACCCATACAGCTCCCATTTGCCGAGGGGGTTGATACGGACTGGGGCTTTTCTTTCAAAACGAGATCACCTTGTCGGATCTCCCGATGCTTTACTTTCTTGTCGAAGGCTCTAGCCATTCTTCCTTGGTAGGCCCGGATGTGTTCCATGGCCTTCGCCGGCGTTCGTCTAGTAGGGCCAGCTCATCATGGCGACTGGAGCCATTCGACCTCGTTGATCCGGCTTTCCAACAAGATAAGGAGCGAGGGTATTTCCAGCTCGATTGGGAGTACGGCCTCCATTCCGTATGTGAGGGCAAAAGGTGTTTCCCGCTTGCCGTTCGACCGATGTTCTGTAGCCCCAGAGTGCCAGTGTGTAACTTCTCGGGCCAATCTCGCCTTGGACAGCCATTTTCCGGATGATATTTTCCAGAGTCTTGTTTCCGCCTCGACGGCTCCGTTGGTTTGGGGCCCGTAGGGAGATGACTTGTGACGGGTTATTCGGAATTCCGCGGCCAGCTTTTCACATTCCCTTCGAAGTGGGATCCATTATCTCGAGATGATTTCTACCGGCAACCCGTATCTGCACATGATGTTTTCTTTGATGAAGAGGGCAACTTTCTTTGAGTTGAGGATTTTGCAGGACTTTGCAGAGCATCCTTTCCGATTCCTTCGAAGAAATCACCAATCTGCGTCTCTTTAGGCTCTTCCGCAGTTCCCAAATTCACACTTATCAAAATCTCCTCGGCAGCTTGGGCTCGATTTTCCTCTTTCCGGACAACCTGCTTAAAGATTTTTTTTTTTGTTGTTTGATTTTTTTTTGTTTAATGTGTCTGCTTCTTTATCTAATGAACTATTATTAAAAAAAAAAAAATTTTTAATTAATTCATCATTAGTTAAAGTGGCAATCAAGGGATACTCAGAAAGGTTCGTCATTTCATTGAAAACGAAAGGGAATACAGCGCTTGCTACAGACTCGTAGTCTTCAGGCGTAAGGCCATCTGACGACCCTAGAGACTCGATCTTAACAAAGAGAGACTCGGGAGGACTTTACAAAGATTGACACGAAAGGATGGGGACCAATCCAAGCTTGGTGATCATTTCCTCTTTGGTCGCGGACGGGCCCGAGAGAGTTTCCCAATTCTTTAGCGGCATCGCTGTCGGTGGCTTCACAACTCGGGAAAGGCATGGTCTCGTGCTCCCTCTTCGCCGTTGCTATTATCTCTTTGTCTCGAACCGTAATCAATTGTGTTTGGCGCCCGAAAGCCGAGCATGTGGATGTAGGGATCTTCCTCAATCCCGGGATTTCCGTTTCGTCACAATCCGACCGCTCAATCCAGATGTAAGGACGTATTGCGTCTCGGTGCCGCTAGAAAAATCTCATGTCCCATACTCGAGCGGAAAGGCTTGGCGTGTAGTTCAGCCAAGGAGGACGTCCCACACGACGTTCATAGATTCGAGCCGAGTCCGTCGGTGTTTGTCGACTTTTATCATGAAAATCTCCTCGCTCGGCGAGGCCAAAGAATGGGTTTGCGTGCACGTCGACAAATCTGTGATTGAGGACCGGAGACTTGTGTGCTCGTATCATGGCGGTGTTCGCCGTTTCCTTCCAAGACGCCTCCAAGTGTTGGAAATAGCAATTAAATTTGATGAATCGAACTTCTTCTGAGTCTCGCTCGTTTGAGTGTGTTGACGTAGTTGGCATCGCTGGATTCCATAGGATGCCGGCGAGACTTGCCTCTTGAAGGATGTAGCCCGTGTTTGATCGTGGGCATTCTTGGCTATTGTTTCGCCTTCTGTTCCCTATGAGGAAACCTGTCACCCCTTATGACTTCAAGGTCTCCCGCCGGTTGATGAATTTGACGCATTGGTGGAGAGTGGAGGCTATGGATTTCATGTGATGCAACCAAGGACGCCCTAGTAGGGCCGTGAACTCTGGGAGGGGATATCCATTACATGGAACTTTGCGGGCACCATTTGGGTTTCGTACTGCAGTTCCGCAGTCACCGTCCCTGAATGGGACGAGACGAACCGTCGTAGGCCTTGACACCGGGTAGATGGGATCATGCGCCTTTCATTTATGCGGAGGGCCCTCATCATGCCGAGGGGAAGGACGTTTACCGATGATCCATTGTCCACTAATACCCTGTGGAGTGACATGGTGTTGAGCCGAATAGTGATGTACAAAGCTTCGTTGTGTTGGGAGACATCTCTTGGCAAATCTTCATCGCAGAAGGTGATCATACTCCCATATAGGTGAGGATCATAGATTTGGTCCTTGTCTCGGGATAGAGAGTCATTAAACCGCCGCTTCGTGCCTTTTTCTTGCGAGGTAGAGCCTTTGCCGAAGCCCCCGGGTTATACCGATGCCTTTTGTGGCGGTTGCCATCTCCAGCCAACATGTTGATTGAGTGGGAGCGCTCAGCATCAAGGCGTCGGTTTTTCTTCATCGGTGTATACTGAGCCGGACAACCGAACCTTGGGCGACCCCGAGGGGGTTGGACTTCTCGCAGCACACGGTATCCGAAGGTCTCAATTCCGTCGTTGGCAAGGCTTTTCTCGCTTCTTTACCCCTTTTTGCTTTGGGAAGACTGACCGGAGTAGAGTACATAATAATCAAATCCCCGATGGCTCCCCGAGCGTTCCCACACCGTTATCACCGGCCTCGAATCTCTCCTTCAATTTTTGTTGGGAGGAAATTTTCTTTTTCTTAGGAGGACGGTCCTCGTGTATCCAAATTCCCGATAGTCCCTTTCAAGGCAATCGGGATAGTCACAAATATCCCACCAAATGTGTTCTACTACTGGTGGCGGATTTGGGACCTCGTGTTGAGCGGTGCTGGAATGACTTTGAGTGGAACCGGTCCGGGGATCTCGCCGGGCTCGTCGGAAGCGAGTGATTGGACTCCGCCGGATAATGAGAGATATTGAGGTCCCAGGAACGGGCACATGTTTGTCCTTCGTGGTAGCCCCGGGCCGCTGGGATATTGTTAAGGTCCCGAAGTGGCGTGTGGCCTCTTCAATCCAGCTCGCTCGTCCGTTTCCGGCGTTCTTCCAGGGCTTTGATGGCCGACCATATTTCTTCAACTGTTCCTCGATTTTCATCACTCAGCCGATACTTGTGGGATCATCACTTTGAGAGGGGACAACCGACAAGATACCGAATTCTTTCGTCCCCGATCGTCGTTTGGGGGCCAGCTTGCCCCGTAAGTCGACGGGCAGAGTCCCGCGGTGGAAACATAGGAATCTTGGGGTAGCATCTTGATGTATCCGGACTATTAAGAAGAGGAGGAGAACCCTCTTCCTTCTTTGCGGTAAAAGTGCCATCGGAATTGAGACTCGATAGTCAAACCATGACTTGCGACAACCCCGAGAGGTCGTCAATTTGAGCCTCATGTCGAAGTCTCATCTGTTCAACCAACTGGATCCAATACTGGTCCTGTCGAGGGATTTTGGAGGACGGAGCAACGTTATCCTCATCATTACCGGCCGATGCGTACATTCCGAAACCCGGAGTCGGAACAAACGGCGAAGCCGATGACGCGCTGACTCTTCCCAACTGATCAAACGGTGACCCGGTGCCCGAAACCAAGCTTTGTGCGGAGCTGCGGGGGAAAGGACATGAAGGTTCAGATGTCTGGGAATGGAAGGAGGGTAGGTGTTTGGGCATTGAGCTCATGCAACATGCGGTTATTTGTTCACGTTTACTTGAAACATGTTTTATTAACCTAATCGGTTGGAAAAGATTGCTCTTCTTTTTCGCAAACTACTCGATTCTCGGATCGCCGGGCCCCGTCACTACGTCTATAAGCCCCTCGTATTCCACCCGTATTTCGACCTCCCAGGGTGGACGGCCGGCGAGGGTCCTATAGGGCAAGCGGGTCCCACTGACCGAAAGAAAAACGATCCTAAAAGCCTGGCGGGTAATCGAGTCTTAACGAGCATTCGATGTAAATTACTGGACAAAGCCGACGTCGAAAGTCAAGATCATGTCCGAGGGCTCGACGAAAAGTCGGCATGATTTGGACCGATAAGCGTCCACAATTGATCTTGACTTGTCGTCGCTTAAGCCGTAATTAGGCATGGAATATTCATTAATCCTTGATGACTCAAAGTGTCAAATCTTTGGGAGTCGTGTATAATTTGTGCCGCCGAGCCGAAGTCAAGGCGCCGGTCAATATCTTGGTCAAAGTCTCGCGGCGGAAAACCGGCAACTTCGACCGATTAGGGTCCCCGAAAGATATTGAGTCGGTATGCCGACAAAGGCTTGAAAGGAAAGGTCTATACACGGACAGTGGAATGACACAGACTTACTAAAACCAACCGGGTCTCTGACAAAGTGTGTCACGGACAAGTGCATGGTCGACACGAGGCTCCATGGGATGTTTGGGTAGTCCTGTGCTCATCCGAGAGGCGTAATAAGACCAAACGGACCGCGACAAGGATTTCCCCGGGTTAGGGACGTAGTGTGCAGTGTACGGTCACGTGCGCGTAGTGTGCAAGCAGTCTATATTCTTTTTCTGAGTAAAATAGAGATTTTTTTTTTGTGTCTTAAAAATATGATGCATGATTTTTTTTGGAAATTTTCTCTTTTTTTTTTTGAAAATCCCTTTCCTTTTTTTTTTGAAATTTTTAATGAGCACATAAGCACGTAAGCACGAAAATTTCGACAGTTAGGGACATTATTCCGACAGTCAAAATTTTGACTTTCTCCGAGGCGGCCAAAACAACATGAAAACTGTGCAAAAATCAACACACACACAAAAATGATTTTCAAAGCCGGGACGGAAGCTTGACCCTCAAAAGCTTTTTTTTTTTAAAACGGTGATACCGGTACGTGGGATTGTTAGACCACAATTTATCCCCGACTCGTGTTAGGAGGCGATAACGGGAAGTTTAATGGTTTCCACCAATATACCAAATACCATTTTTTTTTAAAAAAAGCTTAGTCCCCAGCGGAGTCGCCACTGTGATGATGTGTGATGTATCGAAAATTTTCCCATTTTTGTTTGAAAAAATCAACGAAACGGAGTCGCCACGCCATTTTAATTTTGAGGGCCAAAACTTTGAAAAAAGCCCGAGATCAGAGATTTAGGTTCGGAGGTCATGTTACACGCCGGGAAGGACGTTAGTGTGCACCCGGAATGCCTCGTAAAACGAGTCTTCCAAGCTGAAAATCATTTGTGTGTGTGTGTGTGTGTTTTGGCCAAAATACTTTGAAACTCAGAAAAGTAAAAATAGGGATATCTTTTCAAGACTTTAAACTGATTCCATGATTTTTTGGAAGATTTTTGGATTGAGACTTGGTACTCAAAAGACCTTTTGAAATTGAGAGCCATTTCTGCCAGAATGAAAAAGGCAGTGGACCTTTGATTTTGAAAGGGATTCAAGGGTCTTAAAACTTCATAATCTGGATAAACTCAGAGAATGAAAGTTGTTCTAGACGCCTTAAATAAGATTTGTGCGAAGGAATTTTCCATTTTGGAGAAGATTTGAGGGGTCAAAACCTTCTGGAAACCTCAGATATGAGATCTGGATTACCAGAAGCTGATGAACTAGCCTCTGAAAGAAAATTTGAAAAGAGGAGTTTTACTCACCCAAAAAATAAAGTAAAAATATGTCTGGAAAGATCTGGATGTTGGCTACAAAAAGTGTTTTGTAGTCAACACCAAATTCCAAGTTCATCTGTGTCCAAAAATTAAGATAATGGACTGAGGTCTGGGAAAATTGCTACTGGACAGCAACTTCCCAAGAAGGAGAATATGATTTTAAAGGGGGTTTTGCATCCATGCTTGTCCCCATTTCCCTAGGTTTTGGTTAGTGATCACTAGACATTTTAGTGGTGAATCAACTATACCAAACCATCATTGGGGTACATTAGGACCAAGCATTTCATTTGCTTGGGGAGGGGGATTTTACCCTTTTGAAAATGAGATTTGATGTATGAAAATGGTTTTTAGGGTTTTGAAAATGAGTTTTCTTTGCAAGAAAGTAAGAGAACTTGAAAATGATGTTGATCTTTGTAGAAGATCATCCATGGAGATGGTCTTCCATGGTGATCTTCTTAGATCTAGAGCAAGAAGATGAAGGAACTACATTTTGTAGTTTGCAAATGCATGCATGGTTGGAGTTTAGGGTAAGGAGAAGGAGGGTTTACCAATCTTCCTTGTGTTCTTGAGTTTTTGGCTTGAGTGTATGAGTGTTTAGGGCTTGAATATGAGAGTGAATGGATGAGTGTGAGTTGGGAAAGATTGGAGAGAAAAAGGTGACAATTCTTGAAGAATTCTCACTGTTTTCTCTCTATATTTCGCCAGAGGTTCGGTGCAATTGGTGTTTTTTTCTTTATTTTTGTGACTGGAGGGCTCAATTTATAGCCCTCCTGAAATGACAAACTCATCCGCGCGGACAAGTCCCTTCAGCGTGCACTGTTCATTAAATGCAGCTCCAGCTTTGGACAAGAGGAATATTTCTTTTTGAAATTCAAATTAAACAGCCAGTTTATGTTTCCAGCATTTCTATTTGTGGTTTTATTCCTTTTGTTTTACTTTTTGAGATTCTTTTTGGGGTTTAACCTTAAATAACAATGCCCATTTTACCCTCACTTTGTTAAAAATGTTAGGATTGTTAGGACTTTTTAGAAATGTTATAACTTTCGTTAATTTTCTAACGAAAATTCTAACAAGCTCAAATTGGAGCACTTACAGCAGCCTGTGATCCCAACGCACACCGAAACTCTGTCCGCAGACAACCGGCCCCTCCCGAAGCAATCCCGGTCCGTGCCGGAACACTATTCCATCCTCAAACACTATTCCCCAGCGGAAGACAGACACGAACCAACATTGGTAAGGCTTCCTTCCATTACTATTTCAATACATTTCAATACGCAGTGTACAATGTAGACATCCGACACAGCATGCATTTTTAAAAGCACACACACACATACACACAACATTTAAAGAATATTAGGGGTATCCGAAAGACTCGTTTTTACGAGGCGACTCGGGTGAGCTCTAAGATTCTAATATTCTCTTCCCGAGGAGTCATCTGACCTCCGAACTCAAAATCTCATCACACAAAAAACAGTTTATTATTATTTTTAAACTGATGCCCTTTTTCAATGTTTTGGGCTTAATAATAAAAACGGCGTGGCGACTCTAAAAAGAAAAACACGGCGAGACACCTCCAACTCAAAAACGCTGTAAAGCGGGAATAAAAGCCAGATGCCGGGGCGCGAACGCGCTGCCTCTCGGATCCGGGCGAACATTCCCCGAAAGCGGTGACTCCGCGAATGCGAGATGCGCGGGAGCTCCGGATCCCGGGTAATTTCAGTTGGCGACTCCGCTGGGGACTTTTTGTTTTAAAATCTTTTTAAACAAAACAAAAGATTTTTAAAACGATGATGAGGGTCAAACTTTCATTTTACCCCCTTCTTTAACTGTTGTGTGTGTGTGCACGTGCTTTACTTTTTATTTTACAAAAAAAAATAAAAATACAAAAAAAAAATGCATCAATATACATCTGTGCATACATTTAAAATTCTTCGAAAAAAAAAAACTTCTGTTTTACTCAGAAAAAGAATTTTAGAGACCGCACACTACGCGCACTGCTGCCTCGGTTACACCGCACACTACTCACACTGCTGCCTCGGTTACACCGCACGCTACGCGCACTGCTGCCTCGGATACACTGCACACTACAACCCTTAACCCGGAGTGGTCTCAGTTGCAGTCCGTTTGGTCTTCCTAGGCCTCTTGGACGCGCACGGGATCATTCCAAACATCCCATCCTAGCCAAGCGTCAACCCTGCACGTTTGAGTCTTGAGTCACACTCTGTCCAGACTCGGTTGGTTTTTACCCAGTCCGTGTCATACAGCCTGGATACATATACCATGCCGGCCATTTTCTGGGTCAAGGCTCGGAACTCAAGATCCCTTGAGCAAGCAATGCGATGAAAGGTCATGCTAAAATCTCGACCTGATCTTGATTTCCGAAGCTACACCCAGACGATGTTTCGTCCCGGATATACATCCATGCTCACATGACACCATGTCATCACGCCTTTGATACGTCGCCCATGACAATATGACCCAACCAACACCTAACGTCCACAGTATCCCTTGCGGAAGCAAGGTAAAGAGAGGTCATGCCGAACTCTTGACACCGATCTTGACTCAGCCGGGCCGGCTCGGTTCACTATTCACATGGCTAACGCATTAAAACGAACATGACAGCTCGGTCCTTAGGTTCGATTTTTCTTTTAGGCCGGTGGAAACCGCTTGCCCTATAGGACCCTCGCCCGGGCCGTCCACCCCGGTAGGTCGAAATACAGGTGCAAAACGAGGGGCTTATAGCCGCACGTATGGTCTCCATCGACCCAGATCTAGCATAGTTGCGAAAAAGAAGAGCAATCTTTTCCAACCTACCTAGGACTCTGAGAAAACATGTTTTAAGTAAATTAAAACAACAAAAAAAATAAATATAAAAGAAACGGAAACCGCATGCCACGTGAGCTTTCCCCCTTTTATCCCGTGAGGCCATTCTTGTATCTAAACTTTGCCCGTCACCCCTCCAAAGAAACAGAGTGATCGAGAGTACCCGGAAACCCATCTCCCTGTGTCAAAGCCGCAAGGTCCAACTTCCTTCCTAGCTCTGTCACCAGGACAGTCCGTTAATTCCCCATGGCCAAGTCAGTGGATAACAACGATGAGAATGGGACCTTACCCCCGAGAAATTTCCCAACATTGGAAGAAGTTTGGCAGGTCCTCATGGCTATTGAGAAACGCCAAGGTGAACAACAAGCCTGGATCGAAGATGCTATGCACCATTTCGGGACATTAGCCACCCAACTACCTGGGGCTTCCAAGGCCGTGACTGCTCCTGCAGTTTCTAACGCCTCTCATTGTCTCCCAGAAGTCAACCTGTTACCCTCGTACGAGCCATGCAGTTATGACATAAGGCCACAGGACCCTCCGGGGGAAAGCCTGCCCATTCAGTCTCCTGAGGTCCCGGTACCACCGCCGAACAACGAACACATCTGGTGGGACGTCTGCGATTGCAGTGCTTGTCTGGAAATGGAATTCCAGGATGAAATGAACGAGGGCCGTCCTCGAAGAAAGAAGAAGCCATCTTCTCAGCAAAAACTGAAAAAGAGGTATGAATCCGGTGATCCCACAGTCGGAACCCTTGGAGAACCCTCAGGAAAGTTTGACTACTATGTCATCTACTCCAAAGCAAGCCTAGCTCGCACAAGGCCATGGCAATGTCTCGCTCCATGATCACCGGGACGAGCTCCACACCGCCACCGAAGGCCCGAAGGTTCGATAATCCAACCCTGTCTTGGGAAGATCTCAAAGCCACTATTGATGCTTCAAAAAGCTATGACGGTGAACGAATTGAAATGCGCAGCCCGGCCTTACGCCAATCGGGGTCCTCCCACTACGTAAATAGGAGAGACAAGAAAAACCATAAGCCAGAAGTGAACGTTCGACACGCTCCGGCCAAATCCCAGGTGAATCCTCCACGGGCAGACAAAAGGCCAGCCATACCCGAGCCACGAACCGAAAAGGGGCCCTACGCCAAAGAAGCTGAAACCGTGGACCCAAAGGTTGAAGATCCTGTCTTAACACAGCTCAAGCGCACTCAGGCTAACATCTCACTCTGGTCCTTACTCACTTCATCTTACCCGCACAAGCTCAAGTTGGAAGAAAGCCTGGCCCAGACCATGGTTCCCATCACAGTGACACCTGATGAAGCAGTTCAGATGATTGGCAACATTAATTACAGCAATATCATCACTTTCACAGAGCTCGACCTTCCAAAATTTGGGGCTGACCACAATGAGCCTCTCTACATAACAGTCCAACTGGACGAGCGTCGTCTCCCGCGGGTTTTGGTAGATGGGGGATCATCCATGAACGTCCTGCCATCCAAAATGATGGATCTGCTAGGGATCAAAGTGACTGATCTAAAGCCCTCAACTCAGGCAATCAAGGCATACGAATCAACGTCCCGCCCAGTCTTGGGAATAGCCACTTTGAACCTGTAGTTCGGAAAACAAATGGTCCCGACGGATTTCCAAGTCATCGACATCCCGATCACATTCACTACCATTTTGGGACGCCCTTGGCTACACCAGATCAATGGGGTGGCATCCACTCTCCATCAGTGCGTAAAGTTCGTCCAAGGAACAGATCTAACCATCATCTACGGTGATAGTGTAGTCACCGAAAGGACCGACACAAACGGCGTCCCGGTCTTAGAGATCAAACACGACGATGATGGCATGATGCTAACAGGGTTCACCATCGAAAGCCCAAAGGCTCAGGTATGCCACATAGACCTGCCTTTGATTTGGGACAAGATCCCTCCCCCGATGAAAATGATGAAGCACATGAACTACATCCCGGGGCTCGGTTTGGGAAAACGTCATCAGGGTACCCAACAAATCATCCATATCAAAGAACAGAATACCCTCCATGGCTTGGGATACTCTCCTACTCCCGAACACATTGCGGAAGACAAACGAGCTGCACGGAAACGCTCCGCCGATAACAAAAGAGGCTTGCACGCAATCTCCGATCTTCGTCCTTACAGCTTCGACATGACCAAGTACTTCACAAAGAAGGCCGGCAACTTGGAAGAAGATCCAGGAAAGGGAACAGAGTTGATCAGCGCCAAACAAAGCTGGCCGACAACCATGGACAAGCTCCAGCAGAACCTGGCAAGATTCAGAGGCCTCAAGCCAAATCCCGTCCGAAGAGCATTTCTCGACACACCGCCTCTACCGGGATCCATGACCACCACTATTCACAACGAATTTTGGTTCGGGAAAACCCCCTCTTTGGCAGAAGAACTCGAAAAACTCTCTGTCAACACTCCTGCCTTCAACAAGCGGGACGAGTCTGCATTCGAGCTAGTAATGCCCAAGACAAAAGCAAAAGACTCCGCAGACGATGCTTGGAACGAGCCACTGCTCCACCTGCTCTTCAATGAAGAAATCAAGATGCCAGACCTGATCGATTTTGTTTCTGATAACTCTGTAATAGCAATGATTGGGAACGGTGACACAAAGGCTTTCAAACCCCGCCTTATATCAAGTTCATTGCCACTCAATAACTGGGCCACTTTCTCCGGACCCACTGCCAGCAAAAAGGACATGATCGAACAACTTGGTCTGACCCCTCGAGTCCTAGAGTCTAGTGTCAAAACTCATCCTGAGTCCATTATCTTTGAATTTGAGTCTCGCGAGTCATCTGATGGCCTCACGCCAGAAGATTACGAACTCATTGCCAATAATGTATTCCCGTATGCTCTTAATGAATGCTTCGATCTTTCCGAGTATCCTCTCATTGCATCTTTAACAACTGATAAATTAACTAACACACAAACAGTTAATAACGATTCACTTGATAAAGAAGCAGACACATTAAACGAACAATACATTAAGCACATCTTTAAGCATGTTGTCAAACGAGAGAAAACCGGGCCCAAGCCGCCGAGGAGGTTTTAACCAAAGTGAATTTGGGAACCGCCAAGAGCCAAAAGAGACGCAAATCGGAAGTTTCTTCACCGGCACAGAGCAAGACCATTGATCGCACCGCTCAAAGAATTCGTGGACGTGTTCGCTTGGTCTTACCGAGACATGCCCGGATTAGATCCTAACATTGTAGAACACCGGATTCTCAATCCCGAGGCTAAGCCCATCAAGCAAAAGCTACGCCGAATCAAGCTAGAATGGTCTTTACAAGTCAAAGAAGAGATCGAAAAATGCTCCGCGTCGGCTTCATCGTGGTGATCGAGTACCCCACATGGCTCTCCAATATTGTCACGGTCACCAAGGCCAATGGAAAAGTACGCCATTGCGTGGACTTCCGAGACCTCAACAAAGCAAGTCCCAAGGATGATTTTCCACTACCCAACATCGACTTGTTGGTAGACACTACAGCCAATTTCGAAGTCAAGTCCTTCGTGGACGGGTTTGCTGGCTACAATCAAATAAAGATGGCCGAAGAAGACCAAGAAAAGACAGCCTTCACAACCCCCTGGGGAACCTATTGCTACACGCAATGCCGTTCGGACTAAAGAACGCTGGGGCTACCTATCAACGGGCGGCAACCGCCCTCTTCCACGATATGATCCACAAAGAGATCGAAGTGTACGTCGATGACATGATCATCCACTCAAAGGGATCGATGGACAACACCTCACAGCACCCGAGAAAATTCTTCAATCGCCTCCGAAAACACTCAATGAGGCTAAACCCTGCCCAATGCACATTTGGGGTTATCCGAGGCAAGGTCTTAGGATACATGGTCACCGAGAGAGGCATCGAGGTTGATCCTCAAAAGATCAAGGCCATCATCGAAATGAGACCACCACAAACTCGCATGCAGGTGAAAAGCTTCATGGGCCGCCCGCATATATCGCCCGCTTCGCCAACCAATTGACCTCCATGTGCGAGCCAATCTTCAAACCGATGAAGAAGAACGCCGACATCACTTGGAACTCAGAATGCCAAGATGCCTTTGAGGAAATAAAGGCATACCTTGTGAGTCCTCCTATTCTCTGTCCTCCCCATGAGGAAAAGCCACTGTTGCTATACCTAACTGTGACCGACACCGCGATTGGAGCCATGCTCTGTCAAGAAAAGAAAGAATCACGAGTCGAGAACGCCATCTACTTCGTCAGTCGAAAGTTTCAAGGCAAATAACTCAACTACTCACCCTCGAGAAAACTCGCGCAGCTCTGGTATGGGTTGTCGGAAAATTACGGCACTACATGCGCACACGGTACACTTGGTGTCCAAAATGGACCTGGGCCAAATACCTCTTCGACAAACCATCTCTGTCAATGAGGCTCGCCAAATGGTCTTTCTTCCTAGCAGAATTTGACATCAAGTACGTGAACCAAAAGTCAATCAAGGGACGGGCAATGGCTGAACAACTGGCTGATTTCCCAACCGACGAGGCTCGGGGCCCCGAACCACAATTTCCAGATGAGGGAATCTTTGCAATTGAAGGCGAAAATCGATGGCAACTGTTCTTCGATGGAGCAGCCAACAAAAAAGGAAACGGCATCGGTATGCTCTTGGTCGATCCCAAGGACGAGCATACCCCAATCGCCATAAAGCTCAATTTCGAGGTAACCAACAATGCCGCCGAATATGAAGCCTGCGCTGCTGGACTACAAGCCGCACTCGAGAGGAATGTCCAGAAACTCGAAGTTTATGGGGACTCAGCCTTGATCATCAACCAAGTTTCCAACAAGTGGAAAACCATAGACCCAGGCTTGCAAAAATACCATGCCTGCATGGAGGACCTCATCACACAATTCGAAGAGGTCACCTTCCACTACTTGCCAAGAGACCGAAACAGGTTTGCAGATGCCTTAGCCACCTTGGCTTCACTTGTGGAAATCCCTGAAGGAAAAGCAATCAAACCCTTCAAAGTCGGACGAAAGGAAATTCCTGCCTACTGTTGCGAGATCGAACCAGAACCTAAGCCCATCAATGAGCCATGGTATAACCAGATCTTCCAATACCTCCAGAACGGGGAAACTACCTTCATGAACAAGGAAGACCCACACACAGGAGGGGTCAAAACCAAGAGCATCATGGCCCTAAAATGCCTCGCCTCTCACTTTGTCATCCTTGGGGACATGCTATACAAGAAACGCTACTACGGACCACTCCTACGCCGCATCGCCCAGAAGAAGCAAACAAGTTCATGAACGAAGTCCACAATGGGGCTTGCGGTCCCCACATGAACGCCAGAGCCCCGATGCAAATCATTCTCAGATGGGCTACTATCGGATCTCCATGGAGGCAGATTGCATCCACTTTGTCCGAAGCCGCGACAAGTGTCAACGGTTCTCCAACCTCAATCATCTACCTCCCCACGATCTCTACCGCATGACTACACCCCCGGCCATTTGCCACTTGGGGAATTGACGTCATCGGGAAAATCGCTCCGCCAGCAAAGAATCGGTCACGAGTTCATCTTAGTAGCCATCGACTACTTCACCAAATGGGTCGAAGCCAAGTACTACAAGGTACTTACCTCCAAGAAGGTCGCGCATTTCCTCAAGGAAAACATCATCTCGCCGATACGGCATCCCAAATGAGGTCATATCGTACAATGGTTCACACTTCGAGGGGAATTCGACTGCATCGCCGGCCGAATTCAAGATCACACGCCACAAATCTTCTCCCTACCGCCACAAACAAACGGCGCCGTGGAAGCAAAGAAACAAAACCCTCGAACGGATCATCCGAAAAATGACCACCCGAGGACGAGATTGGCCCGAGAAGCCGCACCTTGCACTTTGGGGCTACCGCACATCGCCGAACAGCCACGGGAGAAACCCCATTCGCCCGACATACGGGATGGAAGCAGCCCTTCCCATTGAACCGGAAATTCCTCACTCCGAGTGCCGCTGAAAATGACATCAACGAAGTTGAATGGCTCCGGCCGACATGACGAATTGGCTCGCTAGACGAGCGACGACTAAAGGCCATGGAACACGTCCGAGCCTATCAAAGCAGGATGGATAGAGCTTTCGACAAGAAAGTCAAGTCCCGAGACATCAGGGAAGGCGACCTTGTACTCAAAGAAAAGCCTCCCACTCGAACCAACCCACTGGGAAAATGGGAACCCACATGGATCGGCCCTTTCGTGGTCCAAAAGATCTTCTCCGAGGTGCCATGAAGCCGACTGCACCTAGACGGCAATCCCTTCATGAATCCAAATAACGGAAGCAAACTTCGCAGATACTTCGCCAAGAAGAACAACTGTGCATCTCTTGGCACTCCATGTAGTGTCGAACTACGTTGCACTGAGCCCTCTAGTCCGGGGAACGTAGGCAACCTTAATTGGTCCGGTCTAAAAATACACAAAAAAGTCAAAAGTTTGAATGTCAATCAAGACCTCCATCAAGCTACGCACTTTTCAAGAACACGCCCCAACGTCAACTTGACCAAGTCAAACGACGGCGGCAACATCAAAGGACATCCGAGGGTCACTCAAAGATCAAACGATCGACTCATGTCTGCTTCCAAGCCAGGGGCTTGTCTTTCCCTTCACGCGCTTCAAAAAAAAAACAAAACAAAAAAAGAGAGCTCGAGCAAGGGCTCACAAAAAAAAAACAAAAAAAGCTCAAACAAGCCGCGAAATTGAGGTCAAGAGCCCGACGCCAACAAAGGGCAAGGAAGCTACGGAAATGACCATCAAAACGACTTGTCGTGGATCATTCAACCTCTCGCCCAAGCACAAAGCCTAAGCAAAGGGGATTGCCGTCATGGCCTGCATCGCTTCACCCGCAAATGCAATGTAAAAGTTCAAAGATGGACGCCGACAAGGTGCACAAAAGACACAAAGGCAAACAAGAGATCTTGCGTCTCGACAAAGCTTTAAAAGTAAATCACAAATCACTAACGGTTACAACATTTCTTGATGAGTTCAAGCACGGTCTACTCTCAAGTTCACAACATGCTAAAAGACTCTTAATACATTTAACAAATAATGTGTTTACAATGCAATGAATGGATACCTAGGAGGTCATTCCGTGCCATCTGCGCTTGTCCCCTCGCCATTCTTCCCTTTCTTCCCTCGTCCCCAGCGAGTCTTCTTTCGCTCAACGCGAACCAACTCTGCGTCTCTCAGTCCGAGATCAGGGGTCCTCCCCGTAGAGTCAAATAATCCAGCAGCTCTCGTGGCTTCATTCGCCCGTGCTTCGGCTCGGATCTCCTCCCCGCGAGCCCGTAGAAGAGGACCTCTCCCCGTCGGGCCGGTCAACTCTAGTCTCGTAGTCAAACAAAGTGTCTCCCGTCACATCCCGAGGGTCGACTGTGCTTCGGCACTCCTAAGGCAATAGCTACTACGGCAACCGGGTCCCAATCGCTACACGCCCGCTTCTCCAAAGCCACTTGGGATCGCCCAACACGCCGCTCATACGTGCCAGGTACCGAGTCGTCAACACGACACTCTCCCGACGTCTAAGGAGCACCACAGAGGGAAAGCGGAATACTTCCATACCCTCGTAAAATACAAGAAAGCACTGAGCCGCCATACAAAGAGGAGCTATCTCCGTAGTAGCAAGGTCATCCTGCCCAACAAAGGCTCCTCGCTTCATCCCAAACCGCCGGAAACAAGCGACGGAATATAGAAGGAGGACCAAGACAAACCCGGAACTCGACAACATAGGACCCTTCCCGAAAGACCCTCCTAGTCTCAATCCTCCAGCTGGGAACCCACCAACGGATCTCGATGCGTACCAAGCCGTGCCATCCATCTCTCCCAAGCGGATCGATCCATATCCAACACAAGAGGTCGCCGAAAGCAAATGACCACGGGCTAAACGACGTCTGAGCCTCGGCATGGCCTCGAAGTCTCTCTCGCAGCCCACAAGGTGAGCAAAGCGGGGCTTCCTCTCTCATGAAATGATCCCCGCCGCAGACGGTCGATACCATGAAGAGTCTCCCCAAAGACCAACGGGACAATATCCTCTCCAGCTCCGCAAAGGCCCAACCACATCTAGCAAAGCACCATCGCAAATGCCAAGTGGAGCCGACCAGAAAAGCGCCGCCATCACGCACAAGGCAAATGCGTCCCAAGAGACATCACTCTCATCATCAACCATGAACCGCTCCGCAGCTCGAAATGTCAATATGACCCGAATCGAGGATCATGCCCCGCACTTCTTCCAATGAAGTACGAAGAAAGCCCGCAAGCTTCACGCTCACCGCAAAGACCACCAATCAAAGGAAGCGAGATGGCCTCCACCTTCGGCCCTCCAATCAAAGCCCGAAAATCCTCAAAAGTGGGCACCATTTCATTGTAGGAGAAACAATACACATGCCTCCTAACATCCTGTAACTTCGCGGCAGCCCGCAACAAATCACAATCAGGAACCAACTCCTTAAAAGACCAAATCGAGCAAAGACGAAACCTTACCTCGAAAACTCGTCTCTGATGCCTCATACGGCGCCACATCCACATTTTCAGCTACTCAAGGAAGTGTGCTTGCCTCTCCTGCGAAAGCCTCGGCAAAATTCTAGGGACATACGAAGAATCCATGGCAAAAATGGAGGTTCCTAGAGAAAATGGGGAAGAAAGCTCGAAAATGGCTGCAAATGGGGAAATGGGGAAGAACCAGACACTGGAAAGCATTTATTTCCTTCCCAAAAGCAAGGTCGGTCCGTACGGACCTCTTTGCATGCTAAGTATGTCCGTACGGACCTCCTTGTAACCATGACCCATTTCCCCAGCAAACGGTACAACAACCACTGTCCTCAGCAGGACCTTGCTCCAAACTGCCCAAACACTGGCCAAAGCCATTTTCGGCAAACATACACTACCCTACAAACGCACTCTCAGCTCACGTGGCATGCACAAAATAAAAAAAATAATAGCAACAATTTCTAGGACAATTCCCGGGAATCACAAAAATGACATTACATCCTAAAATAAAATGTGTTTGCCATGCAAATACGAGTGTTTTATTACAGGTACATCTAATGTCTGTTGCTAAAAGAAAAAAAGAAGATATGGAAAGAGGGAAAGCAAATGAACCCTAGTCCGAATCCTCAGCATCATCATCCTCGCCAATATCATCAAGAGAGAAGTCGGGCATCCCAGTGAACTCGCCCGTCATATCCTCGTCATCAGAGTACCGAGCCCCCTCCGGAGGTTGGTACTCAAAGTACTCAGAAGGATCAAATCCGGCAAAAGGATCAAAGAAAGAAGGCTCTGACGAACCCTCACCCTGTGCATCCTGCTGAGGAAAGAACTGGTAAAGGGTCTGCGGCATCGGAGCTCCCGAAGACGTCCCGGCATCCATGCTATGCCGCCCTCGAAGGTCCCTCCCGCGTGGCTCCGGCTCGGCTCTCGGTGGAGGAACATCTACGTAATGCCTCGAAGGCATCGGCTCGTACGCGGCACACGCCGCGAGGACCGGCAAGAGGCTTCGACGCCATCTTCTTCGCGAAAGACCGCATCGCCACGTAACGGCGGGTCGGCATGTCAAAAGCCCTCCCCGGACTCCGCACAAGCAAGCGCCCAAAGAAACGCTCATCAATACGGTCATACTCAACAACAAAAAGAGAAAAATACGTAAAAGATGCCAAGATGGAAAAGAGTAAGCACACTCATCGGCATATCAGGATCCACGCGGTAGGCAGCAGAGCTCGCTCGTGGACGGCATACACCCTCCTCCTCGAGGAATCCCCACGAACATACGTAAAGTCCGGCCTGTGCACCGGAACCTCTCGGGGGACCCCGCGGACCAGCCTCCCTCTCCCTCGCCAACACCTGTGGCGTCCTCAACTTCCTCCTCACGAAGGCCCCATATTCCTCTATATACAAAACAAACTCCTCGGCACCCACGCCGCCAAGATACCTCTCAAAATCTAACACATCCATATCACGGGAATCCAACATCCCAAAAGGAGGGTCCTCTGAGCCAAGGGAAGCATACCCGGGCCATGTCGCCCAGAAGACCCGCTCCCAGTGTACATGACGTCACAAGTCGTGCCCCGCAAAGATCTTCCGCCGCACCGTCACTGGGAGCCCTCGAAGTCATCATCCTCGTACCGAGCCCAAGGATACGTAACAAACCTCTTCGGGCTATCTCTCTCCAAATGCTCCCGCACATCCCCGTAGGCGATGGTGAGCTTCCCCGCCGGTCCTCCTCCTCTCGCCGGCGAGCCCACTTAACATCGCAGGATACGCCGCTACGGCCCAGTGATCTCTATCCCACGGGAAGCACTGGAAAATCTCATAGAACCACACCTCTGACAAAAACAGAAAAGGCTCAGTACAAAAGAAAATGGAGAAAGCGACAAGTTGCTAAATCAAAAACAGCAATGAACTCATACCTCCAAAGCAAAGTCAAAACAGCCAAAGAACTCGCCACACCCGCTTAAACCGGTCCAAGGAGAAGTAGAGCTCGGCCAGGCCCGCCTCGCCCCAAGCAATATCACAAACTCTCTCCAAATCAATCAGGCTCTCCAGAAGAGCAAAAGGAGCCGTAGTCGAGTGGTTCGAGAACAAAGTCTCGGAAAGCGCAAACCATAGAAGGAGCGCGCGCCGCTCCGCCGTCACCCGGCCGGTACCCGGACATAGGCCCCACATCTGGCCGTGATCCTCATCTCAACATCACTATACAAAGATGCCAAGACCCCCGCGAGGAACAGCGCAAAGCCCAGAGCCCACAAGACATCCTCGATAATCATATCTCGCCACCGCACCGGCCCTCCTTTTCAAGGAAAGCCCGTAATAGCAAAGAAAGTCCGTGGGCGTCACCGTTACCTCTCCCAGCTCGGATGGAAGGTGTGGGTGGTATCCCACCAATACTCAGAAAGGCCAAGGAAGACGCTCTTGTTCTTCCTCGTGTCAGAAACCCCGACCAAATTCTCTACGAACACGCCCAGGCCAGAAGCGTAGACTAGCCTCCTGGGACTCGGCCTACCATCCACAGAAATGTCTGGCATCCGCTGCCACAACTCAACAACAGCCTCGAGCGATCCCCGAGTCTTCATCTTCTTGGCCTTCCCAGCCAAGAGCCCTCATCCCGCAGTAAACACAAAGAAAGGTACGTCATTCACAGTACTTAATGCAAAAGAAAATCAAAGCACATATATCCCGTCACGAAACACGGCACATATTGCACATAATTTTTACATGCAACTCAAAACATGACATGCATTATACATAATTTTTCCATACAGTCCATCACAAAACACGGCACACACTGTACAAATTTTCTCAACAAAAGGATCAAGCACTACACGACACATTTTCAAAATAAACCGTCACAAAACACGGCACATATTGCACATACTTTCCCCACAGAGTCTGTCACCCAAGAACACGGCACACACTGCATAACACATTTTCAAAAGAAAAGTCCGTCCCTACACGGCACATACTTTCAGACAAAACCCGTCACAAAACACGGCACATGTCACATTTTTTTTTTCTACAAAATTTGTCCCTACATGACAAATTTTCCCACATTGTACATACATAAATAGCATAAGGTACAAAACACCAAAACATGCATTTTCATAGAGAGGCACTTTATTTTCACAAATAAAAGCTAATCTACACATTTCTGCACAAAATGCACATATTCACAATATTTACATGCTAACTTTCAACAATTCGTCAAGAATTTCACAAAAGGCATGGCAAGTAACAAAAACCCCAAAAATGCGAAAAACTAAAACCTAGTTCTAGCATTCAAAAAAAAAAAAAATTCGAGCAGGGAATCAAAACGGAACGGATTTCTTACCTCCCCGACGTTCCTAGAGCGACGATTGTGCACCTCCGGATTCGGATACAATACATCCGGGTTCTTCGAAGATGGAACAAAGGAGATCCAATTTCTTTGGAGCTCCATCCTTTGCTCGACCACTTCTTGACTGCGTTGTCGACGACCTCTCCGAGATCCTTCCGCCATTTGCGAACAATTCAAGCTAAAGTTGGAGGATTTTGGTTAACAATGGAGGTTTTCTCTCCCTCTCTCTCTCGGGTTCACGCACTGAAGAAGAAAGAATGGGGAAAGGCTCGGCATTTAATCCCAGTCAAAACCTGGGAACTGTAAAAAATCAACTTGGTCCGTACGGACCTCTTTGCATCCCAGGTTGGTCCGTACGGACCTTCTTGCAAGGGAGGGCCAAATTACTTTTCTGCCCTTATAATCTTTGCCCCTGGCTGTCCTAAGGCCTATTTCAAAGAAATTCATGCGCTTTGGTCCTTAACCCATCAATTCAAGCACCGGCCGTCAACGTAAGCCCGGACCTCGCCCACTCAACGGCAATTCAACCACCGGCCGTCAGTGTAAGCCCGGACCTTGCCCACTCAACGGCAATTCAACCACCGGCCGTCAGTGTAAGCCCGGACCTTGCCCACTCAACGGCAATTCAAGAACCGTCCGTCAATGTAAGCCCGGACTTCGCCCACTCAACGGCAAAACAAGCACAAGAAGGAGCCAACACCTCCCAGCACAAATCTCAAGGCACAAAATGCCTCCAAAACGCTCATCGACAACGTAAGAACCGGCCATCAAAGTAAGCCCGAGCTCCTTCCCCAGCAAGTCAAAAGGAAGTCGTACAAGACTACATATCCCCAGCACCGGCCGTCATCGTAAGCCCAGACTTCGCCCACTCAACGGCAAAACAAGCGCAAGAAGGAGCCAACACCTCCGAGTACAAATCTCAAGGCACAAAACGCCTCCAAAATGCTCATCGACAACGCAAGCACCGGCCATCAAAGTAAGCCCGACGTCACCCTCTCAGCAGGAAAAGCCCCTACAAGGCCACGATGATCCCCAACAGAAGAATACCGGCAGTCATCGTAAGTCCCACCTTCTCCCCAGCGGACAAAGCACGAGGCATCTACACCTCTCGCAATCAAAGCTCAAGGCAGTCATGCCTCCACAACCGCAGCCAGAAGACGATTCAAAGTCCTCACACATGGCAAACCGCAGCCAGAAGATGATTCAAAGTCCTCACACATGGCAAACCGCAGCCAGAAGACGATTCAAAGTCCTCACGCATGGCAAACCGCAGTCAGAAGACGACTCAAGTTTTCATACATGACACCACTACAGCCAGAAGACGATTCAAAGTCCTCACGCATGGCAAACCGCAGCCAGAAGACGATTCAAAGTCCTCACGCATGGCAAAACGCAGCCAGAAGACGATTCAAAGTCCTCACGCATGGCAAACCGCAGCCAGAAGATGATTCAAAGTCCTCACGCATGGCAAACTGCAACCAGAAGATGACTCAAGCCTTCATACTATCTCCAGCCCGGAAGGCTTTAAACCACTCAGTCCGGAAGACCGTATAAACCTCCATCACTATCTCCAGCCCGGAAGGCTTTAAACCACTCGGTCCGGAAGACCATATAAACCTCCCAAATCACTATCTCCGGCCCGGAAGGCCTTAAACCACCCGATTAGGAAAATCGTAAAATTTCCACCCCAGGACACCACCACGTCCTCACAATTGACCTAAACGGTCACACAACAGGACACCGCCACGTCCTCCCACCGACCTCCACGGTCACTTCCTCTCCCAGCACGCGATCCAGATTAGGACCCTTATCTTATCAATGACCCCACTTCCTCCGAAAGTGACGTCGTTGAGGGGCTTCTGTAAGTACCCCAATCTGGATCACCCTCTGCCGAACACACAGGAAACACCGTAGACTCACAAACACAGTCTCGAAGACCTATGGCACTCAAAACCCTCTCAAAACCCTCAGCCAAACCAAGGGAGGGGCCTTTCTGGGATAAAAAGGGACAGAAGGACCTTTTGGGAATTTTCAGGAAATTGGAAAAGTAAAAGTAGTCCGTACGGACCTCTTTGCTTTAATAATTACTGAATCCTCTTAAAGTCCACAATATTCCCTCAAATCCCGGAGAAAATGATTACCCTCATGCATAGTTGGTCCGTATGGACCTCTTTGCATGTCAAGATGGTCCGTACGGACCTTATTGCACAGGGGGGACATCATAATTCCAGAATATTCACCATCATCACATATTCCCTCAAATCGAGGAAAACCAAAATTCTGGTTTACCTAGAAGGTCCGTACGGACCTTCTTGCAACAAATCTGGCACTATAAATAGAGGGCTCCCCCTCCCTCATTTTACACACCTCCCTCTTCTCTCTTCCTCCCTTAGCCTTCAGGCTCCCCTCTAAGACCCTTCGGGGCAATCCCGGCCCCTTTCGGATCCTTCCGAGGCCTTCCGAGCCCCCTTGTGGTGCTCCGAAGCCTCCCCGAGCGATCCCGCGATGCTCCCGCGCTGCCCCGAGGCACTCTCGAGGTACTCTGAGGCCCCTCGTGGTACTCCGAGGCCTTGCCTGGTCTTTCCCGAGGCGTCCCGGCTCTTTCCGAGTCAAACCGGCGATCCCAAACCACGCCGAAACTCTGCCCGAGTGACTCCTGCCACCCCAACTCACGCCGAACCTCTGCCCGCCCGAGTGATCCCTGCGATCCCAACGCACGCCGAAACTCTGCCCGAACGCAGCCTGTGATCCCAACGCACGCCAAAACTCTGTCCGCAGACAACCGGCCCCTCCCGAAGCAATCCCGGTCCGTGCCGGAACACTATTCCATCCTCAAACACTATTCCCCAGCGGAAGACAGACACGAACCAACATTGGTAAGGCTTCCTTCCATTACTATTTCAATACATTTCAATACGCAGTGTACAATGTAGACATCCGACACATCATGCATTTTTAAAAGCACACACACACACACACAACATTTAAAGAATATTAGGGGTATCCGAAAGACTCATTTTTACGAGGCAACTCGGGTGAGCTCTAAGATTCTAATATTCTCTTCCCGAGGAGTCATCTGACCTCCGAACTCAAAATCTCATCACACAAAAAACAGTTTATTATTATTTTTAAACTGATGCCCTTTTTCAATGTTTTGGGCTTAATAATAAAAACGGCGTGGCGACTCTACAAAGAAAAACACGGCGAGACACCTCCAACTCGAAAACGCTGTAAAGCGGGAATAAAAGCCAGATGCCGGGGCGCGAACGCGCTGCCTCTCGTATCCGGGCGAACATTCCCCGAAAGCGGCGACTCCGTGAATGCGAGATGCGCGGGAGCTCCGAATCCTGGGTAATTTCACCAACGTACTTTTGATTCTAGAGCCTGTCAGCATCAATTTCAAATGTCTGAGATTGGGAGGGAAATTTCAGTCAAGACCCGGGGTTCAAATCCAATTTCATCCCAAGATCAAAATTGAGGTCCGCATGATACTGTTGACCCACAATAAGACCTCATCAACGACCTGCAGTTCAGTCCGCAACCAAAGGATATCACCCCACTTACTTAAAGCTTGTCCCAAACAGTCCACAACACATACAAACCCTCTCACCACCATGCATCCCCACAAAAATCTCCCCAGGGCTCATGTAGCATGCACAAAAACATGAATCAATAGAAAAAACGCTAAGCAATTGCGAATCATTTTGGTTCTATGCATACATCCATATTGAGTTGTCTCTACCCTAGCTATACAAGGATTCACTTGCAAAAGATCATCGTCTCAGCCAACACGTTTGAAGATTTTGAAGATCCCTTTCGCACATCACGCTGTTGATATTGCCAACTCGACCAGAGTGCCTTTGAGTCCCTCTCTACCAAATTGACACCTTTCCTTTGGTTTCCCTCTTACTAAGTGTTGGATGCCTTTTTAACAAGGACCCTCTCATTTCAAACCTGGTTTTTGCATTTTTCGAACCCAAAGCCTTCCACAGCAAGAAATCCCAAGGTGAATACAAGTTCAACAACTTCTACAAGGTCGACGATCATCAGCAAGATGCACACTCAACCAAACTTCTCCTTCAGGTCAAAATACCTCCGGACTTGTCCCTATTAGGTTGATCACCCTTCACACATTAGCACAACCCGAAGGACCTACTTTCGTTTCATGAGATAATTCTCCACGCCCGCTGCCGTTGGGTGAGATAATTCTCCATGCCTACTTTCGTTTTGTGGGATAATTCTTCATGTCTCCCTCTATACGCACGCGAGATCGTCCGCCGTCCCTCAATCGATTTTATCGCGACCACCTCCACAGAGCCCCGTGTCTTTAGCTTGCCCTACTTGCTTTGGATGACATCCGATTTCCCATGCAGGTAAACACAGTGCAATCATGTCAATAAAATGGCAAACATAACACGAATACAAACAGAAAAGAAAAAATAAAATCCGTCCCATTTTCGGACACATTTCTTCTTCATTTAGCAAGCATACAGTTTTCATCACAAAAATCTCTTATGCAAGAGTCCATCCCAAATTCAGCAAATTTGTACCCACTTTATTTTTACAAATTGAGTTTTCATCACAAAAATCTCTTATGCAAGAGTCCGTCCCAAATTCGGAAAATTTGTACCGACTTTATTTTTACAAATTGAGTTTTCATCACAAAAATCTCTTATGCAAGAGTCCGTCCCAAATTTGGCAAATTTGTACCCACTTTATTTTTACAAATCAAGTTTCATCACAAAAATCTCTTATGCAAGAGTCCATCCCAAATTCGGCAAATTTGTACCCACTTTATTTTTACAAATCAAGTTTTCATCACAAAAATATCTTATGCAAGAGTCCGTCCCAAATTCGGCAAATTTGTACCCACTTCATTTTTACAAATCAAGTTTTCATCACAAAAATCTCTTATGCAAGAGTCCGTCCCAAATTCGGCAAATTTGTACCCACTTTATTCCCACTTTATGCAAACTACCCATGTTTTTCATGAACAAATTGCATACTCCTACTACCCATGCTTTCAATTAAACATACATCATCAATTCCATATTCCAAAGGTGAAATCAACGTAAGTCCGTCTCCTCCAATCAAACTTGGCGAGAGCCTGATTCCCTTCAACGAAGACCATCCTCGACACGGCGAAGTCAACGACAATAAGTCAACGACAAAGACCGTTCCTTACACAACAAGCCAACGGCAAAAAGCATCCCCAACGACAAAGTGCACCCTCAGCAACCTAGAAAGTCTGCGGTGATGAAGTGCGCCCTCAGCAAAGGAGACCATCCCCAGTAGTCTCCGAACTATGACCGGCTTGATTCCTCTTAAGGATACGCAGGTAGCCTACCAAAGGTCCAGCCACTTGACCGACACGGTCACTCTTTTCCCCGGCAGTCATCGTAAGACCGAATCCTTTCCCCAGCTAAGCGACGAAGTATTTCCAACCAAGCAAGTCTGTGGTGATAAAGTGCTCCCAAACCCCAACTTAGTTTCATACTCCTGAACTCTAAGTCCCCATTTAGGTTCATACTACTGAACTAAAACTTAGGTTCATACTCCTGAACTAAGTCTCAACTTAGGTTCATACTCCTGAACTAAGTCTCAACTTAGGTTCATACTCCTGAACTAAGTCCCCATTTAGGTTCATACTCCTGAATTAAAACTTAGGTTCATACTCCTGAACTAAGTCTCAACTTAGGTTCATACTCCTGAACTAAGTCCCCATTTAGGTTTATACTCCTAAACTAAGTCTCAACTTAGGTTCATACTCCTGAACTAAGTCCCAATTTAGGTTCATACTCCTGAACTAAACCTCAACTTAGGTTCATACTCCTGAACTATGTCCCAATTTAGGTTCATACTCCTGAACTAAGTCTCAACTTAGGTTCATACTCCTGAACTAAGTCCTTATTTAGGTTCATACTCCTGAACTAAGTCTCAACTTAGGTTCATACTCCTGAACTAAGTCCCCATTTAGGTTCATACTCCTGAACTAAGTCCCAACTTAGGTTCATACTCCTGAACTAAGTCCCAACTTAGGTTCATACTCCTGAACTAAACCTCAACTTAGGTTCATACTCCTGAACTAAGTCCCAACTTAGGTTCATACTCTTGAACTAAGTCTCAAACTAGGTTCATACTCCTGAACTAAGTACCAATTTAGGTTCATACTCCTGAACTAAACCTCAACATAGGTTCATACTCCTGAACTAAGTCCTAATTTAGGTTCATACTCCTGAACTAAACCTCAATTTAGGTTCATACTCCTGAACTAAGTCTCAATTTAGGTATAGACGCCTCCGCTAAGTCGAGTCTGTCTTCGGCAATGCCTCCGCTAGGTCGGTCCATCTTCGGCAACGCTTCCGCTAGGTCGAGTCTGTCTTCGGCAACGCCTCCGCTAAGTCGAGTCTGTCTTCGACAGCGCCTCTGTTAGTCGAGTTTATCCTCGGCAACGCCTCTGTTAGTCGAGTTACCTTCGACAACAAAAATGCGGTGGGAGGTCCATTCGTTTGACCGCTCCTTTCCCCCCGTAAGACCTGAACTACGACCGGCTTGATTCCCACTTGGGATAGGTAGAAATCCTTTAAAAGGGTCCAGCCATCCGATCGCCTCGATCACCTCCTCACCCATCTAGGTAAAAGTTTGCCAGATTGGGATCCTCACTTTGTCGACGACCCCACTTCCCCTGCTAGTACCGTCGCCGAGGGGCTACTATAAGTGCCCCAATCTAGGTCGTTAATGTTTCGTCAGCCCAAATTAATGATTTATAATCATTTAGGGGCATTTTGGGCATTATTTATACAATTTGAATGAGGAAGGACCTTTTAGGAATAAAAATATGGCCAAGGACCTCGCTGGAATCCATCATTTCCAAGGAAAATCACCTTTTTGACCAAATAAGAAACAGCCAAAACAGCTTTTCTGCAAACCAGGCACGCTAACGATCTTATCCTCGCGGATAAGATTGTACCGATGATCTTATCCTCGCGGATAAGATTGCACCCCTGGTAGATTTATAAATTGAGCCTTTCTCCTTCATTTTCAGCAGCAACAAACACCTTTCCCTACTGTTACTCTGCCGAAATCCCTCCTCAAAACAGCCTTAAACACTCCCAAAACTCCAATTCAACACCAAATCCAACCTCAAATCCACTACCAAACCACTTCTAAGCCTTGAAATCTCTTAAACCCTAAACACTCATCCAAGAAATAAAGTAGCCCTTGGTAAACCCTCATCCTCTCTACTTAAACTTCCTTGATTCATACATTTACTCCATATTCAAATTATGTAACTTGTTTTATTTACTTGTTGCTCACCTCCCTTCCCCCTTTGTCCTAGGATCCAAGAGGATCTCCATGGAATCCATTTCCATGGATGATTCTCTACAAGGATCCACACTTTACATTATGTCTTCCCTTTGTCCCTTTACATTAACTAAGTCTTTACTTGGTATTTGCTCTAGTTCATTTGACCTAGAAGATGGTCATCTTGGAGTTCATCTCCATGGATGATCACTTCAAATGGTCCATATTTTCTACTTTCATGCCTCTTTACATTTCTAGTCTTTACTTGCTTTCTTGACCTAAATATGGTCATCTTGGAGTCAATCTCCATAGATGATCATTTTAAATGGTCTACATCATTTACTTCCTTAAAAATCCCCCTCCCTAGTTTAAGATGCTCACCTTGGAACCCTTTCCTTGGATGAAAATCATCTAGACTCACAAATTAGGTCATACAAGATGTATGAGATACACTTGAGTATAGATCTCAAGGATGGTCCTTCTTGTGACCACCTTAGAGATCTTCCTCTAAAAGTTGATACATCTTGACCTATTTCTTGTTTTGTTAAATTTACTTTCATGTCAAATTCCCCTTTCCCCATAGCAAATGAAATGCTTACAAAGTCCTAACGTACCCCCGGGATGACTTGATTAAGTGGATTCATCACTTATGACCACTAATCAAAGTCTAGGGAAAGAGAGGACGAGCATGGATGCCAAAATCCAAACATCCCCTTTACTTTTTGTCTTTTCAGTTACATTTTCAGTTAAGTCCTGTAAATTCAGTTAAGTTTCTGGAAATTACAGTGACTAAACTGGAAACTGTAAAAAATATTGACACTACAGGCACATCCGCGCGGATAAGATTGCACTACAGTCTCATCCACGCGGATGACATTGTCATCTGCAAACAGTTTTCCAATTTTCTATTATTTTCAGTTTAATAAATGTTTTCAAACTGTTTTTTCAGTTCAGTCCTTAATATTTCAGTTATTTCCAGAAAACCCTTTTTTTAAAGTCCTTTTTTTTAACTCACACACACACACACAAAGTTTCAAGTGAGGAAGACTCGTCGTACGAGGCATTCCGGGTGAACGCCAAACGTTCTTCCCGGAGTGTCTCCGAACTCATTTCTCTCATTTTGGGCATTTTTCAAAGCTTTGGCCCCTTAAACTAAAAACAGCGTGGCGACTCCGTTGATTTTTTTAGTCCGCTAAAGATTTACTCATTTCCAAAAATCTTTTCAAAAAACTTCCCAAAGTTTTGTCGGGCGCCGAAAAATCGGGTACATCACAGGTACCCCTTCTTTCTTTAAAAGTTGTGTGTGTGTGTGTGCTTTTAAAAATGCATGATGTATCTAATGTCTACATTGTACATTTTACCATCATGTGTGTGAATTATATTCACACCTCAAGCATCAATATGTCTTGATTATAACTTCAAGCACATATTTGATATGTCTTGTTTTGTATCTATTTTGACCATATAACGAGACTCAATCACATATTGATCACTTGAACACCCTTCCATTTCATTCATTCAAACATCATGAATAACATTCTTGATGACATCACAGTTGTTTCTCAAGACACAAGGTATATGTTCAACTTTTTCAAACAAGTTTGGCTTTTTAAATAAGTTTGACTTTTCAAACGATTTTGACTTTTCACACAAGTTTGACATTTTAAACAAGTTTGACAAACTTTGTCTTTGTATTAAGCATTTCGGCATACTTCATCACATTTGCTTTCGCCACAAGAAATGTTAGACAACTTTTTCTCCAAAAGTTATATTTCTCTTTTCCAACACAAAGACGAATAGCACACACCTCAACATTTATTTCTATTCATTTATGTTTGAGGTGATTTTAAAATATCTTCAAGTGGAAAGCAATTTCTCAATTATTGTCATCACTTGAGAATTTTACTCAACACATCCATTCAACATGGTTTTTATGGAAGACTATTTTCACTTCTTCCATATGATTTTTTTTTTCGATTTATGGAGTCCACTATTTTAAAATCAAGGAAGCGGCTTACGATGATTTTCATTGCACCTACATTCTCGATTTTATATTTATAGTCCAACGACTCCCACAAATCTTTTGTCATTTTCTTGGTACTATACACATTTTATAATGAATCCGACAATTCATTAAGTATATAGTTCCGATAAAAAAAATTCACATGCTTCAACCGCACTCACGGCTTGAACATCCATCACATTTTCACCCAACTTTGTAGGATCTTCCAAAAGAAACATCTCTAAGTTCAAGGTGGTCAAGTAGAACATCTTTTGTTGCCATCACTTAAAGTCAAGGCCAACAAAAATTTCTAACTTCTCACTATGGTGATCCGAAATACTTGGAACAACCACATTCCATTAGATATTTGTCTCCACACAAACCAAACATTGACTTTAATTTTCAACAATTATTGCTTTGTTGTTTCAAATATAACTCTCAAACTTAATTAGAGAATTAACTCCAATAATAAATTGCTAATTCAATAGGAGAATTAACACAATTTATTTCTTATAACCGCTCATATTTATAAACCTCCAAATTCCTTAATGGAATTATAGTTGAAGGTTAATTATTCCAAAACTGTAAAGGTCTCATCTTGAAGTACCTCTAAATGAGAGAAAGTCACATTTTCATTTACATAATACACAATTTCTTTTAGAAGTCCTTCTAAATATTTGTGTCATTTGTCATCATCAACAACAATAAGATTTAACAACTTCCATCAAGAAGTCATATTGTTTTTTATCTTTATGACATTAGTCACCTATTACCCTAATAGGTTTTAACAACTTCTTCCAAGAAGCCCTATATATGGTTTTAGTTCTTGTAACATTTGTCAATGTTCAAAACAATAGAATTCAACAACTTCTTTCAAAAAATACTATTATTTTTATCTTTGGGACTTTTGTCACTATTGACAATAATAGGATTTAACAACTCCTTTCAAGAAGCCCTGTCATCTTTGTCAATACATCATTGATAAAATGCAACATTAAAGACTACATCTTGTAACGTTCATATTCTCAACTTAGTTTCAACGAACTATTCAATTTTTCTCATTATGATTCTTGTGAACCATAAAAACATTAAAGGCTACATCTTTCAACGTTCAATTTCTCAACTTAGTTCCTACGAACTTTTCAATTTTTTTCACTATGATTCTCATGAACCATATGAGATATATCTCCCATTGTATAAAAATTAGAAGTGGCGTTGCCACAACTATTTTACACAATCGTCGCAACATCCTTGATGTTCATCTGTTAGTTCATATATGTTCAAAACAAAATTCTTTCATAAACTGTTCTGTTCCAAAAATTTTATCTTCATCTCCACATAAAATATTTTGATCTCCTCCGTCCAGATTGTTCTTCTATGAGATTATAACTTTATAACCAAATTTGAGCTCGATCCAACGGTTAACGAATCGGGAATTACAATTTTACCACAGCTGGTCATTGCAAAAACTTGCTAGAATTTTCTCTATCCGTCTCTTCCATCGTTTTCTATCTTTTCTCCCGTGGCCGCCGCTCCACCGGATTTCTCAAATCTGTAATCCTTTCTCAAATATGAATGTGTCTTAAGATTGCTAGCTAAAATCGTAGGAGAAAATTTGTATGTTAATCTCTTGATGTTATCCGAGTCGTGTGTGACATAATCTCCTTAAGACAAACTAGTGTAGCACCCGTGCGTTAAACGCACGGATAAAAAGTTGTGACAACAAATTTATACAAATAAGGAAAGTGCAAAATATAATTTTTTTTTTACAATGAATATAATTTTTTCCCAAAAAACAATTACTTAAATTGAAGTGGCTGAATAAAATTAAAGAAAAAATATCATTTTATGTGATTCAGAGGGTAAATACTAAATACAGGGAACGAAAAATTCCAACTCTGCCCTTGCCCGTCTCGTGTGTGTATACACGAGATGTTCTCACTCATCTCGTGTGAATCTACACGAAGAAATCCGTTCACATCAACGCAGAAATCCATTAATTAAAAATAAAGGATTTTGCACCGAAACAAATTCAATCTTTCTTCCACGCAATCAAATACGTCTCTCTCTCTCTCTCTCTCTCTCTCTCTCTCTCTCTCTCTCTCTCTCTCTCTCTCTCTCTCTCTCTCTCTCTCTCTCTGTCTCTTATTCCCCTTTTCATTCGCAATCTATCATCGACTTCTCAATTTCAACTTCCTTCAATCGTTTCTCGGGTTTTCGTATTCCTAATCACTGTCTGATTGTCTTGATTTGGGTTCAATTCACTGTTATCAAGTTTCAGCTCTCGGCGGCGGCTTTCTCCGACCTCAGATTTTGGTGGGTATCAGGTAAAAAGCGAATTAAAGACTCTCTCCCTTACTTGAACATCTCAAGTTTCAGCTCTCGTGTGAACTCACACGAGAAGCATCTCGTGTGAGTTTACACGAGATGTATCTCGTGTGAGTTTACACGAGATGTATCTCGTGCGATTTAAAATTAGGTTTAAATCGCATTAGAGGGAACAAGGTAACGGTGGTCGTGTTTGGCGTTGTTGGGGTGGCGCCGATTGAGGAGAGCAGAGGAAGGTGGAGAGGGAGAGCTTGGTGATGGACTTGGCCGGAGAGGGCGAGACAGGTGAGGAAGACGATGGAGGGAGCGAGCAATGGTGTTTTGCGTTTAGAGAGAGAAGGTCTCGTCTCTAGAGAGAGAGAGAGTAGTGAGCGACAGAAATAAAAAAAAATAAGTATATAAATGGGTATTTTGGTAATTTACATAGTTCCCTCTATTTTTGGTTCCCTGTATTTAACCATATCCGATTCAGAGGGGTAATTAGTAGCATTATTGTAGTATAAGTAGTGTCTCTTCTTTTTTTTTTTTAAATAAAGAAAATATAAAAAAGTTGGTCTAAATAATTCGATAAATCAATAGCTATTGTTATTTCTCCTTAGAATATGCTTAGCAAATTAACTGTCATTTTAGACTTCTGCCCATCTTAGAAATTAAGAATTTATCATGAAGAAATATTCAAAATTGATTGTTTGTAGGTGAAAACAGTTTTATGAATGTGATATTGGGGAGGAGGATAAAAAAGGTGCAAGAGTGTGGAATTGGGTGAAGGTGATCTTTAAAAAGAGAGAAATGAGTAATTAAGAAAATTTGAGGAAGCATTAATCATTAATTAAATTATTGGCTACTTGAAGGAAGCAATTAAAGATCTTCTACATTACTTTGAAATTGGTGCACTTGAAATAGCTAAATTCTAGAATCATCTTTGTTTTGGAGGGAAAATGAGTGCTCTTATGCACTTCCCTCTTTATATAATTATAGATTATAGATTCGCCCCCTCACCGAGTTGTGCTTGAGGTTGTTTTGGACGTTCGCCTTCCAGGATAAAACGGACGGACCGAACTATTCTTGCACACTAGAATCTCCGGCGAATCTCACTATGCTTTGACAAAATCACAATGGATAAATTTATGGGAGGCCAAAGAAAGAAGATGAACAAATTGCAAAGGGGCGGAGAAAGATTGATGAAAAAAGTTATTTTCATTTGTTGTGGGTTTCTCTAGTTATAGCTTCAACAACCATATCATGACTTTCCAATTAATCCTTGTACTAATATGGGAGTCATTACCTTATATTCATGGGGTTTAATTCCACACTTTGTAACCCCTAATCCCAAGGTAATGATCCCAATTAATCCCTCATTAATCTAGGAATCATGGGACATCAATAGTGGTGTTAAATTCAAAAATTTATACTTTAAACCCACCAACTTTTAGCTATCATATCTTTCTCATCCAATCTCAAATTGGACATCTAGATATACCATTTCAATGTTCACATGGAGTGGAACATGAACCCACAATAATCTATGTCAAATGACAAACAATTCATGTAAGGAAAATACATAATTTCCTTCACACACACAACATATTTTTCCAACATAGATAACTTATTTATGAACAAAATAAGTTAATTGCTAAACTATAGAGTATATCACTAAAATATTTGAATGCTTATTTATTACAATCAAAATTTTAATTTTCATTAACATAATTCTTAGTTTTATATCAAAAATAATGTTGTAAAGAAAAAATATAATTAAATATTTAAATTGTTAAATATGAACTTTTTATGGAGTTGAAGGAGATTATATGATTGATTCATTGTTTATAAATGAATAGTTCACAGTTTAATCGTGATATATGATGTTAGACAAAATCTTATAATAAGTACAATAGAAAAAAATTACAGTATGAATAAAATACAAATTACAATATAAATTTGAACAAAAAGAAAATCGGATGATGATCGTCTTGATTTGCTTGGGTCCGAGTCGTGTGTGACACACTCTTCTTTTAAAACTAATTCGCCCTCTCACTACGAGTACTCAATGCTTCATGGGCGTTAGTATACAGGATAGAACTGATGAACCGGATGCAACTCCGCACTTAAGCCTTCCGGCGAATTGCACTATACTTGAACAAAATCACCATTGAACTTATTATAGCAGGCCAAGGGAAGAAGAAAAGCAATTTACAAGAAGGGAAGATGGAGAATTGATGAAAAAAGAACACTTTTCTTTTGTGTGTGTTTTCAATACTTATAGCTCCACCAACTCTCCCATGAATACCCAATTAATCTTTATATTAATATGGAATTCATTACATTGTATTCATGGGATTTAATTCCACACTTTGTAACCCCAAATCCCAAGATAATGATCTTTATCAATCCCTCAATTAGTATAGGAATCATGGGACATCAATAGTGGGGTTAAATTCTATAAGTTACACTTTTAACCCACCAACATTGAGCTATCATATCTTTCTCATCCAATCTCAAATTGTACATCTAGATATACCATTTCAATGTTCACAAAAAGTGGAACATGAACCCACATTAATCTTTGTCAAACGACAAACGATTCATGTAAGGAAAATACACAATTTCATTCAAACATAACATATTTTTCCAACAATTCTCCACATGAAGGAAATCGATGACGAGTTTGGTGATAGAGTCTGGCAGACGAAAACTTGTGTATGATATGTGTGGGAATGCCCATTGAACCTTCGCTCGTACAAGCATATTTACCCTACTCGCAAGTCGATAGACGATATGTCCTTGAAACGGTATGCTTTTTGTGTAGCCGATTATATACTTGACATAAGTATCGTACTAACATAGTTCAATTCTCATAGCTATGTTCATTCATGGCCCTGAACATATGTCTGATTCTGCGAGAGTGCCTAAGAATTGAGACTCACACAATTCTCCTCGAAGCGGCCCCACTTCTCTCTCACATAGGTGATTTCTTAAAGATAACCCGTATTACCCCGCTTGAATTTTCATCGCGTAAGAATCATTAAAAGTAATAGGCTTATCCTTGTCCTTTTGGGATGTCACTAATAGGAATAGACTTAGGGTTAATTCCCCTACAGTGACGCTACAAATCTTTTAACAGTTAGGTGTTCATATTAAATCTAGTTCTTGAGATCTCCAGTCATCTAGATTGTGTTTTCCGCTGTGTTTAACTTTTAAAAGGCTTATGTCTCATTCCCCTCTGAATTTACAACTAACTCTCGCTTTAACCATTTGATTAACGGATTTGTTTATCATTTGACTTCACATAGTCAATTTAGTTTAGAGTAGTTGTTTGATGGTATTATGTCTCAGACATATATGTCTAGCCTACCATTACACACATTGTTATATGTCTTTTCAATCATACATTGACTTTGGCAATATACAATCTTGCTAACACAAACTTTATCCATTTGATAAGTGTTAACTTAAATTCATTTTAATTCTAGTTATTACATATTGATCCTTTCAAAATTTATCAAGAATATCTAATTAATGACTTATTTAATGACGAGTCCATTAGTTTTCCTTGTATTTTGAATTTACGAATCAAATTTAATAGAATTTTTCCGAGTTCAACATATCGTTTATGGATTTAATCAACAAAATGACATAGTAACTCTTGTTTAAATCCACACAATCAACTTTATAATAACATTTTTTTTGTACTTGTCTCAAGTCATACAATGGCTTTACAAACTTGCATATTTTATTCTAGTTTCCATTTCTTTAACCATTTCAACACTTTGATCTATTTTATCCAAAATATAATTTATTCATTTACATGAATTTGACATAAATACTTGATTTTCATTGACTTTATTTATATATATCCAAACTTAATGAATCATACATAACAAATCAATATACACAATTGTTATAAACATGACTCTTTAAACATAATTCACCATTTAGTAACCAGATTCAATTTCTTTAGTAATTGGAATTTCTACTTTCTGAAGCACCCCCACATTCACAAGTGTACGTAGGCATACGTTTTCATACTTCATATGAACTTTTCATTATTTTCTTGGGAAATATTTTCCAAAAGTTAATTATTTTCCAAAGTATACTTACCCCCACATTTTCAGGGTAGTCCTCAACTTAGCAATAAAGTCATCATTTCGTTCATCAATGCCACTTGATTGTGGTGTACATGTGGACATTATTATAATGCAACAAACCTTCAGGTTGTTTCATTTAAATTTCCTATTCTAAATCTTCATTTAGAAAGACTAATTTTACATACATTAAATATACTTCAAGATTCCGCAAAGCGGTAATTACAATTACAATTTTTATTCTCGTGAGAATAAGTATAAATGTAATCAAGGTCTTAGCCTTGTACTCATTGATTATTCCATCAGCCTTCATTTTTCCTTTTTTAAAATTTCACTTATATCCTAGTAGTTTACTACCCAGAGGTACTTTCACTAGTTCCCAAGTGTGATTTTCTAAGATGAAAATCAATCTCAATTTTAACGACCTTTTTCCACAGTTTCTTTCGAAGCACTCAATGTCTTTATAACTTTATTATTCACTTTTTATCATGTAGGTTAGAAAATCTGGGTCATAGAATTTTCTTGGCTTACCTCATTTGCTATGTAGAGGTCTTACCTCTTTTTCATCATTTTCTCATGATAAGTTTCTTCTTCTTATATTGAATGATGAATCTATTTAAATGGGTTTGCCTCATCTTTTAATTTATACGGAAACATATTCTTAAAAAAGAAGCATTTCATGTTTCCATTATATTATTCTTGTGTATACATTGAATTTTGGATTAATAAATAAGAACTGTATAAGCACTATTATTGTAATCATACCCAACGCATATGCAATCAATAGCCTTTAGTCTAACTTATACATTAGCTACACTTATTTGTGTTTCATCATTATCTCTTTATAAAGTTGATTTCCAACTTTTCATTTAAAAATATAAAATTCAACATTTTGCTTTTATCAATCAACGATAAAAGTAAAAAACTTACATTTTTACTATCATGTATGTGAATAATATTCACATCTCAAGCATCAATATGTCTTGATCATAACTTAAAGCAGATATTTGATAAGTCTTGTTTGTATCTATTTTAACCATACAACAAGATTCATTCTCAATATTGATCAATTGAACACCCTTCCGTTTCATTCATTCAAACATCATGAATATCATTCTTGATGACATCACCGTGTCTCTCAAGGCACAAGGTATATGCTTAACTTTTTCAAACAAGTTTGACTTTTCAAACACGATTGACTAACTTTGCCTTTGCCTTTGCATTAAGCATTTCGATATATTCCACCACATTTGCTTTCACCATAAGAAGTGATAAGCATTTTTTCTCCAAATTTCTATTCTCTTTTCCAACACAATGACGAATAGCAGACAACTCAACATTCATTTATATTCATTTATATTTGAGATGATTCTTGAAATACTTTCAAGTAGGAAGCAATTTCTCATTTATTTTTGTCACTTAAGAAATTCACTCAACACCATCCACACGACATGGTTTTCATGAAATACTATTTTCAATTCTTCAATTTTATTTTTTACGGTTTTTGGAATCCACTATTTTAAAATCAAGAAAGCGACCTACGATGAATTTCATTGCACCCACATTCTCGATTTTACATTTATAGTCCTACAGCTCCCACAATTTTTATGCCCTTTTTTTGGTATATTTGTGTTATATAACGAAACCAACAATTTGTTAAGTATATAATTCCGACAAAGGAAATTCGCATGCTTCAACAACACTCACGACTTGAACATTTGTCTCATTTTCACCAAACTTTGTAGAAATCTCACTAAGTTCAAGGTGGTCAAATAGAATATCTTTTGTTGCCATCACTTAAAGCCGAGACCAACAAAATTTTCTAACTTCTCACTATGGTGAACAAGAATACTTGGAACAACCACATTCCGTTGGAGATTTGTCTCCACACAAGGAGCCGTCCCCAAAACATTTGATTTAATTTTCAACAATTAAACACCAAATTATAACTTTGTTACAAATATAACTCTCCAATATAATTAGAGAATTAAATCCAATGATAAATTGGAAATTCAATAGGATAATTAACACAATTTATTTCTTTCAACAACCCGTATTTATAAACCTCTAAATTCATTAATGGGATTATAATTGGAGGATAATTATTTCAAAACTTTAAAGGTCTCTGCAAGTTTAGTGTAGCTAGGAAATCAGTTTCAACAGAACATACTATGGATGTATGTACAAATGTGAGTTACAACTGTTCACACATCAACAATAAGCAGCGAAATAAAATTAAGAACACAAATAATTAAACGTTTACTGATTCTGTCCCATCAAACAAGGCTTTAAGCTCAAAAAAGGTTTTTACTATTAAAGATTTGTTTTACAGAAGAAAACAAGAATAAGTGAAACAAAAAGACTAAAATACTAAACCAACTTCTAACCAACTTCTAAACCAACAACAATATTCTTTCCCAAGGAGAGCCTATTCTAAACAGAAAAAGAACAAAGAACTTGAATGAAATCTCGATGTGAGTTTAGATGTAAGACACAACTGCACTCATAACCTAAAAAGCTATCTGGAATTCGTGAAGAATTAAGTATTTTCTCTTTCAAAGAATTCTCAATGCTTGTCTTCTCATTGTGTCGTGGGTCTTGTATTTATAGGCACCTTTAAGAAGTCATTCATTCAATCAAACTCTTCCTTATTTGAAACAATCCATAGCCTACAAGGAAACAAGAGATTGACACTAATAAGGAAAAAAAATTGTTAGTAACATTAGTCATAATCTAAATAAGTCACAATATATTTACATGAATAAAAAATATGTACATATTTAACAATGACCTTTTTCAAATATGTTTTTAAATCTTTAATAGGAAAGTCAAAAATCCACTTACCAAACTTACCAATTGGTTTCAATTTAGGGAAGTAATATTATCTAAAATCTCACTCTTTCAGTCTCATCTTGGATTACCTTTAAATTAGAGAAAGTCAAATTCTCATTTACATAATACACAATTTCTTTTAGAAAGCCCTCCTTTTAAATATTTTGTGTTATTTGTCATCATCAACCACAATATGATTTAACAACTTCCTTAATAAGTCTTATTGTTTTTATCTTTATAGCATTAGTCAAATATTTTCATAATAGATTTTAACAACTTCTTTCAAAAAGCCCTATAGGTTTAGTTCTTATGACATTTGCAAATGTTTATAACGACAAAAATCAACAACTTCTTTCAAAAATCTCTATTGTTTTTATCTTTGTGATTTTTGTCACAATTGACAATAATATTATTTAACTACTCCTTTCAAAAGCCCTATCATTTTTGTCAATACATCATTTATAAAATGCAACGTTAAATACTACACCTTTTTACATTCATTTTATCAAATTAGTTCTAACAAATTAATCAATTTTTCTCACTATGATTCTTGTGAACTATAAAAACGTTAAACACTATATCTTTCAACGTTAATTTTCTCAATTTAGTTCCTACGAACTTTTCAATTTTCTCAATATGATTCTCATGAAACATAATAATATGTCACCCATTGTATAAACACTAGAAGTGGCTTCGCCACAACTATTTTACACAATCGTCGCAACATCCTTGATGTTCATCTATTAGTTCATTATATGTTTAAAATTATTTTTTTTGCTTTCATAATCTGTTTTGTTTCGAAAATTTTATCTTCATTTCAACATAATATATTTCGATCTTCACCGTTCAGATTGTTCTTCGAAAATCTTAGAACTTGCTCACCAAATTTGAGCTCGATCAACGGTTAACTAATTGAAAATTGCAATTTTACCACAGCTGGTCATTGCAAAAACGTGCTAAAATTTTCTTCCCTTCTCTCTTCCATCGTTTCCATTTCTTTACATCTTTTCTCTCATGGCCACCGCTCCATCGAATTTCTCAAATTTGTAATCCTTTCTCAAATAGGGAATTAGTTTTAAGATTGTTAGACAAAATCTTACATAAGCATAAAAGAGAAAAGAATTACAATATATTTATTAATACAAACACAAGGCTAGACTTGTGATTAAGGGTTACAAACAAAATGAAGACATTGATTACTTTTATATTTATTCTCTCGTCACGAGAATAAAAACTGTACTTGCAAATGCGGCTTTATGGAATCTTGAAGTATATTTAATGGATGTAAAATTAGTCTTTCTAAATGGAGATTTGAAAAAGGAAATTTATATGAAATTGCATTAAAAAAATGTCCACATGTACACCACAGTCAAATGGCGTTGATGAACGAAATGATGGCTTTATTGCAAAGTTAAGGACCACCCCGAAAATGTGGGGGTGAGTATAATTTGGAAAATAATTACCTTTTGGAAAGATTTCCCCAAGAAAATAATGAAATGTCCATATGAAATATGAAAACGTAGGCCTATGTATACTTGTGAATGTGGGGGTATTTCGCAAATAAAAAGTCCAATTAACAAAGATATTGATATTAGTTACTAATGATGGATTATGTTTCAAAGGCTATATTAATAACAATTGTGTATATTTATTTGTTATGTATGATTTAATGAGTTTGGTAGGATTCAATTCTGGTAATCCTTGAATATCAATTTTGAATGCTGGTTGTGCTTGATGGAGATTTACGTGTGAATTCGATTGGAAATTGGTGTGTGGTATGTGTATATATGAAATGAAAGAGGGTGGGAGATCTGGTGATCAGTTAGGGGCAGTTTTGGATTATATATATTTTTTTTAAATGTGAAAAACTGTGAAAAAAAATACTATATGGCTAGGTATAAGAGTATTTCTACTCTTATACCTTTAGATATATGTAGAGAAATACTCTTATACCTTTAGATATATGTAGATGTGCTCATTCGGGTACGGTTCCCGGTTTTCGATTTTTTGAAAGGGGGAACCATATTCGAACCGTGTAATTATGGATCCTGGTTCACGATTCCAACCGCTGGTTCCCAGTTCCGGTTTCACGGTTACGACGTTTCTAATTTATTTATTATTTTGGGAGAATGCCCAATAAGTTCTAAAAACGTTTCATAATGCCCCATAAGTTACTTTCCATATTGTATTATCATGTTTTATTATTGTGTAATATTACTGTATACGAGATAATGTATAATACTGCATACTCCTATAATTCATCATTGATGATAACAACTGGCGCCGGCGACCGTTGACCGGATTTCGGCGACCGGGAACCAGATTTCGGCGGGTTTCGGCAGCCGAATTTCGGTGATCGTTGACCGTTGAGGATGCTATATCATAATTATTAGATATTACATATAAAATGCAGTATAATATGATATTGTATAAGAACTTATAAGGTATTTAAATTAATGAGAAATTTGAGGGGAATTGATTTATCCCAAAAGAAAATTATTGGTAAAATTTCCTATTATTTTTAATTATTCTTTTTGTTGTTTTAAATTCAATGTAACTGAAAATAGTTAATTAATTAATATAATTTCAAAGTCCATTAGATTTATGACAATATTCATTTAAAAAATTAGAATTTATAAGGAAATGTTAGTTTTTTTAATGAATTTGGTTAGATTTTTAGTGAACTCAGTTAATTTTTAACTAACTAATAACAAAAAACTAGTCGTTACACGGTTCCGAAGTCACGGTTCACGATTCCCGATTACAGTTTCCACAGTTATTATTTTTAAGAAAAAATGAAAAAAATGTGAAAAAAATTACTCTTATACCTAGGTATAAGAAGTTAAGTACCTATTCCGTCCTCAACCTATAGTCACTTTTTCGTTTTTGTCCTAAATGTAATTTTTTTTTCATTTTCCCCCTCTACCTCGTTTTTTGTTGTTGATGTCGTCCTTCCGTCAGTTGACCATCCATTTGACCGTTAAAATTTGACATGTGGCATGCCAAGTCATTAAAATGCTAGTTTGCCTTAAAATTTTATAAAATAGGCTGAGGTGAAAGTATTAAAGGGTTAAAGTGTACAAAATATAACTTTAGATTCAAAAATATAAATAATACCCTTACACATTTTAAAACCCCATCCTTCCCTAACCCTAGATCTGAAGAAAAAAAATCTTGGGTTTTTCTCCATACATCAGCCGCCTTTCTCTTCTCTACCCTCCACACTCTGATGTTGGCTCCCCTCTATCAAGCCGTCTCCGCGCCGCTACTGCTCTCCCCCCTCTCTCCAATAAATTATAACATGAAAATTACATACGAAAAAAAAATACATTAAATTACGTAATAAAGCATAGAAAATATTAAAAATTACATGGGATACCCTCTGATATGGAGCAAAACATTTTAATCATCCACTTCCTAATGAAATTTTTCCCATACATTCTCAATCAAGTCTTCCTTCAATGACATATGGATATTTGTATCTCGAACTCGACTCCTGTTACTCATATATGATGATAAATTATATCTTCGAACATTGGAGTAAGTAAACCTCTCATTTTCAGTGCCACTTGATGCTTGATTTTGAGGACGCTCTTCTTCAAATTCTCTTATTATATCCTGATGATTCTTGTAGGTTGCACGTTCGTCCTCGGCAATCATGTTGTGCATGATGATACAAGCAAGCATAGTTTTTCCCAGTATATCCCTACTCCATGCTAGAGTAGGTTGTCGAATTATAGCGAATCGAGCTTGTAAAACTCCGAAAGCACGCTCCACATCTTTTCTTGCAGACTCTTGTTTATTAGCAAATAATTTTTGCTTTGTTGTCTGCGGGGCACTAATGGAATGAATAAATGCCGCCCATTTTGGATATATTCCATCAGTTAGATAATAACCCATATTGTATGAATGATTATCTACCATATAATTAATAGGTGGAGCTTGACCTTCCATAATGTATGTAAACACCGGAGAATGATCAAGGACATTTATATCATTACATGAACCCGGTGTTCCGAAGAAAGCATGCCAAATCCACAAATCACGCGAGGCTACAGCTTCTAGGATTAAAGTTGTTGTCTTACCTCTACCTTGAAATTGTCCTCTCCAATAGCGTGGACAATTTTTCCATGTCCAATGCATACAGTCAATACTTTCCATCATCCCTAGAAATCCACGCTCCTCTCCTTCTTGTAATAAGACAACCATATCATTAGCATTCGACCTTCGCATGTAATGGTGGAAAAATTGAATTATGACTCCTTCAATAAAATGAAGAAGGCACTCATTCGCTGTGGATTCTACAATACTTAGATGTTCATCAATCGAGTTATATGCAATACCATATGCTAGCATTCGCATAGCGGCGGTGCATTTTTGCTCGGTTGTTAAACCAAGCCTGCCGGTTCCATCGGGTTTCTGTTGAAAATACTCATCAGAAGCACGCAATGCTTCCATGATACGATGGAAGACATGGCGTCTCATTCGATATCTACGGCGAAATGTTTCCTCTGAGAAACTTGGATGTTTAGCGAAATATTGTCTATACAATATGTCATGTTCTTGCTCACGTTCTCTGTGCACATATCTTCTTCGATCTTCAGATGGAGGCCTCTCAATTGTTGATGATATTAGAGGAATGATTGAGCGTGCAACTGCCTCTTCATTTTGGCATCTTTCTGAGTATCTTTGATTTCATTTCATCTTTCTGGTCATCATTTGGTCGAAGCTTGTATCATTTGAACTTGAAGATGATGAGCTTGATGATGAAGACATTATGCTTATATTTTATGGAAGTTTGAGGAAAGTTTAAGAAGAAATGAAGATGAGTGTGGATTTTGGTGTATGAAATTTGAGGAAGATAACCCTTAAATAGTAGAACAAATAATTGAGGTGTAAATAGATGAATTGCAGACACTAAAACAAAATTGTCAGATTTATTGTTAAAATAGACTTATCAATGACACAAGTCTATTATTGATAAAGTGACATAACAATGTCAGATTTATTGTTGAGATAGACTTATCAATGACACAAATATTTATTACTAACCATTTAAATTAGTGATATGTCATATCAATAAATGTAAATATATTTAACTTTTTCATTTAATAAATAATCACACATTACAAATATTGCATAAAACATTAGAAACTAAATAACATCACAATAATAGTTAAACTAAAACAAATATTTCTCATGTTCAAAATCAAAGTAACATAACTAAATATTCTTGAATTCTTTGTGCAATCTGGCATAAAGCTCCATTTCTTCTGATGACAAATTTGATTTTCCCATTAATGTATTGTACAGTTTGAACCTTTTCTTTTGATCCTTCTCTGCTTGCTTTTTTTCTTCTTTCTCTTTAAAAAAGTCAAACATTTGTTTATCCAGTTGAAACCTCTCAGCATCTAGCTCGCGACTTGTATTTAGACTATTAATGCAGTTTATTACATGATCTACATCAACTTGAGAAGAAGTAGTTGACTTACCTTTTCGTTTAGCCCTCTTCACTCCCATAGGACGAACCTCAATTGTTAGTGTATCTGAGTTTGATCTCTTATAACTGTGACTGCTTTGCTGATCTTCAGCAATCATCCCACTTTGCTACTTCGGAAAGTGTTTCAGAATATCCCAACAATGCTCGAGTAGGAATTTTTTTCCTTTGTTAGTTTTTTTGCCATTTTTCTCGAGCTTCTCCTATAACATTATCTTCACTCCACCCACTCTTCCTTTTTTGTTGTGCTTCTGCATAGACCCCAACCCACTTACTCACCTGAGCGCTAATTCTTCTCCAACGAGAAAATGCTGAATCCTTATTTCTAACATTTATGGTGCTTGAATTTTCTCTTTGAGCTGCATCAAACTTTAGCATTATATTTGCCCAAAGGTCAACCCTCTTTTGATCGGTTCCTATCACAGCATCTCCACCTGCCTCAAGGTAAGACGAACATAGGGCTTATCTTCAGCTATGTTCTATGCGATCTTATCATGCTTACTTTTGGATTTATCGGGTTGATTAGTAGGAGTAATGGCACCCTCTTCACCATCATCTTGAAATAAAGTTCTTGAACTACCTACATCACCAACAGGTGTTCTAGGAGACCTATTATATTGTTGAGATGATGGATATTCAAGGTTTGGGGAAGAAAATTGAGCATTTTGAGTAGGGTACATATTTGGGGAAGAAAATAAATGTGGATTAATTTGGGATTGAAAAAAAGTTGGAGCATTAACAGGATTCAAAATTTGATTGGTTGGATAAAATCTCAATAATTGAGATAGTTGAGGATGGTTTAACAAATTTGGATCTAGAGGCATTTGGGCATTTGAGTTTCTATTGGCATTTGAATTCTGTTGGAAATATTGACTATTTTCATAATAATTAGGATAATAGGATCCATAATTATAAAATGATTTTTTGGACAAAGTTAAAATGAATAAAATGGCTAATATTGAACAAAATAAAATGTTTGTAGAAATTGTAGGGAGTATATGAAATTTAGACTCAATTTATAGAAACAAAATTACTGTTGCAATTTTTTTTAACCGTTGGAATATTTTTTTATTTTTTTTTCAAATTTTCCCGTGACTTGGTGACTGTTTTGCCCGTGGATGGGCTCACTTGTCAGCCGCACCATCGACGTAGTCCAATAAAAAAAAAAAAGGAAAGTCATTCATGCCACTCAAAGTTGTCATGAATGTGGACTTCATGATCGCCACCTAGACAAGTGCCGTGAGTAATTGCCATGGTTGCAGATGCTCTTAGCCCTTAGCGAAAAATATTACTCCCTCCGTCCCACTTCAAAATGACCATTTTTCTTTTTGGGACATCCCACTTCAAAGTGCCCATTCCATAAATGAAAATATGTGAACAGTGTTTCAGACATTTATACCCTCATAATGTTTATATATTTACAAAAAAGTCATTCATTATACCCTTATAATGTTAACATATTTAAAAAAAAAAAAAAACCATTCTTTAACTTACTATTCTTCTCACTCATTCTCTCTTCTCTAATTTTCTACCCACTTTTAATTTTTTATTCATTTTTGAGTTGGTCTTATAAAAAACTAGTTTTTTCTTAAGATAAGGAAAAACGTGTTTTCAAAATGAACGGTGGCAATTTTGTAATTACTGACAACCATGTTCAAAATAAACGGTGGCATTTTTGTAATTACTGGCAACCATGATAAATGCCAGTGTTAATATTACAAATGACCAGTGATTTCATACTAGCATTTTATAAACATGAAACTGGCACTTTTTACACGGGCACTTTTAAATACATAAACTGGTATCTCTTCAAAAATACAAGCACTGACATTCAAAAATACATAGACTGGCATTTGAAAAAACATTTACTGGCACTCAAAAATGCATATACTGGCACTCAAAAACACTGATAATTATTTTTGTTGATATTCAAAAAAACATGAACTGGCATTCGAAAAAACATGGACTGGCATTCAAAATTACAAGAACTGGCATTCAAAAATACATTGACACTCAGTTACACACTTACTGGCACTCTATTATACACTAACGGGCACTCCAAAATACATGAACTGACACTTGATTATACACTAACGGGCACTTGATTATACACTAATGGACACTTGATTATACACTAACGGGCATTCAATTATACACTAACGGGCACTCTATTATACACTAACGGGCATTTGTTAAATCACAAACGGGCACTCATTAAATCACAAAACTGGTACTTATTTTCACCGTCTTCAATTGCAATTGGCCCTCATTTTCACCGTCACTCAATCTCTCCATCTTCTGTTCAAGCAAACTCGAGCAAAGTTGTCGCCGGCAAAGGGGAAATAGGTCGCCGGTTGATTAGAGGGAGTTCTTCGTTTTCACTGTTTCTCAATCTCTTTACCCTGAGGGAGTTCTTCGTTTTCTATTTGTCAAAAAGACGTTTTCTATTCGGTTTGATTGGAGGGGAAATAGGTCACCGTTTACAAAAATGCCGGAGAAGGAGAAGACGGCGATTGCGATTAAAGGAGGTCGCCGGTTGGTTTCTGGGATCGGCGAGTGGATTGGTGTTGCCGGAAAAGGAGAAGACGGTGATTGCAATTGACGAAGAAGACGCAGAATTCCTCTTTGCGTATAGAGAGAGAGAGGAGAGAGAGACTGTGTTAAAACACGTTTTTTGTTAACTTAACAAAAAACGCGTTTTTTATAAGTTTTTGGCTTCATTTTTTAAAAAAAATCTTAAAAATTGTAAAATTATACCATGGAGACTTTGAAGTGGGTAGAAGATTAGAGGATTATGTTGTGTGCTTGTGTATTTGGTAGGGATGACCAAATCCGGTCCGGTTCCGGTTCCGGGCCTTGAACCGCCGGTTCCGGTTCGGCGAGGAGGTGAACCTTAACCGGCCCGCTTTTCTCACGGTTCCGGTTATCCGGTTCCGGTTTTTTCACGGTTTTGGTCCGGTTCCGGGCTTTTCCGGTCCGGTTCCGGGCCGGTTCTATTGAAAAACAACAAATTTTCGTCCGGTTCCGGGCTTTTTCCGGTCCGGTTCACCATTTTGGTGAACCTTAACCGGCCCGCCTCCAAACCGGTTCCGGTTACCCGGTTCCGATTTTCTCCCCGGTTCATGGCGATTTCGGGCTTTTCCGAGCCGATTCCGATCCGGTTTTCCGGTTCCGGTCCGGTTTGGCCATCCCTAGTATTTGGGACGAACATTCAACTGATGTATTATTGTTAAGCATCGTCTTGATTTTTTGTATGCAAAGTAATTTTTATTTGCTTGAAAAAACAACAACTACTCACTAATATAACAAGCAGTGTGTGAGAGAGAGAGAGGGATGGGGGAACATGTAGAAGCAGACAATGCAGAAGCGATCATCACAAGAATCGAGCACAAATCTCGCAAGATCGAATCTTTACTCAAACAGTTTGTTAATCTAACCTTCTCTTAACTACAAACTTCATTTTTCCCCAATTCTCCAAAACCCTAATTGTGTTTCGATCAATTTTGTTTTAGGTACAAACCTGTTGAAGCTCTCAAGACTGCTCTTGAAGGCTCCCCTCCCAAGACCAGAGACGAACGATGCAAGGTTTTACTTTTACCTAATTGATTTCTTATTGGGTTGGTGAATATATTGAAACACACAACAAATGTGAAGTTAATCTCCAATAATTGAGTATGTGATGGCATTGGTTTTAACTGAATGTGCAATTTAATCGCCAGTTAGGTCAAGATTTTTGAAAGAAAGTGATGAATGTATTCATTAATTCTGGGTTGAAATTAAAGTATGAGTAATGTAATGCTATTTGATCCAATTGTTAGTTCCGGATTTGTGTCGTAGATTGATGTGCCAATGACTCAATAAGTAAACTTGTACAACAACAACAAAGTCTAATACCAAAATAATTTGAGGTCGGCTAACGTGAATCCTCATATGTCAAATAAAAAGAAAAAAAAAGTTAAAAGAATAAATAGGTGGGGATAAAATTTAGAAAATGAAAAAGAGGAAAAGAAATAAAAAAACTAGTGATAATATAAGGAATAAGTATACACTGTAATATATTACGGGAAATGAATAATAAAAAAATCAACCCTCATCACCCACATGAATTTTTGCCCTCCACTCCGGCCTTTTCAACTCCATATTTTCATCAAATTGAAGGAAACTCATATCGTTTTCAATCACCCTTATACAAGTTTGCTTGTCCCTTCTCCTACCCCTCAACATTTTATCACTTTTCTACTCTTTAGGCCTCCTAAACAGTGTATCACTCGGTCTCCGTCTCACGCGACCAAACCACCTTAGACGATTCTTCCTCATTTTATCTTCAATTGGTGCAACTCTTGCCCCTGAACACCTCATTCCTCGACCGATCCTTTATTGTATGCCCACACATCCATCTTATCATACACATCTCAGCCACATTTATCTTGTGAACGTGACACTGTTTCACGATCCAACATAAGTGCTATAAGCAATGCCGCCCTAATTGCCGTCGGTAGAATTTTTTCTTTAGTATATGGGCATGCCATAAGGTCACAAGTTCGAACCTTGGCGAACAGCCTCTTGGCAATTGTCGGAGAAAGACTCTAGCAAATAGTTTCCTCTCCCACCCCCCGCTTGGCGGGGAGCGCTTGGCGCACTGGGGTTTGCCCTTTTTTTTCCCTTTATATGGGCATGCCAGGTTCACATTGTGGCACTCTTCCGGTTCAACCAACCTGTTTTAATCCTCCATCCAATTCTCCATCGTTTTAGATAATAGATCCAATATAGCGAAAAAAGTCAGAAGCTTGGACAATATTTCCATTAAATGTGATCACTTCTGCCTCCTTGCTTCCAACTCTGCTAAACTTACATTCAAATACTCAATAAGTAAACTTGTATTATCAAATATTATTAAGTATTTAATTCACTGTATAAGATGCTTAATTTTAAGAGTGTTGTGGAAAAAATGATATAAATATGCATGTCTTAAGAATATGTTGCAATTGTTAGTGTATTCATTATGAAAATAGAGCCAATTGGGGCTAAATATGATGCATTTTCGGTTCCAAGAGGACCAAACTACTAATTTTATCATTTTGTTAATATGTTATAAGGGTCAATATGCATAAAGTCGTGAAATTTTGTGCAGGCTGTTGACCCCTCTCACCCTCCTCTCACCTACCATTGTGTATCAGTTGCAATACTCTCACGTATTTGAGAGATAACTATCAACTTGGATCTTTGGTACTGTTGTTGATGAATATTTAAAGGCTGGTCAAAAATTTCTTGAGCCAACTTGGTTTGATGGCTAATAACTGATAATGTTCTTAGTTTTACCTAATGATTTATTTTGAAATGATTATGAAGAATGAGTCTTAGTTTGAGTTTTGATTGTTTTGTAGTCGGCAAATTGGATAGTAGTGCATAGAGCACTAATGGCTATTAAAGATGTGGATGGCATGTTCTCTTCTTTGGATACTGAGTATTACGATATTCTCATGAAGTAAGTCCTGTTTTGGAATTTTCCGTTTCTCTACTGACTATGACCTGGAGCTGCTCCAACTAGAGTGCAGTCACTTATCATCTTGCTAGTATAACTAATTTCTTGTGATAGAAGAAGTTCTTATGATTGCAAGTCCATTTGTGCTTGACTATTAGTTGGCGACCCCAAAATGATCATTATCCAAACAGTGGGGATTTCTTAACGAGTTAAAATAATTTTCAGGACTCTAATGTCCAATTTTGCTTATCAACAACAACAACAAAGCCTTAGTCCCAAAATAATTTAGGGTCGGCTAACATGAATCCTCATATGTCATCGTGCGAAAAGGTTGTTGAAAAAAAATAAAATAAAATAATAATAATAATAAATAAATAAATAATAAATAATAATAATAAAAAAATAATAATAATAATAAATATATATATATATATATATATATATATATATACTCCCTCCGTCCAAGTAGTTACTTCACAGTTACTGTACTCACGTAAATTAAGAAGTGAGTATTATATTGAAAGTGTTGTGAGTGTGAAATTAAAATAGGAGAGAGAATGAGTGGAGGGAATAGTAAATTATAATGGTGTTGTGAGTATTAAAATAATGTAGGAGAGAAAATGAGTGGAGGGAATAGTAAAGATTCCTTTCCATTTTGGGAAAGAAACAAAGTGTGAAATATGTAATTGGACGCCCAAAATAGAAAGTGTGAAGTATGTAACTGGACGGAGGGAGTATATAGTAAAAATAATAATAATAATAATAATAATAATAAGTACATAAATAAATCAGCCTCCCACATGGATTTTTGCCCTCCACTCCGGCCTCTTCAACACCATACTTTCATTCACTCCAAGTAAACTCATATCATTTTCAATCACTCTAATCCAAGTTTGTTTGGGTCTTTCCCTACCCCTCGCCATTTTATCATTTCTCCACTGTTCCGGCCTTCTAACCGGTGCATCACTCGGTCTCCTTCTCACATGTCCAAACCACCTCAGACGATTTTCCCTCATTTAATCCTCAATGGGCGCAACTTCTACTTTACCTCTGATCACCTCATTCCCCAATCGATCCTTTCTTGTATGACCGCACATCCATCGAAGCATACGTTTCTCCGCCACATTCATCTTATTCACGTGACACTGTTTCACGGCCCAACATTCGGTGCCGTAAAGCAATACCGGCCTAATTGCCGTGCGGTAGAATTTTCCCTTTAATCTATTGGGCATGCCGCGATCACATAGAAACCCTGTGGCACTCTTCCACTTCAACCAATCTGCTTTAATCCTATGAGCCACATCACCATCTAATTCTCCATCCTTTTGGATAATGGATCCAAGATAGCGAAAAAACTCAGAAGCTTGGACAATATTTTCATCAAATGTGACCGCCTCTGCCTCCCTACTTTCAACTCTGCTAAACTTACACTCCAAATATTCAGTCTTGCTTCTGCTTAGTCGAAAACCTCGAGATTCCAAAGTGTCTCCACAACTCCAATTTACTTTCAACACCCTCTCTTGTCTCATCAATCAGCACAATATCATCTGCGAACAACATATACCTTGGTATTTCATCTTGGACTGACATCGTCAATTCGTCCATTATCAAAGCAAAAAGAGTCCAATTTTGCTTATCACACCAAGAAATTCAAATAGTGCCTAATTCAAGTATAGTTGAGAGAGAATATCGACATGCATGGATGACTGTTTTGGACAACTATAAAATTTGTGGAGTACTTTGCTATCCCACTTTATGGATCTTGGTGTTTTATTTCTGCTGGGGTTGGGGGTATGGGAGTGGATGGTGGTGGAAGAGCGGAAAACAGATTTCTTAATATTGGATTACTACTAACCCAGAATTAGTACTCCCTCCATCCCAAATCAAATGTCCTCTTATCTAACACTCTTTATATCCTAATCCAACTTACTCAATTATACCCTTAATTAAACCAGCCATCTCCTTGGTGAATGTTTCTTCTGGATGTTCCAACATTCGATTCTCTTTTAAATTTTTTAATTGAAGTATCGTGTTTTACCATCTCCGCAGTTTTTCATTGTTTTCTCACATCTCATTGACGAGTCCATACGACGTTTCATGTTAGCCGACCCAAATCATTTTTAAGACTTTGTTATTGCTGTTGTTGTGATCAGTGTGTCCAAACACAATAGGGCGTTTAATTTAGGACGGGTGAAGTATTAGTTTTTCTAATGTTGAATTATCCGCTTGAAGAATATCATGGTCAATGGATGCCATTGCTAGCTGTTGACATCTAGGTACAGGATTGATGAGTATAGATGTATAGAGGCTATGATCATGCTTTACTCAACCATGCCTTTGACTTTTGGGTATTTATAAATTCAACTATTCAAGCAGAAATTCTGGATACGTGCTTCAAAATCAAGATCACCATCTTAGGGGTAAAAGGAACTTGTGGCCCATTCACCGGCTGGTGCTTCTCCCATGTCTACTCTTGGTCCTTTAAAAGGTAAGGAAATATGAGACTGATCAAAGAGCAAGCAAGAGAAAGATGAGCTAATAAAGATTTGAAAGTTCATGTGGAATGATAATTAGTTATGCTTTTGGCCTTTCCATCTGCCAACTACTTTTCCCAGGATACTCTTTCTACACTTGGCAACTCTGATGCATACAGCGTTCGCTTATGCTTTCTGTAATGTAGAACCTAAACCTCTGAACAGGCCTTTCTTTCAGTATTGAGTCGAATCTACACTCATGGCCGGCCCTTATCTTAGGCGAAGGAAGCCGCTGCTTCGGGCCCCCAGAAAAATGAGCAATTTTAGGGCCCCAAATTGCTTGTTTTCCTTATATAAAAGAGGTCCTGAATAATTCATGAAGCTTAAGTTGTACTAGTGGATAGAGTGATAGCATTATGATTATCTGCCACATCCCATGTAACGATCCGAAAAATTCAACGACTTCAATTTCATAAAACCCAAATATTACAATTTCAATCTCTTAAAATATGGTACAAATAATTTCTAATAACCAAATGCTTTAAAAACTGTCCCGATCCAATTCTTTATCATCTCGAATCCCGATCAGCATTCAACTGCAAAACTAAAATTGAAAGGGGGTGAGCTGGGAGGCTCAGTAAGAAAAAGGATACACAGCATCACAGAAGCCAATGAAACACATATACCAAATAACACTGTCCATGAAATTATGAATATGGACATTCCAATAAGACTTCCATTTTCATAAACCCGTTCTCTATCGATCATACTCCACAGTCCAATGCCCTAATTATGTTCAGGTCCAGTGACTTCACAGTGATATTTGAATTCAATAGTTGGGCCTCACTACGGAGCGACCGAACAATCGAAATACGTTTCAAAAAAGTGGAGTACGACGATAGTACGTATAACAAAATGGAATGAAACTGACACGGAATCAATACTGCATAGTTTCTCTTACCTCAAAACATCAGGATACACTGCTCACCAAAATATTTTATGAAAGTCGAATCTCAAACCATTAACTCCGAAACTGAGAAGGCCGAACGCAGGAAGTGTAATCAGATTGTTTGTCTGCCCTCCAAATTGTGAAAATCATAACCTTATATATATTAAGTAATATGATGAATCATTCCATTAACACCAAACATGATACACCTCACGCAAAGCCATACCAAGCCACATGAAGACCACTGGGTGACAATACATTCTTCCATGCTAAGCTACGGGCCCACGTGAAGACCAAATTTTTCCTAATCTTGGTTTCGATTTCTGCCCATATTTTGCCCTAACTATGGGTTTCGATTTTGCCCCTAAAGTTTGGAATTATCACTCAAATTTTGCCATAATTTGGGTTTCAATTTTACCCAAATCGTGATTCCGATTTTGCTGGGAGACCCTAATGCCCTCTATCTTCTTGGTAAGACCGTAGAGAGAAACCCAGATTTTGATTGACTTTGGAAACCCAGGTTTAATTTTGCTTAAAACTTAATTTTGATTTTTTTCCCATTCATGATCTTTGATTTTTTTATTTAAGATTTCTTTTTTGATTGATTTTGGGGATGAAGGATTTATATGTTGACTATGGAGGCCATGTTTTTTACTAAGCCCAATTTTTTATTTTTTATGATGGTGGTGTTCTGGTTTATGTGGTTTTGTGGGTTGAAATTGGTGGTTGTGGCGCAGAGCCATTATTGTGGTTGTGGCGCAGAGCCATTATTGTGGTTGTAGCGGTGGTTTTGTGGGTTGAAATTGGTGGTTGTGGCGCGGAGCCATTGTTGTGATTAGTGCCGATATATTATACTTTATCCGTTCCATGTTACTTTTATGCCTTTGTATTTCTTATGATTTTAAAAAATTTAAAGATAATACGCAAGAAAACTATTATCTTTGAACATCAAAGAAAAAACATTTACAGCTTGAATATTGAAAGTGGCATCTTTAAGTGAAACGTCTAATATTGAATAGTGGATTCTACATGCGGAAAGGAAGGAGTGTTTATGATCATATTGCTGAATGTGTGTTGCCATTTGAGGAAAGCATGGATCAAGTTTTTTTTTTTTTTTCGTGATTAGGTAGGTAGTCCTCGAAGGATCAAGGGTTTAGATCTAGTTTTGGCGTTCCACGAACCACCGAATAATAATAGAAAGGAGGAGTGAGGTAATGGGCTAGTTAGCTTGGGAGAGAGGACAAGAATTGAGGGATGAACTTGGGGAAGAATGTTATTCTCTTGTTGTTGTTGTCTCAAATGGTCCGGCCATCTATTTATACGAGTCATTTTACATGGTTCACACCACAATCTCTCCTTTTGAGCTTAACTAGGCCACGTGTTGAACCGTGGTAGGTCCACGTGGCAATTCCACTACCCAATTATCCAATCCACTACTCCTGGTGATTCCCGGTTAGTTTGGTGAGGTTATCCTGCGGAACTTGTCCAATCATGTGAGAAAGTGGCTGAGGTAAGTTTGCGGATCCATTAACGGATTAAGGTTAAAGATTGAGTCCTTACCGCGGTTTTCGAACCGCATAAAGAAAGTCCAACTTACTTATCTTGGCTTGAGCATTTGCGGAAGTAGAGCATCTGCGGAGGTAGGATGTTTCGATGGGAAAGATATGATTCCGCGAAAGAGATATGAATAGGGAAAGAGGCGACATGTGCAAGACACATGTGCACTATATGCACGAAATATAGGTATCCCACACCGTCTATAAGAGGTAGTGAGGATAAAGTTAACGCTTTATTAAGTTTATTTTATTTCTGTAAGAAGATGAAGTTTACTTTTGAAATGCATAATGTTTATTAGTTCCTTTTGTTTTCATAATTGCATTATGTGCCGGTGTTATGCTGTGCTCAACGGTGTAATAGTGTCATTTCTGCATGGGATATTCCAATTGTTGTTTACTTGTTATATGAGGATGCTTGTACGGCATGAGATTTAACTGCATTAATCTCCACTTACATGCTTTTGTCCTCTTTCCTTTTGGTTTATCATTGTTGAATTGAATGCAACTGGACCTACGGTATGTTAGTAGAGTAGGAGCTTGGTTCACTGCGAGCTCTTGGTTGCTGCCACTTAAACTACGAACATGATATGATCTTGTTTTGGCACCCAAATTTTAAGTTCTCAATAGATGCCTTCTGAATATTTCATGTAATCACAATTACATTAAGCCATCCTTCTCACTATAAACTACTCGTATAGTAATTACTACCTCCGTCCAATTCAAAATGAATGACCAAAAAAATTTCAGGGTTGGAGGCTATTGAACTGTGGTTTTTAGCTTTGTATGAAGTCAGTGGCATTCTCATGGCAGTAATGAATTTTCATGTTCTTTAGCATAGTTGTTAAAGGCGAAAGGCGAGAGGCGGGCGAGAAGTTCCTAGAAAAGGCGAATGGCGAGGCGGTTGAATGGCGGCCGAAAGACGAGCAAGGTGGTAATAGAACAAAAGAAATAATAAAATAATATGCATGTAAACTAAATTAAACAAAACTTAAATGTGTTAAGAACAAGAATTTTACATTAAATAAATGTCACAATTTCACATGTAATAGCAACTTAACACAACTAAAACACCCAAAAGTGAGAATTCTAAGACAAAAAACACATTTTATGTTCAAATCAGTAAACAAGTAGTCGTTTAAAAGCATGAAAATAGGTTAATTCGAATACTCCCTCCGTCCCAGCCTAGTGTGAACCAAAATGTTGGGCACACCGATTAAGGAAAAATAAGAGAGAAAAAGTGGAGAGAGAATGTTGTGAGTGTAAAAGTAAAATAGGAAAGAGAATGAGTGGAAGGAATAGTTAGGAGGGAGAATGTTGTGAGTGTAAAAGTAAAATAGGAGAGAGAATGAGTGGGGTAAATAGTGAAGATTCCCTTCCATTTTGGGCAGTTCACACTCGGCTAGGACAAACTAAAAGGAAAATAAGTGTACACTCGGCTGGGACGGAGGGAGTATATATTTTCAAATGTATAATTCCATACCTAGAGATGAACATAAGATATAGTTAAAACTTCAAATGACAAAGAAGACCCAAAGTAAAGCGAAAAAACAAATTAAATTAGTAAACATATTAAAATTTGCAAACCTCCCTTTAAAAATTTGAATAAAGCAAGCTATTTGTAGTGTTTTTGTCCCGGTCATTTGTCGTCGTTCTAATTTGTTATTTATCGCACTTATTTTCTTTTGATCGCTCGAGAAAAATTGTGGATGTCTTTCTTTCTCATGCACACCACAAGCTATCGTTACTCCATATTATCCCAAAACAACGCATTAGGTAAGTTAAATTATTAAAACTAAAATTACAAAATGACCTAGTTTAACACTACACATACACCTATTATGCCATTTGACAAAGGCGGGCTCCTCGTGCCTCTCGCCATAACCAACAAATGTCTTGCCTGGCCTAAAATGCGTACAACAGCCCGCCATAAAATCAAAAGGCGGTCGACACCTAAAGGCGCCAAAACGGCGAGGCGGGGGAGAGAGGCGCTAGCCGTTCGCAACTATGTTCTTTAGTTTACACTTCTGAGCATACTGTTTCCTCCATTTACTTAATATCATGTTATGATACCATGGTGGAAGTAGAGAATCCGTTTCACAATACTAAACTAGCACACATTCGTAACGAAGCTCTATGCCGCATGCTTCATCTGAACGTGTAACTCATTAGTTCTTCCGTGTTACTTGAGAAGTTTGAAGGCATTCATTCTGAGGCAATAATTTTCTGACCTAATTACCCTTCATCAGGTTTCACCATGCCCGAAATGATTTGGTCTTTACCAATTCACCCCTATAGAGAAAATTATTTCCATGTTCTTTAGTTTCAACTTAGAGACTGTCTTCTACTTGCAGGTACCTGTATAGAGGATTATCAACAGGTGACCGTCCCACTTGCGACCAATGTCTGAGGATTCATGAAAAACTCACACAGAGAGCTGGCTTGGGATGCGTCCTACGTGCTCTTGCAGACACTGCAAACACGGTCTGATTCCTACCACTTCCGCCCCCTCAAAAGAATCAATCGATCATGTAACTTCTTGTTACTCTCTCTCTCTCTCTCTCTCTCTTACATGTACGCCCAAACGCAGTTCTGTAGATTAATGTTATTCGGTTAAAAGAAATTCGAAAATGTTTTTTTTTTTTTTGTTGCTGTTCCTCTCAAACATGGCCAATTTTTGCATACTTTTGTTACTACAATTGTTTAAAGGTCTTTTTTTTTTTTTTTTTTTTTTGAAAAAAAAAAATCACTTAGTAAAATAGACAATTAATTTATTAAAAATCATTAAGTAAAATCATTGACTAACAAACATTTTCATGTAGTTGATACTCCTGAAAGCAATAACAATAAAATCGCAGGTCCTATTCCTCCGTGATTGAATATTTACATTTATCTTGTGCATATTTAAATATATAGATTGATTAGAATATCTTTTGTATAGGAAACTAATTAGGTAGTTGATTAGGGTATATTTTGTATAATTGATCATTTCCTAGAATATTCCTTATAAATATCAATAACCAAGAATACCACAATTGTGGGTTTTCTCTCTTTCTCCTTGCCGTGTCTTTCTAACATCTTTGCCGTGTCTCTCTCTGACTCTTCTCCTTGTTCTTAATCTTCTTCCTTCCAGTCAGTTCTTCTTCTCTCTATTGTTCTTAATCTTCTTTTATGCAGGTGATTATTTCATTCATGGTATCAGAGCATTCTATAAAAGCCATGGGTGACGATCAATCAAAGGAAACCGACACCATGGCCGCCAACGGTTCAGGACAAGGTAATTCAAACAAATATGGTCTCCCAATCCTCTTCAATGTTCAATCTTACATGGGTCATCGTAGATTGTCTAATGAGAAGAACTACCAAAATTGGAGTTCCTCTTCCTTTCTATGTTAGAAATCCATTCTTTAACCCATCTTTAACCCATGTTGTCTCCGACAAAACCCCTCCCACCCGTATTGTCCCACCCGCTACCACAAACAGCCCGGCCTATGATGCTTTCATGCACACCTCTCGATTCGTCCTCGGATGGATCAAAGCCACTGTTACCTCTGAAGTTCAGCCCCATGTTAACCCATGTAACACCGCCCTGGAGGCATGGGATCTCTTAGCCAAGGAATTTGGAGTTGCATCCACCATACACATCCAAAAGCTCCAAGATGAGCTTCGTGATTTAACCCTCTCCTCGGGTATGACAATCCAAGCCTATATTCTTCATGCTAAAACTATCGCCTATTCTCTTTCTCAAGCCGGCAACACCGTCTCTCCCCAAACCCTTGGTAGTAGAATCTTAAACGGCCTTGGTCATAACTACAAAGAATTTATCACCACTCAAAACTCTAAGGGAGAAACCACCATAGATGACCTTAAGGATCTTATCATTCAAGAGGAAGCTCTTCAAAAGCGATTTGCCAATCAAACTCATTCCTCCCTAAACACCTTAGCAGCCACCAAAGAAACTGCCAAAACCACCAGCCCTCTTGCCGCCCCAACCTTTAGTCCCCAGCCTGCCTATAGGCCGAATGGCCACAACCCCTGTGGCCAATTTTTCTTTGTCCCTAATCATAACAAAGGTAGTAACAAAAATTGAAATAAGGGCAAATTCCATGGTAAGGGTATTCTTCCTCTACCTCCTCAGTTTCACTTCACTACCCGGCCCCCACCTCTCGACCCATGCCACCCCTACTCCTATCCCATACACCCCTCCAAATCCGTTTATCAGTCCGGATCTAACTGTTGTCCATTGTCAGTTGTGCAAGAAAAAGGGACATGAGGCCACTACTTGTTATCAAAGAGGTTAACTTTGCCTATAATCTCAATTTGCACCTAATGCAAATTCTTACTATAGTGGCCCCGCACCCATGGCTCCAGTATCTTTTGTTCTTGATTTCGGAGCGACTAATCACATGACATCCGATCCGGGTGTTCTGCAACAGTTTTCTCCGTATTCAGGTAATGATTCCATTATTGTTGCTAACGGTACTTCAATTCCCATAGCTAATATTGGTTTTGCGAATTTTTCTGCCAATAATCATTCTTTTGTTATGAATAAGGTTTTACATGTTCCCAAAATTAGCCGTTCTTTACTTTCTATTCGCAAGTTTTGTCTATTAATAATTGCTTCTTTGAGCTTATGGCTTTCGGGTTTTGTGTGAAGAACAATCGTACCAAGAGGACTATTCTTTCTGGCAGTAATGCGGGAGATCTCTACACATTGTCATTCATTCCCAATTCTCGCATCAACTCTTTGGCATTAATTGGGGAGCATACCTCGTCTTCTATGTTGCATGCCCGATTGGGACATCCTTCATCTTATATTTTTAGTCGTTTGGTTAATAAAGCTAGGATTCCGGTTAGCGGTCCTATGCAAAGTAGGGAGATGTGTCATATTTGTCCTCTTGGCAAGTCATGTAATCTGCCTTTTGAACTCCGTTCTTTTAAATCGACTGTTCCTTTAGCTTTACTTCATTTAGATGTTTGAGGGCCTTCTTCTAATGTCGCCTCCGTTTCTGGATTTAAATATTATTTATCCATATTGTCGATGATTATTCCCGATTTGTTTGGTTATTTTCTTTATTTCAAAAATCAGATGTGTTTACGATTTTTACTGAATTTAAAATATTTATTGAAAATCAGTTAACACACAAAATTTATGCTATTCATACTGTTAAAACCATTCAAACCGATGGGGGTGGGGAATTCATAAATAGTAGGTTTGCTTCCTAATTGACTCAACATGGAATAGGTCATCGGACTTCCTGTCCATATACACCTCAACAGAACGGAGTGGTAGAACGTAAGCATTGGCATATTGTAGAAATGGGATTATGTTTACTTGCTCATTCTAAAGTCCCAGACATCTTTTGGATAGAGGCGTTTTCTACGATGGTTTTTCTTATTAATCGCCTACCTACTCGTCATCTTCATTATTTCTCAGCTTCATTATTTCTCTCCTTATGAAGTTTTATGAAAAAGAAAACCCGATTACAAATTTCCTAAAGTTTTCAGTTCTACTTGCTTTCCGAATCTTGTACCATATAATACCCACAAGCTCATGTTAAAATCAACCCCTTGCTTTTTTTTGGGATATGATTTAATGCGAAAGGGACATCGGTGTTACAATCCTGTCACTGGCAGAATTTATATTTCTAGACATGTTTTATTTGATGAAAATCATTTTTACTATGTCTCTAAAAACTTCTCTAGTGTACTGCCGGATTCTTCTTTACAGGCAAACACCATGGGCAAACCATTAGCTGCTGCTCCAGTTGCACAGCCCGCCTCTCCTCAGCTTGATCCGGCCTGTTTGGACAACACCAGTCCACTCCCTCTCGCCAGTCTGCCTGCCTACTGGGCCTTTGCAGCAGGTCCGCCCATCCTTCTTGAGCGTCCCAACTGCAGCTCCTCCCGAGCCGGACACTCCCACCCCTGGCTCAGCGTCCAGTCCAGCTCACTCAGCACCTCCAGCTTCCGCGTCATTCAGGGTTGGACCGGTTGAACCCGTCCAGCCCATGTCCTCTGAGCCCGTTTCTTCTGCAAGATCTCAGTGGTCCACCTTTGGGCACCGGACAGCCTCCTCCCCTTCGGGGCCTCCCACTCTTGGCACTCATCGAATGATTACTAGAGCAAAAGACGGTATTTTTCGACCTAAACACAAATTTGCTCTCACGGTCACGGATACATCTTCTCCTCTATTTGAACCATGTACCTTTCGACAAGCTGCTCCTTTGGCACAATGACAATGTGCCATGAAGGATGAAATTGAGGCTCTCTACAAAAAGGGTACATGGTCACTAGTCCCTCCCCCTACTCACCATAATATTATGGGCAGTAAGTGAATCTACAAAATAAAGCGACAAGCCGATGGTTCGATAGAACGGTACAAGGTTCGATAGAACGGTACAAGGCTCGCTTGGTTGCTCAAGGCTACACTCTAATCAGTATCGTTATGCCTCGGATCTTTTGCAAAAGTTCAACATGCATTTGAGTAAGCCCGCTCCTACTCCTTTATCTCCTGGCCTTCACCTCTCGGCCTTAGATGGCGACCCTCTTCCGGATGCTTCTCTCCATCGAAGTATGGTGGGGGGTCTTCAATATGTCACACTCACTCGCCCGGATCTATCTTTCGCGGTTAATCAAGTGTGTCAAATCATGCATTCTCCTCGCATTTCCAAGCCGTAAAACGCATTTTTCGATTTCTAAAAGGTACTCTCACTCTTGGGTTAACCTTTTAAAAATCAGATACTTCTCTTATTGCATTTTGTGATGCGGACTGGGCGGTTCTCCTGATGACCGGCGCTCAACCACATGTCCGTGTGTATTTATTGGACCAAATCTCGTTGCTTGGACCGCAAAAAAGGCAACATATTGTTGCTCGTTAAGCAATGAGGCTGAATATAGAGCATTGGCCTCCACCGCAGTCGAAGTTAGATGGTTTTCATTTTTGTACCGTGAGCTTGGTCTTGCTCTTTCTCCGCCTTAACTTTTCTGCGACAATGTCTCGGCTCTCCACATGTCCAAGGACTCGCAGACCCGGCTATTACACGGCAAATTCGGCTCTACCGCACAGGGCCCCAAATCTGAGAGGGCCCCCATTTTAGATTGGTCCATTAGTATATATCTTCCAAAAAAAAAAAAAATAGCAACGCAATTGACTGAGGAGATGACGGCGAAATCAAGCGACAATCACTCCGACTCCTCGCTTCCTCCGCCAATTGACTAAATTGCAACGGTAAAAATGAAAAATTCTTTTATAAATTCAATTGAAAACGAAAAAGGGAAGAAATACTTCTAAATTTTTTATCCGCCTGACGCCATATGTTCCGACGCCCGGACGCCGTCGCCGCTTTGGTTTCACTGTTTCAGCAAACGCCAGCGTCTACTTCATCTTCGATTCTTCATCCAACCAAGGTATTTTCGGTTTTGGGGGTCTCGCCTCTTGGTGTTTGACTGTGTCTGTTAAATTTGTGATTTGGGATTTGCCGATTTGGGAATAATTGTAGAGAGAGAAGGAGAAACTGAGAAAGAAAGAGTCGAAGAGAAACAGAGAAGTGAGATTTGAGAAAGAAAGAGTGGGGGTCCTGGTCATGGTTGTTAGTTTGTTAATTGAATAATTGCTTGACTGTTTATTGTTTAAATTTGTCTAAGGTCCCGTTCACGTTGACTCACTGTTGTTGTGTTGTTGAATATTGATAAAATAATATAATTTTATTTAATTAGATTTTAGCCTTTTTTTTTTTTTTAGATAAAAAAATATGGAACTTTCATATTGATTTAATTATTAATATCAACTTTTGTTTGCTGAATTGTTGTTGTTTCTTCTGCAGAGTTAGGGTGAGTTTGGGAGTGCTTTTTTGTGGCTTATAATTACTTTTGAAGTTCAAAATCACTTTTAATTGTGTTTGGATAACAATACTGATTATGATTTTAAGCTGTTAAAACGCAAAAAACTGTGTTTTCGTAGAAGCAGCTATGACCCAGCTTTTGCTAAAAGTGATTCTTAGAAGCTGTTATTTGTGTTGTTTTTACATTAATAATATCTATCTCTTTTATACATTTATTATATCGAGATATATATCATAAAGGTCATTTTTGGTATTTATCTTCAATAATCAGTTTTGAACATATATTATCCAAACATGCTTATAAATTTTAGTATTTATTACAAATAATCGATTTTTCTAAAATCACTTTTGAAAAATCACTTTCAGGGAATCAGAAGCAATGCCAAACTCACCCTTAATATAGATGTCATCAAGAAAATTTTTATTGGGTTAAATTGCACTTTCAGGTTTCTTCAATTCATTGCATTTTAATTTTTTTTTTTTTTAATTAATAAAAGTGTTATAAGTTTTCGGTAATATTTTTAATAATGCCTCCAAAAATTAGAAAATATCTTCCTGGTCATGAAAAGCCTAAGAAATAGAAAAGAATTCAAAAATTGAATGAATCTCAAGAAATAACAACTTATATATATATCAATAACCAAGAATATCACAATTGTGGGTTTTCTCTCTTTCTCCTTCCGAATCTTCTTCCCTCTTTGCCGTCTCTCTCTCTCTCTCTCTCTCTCTCACACTCTTCTCCTTGTTCTTAATCTTCTTCCTTCCAGTCAGTCAGTCAGTTCTTCTTCTTTCTATTGTTCTTAATCTTCTTTTATGCAGGTGATTATTTCGTTCAACTCCCCCATCCATCCCATAATAAAAGTTGTAGTTTAATTGATATCTATTTAAAAAGTGTGCTTTAGTTGTTTGTACATTACTTTTAAATGATAAATTACATAAAAACTTTTTCTTTATTTAAAAATGCGATACTTATTTAGAGATGGAAAAAATAAGAAAAATGTGACATTTATTGTTAAGAGTAAGTTTTGGGAGAAATCAGTTTCTCCATAAATTATAAAAAGTCCAATTTTTTTCAACTTGCAAATATTTGACGAATATAAGAGCAGTTTAAAAAAACAGGACTTTTTATAACTTAGGGAGAAACTAGTTTCCCCCAAAATATTGTGTATTGTTAATTAATATATTGTGTATATATATTAATTATATATCATTAATTAATAAAAAAACAGGACTTTTTATAACTTAGGGAGAAACTAGTTTCCCCCAAAATATTGTGTATTGTTAATTAATATATTGTGTATATATATTAATTATATATTAATTAACAATACACAATATTTTGGGGGAAACTAGTTTCTCCCTAAGTTATAAACAAATATTTTGGGGGAAACTAGTTTCTCCCTAAGTTTCTCCCCAAAATATTGTGTATTGTTAATTAATATATTGTTAATTATATCATTAATTAATATATATATATATTAATGATATAATTTGTTCATTAACACGCTCATAATAAGGTCAACTAGTACGGTTACAAGTTGTTAAGCTAAACGATGAAATATTTACAATCAAATAGTAAGTATGGGTGTCTTTATTTTACGTTTATCACGACGTTTAAGGAAAAAGATCGATAACGACAATGTGATAGAAGTCGAGTTTGTTATTACAAGATACTTGATGTTTAAGGAAAAAGATCGATAACAACAATGTGATCGAAGCTAAGTTTGTTATTCCAAAGTCCAAACTACTTCGAACGTGCTCACTATAATGCCGCTTTAGTTACTTGTACCAATAGAAACATTATTTTATCAAATTGTTATCGAAAGGTCATGGGCTCAAACCACGGTACCAACAACAACAGTGTTTCGTTGTAAGTAATCAACTTGTTAGGGTAAGCAAAAAGACTATTTTAACTCTAGAAAATTAAAAACATTACAACATTTTTTGTCCCCCTTCCTTCCTTACATTATATCTCCTCCTTTAACAAGATCATTCATCAATTTATAACCCAAAATAGAATAAAATAGGTTCTCATTAAGTCCTTCATATCTCACATAATATAGCATAGCCTACTTTGTCTCTTTGACCACACATACCCCTTCCATAGTGATAAAATTCCCATGTTGCCCTTGCTTCGAAATTGCGGATTGTTACGGTAGTCGACGGGGAACATTGAGTGCCTCCGAGGAGATGAGTTTGGCAAAGGGGATACCGGAGGTTGATTTTTTTGGATGGTTGGGGTCAGCTGGTTTTTGATGGTTAGTGTTGGTGGCACCTGCTACAGAAGATGCTTGAGTTGATGACGATGATGAAGGTGTGGTTACTCGTGTGCACTGAGGGCACGTAACAAAGGTGGTCGGAGGAAACATGTCCATATTTGATTGATGGGAATGCTTGAATGCCCTCAGCTCGTTCAACTCCTTCTTCAAACGCCTATTCTCCTCGCCCATAACCTCGCAACACGTTTTCAAATAATCGTAATTCACTTCGGTTTGCTTCAATTTAGTCCTGCATTATCCGAGACATCTTTTAGTCGTTTACTTTACATACAAAACACTAAAACTAACCCATATGACAAAACCTTAAGAAATGTCACAATATTACATTTGCTTAGATGGTTCTTGAGGAAAATAATGAATTATAAGAAAATTTACAATAATACATGGTTAATTGACAAAATCTCATTGATTTTTCACAAACATTTTACAAATTGATGTTACAAGTTGTTAGGCTAAACGATAAAACATTTATAATAAATATTTATTATGAATGTCGTATTATTATATGTTTTTCACGTGATACTTAAGAAGAATGATCGATAACGACAACGCGAGCTTGATGCTTTAAACGACTCCTTTTTTACTAGACGACCGCTTTAATGAGTTGTCGTGTTCTAATTTACTTTGTGTACACGGTTGTTAGCAAAATAGTTACTGCACTCAAGTCAAATCCTCGGTACCCTTTTTAAGTAATACAAAAAAAAAAAAAAAGGGGTCCTTTTTACTCCTTTTTCCCCTTGGCATAGTTATTTGTATTTAGAAAAGTTTCAAGAAAGCCTAAATGATGATTTTAGTTTCTAATAATCATGCCCATAAAAGTCAACATTTTAATATTCATGATCGCTGTTCTAAAAAACCCCGTCTAAGGGTGTCCAGCTCCGCCTGCGTGCCTCTCTCAACGTCTGCGGTCAGCCTGTGCCCCGACTAATCCCGATTAATCCCGATTAGTCCCGCCCGCCAGGCGACCTTCCGCCCGCTGCATCCGCCTGGCCGACTTTTTAGAGCACTTGTTCATGATCCAAAAGAGTCTCAAATAGGTAGAAAATAATGAAATTTCTTATTTTCACAATAATAGTATTAATGTTACCCTTGACATGAAGGAGAAATTACTCACCTTGCCCTCCTGTTTTGAAACCACACTTCCACTTGTCTAGGCCGTAGATCCAGTTGTTTCCCCAATTCTACCTTTTGCTTCTGCAAAATAATAATAATAATAATAATAATAATAATAATAATAATAATAATAATAATAATAATAATAATAATAATAATAATAATAATAATAATAATAATAATAATAATAATAATATAAAAATATTTGTTTACTCCCCTAAACAGAATAACCTCACTTGAGTCCAAATTTACGAGACCTGCCACTCACCGTACTAAGCCAATTATGCTCCTTGAACGTTTCTTCCAGCACCGCCGCTTTATCCTTCGACAGCATGAGCTTCTTCCTCGCCGCCACCGATGCTGCTGCTTCTCCGCCTTCTTCATCCTCGCTGATCACAATGTATTCCGAGCTCAAATCTTTCTCCGCCTCAGAATTCTCCTCTCTCTCTCCTCTCTTATTCCCACTCAAACTCGCAGTCGACACCGTGCTGTTCGGCGATGATACCGCCACCACTTCCTCCTCCACCTCTCGCCGCCGCTGCAGCTTCCGCTCTTGCCTCCGTTCCCACTCTCGCTCCTCCATTTCTTCTGCCGCCTTACGCCTCTTCTCTTCGATGCTCGCCACTATCTCCTTATCCATCTCTGCATGCATTACGATCACCATGAGCAAAATAATCATTAAAAAAAATTAACATCTCCAGTAATTACATGTATACATTGACGGAGCCAGATTTTTTTTAAGGGGGGTCAAGATATTTTTTGAATATGTTATGCTATGATATAATAATAAATTTAGTTCAAAGATGCAAAAATAATATACTGCTATTTTTTCTTAATACATACAGACCAAAGGTCTAATTTTAAAAGATAAAGGGGAGCAATTGCCCCCTTAAACGCCGCATGTATATATATGTGTGTATATATATGAATAGATACCGTCATCAGAAGGAGATTTGTAATTAGTGGGAGGGTGGCGGAGTGAATGACCAGGAGGGAGGAGATCGTAAAGATTGTTACGGGCACGGGTGAGTATGTAAGGGAACATTTGAAGAAGTTCAAAAGAACGACATTGAGATGGTGGTGGTGGCGGTGGTGGTGGCGGAGACGGCAGTGGTGCATTAAGATGATGATGGTGATTAGGAGGAGATTTCAAGGTTAAACTCAAGTTTAAACCATGAACATCTTGTTCCTCCATTGGAATGAGTTGATAGTAAAGAGAGAAGAAGAAGAAGAAGAAACTGAGACACTTTTTGATGTGAAAGTGTGTGGGTATATATAGATTTTTTCTTTTACTAGTACCACCTTTTTCCTTTTTTTCCTGTTTTTTTTTTTTTTTTTTTTTGTGGATTTTTCTGCATGGCTAATTTGGAATCAAGTTTAAGTGTGTGGTTGGACTTGGGATTTCGAGAAATGTTCAGTTTAATTGTACAACAGTTCAAATTGAATATATTACTCACTCCGTCCCCGACCAAGGGTATATATGGGGGATTTCACGCTTCTTTCTTAAGAAATTTTTTAAAAATGAATAAAAGTTAAATGTGAGATAGGGAATAGTAATTAAATGTGTGGTAGGAAATATGAGAGATAATGTAAAAGTTAAATGTGTGATAGAGAATAGATGAGAGAATGTAAAAGTTAAAAATATTTAATAGGAGAGAGAATGAGTGGGAGGAATAGTAGTTAAATGTGTGGTAGGAAATAGGAGAGAGAATGTATAAGGATATAATGAATGGTTTTTTTGTAAATATATGAAGATGATAAGGGTATTAATATATTCAAAAACTTGCCTTTTTTGGAAATGAACTCTTGGTCTGGGACGTCCTAAAAGGGAAAGATGAACCCTTGGTCTGGGACGGAGGGAGTATCTCATATGTTACTATATAGCTCATGTTAATAAAAATTGTAACTCATTTTTACTGTTCCAATAAAATATATTCCCTTCGTTTTTAAATTTAAATGAATGTCTAAATTTTATTTTAAGAGACAAGCGAAAATGTGTACTTTCTTATACATTAAAATTGCAAAGATACATATATATATTTTTGTTATCCATTCTAAGTATTTAGTTTTATGGTTAAAAAAATGAATAGCCATTTTTTTTTTTTTTTGAAAAAACGTTTAGGGACAAGTTTTTTATAAAAAAAATAAATAAATATTTTGAAACAAAAATGCCTTGAATTTGAACAATCATTTAGACATAAAAGGGAGTAACGCATAACATATATTAACCCATGTTATTATAATATAACGCATTTAGTTACTGTAATAAGATCTGACTCCCATACAATTTATCTGAACATGCTCGTGATCGGTTAAAGGGCGGATATGATATAAAAATATGCTTTATAGTTGTGGCTCGGTTATTGAATCGGAGTTTGATATAAAAATTTCATCAAGTTGTGGTTCTAAATGTCAAAATTTCTAAAAAAAAAAAAAGAATATAATTACAGATATAAATTTTAGTTAAATTACATGTGTTTCTAACATAAAAAAAAAAACTCTAAAACCTTTATGTTAATTGTAAAAAAGAGGATAAAACAATTTCGTGTTCAAAATTTGTGGGCATTTTATACAATGGGGTAAAATAATGCAATTTCCTCAAATTGTGATATAACATTTTAAAATATCATCAATTTATGATTATTATTTTATTATTTGTTTAGAAGCACATGTATACTCTTTTAAGAAATTCCATATATTTGAATATATGTTAGCATTTCAAAAAAAGTAAAAAAAAAAAAAAACTTAAAATTGTGAGATTTTTCAATTTTGATTTAAAATTGAGCTTAGAAAATTTATTTTATTTTTTCAATAATATATCTAGAATTTAAAAGGAAAAAAAAAAAAGAAAAGAAAAAGGGTTTTTTGGTATTTGACCATTTGACTAAAGAGTGGTTTTTCCTCGTGAGAGGTTTAGACAGGGGGAGAGGGACACAACACACTGCACACGCATGAGCTGAGTCAACTCTAATTTGGAAACGGCCATTTGTGGGTCCTACGTGTGCATCATGCACGTGTGGGGGTCGTTAACCAACTAACCATATTAAATAGGGATTTTTCCCCTAAGACCCTCTTGACCAAATTATATTCCTCTTAAATTAAAGAAAAGATTTTTGTAAATTTCAAATACACCCCTCCGTCTAGCTTGGATGACCGTCCATCAACATAGGACGATCGCCCAACTCAAAAAAATGTCCCCCTCCGCCTAGTATGTTATAAGACTTTTTAAAAAAGTCTTATAAGTAACTTATAAGACTTTTTAATAAGTCTTATAACATATATAAGACTTAAAAAGTCTTATAAGTTACTCTTATATTTAATAAGTCTTATAACATATATAAGACGCACCAACTCAAAAACTGAAAATTATTAATAAGTCTTATATAAAACTTATTAAAAAGTCTTATAAGTAACTTATAAGACTTTTAAAAAATCTTGTAAGTTAAAAAAGTCTTATAAGTTACTTATAAGACTTTTTAAAAAAGTCTTATAAGTAACTTATAAGACTTTTTAAGTCTTATATATGTTATAAGACTTATTAAATATAAGACTTTTTAAAAAGTCTTATAAATTACTAGGCGAGTCTTATAAGACTTTTTGTACAAGTCTTTTAAAAAAAGTCTTATTTATGTTATAAGACTTATTAAATATAAGACTTTTTAAAAAGTCTTATAAGTTACTAGGCGAGTCTTATAAGACTTTTTGTACAAGTCTTTTAAAAAAGTCTTATATATGTTATAAGACTTATTAAATATAAGAGTAACTTATAAGACATTTTAAGTCTTATATATGTTATAAATAAGTCTTATAAGTTACTTATAAGACTTTTTTAAAAAGTCTTATAAGTTACTAGGCGGAGAGGGGTCATTTTTTTGATGGGTGGTCGCCCAATGTTGAAGGACGGTCGCCCAAACTAGTCGAAGGGGTGTCTGGGAAAATAACTAAATGTTGTTTCTTATATTGGGTTTAAATCTCGCCCAGGGGCCCTAAAGGAAATGGGCTTATTAAATACTCATTGTTTTATAAAGGAGAAATTACCAAACGGGACAATACAATGTACCACTCTTTAATATACTCCATCGGTCTCAATTCAATAAAAGTTTCACCAATTAGCCAAAAGAGCGTCTCGTTAGAAGTTTTACCTTTTCTAAAATAGCAAAGAATATTTACTATTTCATCCACTAATTCTCTCTCCTATTTCACTTTTATACTCACAACACTTTTCAAATTTATTATTCCCTCCACTCATTCTCTCTTCTATTTTACTTTTACGCTCACAACATTTTCTCCACTTACCTTTTTTCTTAATTTGCGTGCCGACCAAAAATGGTAAAATTATTATTGAAACGGAGGGAGTATACATACGGAAAATAGTATATTAGTGCCCTTAAATTTCACAAAAATTGCAATGTTACTACCAACGTATCAATTGGCAACTTCATTCATAATGTTTGTATTTTGTAATTTGGATGGACATTAACGAAATGGATGAATAACTTAACGATCATCTTTGAAATGTACATTATCCACCCTGAAATTCAAAAATATTTCATTAGTCACTATTCCATCAACTATATTTACAAAATACACCAAAAAGGTTTTAAAATAAACAATAAACTAACCAAGCTACTCCAAATTGCAGCACTTAACTCTTTGTAACATCTTTTGTTTCAAAAAAAAAAAAAAAAACTCTATGTAACTAACCAATCCGACACTACCCCTCACTCTCAACTCTGGCCTCTTTCTACATCAACTCCAGCCATTGCAGCCCCATCCGCCAGCTCTGCCACCACCGGATCCCCATCCACCATCTACTCCGGTATGTTGTAATTTCAATATATAACCACACCCAGATTCAAAACATTTATACAATTCCAGCAATAGCCCGTCTCTTTCTACCCCCATTCTCATCACCTCTTTTTGACATTTCAAACTAATCTTTTCAAATTCAAACTTTCGCTGCAGCACGTCAGCGAAATTTTGTTAATGATGGTGGTGGTGGTGGTGGTGGACCGGTGGTGGCGCGGAGTTAGGGAAGTTGGTGGTAGTTCTAACTGTGGGGGTGATGGATTTAATTGCACTCATTAAGTCTTAATTCACATAAAAGCCTTTTTTTACATTAAAGGATGGATACACAAATCACGTTAATTGTGTTAGGGCATTCTTACTAAGACCAAGTCCAATAGATAGTTGAATGAGGGGGTTGAGAGGGATTAAGTTAGTTGAGAGGGATTAATAGGGTAGTTGAATGGGGGTAGTTGAGGGGAGTGGGTTGAATTTGTCCAACCCGGTTGAAAGAAAAATTGTGGGACCCGCCTTGCCACGTGTCACGCTGTCATTGGTCCCTTTTCTGTGCGTGTACCGCAACTCCCTGGAAAGCGCGTGCTACTTGACCATTTTTTTATTTATTTTTTTTTTATGGTTGTGCCAAGTGTCACGGTCTAATTGGTCCATTAAATTTTCGAAATTTTTTTTATCCCAATTATTTGAGCTTATTTATCACCTAGTAAATTAATTTTTTTTTAATTTTTTTCACCAAAAATCATCATTTTTTTTTCCTACAAATTGATATAAGTTTCATTTTATTTGAACACAAAAAAAATACTCATTTTTCAATTTGAGCTTAATTATCACCTATTAAATTAATTTAAAAAAAAAATTTCACCAAAATTCATCATTTTTTTCCCTACAAATTGATATAAGTTTCATTTGATTTGGACACAAAAAAAAACACTCACTTTTCAAAAACAGAGAATATAAATAAAATAAAAAATGGTGGGGTATAGAATGATGAGTTGGGAGGAGTTGAATTTTAAACTAAACTAGCTTATTGTGGGGGGTGTAGTTGAGAAAGTAGTTGAATGATTAAGTGGATGGAGAGAGAAGATGAGGTGTCGTGATATTAGGGTAGTTGAATGTTTTTTGATAGTTTACCTATTGGACTTGATCTAATAAACCTCTTTCAAGAGGTTTATGAGTCCGCCACATCACTATTTTGTCCCCACTGATCTCTCTCTCTCTCTCTCTCTCTCTCTCTCTCTCTCTCTCTCTATATATATATATATATATATATATATATATATATATATATATATATATATATATATATATATATATATATATATATATATATATATATATATATTTTTTCTCAATAACCCAACACGTGTTAAATTAATGCAGCATTAATAATGTAATTAAATTTTTTGAGCATGATGAGCATTTATAAACAGATAATTAAAGTCATTTAATTTAAACATTCAGTGCAATAAATGATTACTACTATTCCATTTATAACAGTTTAGAAATAAAACAATTAATATTGTGGCTTTAAAAAAACTAAACACATACTCCTCCGACCCAACTAAAGTTTCACCTTTTACCCAAAATGGTATTCCATTACAAGCTTCTAATTTCCTAATATATCACAAATGTATTACTATTATACTCCACATACCCCACTTGTCATACTCACATAGTTAAATTATGGTTTCACTTGTCAATTTCACTCACTTATTCCACTCATAACCCCTATCACACTCACATTACTTTTGAATAAAAATAATATTTTAAAATTTTTGTACCTTAGGAAAAGGGTGAAGTTTCAATTGTAACAGAAGGAGTATACATTTACATAAAAAAATGAATATAATTAATGAAATTTTCATAACCAAAATCACAGATGTGGAACAAAATCAAAGCAAACTTAAAACAAAAATCAAACCCAAATCGAATATCATTGACAGAAAAGAGCCTAAAATATTGTAATCTAAAATTGTAAAATTGATATATACATCAGATTCTACAAAATTTTAGGAGAAATCATGATGAATGTAGTAGAAATTGAAGGTACACACACACACAAAAAATTGATATATACTCCCTCCGTCCCAGCTCAAAAGGCACAAAATCAATCTCACACGCAAATTAAGGAAAGTGATGTAGGAAAGAGAAAAAGTTTAAATGTTGTGAGTATGAAAAATTAAATAGGAGAGAGAATGAGTGGGAGGAATAGTTAGGAGAGAGAATGTTGTGAGTGTAAAAGTAAAGTAGGAGAGAGAATGAGTGAGTGGAATAGTAATAAAAACTTTTCTTTTTGGGACTGTACCTTTTTAAATGGGACACCCAAAAAGAAAATTTGTGACTTTTCAATCTGGAGGGAGGGAGTACATCATAGTACTACCTCCGTCCCAATCTAAATGTCCAAAAATGAGTCCGGCGCGGGAATTAAGGAAAGTGAGGTAGGAAAGAGAAAAAGTGAGGTAGGAAAGAGAAAAAGTTTAAATGTTGTGAGTATGAAAAATTAAATAGGAGAGAGAATGAGTGGGAGGAATAGTTAGGAGAGAGAATGTTGTGAGTGTAAAAGTAAAGTTGGAGAGAGAATGAGTGGGTTGAATAGTGAAAAAAACTTTCCTTTTTTGGAAATGGGACATTTTTAATGGGACGCCCAAAAAGAAAAGTTTGGACATTTAAATTGGGACGGAGGGAGTATTACTTAAGTTTTGAACCTCATACAGCTACTTTTATCCATACATGTTAGGTTTACATGTAAATCATGTGAAAGGATGGATTAGATTGTACTGTTACAACAACTCGTTTTTGCATTGCTCTACGAGGCTGTAGCATAGCTTGAGTAGGTTCTTTTGGATCATTTCATCTACTATTTGCATACACTCATTTCTCTGAAGAAGGGAGTTCAGCTAATTAATATATGGCGATAAGACCATGTCCAATAAAGGGGTTGAGAGGGTGATTGAATGGGGTAAACTAGTTGAATGGGGGTAATAAGGGGTTGAAAGGGGGGTGATTGAAGGGGAGGGGTTGAGAGGGTTCAACCAGGTTGTAGAAAAAAATTGTGGGACCCGCAATGCCACGCGTCAGCGTTCAATTGGACCAACTTTGGCGCGTGGCTTACAGGCAGTGAGAAGGCGCGTGTTGATTTTTTTTTTCTGCAATGACACATGGCGAGAGATGATTGGTTCCCCATATTTTTTCTTTTTATTTTCAACCCCGATTTTCGAGCTCAATTATTTAACAGCAATTTTTTTTTTTGCGAAAATTCTGAAAAAAATTTTCTTTATAAAATGATATAAATTTCTTTTTATTTGTATACCAAAAAAAAACCTCTCTTATTTTTATTTTTATTAAAATTAAAATATTCTCGTATTTATTTAATTGCTTCGAAAAAAAATTAATTAAGTGTGAATTAAAAATATTTTTATTAAAAACAATCTCGAATTTATAAATAAAAATATTAATAATTTATTTTTTAATAATAAATTATTATTTTTTTTATTATTTTTTTAATTATAAAATTAAATATTGTAAATAAAATAAAAAGTGGTGGGTTATAAATTAATGAGTTGGGAGGAGTTGAATTTTAAACTAAACTAGCTTATTGTGGGGGGTGTAGTTGAGAAAGTAGTTGAATGATTAAGTGAATGAAGAAAGAAGATGAGATGTCGTGATATTAGAATAGTTGAATGTTTTTTGATAGTTTTATTATTGAACATGGTCTAAGAGAAAAACCCAAGTTTTGTCCATATAGACTTTCCTATGTGAGTTATTCCTCCTTTTCTTTCTTTCTTAGGTATCTGCAATGCAATTGGTGTTCTCTATAGAGCCGTCAAGTTGGGACGGTCCCGTCGGGACGTCCCGTCCCGCCATACAAATGGGACGGGATGAGACGGAATATTTTAGTCCCGTCCCGTTTTCGTCCCGTCCCGTATCGTCCCATTCCCGTCGCGGGACAACTTATTTTTATCCCGTCCCGTCCCGTTTTCCCGTATTGACCCGTACAAGTATTAGGTCTCACTTGTGAAGATCTGTAATTGGTCTTGCTCAGAACATCTTACTTCTTTTTTAACAAAAAATATTGTTATCATACTGGACAAACCTGCAATGACATAATCTTGGAACCGAACAATCCAAATATCCTCGTTTGAACAGAGCTGTTATCAAGACATGCTTTCATTGTTGCCACTTAATGTTCATGATACACATTAAACTGTAAATGTCATGTTGAATGTCCATTATTAACATAGCTACTCACGTAATTCACCAGCAGCTACAGTATGTGTTGCGGTCACTTCTTAATCAGCAGCACTTCACAATCTCAACCGTCAAAGAGAGCTCCTGTGCGTAGAATAAACTTGTTCTTTTTCTTCTTAGGGAGAAAGATAAACTTAATTGATGACGAAGTATTTTCGTCCCGTTTGGGTCCCGCGGGATCCCGCGTCCCGCAAATGGGACGGGATGGGACGGAGTATTTTCGTCCCGTCCCGTTTTGTCCCGTCCCGTTTCCGTCGTGGGACAACGTAATTTCGTCCCGTCCCGTCCCGTATTCCCGTATTGACGGCTCTAGTTCTCTATTTTGTTCAGTAACAACAATTTTATTATCATCATCAAAATTTACACTCATGACAATAAAAAATAAGCTCTATATATCGCGTTAGAATTCATTATTTCTGATGGTTTGATTTTAGCTTTTTGTTATGTAAAAATTTGCCTCCCCCCCCCACTAAAAATCCTAGATCTGCCACTGGATGGTGATGGTGGTGAAGTGGTGTTAATATGTGGTGGATGAAGGTGGTGAGTGGCATTGAGGGCGGTGGTGATAGTGGTTTATTGAAATATAAACATTTTGTTGATTAATTATGCAAATACGCTTTTGAACTATGAGGTTCATACAAATAAGTCCCTGTAATCCTGCATCAACATTTTTTCATGTGTTACATCCTAATTTTTACCCAGAGTGTTTAGCGCTTAGTCAACTATTTCGTTAAGGCTCCGTTTGTTTTGGGGAAAATGTTTTCCGAAAAACATTTTCCCCATTTTTCGGTGTTTGTTTCGCACCGGAAAATGGAGAAAATGTTTTACGCTAAACATGTTTATCCTATTTTTCGGAAAACATTTTCATTTTCTGGAAAACATTTTGCAGGAAATCATTTTTCGAAAAATGTTTTACGCTAAACAAACGGAGCCTAAGTTTTGGAATTCTTTTTTTGACATAGTTAGATATAACCTCAGATTTCATATTTCGAGTTTAAAGGCAAGAATGTCAGTTATTTGGATTTAATGATATACTCCCTCCGTCTCATTATATACTTCACATTTTTTTCAAATCACGCAAATTAAGGAAAAATGTAAATGGAGAAAGTGTTGTGAATGTAAAAGTAAAATAGGAGAGAGAATGAGTGAAGAGAATAGTAAATTTGAAAAGTGTTGTGAGTATAAAAGTGAAATAGGATAGAGAATGTGTTGGAAATTAAATTAATAAGCACCACAGATTAAACAAAGATTTAATCAACAGTAGGGGATTTTATTGATCAAGTCAAACGTACCAATAAAGCCAATAGCAAAACCGAAAGCCAAGGAACAGGATCAGGAAAACAAACAGAAACAAGAAATCAAACGGTTAGAAAACTTATCGTGATTTGATCGAGTCGCCTTAGGAAGACTGTCCTAAGAGAAAATATTGCCCCCAATTGGTGCAACTCAGGTACAGGCAAATTTCTCCGAGGATAAAACGATCACGAACTACGTACCACAAAGCAGCACAGGTAGGTAGTCACCGGCGGTCCTATCTCAATCGCCTTGAATCTCACGAACAAATCTCTACGAACGGGAGTAATCGATCAATGAATAAAAGCAAGAGAATTGTGTTTCTCTCTAATATTCATGTGTCAAAAACGGCTGAGGCATTAGAGTATTTATATGTGTGGAATAAATTAGGTTTAAGGCTTAATTTAGACCTAAAAACCTGATTTAATTCGGTCCAGGATTTCACCATCCCGTCACAAGCGCGGCCGCCCTAGGGGCATGCGCGACCGCGCTCAACTCCAGGAAATCAAGATGAGCTCTCGGCCCTTAAGCGCGGCCGCCCTCGGCCTAAGCGCGGTCGCGCTACTTGGCAGAAACTCCAGACGTGATTTTTCCCTTGGCCAAAATCAGTTCAAGCCCAATGACACTCCAAGGTCATATGCTATGAACTTTAACACCACATATACAAATATTCCAACAATCCCCCACAAGTTCATAGAAATATGACGTGTACAGATTGTCCATTGCCATGCTTTCAATAATGGTACCTTAGGCTTGAACCACTACCTATGTTATCCAACGCAAACCTCCACGGGACCGGATGAACAGTTGTCTTGAATCGATGCCTTTGGATGTAGAGGCCTTTGCTGGTAACAAACACAACAAAAGCTATGATAGGCCCTCTATCGAACACTTGACGCTTATAAGCCATACGTCCCGATCCTCTATCATGAGTGCTTTCAAGGAATAACCCAAATTCCTCTAGTTGCGGCCAACAACAACACTCACTTAGTGGGCATCTCGGAAGATGTACCGCTAACATCTTGTCTAAAAGACTTGATCCCATTCAAAGTTCCAAACTTTTACTAAATTAGCGGCAATGAGCACCTCTAGGCTATTCGGGGATAGACTCGGACATGTAACATGTCAATCTATTTATTAGTGCTCCGACTCACCCCACAGCTTGTTATTACCACATTGAATCTCCTTTGTGGGATCTCCACTCAGGTAGATTGGGTTGCTACTGCGTTTGAGTCAGACGGGGTTCAGTCCCATCCCCAACCTAGATTTTTGAACTAGAGCAAATTCTAGCCCTTTAGTTAAAGGATCAGCTGTGTTATCCTTGGTACCAACATAATCAACAGCTATCACCTTCCGAGACACTAAATCCCTTATAGATTTTAATCTAACTTGGATGTGCCTCCTAGTTTTACAGTTGTACTTGACACTTTTCGGTTTCTCAATTGTGGCGGTGTTGTCACAATGTACAGAGATAACGAGGCATGGGCTTGCGGACCATGGGCAACTCGGACATAAGTCCTCGAAGCCATTCAGCTTCCAATCCAGTAGTATCAAGTGCAACTAATTCGGCCTCAAATGTAGACCTAGACAACAGAGTTTGTTTGGTCGACCTCCAAGCGACTGCAGCTCCGCCTAAGGTGAAAACATACCCCGTACAGCCATAACTCCCGGAGTTATAGGCAATCCATCTTGCATCACTATATCCTTCAAGAACAGAAGGATATCTCCCGTAATGCAGCCCAAGGGAAACCGTTCCCTTCAAGTACTTGAGAACTCTATCAAGAGCTTCCCAATGTGCTTTACTTGGACATTGAGTATATCTAGCCAACCTAGTAACCGAGTAGGATATATCCGGTCTAGTGCAATTGGCAAGATACATCAAACTTCCAATTATTTGAGAATATCTCAACTGAGCCATTGGTACTCTACTTTCATTCTTAGTAAGTGCAGATGAAGGATCATATGGAGTCTTAGCCACTTTGCAATTCTTATAACCAAATTTCTCAATTACACTTTCAGTATAATGAGATTGCGATATGGTTATGCCACTAGTTGAACGAGTCAACTTAAGGCCAAGAATCACACTTGCTACTCCCATATCTTTCATCTCAAACTTACTTTTCAAGAATGCCTTAGTAGTATCAATTATCCTCATATCCGTTCCAAACAACAGAATATCATCGACATACAGACATAAGACAATACTACTATCACCAATACTCTTGCTATAAACACACTTATCAAACTCATTATTAACAAAGCCAAACGATGAGATAATTTTATCAAATTTCTCATGCCATTGCTTAGGGGCTTGTTTAAGTCCATACAAGGACTTAACAAGTTTACAAACCTTTCTCTCATTGCCAGGGGCCTCAAAACCTTCAGGTTGATCCATATAAATTTCTTCCTCTAGATCGCCATGCAAGAAAGCGGTCTTAACATCCATCTGATGGATAGGAAGATCATATACAGAGGCCAATGCGATAAGCATTCGGATTGTAGTCATTCTAGCAACTGGTGAATAGGTATCGAAATAGTCTATTCCTTCCATTTGCTTGAATCCCTTAGCCACTAACCTAGCCTTAAACTTGTCAACGGTTCCATCCGGTTTCAGTTTCCTTTTAAAGACCCACTTACATCCTATCGTGCTACAACCAGGAGGGAGATCGACCAATTCCCATGTCCCATTAGAGACAATAGAATCCATCTCACTCTTAACAGCATCCTTCCACTGCTTGGCATCAGAAGTAGCCATAGCAGCTTTGAAGGTTAGAGGATCACTCTCGACATTGTAAGTGATAAAATCATTTCCAAAGTCCTTGGTGGTCCTTGCCCTTTTACTCCTTCTTGGTTCAATCTCATCATCAGAATGAGTTGCACTGGAATCAACCCCCACATTTGTCATCTCCTCTACTTGAGCAGGAATGGAATTAGTGGTTGGGTTAGATTCCTTAGGAAGTCCGTTCTTCATAGGAAACACATCCTCAAAAAATGTTGCATCACGTAACTCAACTATAGAGTTCACATCTATGCCAGAAATTTCAGATTTTATAATAAGAAATCTCAATGCATAACTTGTTTCAGAATAACCTATAAAGATAGCATCAACAGTTTTAGGTCCAAGCTTTTTCCTTTTATGTGCAGGTACAAGTACCTTTGCAAGGCACCCCCACACTTTTAAGTGTTTCAGACTAGCCTGTCGACCTCTCCAAAGTTCAAACGGACTTTCCTTTCTATGTTTAGGAGGGACTCTATTCAGAATATGGCAAGCCGTATTCAAAGCCTCTCCCCACATATATTTGGGCGATCCAGAACTTATGAGTAAACTGTTAATCATATCAGTAAGGGTTCTATTCTTACGTTCTGCAACACCATTTGATTGAGGGGTGTAGGGAGGAGTCTCTTCATGTACAATTCCGTTTTCTTGGCAATAATACATGAAGGGGTTAGACTCATATTCACCTCCTCTATCAGACCTTAACCGTTTAAGTTTCTTGCCAGTTTGTGTTTCTGCTTCGTTCTTAAATATAATGAATTTATCTAATGCTTCATCCTTAGAACTAAGCAAATAGACATAACAATATCTACTAGCATCATCAATAAAGGTGAGAAAGTATTTCTTTTTGTCTTTGGTCAACACGCCATTAAATTCACAAATATCAGTATGAACTAAATCTAGAATTTCAGAATTTCTCACAACCGACTTAAACGGACCTTTTGTAGATTTAGCTTCAACACATACATGACACTTAGAGTTCTTATCAATAGCATGTTTAGGAATAATATCTAAGTTCATCATTCTTTTCACAGAATCATAGTTAATATGTCCTAAACGACCATGCCAAACATTTGAAGATTCAATGGAATAAGAGACATGATAATCAATCTAACTAAAATTATTGTGCAAACACACATCAGTTTCAACTCTAATTTTAAATAAACCATCCGAGGAATAACCTTTCCCCACAAAACTACCAGAATCCAAAATTATGACCTTATTACACTTAAATGAAATCTCAAATCCTTCCCTAACTAGACTAGAACCACTAATAATGTTGCGACGAATATCAGGAACGTGATACACTCGTTGCAAGGAAAGAATGCGCCCATTAGGAAACTTCAGGTCCACGCGTCCAATTCCAAGCACCTTTGCAGCACTAGAGTTCCCCATCGTCACTGATCTACCACGCTCGAGTGGTAAGACACAAATAGCAATTTATCGGCACAAACGTGCACATTTGCCCAGGTGTCAACTAGCCGCTCGTTGGGTTCATAGACAGTAAAGATTTCGGGATAAGAAGTTACATACTTTGTAACATTGCAGGTCGGAGCGTCAACTCCGGGTGCGTCGAGTCGGGATCATCATAATCCTTCGGACCCAACACCATGTTGACGACGGGATGGTCATCGGCGAGAGGCTTGTGGTCCTTTTCCTTTCTTGGACGGGCAGTCCCTAGAAAAGTGTCCACCTTCTCCACAATTCCAGCGGTCTGTTTTGCTCTTGGCTTCCTAAAGTTATTTTTCTTAACTTTAAGTTTATCATGGTTTTCTTTATCCTTAGAAGTTTTCACACCTTTTCCTTTAAACTTGCTTTTACCGGTTATCATATTAGCGGCGGCCTCATGTACACTCGGTTGGTTACCGTTATGCACCTCTGAATCGCAATTGCATTCATCAATTCATTGAGTGTCAAGTTTCCGATACGATGCTTGAGGGTCATACCGAATTCCCCCAAGATCGAGGGAACTTCTCAATGATAGCCATGACAACGAACTTATCGGGAAGTCCCGTGTCAGCATCCTTGAGTGGCTGCAAAATGATTTGGAGTTCGTGCACTTGGTCGGTAACCGACTTTCCCTCACTCATGTGATAATTCAGGAACTTTCCCACTTGGTACTTTTCCACACCGGAGTCATCGGTGCTGTACTTCGTGGAAAGCGTTTCCCACAGTGATGCAGCAGTGAGAGGAGCAGAGCAATAAACATCAAAGAGTGCATTCGACAAAGCTGACAGAATGCATCCTCGAACAACATCATCCTGCTCCTTCCACAGTTTAACAGCAGCCACATTAACTGGATCATCACCATTCAGAGCGGGACATTTAGATGTCAGCATACCAGACATACCCTTAATTGACAGGCAGATCTTCATGCGTTCAGACCAACGCTTGAAGTTCTTGCCACCGAACTTCTCCGAAAGATCGGAGGTGTCAACTAGGGACTTAAAGGGAGAGTTAGAGGAACCACCAGATATGATCAAATAAAACTATTTTCTCTTAGACTGTTGGAAATTAAATTAATAAGCACCACAGATTAAACAAAGATTTAATCAACAGTAGGGGATTTTATTGATCAAGTCAAACGTACCAATAAAGCCAATAGCAAAACCGAAAGCCAAGGAACAGGATCAGGAAAACAAACAGAAACAAGAAATCAAACGGTTAGAAAACTTATCGTGATTTGATCGAGTCGCCTTAGGAAGGCTGTCTAAGAGAAAATATTGCCCCGATTGGTGCAACTCAGTACAGGCAAATTTCTCCGAGGATAAAACGATCACGAACTACGTACCCTGGCCGGCACACACAGGTAGGTAGTCACCGGCGGTCCTATCTCAATCGCCTTGAATCTCACGAACAAATCTCTACGAACGGGAGTAATCGATCAATGAATAAAAGCAAGAGAATTGTGTTTCTCTCTAATATTCATGTGTCAAAAACGGCTGAGGCATTAGAGTATTTATATGTGTGGAATAAATTAGGTTTAAGGCTTAATTTAGACCTAAAAACCTGATTTAATTCGGTCCAGGATTTCACCATCCCGTCACAAGCGCGGCCGCCCTAGGGGCATGCGCGACCGCGCTCAACTCCAGGAAATCAAGATGAGCTCTCGGCCCTTAAGAGCGGCCGCCCTCGGCCTAAGCGCGGTCGCGCTACTTGAAAGAAACTCCAGACGTGATTTTTCCCTTGGCCAAAATCAGTTCAAGCCCAATGACACTCCAAGGTCATATGCTATGAACTATAACACCACATATACAAATATTCCAACAGAATGAGGGGGAGGAATAGTAAAGATTTTTTGTCATTTTAAAAAAAGTGAAGCTTTTAACGAGACAACCGTTTTGACAAAAAAAAAAGTGAAGCTTGAAATGGGTCGGAGGAGTATTTGCATTTAGAGCTAAAACGCTATTGTCCGTTTTGTGTCTGTCTACGTTAGGAAACCAGAACGCTACGTTTAGTAGAAAAATTAGAGTCCGCAAAACCCTGAATGCCGCCTGCCTTCTCCTTCTGATACGAACCTTACTGGTAAGATAGTCTTAGGTTTTAAGGCATAAACCCTAAATCAGAATTGTATAATCGAGAAAAGAGTAAATATGGCGAAGTCTTCGAAGAGATTGAAGGTATTAAAGGAGGAGATTGATTCCGGTTCCGATGATTATGGAATCATGGATGATGATGATGACCTAGATTTGCTAAATGTGAGTTAAATTTCCGAGAAATCTTTTATTCAATGCCTCTGTCCCGTCATTCGTTCGATTCGTATTGTTATTATTTGTTCAATCACTGGTATATGAACCCTAAATTAAACTTAGGCTACTTTCGATAAAGTATTCAGTTTTAACGGATTATACAAAAGTAAAAGTACTGAAACTAAAAAAAGTTGAAATTTATAATGATAAACAGACTGTAGAAGAAGAGTTTATCGATTGGAACTAGTATAGAGAAGAGAAGCAGACTCTTCGTAAAGATGAAAGCTTTAATTGTAAATTTATCATTAGAGGGTTTGCCTGGATGAATTGATTTATATTAGTTAAGTTTATAGAATTTTATTATGATATACTCCGTATATCAGATTCTAATTTTTGGTCTGTTCAAGAAATTTTAATTGGGATTCAAGATTTTTATACCCTTCAACAAGATATTCTTTTTATGGAATTGGGATGCATTGTATTTTATTTTAATTCGAGTTCCACATCTTTCTTTTTTCCATTATCCGAGCGGTACAAATGGCATTTAGTTGAATCTAGAAAGATCTTTCTTTTGCAAGTGACATTGAGGCTGCAATTCTAGAATTAGAGGGAACATAGAAGACATCCATTTGTTTGTTAATTTATGTGTGTATATTTTGGGTGTAGCAAAACAACGGAGAAGATGACTCTGAGAATGATGAAATGGACATGGATGAGGACGAGGATGAGGACGAGGACGAGGATGGTGATGGTGATGGTGATGATGTTGAAGAGGAGGATGGGGATGAGGAAAAAGATAACAACAAACATGCGGAGATGGAAGAGCTTGAGAAAGAGTATATGGATCTTCGTCATGAAGAGCAGTGAGTTTTCCATCTTCATTTTAATTTTTTTATTACAATGTTTTGTTTGCCCTTGGCTTTTAATGTGTTCAAACATGTCTTATTAGCAATTGAACTCTTTGAAGATGCAGATGTAGTAGTATTACTAAGTTTAGCTGCTTTTAAAGTTCCTAACTTGGGTGAACGCCTAGTTGAGATAGGGAGGGTGTGTATATATATATATTTGTTTAAATCATTATTATTGACTTTTATCCGTTGTATCAGCGTTTAGTGTTGAATTATCGGCGCTCCAACTATCACGTAGGGAACAGAAAAGAAGAAAAATAAAAAAAGAACCCTCAAGCGAGTTAGTGCATAAAACATTTTAATTTCATGTGCACTCTGTTGAGTCTTCTTCGTAGATCGTAACATTTTGAATGATATTATGTGAGTTTGTCTTCTTCAGTACTCTGCATGAAACTATATAAATTCATTGGAACTAGTGTATACCTATTTCCACCCTGGATGTGCACTGTTCATTATAAACTTGCGGCAAAATAGAATGAAGGGAATCTTTAATTATTCATGTTAATATTCATCATGCTATTGCTTTTTGGCTAATTTCTGCATTTGTTTTGGGGTCTTATGAAAAATTCAAGCTTATACCCACATTCACTTGCTGATATTTCTGTTGCCTTGTCTGTAGTGATCTCTTGAAGAACTTAAGGCGGCATAAGGATGAGGATCTTCTAAAAGGCGAAGCAGTGAAAAATCAAAGGGTATGATTCTTCAGTTCTTTACTTCACTACTTCGGCTGCATCATTATTCTTGTAATTTTCATGTTAACTTAAGGATGGCCTGGTGGGATAAGGATCAATCTTCTAGAATGTGGCGGCAACTCCAAGTCTCATATTGTGAAGGTTTATTTGCGGATCCTTATTATTGCTAGGATTTTGTTAAAGATAGTAAATATTATTAGTGTTTGATTTAACAGTTGCTTTAAGTTGAATGTGATATTAAGTAACTTTTTTTCTTAAAGCTAAGGAGATTCAGCCTTTTCATGTCTCTTTGCGCTTTAATAATGAGAACCTTCTACTAGGTTTCAACTCCTTTCTGTTGTGTGCGTCCTCTTTTTTTTTTTTTTTTTGTTTATTATTATTAGAATCTGGTTTCATTTTTTTTCTTCTGTGAAGGCTCTCTGGGATAAGACTCTTGAGTTCAGATTTCTTCTCCAGAAAGGGTTCTCAAGTTCGAATAGACTTCCACAGGTTAAGTTTGGATGACAACTCCTCGTCTAATTCAGCAATATATTTTATGCCGAAAATTAGAGTTTTATCTTGAGCCCGCTTGTGAATTGTCTGCAGGAGCCAGTCAGATCTTTATTCTGCAATTCTGGTGACGGAGTTGAAGAAGCTTATTCAGATTTAATTGACTCATCTAAGAAGACCCTCAATTCTATGCTTGAATTACAGGAGGTATGGTTTTAGAGGAAATGTTATTTTCCTACCGTTCTTACTTTATTTTGATGTGTACTCCTGACTAAGTGAAAAGAGTAATATCACTACTATTATGGACCCTTCTACTGTGCGTTAATCGTTGTCTGATATTATGTGTGTTTTGACAGGCACTACTTGAGAAGAATCCATCTATTACTCAAGGAACCGATGGTATGCTGCATTGTTTCAGTAGTTTTGTTTACTGACATTGCATATTAAAAAGTATTCATCTGAAAGCTATTGGCAACCTATGATGTTCAATGTTGTCTATTGGCAAATATTGTATGAATGTCAATCATTTTTGCTGTTTTGTTTAACTAAACATGATTACTACCTTGAAGATTGATGATGATTTTATGCTTTAGGTCGTACAAGTTAAATCCTGAATATTTGATATTTATCATTTGAGACGATTCACCCCCACACTGATGTACTTTGTGAACCTCATTATATCAACCTTGCTTTTCTTAAGCCCTTTGCTTTCTCTCTTAAATAACAAAATTATGTAGTGATGTTGAGATCTCTTTTGAGCTGATGAGTCATAATGCAATTTATTACTGTTGTGTGGTCTATATGACTGAGTAGTCCTATGTGGTTTTTCCCCTTTGCGTTACACACCATTGGCTAAGGGTACTTGCCATTTTGTAGGAAACTCTAAGCATGTGGAATCCAGTAACTCGAACGAAGAAGCAGATGATGAATGGTTGCAGATTTCTCAAATGCATTCCAGGTACTTTCGTTTTTATATTTAAGGGGTTGATTTGTTATGTGTTAGTTGTCCTGTCAAGATAGAATATTATTTCAGACCAAACTTTCACTGTTGTCGTGGTTAAGTTGTGACATTGTGATTTTCGAAACATTAGAAATATCTTGTAAGTAGTGGCTACATATTTTTTGAATTTAAAAATCCATTTGCCTATTTATATTTACATGACTTCAGCCCTTCTCCCCAAACTTTTATCATGAAAAGGTATGTACTTTATATATACAGATTATATACTCCATCCACCCCGTTTGAAATAACACTTTTACCCAAAAGACTGTCCCATTTAAAATTACACATTCCATTTTGGGAAAGTTTATAATACGTCTTTAATCAATGGGACCCACTTTCACACTCACAATAACTTGCCACTTACTATTTACTATCCCACTTTCTCTCTCCTACCCCACTTTTCATACTCACAACACCTACTCCACTAACACTTTTCCTTAATTCCCGTGCCCAACCCAAAGTATGTAATTTCAAACGGGACGGAGGGAGTATATAATATTCAGATACAAAGGAATGCTCAAAATATTTGCTAATATAACTGAATCTGTATTTCATAGAGTATACTTGTGCAAGATATTTTTCTCCCTGTTTTGAGTCATCAGCAAGAGCCTTTGAAAACAGTTATTGTTGTCATTCCAGTAAAGTTATATTCAAGGAAATGCCTCAAGCTGCAAAAGTTCTGCCTTGCTAATCTAACTAGAGCCTATTTACCAGAAAGTGAATTGATTGGCGATGGGTCAATTTGAGTAAACTGAGATCCTTAATGCTTTGATGCTACAGAATGGCTTCTTTTAGAGACAAATCAGTAGATAAATGGCAGAGGAAGACACAGGTGACATCTGGTGCTGCTGCTATTAAGGGAAAACTGCAAGCATTCAATCAGGTTCGTGATGTTTTTCATATGATAGTCGTACTCACCAACAGCTGCAATGTCCCTCACCTGATTCTTTAATTCTTGCAGAATATCAGTGAACAAGTCGCAACTTATATGAGGGACCCAAGTAGAATGATTAAGGGGATGCAACAAATTAGGTCTGCAGTTGCTATATTCGGAACTGTAAGTTCATCTCTTCTGAATTACCTGATTTGATTAGTCAGTTACTCTTAGAATATGACTCATGCCCTTGATGTAATGATTTTAATACTGACAGGATCCTGATTCAGTTGGAAATAACACTGAAGCGGTATGTATCAATTGAACTTTGGTTACCTCCCCCCTATCCTTTTTTTTGCAAGTATTTTTGAGGTCTTAAATTTGGTACTGCTATTGCAACTTTTGTGAAGTATCTTCATCACCTCTGCCGGTGATACTAAAAGCTAAAATAAACATTTTCTTTGTATTTCTTTTATGTTCTTGTTTGGAGAATTTATCTAAAGACTACTTATGCAGAGGGGTTGGTTTCAGATAGAGGTTGTAATAGGCATATGGAAATGCAGGATGGGGCTTTGTGCTACCTTTTTTCTTTGAGAAACATGGTGCATTATTCACTTTGTGAAATACATTTTTGAGTTATCCTAGGTGAAACTATGGAATAAGGATGCCATTTCTTCTCCTTGGGGCTTCGGGACAATGATGATGCCCACACGCATGAAATTAAGCTTCTTAAAATAACGTTCGACTTTGTTATGGGATGTTTGATCAGAACCAAGTTTTTATTTTATGCATGGCTGGAGTATGATTTTCCTCAAACTTGATTCTTCTTTTTTTTTTCCTCCTTGTGAGTTACTCCCTCCGTCCCGAAATGATCTTCCTACGTTTTTGCTTGTTAACACGAAGATATTTTGAGAAATAATTTAGGTTAACTTAATTATCCTAATGAACATCTAAAAATTGTTATTGATTATATTTACAATGGTATATCAATAACATGTTTAGAGTTTTATTGGGATAACTAAAGTAACCTAAATTTATTGCTCAAAGTACCTTTATATTGGCAACAAAAAAAGTAGGAAGATCATTTTGGGACGGAGGGAGTAGAAATTTGAGGTTTTGTCATTATGAGTTGCGACATAATCAAGACTTTCACAATTCCAAGAAGTCCCTGAGTGGTCCGCCCTCGTTCACATGCCAAGCAAGCTCTTAATTTGTAAATATATGCTTTCAATGTTGTTAATTAGCTCACATGAAAAATATAAGCTAATAAGCTAAAGCATACTCCCTCCGTCCCGCCCGACTTAGGACTTTTTGCCATTTTGGGCGTCCCACCCGACTTAGGACGGCCCAAAATGGAAACCTTAAATCACTATTCTCTCCTCTCATTCTCTCTCCTACATTATTTTAATACTCACAACACCATTATAATTTACTATTCCCTCCACTCATTCTCTCTCCTATTTTTAAATTACACTCACAACATTTACCTTTTCCTTAATCCCCGTGCCATTTCAAAAAATCCTAAGTGGGCTGGGACGGAGGGAGTATTAGATAACAAACATTTGTTTTGGAACAAGGCACTGATGTCTTCACACTTTTCAGGTTACAAACGCAGAGGGTGATCCGGAATTACTGGAAGATTCAGACTTTTATCAGCTATTACTTAAGGAGTTGTTTGAGGCACACTCTGCATCATCAGGTAAGCTCATATATATTATTCATGTGCATATGTTTGTGTGTCTGTGTTTGTGTAGTTACGTTTGAGGATGGGTTCGAGGGAACAGATGGTTATTGGTTAAGCTTGCTTTCTTTTTCATTGATTTTAATTTCTGAAATAAATAAACCTGGGATTAATGTCCCGACTCGAAAACAGTTTTAATGCTGTTATATACTCCCTCTGTCCCCAAAATGGGTCATACTTGCTATTTTCGTCTATCTCATAAATAAGAGTTGTGTTTCTAAGGGAGAAATTAATCTCCGTGCAATTTTTTGACGGGTAAGGTCAAGTAAAGCTGCATACTTAAAAAGTATGCCATGTGCAACCTAACACTATTTTTGGGATGGAGGTAGCAATGATACTATTGAAGTTTGTGGACCTCATTCCGAGTACGAAGTTAAGAAGTTTTTTTTAAGGAATCTCTGATAGTGGGATGCAAAAGAGAACAAAAGTGGAAAAAACACATTCTAAACTGGATATATTTTACATTACATTTACCCAAATTTTGAACAAATGAAAGACAAAAATAAAAAAATCACTAGAAGTTGTCTAGGTCGCCAGAAAGCCTTTGACTGTATGGAGTATAGGCTATATGGTAACCATCAAAGCATGCTTGGTATATTCTGAAGATTGTATTTCCAAAAATCTTGTCTACTCGAAAATGGACTAAGAATCTTAAAGGAAGGACCCAAATATATTGCTCCCTCCATCCCAAAATGAATGACCAAAATAATTTTCAGATTAGCTCTTGTCTAGAGCAATTTTGATTTTTTTTGGTCCATTCACTTAGGGACGGAGGGAGTATGTTTTTTTTTCACAAAAAAAAAAAAGGATTATGTTATGTTTCATACAGTACCTTCTCTCAGGGACTGTGCCATTATTATATCTTCATGACTTGATTTCCATCTTGTGTTGTATTATAATGTTTGTTGACCCCCTTTGCAGTTAAATTCAACTGTCTAATATTTTTGTTTCTTTATCACCCACTCAGAGACAGCTTTTTATGCGCTGAAGAGACTGCAAAAGAAAAAGCGAAAAATTGTTGATCGACGTGCCTCCAAAAGCCGTAAGATCAGGTACTACACTAAGAGCAATTTTTTATTCTTTTTGTACGACACGGGCAAATAATCACTTCCTTATTGAACCCCAATTCCGATTCATTGTATTGGTGTTGCAGGTATAGTGTTCATGAAAAGATAGTAAATTTCATGGCTCCTCAGACTATGGACCTTCCTCCAACAGCCACTAAACTATTTGAAGATTTATTTGGCCTTAAAAGTCATGCTCCCACCTCTGCTGCATAGCCAAAACTCTACTCGGGAATGAGCAGTCAAAATTTTGTAATACGCAGAAATTATAGCTTACAATGTACTCCCTCTGTCCCGCTACAAACCGCACACTTTCTATTTTGGGCGTCCCATTACAAACCACACACTTCCTAAAATGGCAAAGAATCTTTACTATTCCCTCCACTCATTCTCTCTCCTACATTATTTTAATACTCACAACACCATTATAATTTACTATTCCCTCCACTCATTACTACAACAAATATGCCTTTTTCCGGCACTTTAAAAGTGCCGGAAATGCTAAAAAAAGTGCCGGAAAAGCTTTTTCCGGTACTTTTTCCGGCACTTCTAAAAGTCCCGGAATAAGTGGTGTCGGCAATACTTTCCGGCACTTTAAAAGTGTCGCTAAATTTCCGGCACTTTTAAAAGTGCCGCTATTTTTTCGGCACTTTTAAAAGTGCCGCTAATTTTCGACACTTTTAAAAGTGCCGCTATTTTCCGGCACTTTTGTAAGTGCCGCTGTTTTCCGGCACTTTTAAAGTGCCGCTAATTTTCCGGCACTTTTAAAAGTGCCACTAATTTTCCGGCACTTTTAAAAGTGCCACTAATTTTTGGCACTTTTTTTAAAGTGCCGGAAATTAGTGGCACTTTTAATATTCTTCAATATTCGTGGTGTATTTAAAATTGCTGAGAATTTTTTTCTTTTAAAAAATATATATATTTTTGGCCCTAGAAAATTTTGGCTTCTCTAATTTATTGTGCTATTGAAATCAATAACATACACAAATTTCAACAATTAATGATGAATAAGAATAACTTATACTTCCTCCGTCCCGGTAGAAGCGTCACCCTTTTAGGGGTGGCGCGCAAATTAAGGAAAAGTGTGGGTAGAAAAAATGTTGTGAGTAATTTAAAAATAAGAGAGAGAATTAGTGGAGGAAATAGTGAATTTTAAAAGTGTTGTGAGTGTAGAGGAGAGAGAATTAGTGGAGGGAATAGTGGATGGGATAATAAAATATTAATAAAAGTTTCCTTTTTAGGAAAGGGTGACGCTATAAACGGGACGCCATTTTGGGTAAAAAGTGACGCTTCGGCCGGGACGGAGGGAGTAAAATATAAAGCTTAGTCCATTGCCATAAATTGAACATTTAGTATGCATTACACAATCCCAAAAGTACTAGTTCAAAAGGAAGATATGAAACAAGCATTGACATCTACAAACTGAACTATCAAGTAGCCAACAAAAACACAAATGAATGCAATCTTCTCCCGTATAGATTAGGTTACTACAAGTTCCTCATTTAAATCATCACCTGAAATAATAAGTATTATTTAGTTTTAAATGATATTAAATAAGAGAATAAGAACATAAGAGATATAATTTAGAACAACATAAAGAGATATAATTTAGAACAACCTTGGAATTACATCTATGGATCTCCATGCAATTGATTTTCCAATAGCTTCTCCCAAATTAGTAACTCCTTCTTCATAAGGCCTAATCAAACATTCTGTTGGCTTTACCGCGTCTTTGATATTTGGATTCAATACTGGACTGAATGTTCTGGGTTAAAAATTGCAGTGTATTACCGAGTCAGTAGCAAAAGAAGCTTAAGAAAACAAAAGAATATAGAAACATAGCCACATCAATTATTCCAGACATTCACAAGTGGAAACCAAAGGCATGTTATATAACTACAAAGTTACAACAATCAAAATAACTGGTAAGTGGGGGTGCACTTAGATTTTTTTTTGCCAAGGGGGTGGGGGGTGGGCTGAGCTGGTAAGTGGGAGTGCATTACGAACTCTCTCTCTACTTCTACTTCTTCTTTAATTATTTCTTATTTATTATTTGCATTTCTGTAAAGGAAAATGTAAAATCACAATATACTGTCAGCAAAAGCCATAAATTACATAAAGACTTACTGGGCGTGGAAGTAGCCCTCTTGCTTTGCGTTTAACATTCACCCCAGTAGCTAATGTCTTTATTAACCTCGCTAGCTTAATGGTTCCCTGCACTTCCCAAGTACAAGCCATTACTTTGAGTTGTAATTGTCACCCAGGTATGAGTTACCTTGCCATACTCACAGAACAAAACACACACACACTAACACAGACAAAGCATAAAAAATAAAAATCCAATACCATTCCAAGCTTCCCATTGGCAAGAATAACCTTTATTCCTTGCTTACTGTAATAAGCTGCCACGCATTCCGATCTGCAGTGGATATCATGTCCTCTCTATTCAACACCAAGATTCGATTTCTATTACCAAGCCAAGATTCCATCTGCATATATATAAATCCTAGAATGAGCCACATCCTAAAAAAATAAATTAAAAAGTAAACCAAACCAAACCAAACCAAACCAAACCAAACCAACCGAACCGAACCTGTGGATGACTTGTGGGCATTGGGATCCTTGCATCTCGCACCTCTATCACAACATCCATTAATTTTAACTGATCCTTGAGTTCTATTTCTGTTTTTGCAATGTGACCAGGATACCACTAGAAATAGGAATATACTAATTCAGAATATAAATTAATCACTCACTTTGAAATTATATCAATATATAGGCAACTCAACAACAAGAAAGGTTGTTCCTAGTCCTACTGAAGAATTTTAACAATATATAGCCTCTTCATACTATTATGTTGCACAAAGTTATAGAAGTCTTTTCTATTTTCAATTTCTCTATAAATCAGTCCCTTTCCTAGAAAATCAATTTTGAACTAAACCTTGAATTCCTAAGACATTGCTGCCAAAATCATCTGCATTCATAATAATCATAATTTTCTTTAGGCATCAAGAAGAAAGAATTGAGAACATACTTCAGTGCTCTAGTAACATCTGGTCTTGGAGCTGCTGGACACAACCGACGCTTTAGCAAACGGACTTGAACATACCACTGAACATACCAAAAGTGCTGAGTTGGGCCAAGCAAGTAAAGCCCAATTACATCCAGCTTTGATTATCACATTCTCAATAGGGCTGGCCCAGTCAGAGCAAGGCCCAAAGCCCATCTCAAGCGTCAGTCGACTAAGCCCATGGTCCGACCTACAGGTCCCGACCTAACTTAGTCCGACCTCATGATCCATGCTACAATTCGGGTACGAACCATGCTCTACCCGACAGTTAGGTCGACCATTCCACGAGTGGCGACCTCGACCTAAATTAACAAGTGACGACTTGATACTTGCAGGCATATTTGGTTGAACTACTCTCATAACCACGTCCCTACAAATCAGGGGACCGTTATAGACACGTTCCCATTACCAATAACCGCCGCTACAATCACGGAGCACATGTCGCCTCTCCACAAATACATCACTCTTGTCTATAAATACTTCATCACTACCAAACGGTGAAAGGTAACTGCCATTTTGTATTCTGAGTTCATTATTCAATACATTTTGAGCTTATACAACCGTTATCTTACTCTCACGCCCGAGCGTCTTCGCCGGAGACACATCCGGCTAGTCGTGGGTTCTGTTTTCAGGTCAAGAAGCCAGGTGATCAGTCCTGCCACGTGGAGGAAGATTGATAAGCACATTTCTGCGGCATCAGTTTGGTTCCATTCGGGAACGTGCTTTTAACTTGACCTCGAAACTTTTCTTAACCTACTGACGATGGTGACTTGAGGAAGGACACGTATCCGAGGCTTCACTGGGCTACGAAGTGAATAACAACAACAATACAAACGTCGGAAATGCGGATTGCCTCCTCCTCCCCCTCCCAACGACATCATGCTAGGGTGACACGCCTAACAGCGTAGGCGATGGCGAGGGGATTGCCGGATGCAAGGAGAGAAAAGCGTCCTATGGAAGGACAGGAGCTCCACCTCACCCAAAACGTACGGTGGCGGGCGAATGTGGGGAGCGGGGCGGGTCCCTCCATTAATCCTATGAGCAAGAAAGAAATGATGTTGGAGCGAGCCCGGATTCGGGCTGACTTGATAGCCATGGAGGAGCGAGCGAAACGGAGCCGACATACGCTGCGAGAGAGTGGCACCTGCTCGGGTTTCTAATGGGCAACGGGCCGGGAGTGCTAGGCCAAATGAAGGTGTGGGGGCAGAATGGTGAGGACAGGATAGTTCGGCGAGCTCCTACCATTGTTCATGTGCCGAGTAATGATTTAAGGGCTAGCCTCAATGTAAAAAACAGTAGAGCATGAGGCTCAATCTGATTTAAGGACTCGGTTGACGGCCAAGCGAACAGGCATGTCTCTCCAGCGCGAACGCAGAGATCAGGATCCCATAGAGACAGGAATGGGCATAGGTCGCCTGTGAGAGGGGACAGGCGCAGGTCGCCGTCTGCTGCTGAGAGGCGCAGGTCGCCTCAAAGAAGTAACAGACATAGATCTCCAATAAGATCAGAAAGGACCAATTCTCACAAGGACAGAAGGAGTAGGCAGGTGACTCCCCCCAGAAGTGAGGGCCAGAGGTCCAATGCTGCTCCCCCTCCAGGAGATGAGAGACCCGATGCTAGAGAATGGTTGTTGATAAAAAAGAAATTTGAGCAATGGGAGGAGGAGAAGAAGAAGGATGCTGGAAAGGTCGAACGAATTGACTTTGCTCTTCGACCTTTTTCCAAAGAAATCAGAGATAGTCGACCTCCTCCTACTTTCAGGTTGCCTCTTCTGGAGAAGTACTCTGGGTCGACAAATGCCAGGAGCCACATATCACATCTGGAAGCCACTATGTGTTTTGTCGCCAATGAGGATGACAACATGTGCAAAGCTCTCCTAAGCACACTTACTGGGGCCTTAACTTGGTTCAATGGTTTGGCCGCCGGTAGTATCACCACTGGGCATGCTTCAGAACAAAATTCTTAGACCGCTTCTCGACTGCAGGAGCTCGGAAGATAACCGTCACTGATCTGAATAACTTGGTGCAGGGTAAGAATGAAAGCTCGATGAGCTATTTCACCAAGTTCAAAGAGATGGTTGATAAGATAGAGGAAGACCTCACAGACAGAGAGGTAATAAATTGCTTCCGAAGTGGTATTTCCTCAGAAGACATGGACTACGAGCTCACAGTCCGAACGGTCACAACTCGACAGGAGTTGTTTGAAAAGGTGTATAACGTCGCTCTTGCTGAGGAAAGGAAAGAAAAGAAGAATGGTAAGAGCCCCAAGGTTGAAGTCGCTGACGATAAAAAAGACTCCAACAAGAATGGGGGGAACAATAAAAATGGAAAGAATGTAACTAGGGCAATGCAGAGAAGGTGCCCGAGGCTTTCACTCCCCTCACGGTGAGTCGAACTGAGATTTTGAATGCTGTCGAGCTAGCTCCTCCTGTCCCAATGAATCCAGGCAACAAGTTTAGAAGGGACAACAGCAAGTACTGCGACTACCACAAAGACACTGGTCATCTCACAGAGGATTGCTTGGGATTAAAGCGTATCATCCAGAGAATGGTCGACCAGGGGAGACTGAAGCTTATGTGAAGAGACCTCGCCGGGGGAGGTGAGCAACAGTGGGCAACAAGGACCTAGGCAACCTAGACTGAACCTGGGGGTCATCACTGAACAAGCGAGCAACACAAACCCATCAAGCACAAGATATTCCAGCTCAATAAGGCCCCACATTGTGCCTCCAAGGAGAGAAGTAAGAGATGAGGCGATCGGCTTCTACCCCCACGAATTGGCAACTAATATGGCGGCTAGGGAGCAAGTTCTCGTCATCCCGGTCTCATTGATGGATGTACGACGAGCGGACTCTTAGTCGACACTGGGGCCTCGCAAGGATATTTTGTTTTACAAAACTTTCAAGGAGATGGGTCTTAATGATGAACACTGGAGAGATATGATGGCAGGTTGGAGGGCTTCACCAACCACCGAGTTGATGCTAAAGGCCGATAGTGCTCGACGTCGACCTAGGCCAAGCACTCCCCTCAGGATTGTCTCGAAGGTACAATTTATCGTAATTGATGTAAATAGTGACTATGCCGCCATACTTGGAATTCCCGGACAGTCGCTCTTGGAATGGTAGCATCAATTCCTCACGCGAGTAAAGTTCCCCACACCCGCCGGAGTGGGTTGCGTACAAGGCAGCAGCTCGTGCTTATCTGGATCATGTTCTAAGAGAAAGAAAGAAAAGGGAGCTAGAGATTGAGGCTGGCGATGGTTACTTGAAGCCGTCTCGCGGCCACCAAAACTACCCGACCGTCAACAATCACCGACGTGGTAGAGTCGACCTATCGCTCAAATGACGAGGTCATGCTTGAGTCGACACGTCACTCTAACACCAATGAGGTCGATTCAGATGTAGTTATGGTCGATCAAGTCGTCATAGGAGACCTATGCCTCCAGATAGACAATAACTCGGGGGCCACTACCAACAAGGTTGCAGACAAGCTTGATGATATGATAGCTGAGGAGGCTCCACACTTGGGAGCTGAGGAAAGACAAAAGGTCGTGGAGATCATAGTGGAGACTCTAAAATTCGTAGATGGACGAGCTAGAAGCCGTGGATGAGCTAGAGTCAGGTAATCACCAACCCTTCTTACCCCGATCAAAAAATTCAGATTGGGAAGCAGCTATCAGTTGAGGAGCGAGCAGAAATCATCGAGCTACTCAAAGAAAGTAATGATGTCTTTGCATGGAGAGTAGAAGACATGAGGGGAATCAAGGAGGAGGTCGCTGTTCACAGACTGGAAGTCAACCCGACCATAAAGCCGAGACCCCAAAAGTTGAGAAGTTTTGCTCGCGACAAGGAAGAGGCTATCAAAGCAGGTACAAAAACTTTTGAGTGCGGTATAATCAAAGAGGCCACTCATACAACGTGGTTGGCCAACGTGGTCATGGTGAAGAAATCGAATGGCAAGTGGCGGATGTGTGTCGACTTCACTACTCTCAATCTAGCTTGCCCAAAGGATAGCTATCCTCTTCCTAGAATTGACAAGCTTGTTGATTCCATTGCTGGTCATTCCACTCTCAGTTTCCTGGATGCTTACTCGGGATACCACCAGATAAAGATGCACGAGGATGACATAGTGAAGACGGCATTTCAGTACTGGAGGCATCTACTGCTACAATATGATGCCTTTTGGATTGAAGAATGCGGGAGCTACATATCGAGGATGGTGAACAAAGTCTTTGCCTCACGCATTGGTCGAAATATGGAGGCCTACGTTGACGACATGGTCATTAAAACTAAGGCCAGGAGTCACGTGGTCGACCTAAAGGAGACATTCGCCAATTTACGAGCAAACGACATGAAGCTCAACCCCAAGAAATGTGTGTTTGGAGTGGCGGTGGCAAGTTCTTAGGATTCATGGTATCTCAAAGGGGCATAGAAGCTAATCCAGAGAAGATAAAGGCTTTAGTCGACATGAAGGCTCCCACCACTATCAAAGAGATGCAGCGACTTAATGGAAGGGTAGCAGCTCTTGGTCGCTTCATATCAAAGTCAGCAGAAAGGTCTCTCCCCTTCTTCAAAGCATTGAGGGGGACGAAAAGTTTTGAATGGACGACCGAATGTCATTCGTCGTTCCAACGGCCTAAAGGATTACCTCGCTACTCCACCCCTCGCTAAGTAGCCCGACCACCGGAGAGACTTTGTTTGTATACCTATCTCTGGGAGACAAGTCGGTTGCAAGCAGTTGTTGATTAGAGAGGAGGAGGGGCTTCAAGCTTGTGTACTATATCGCAAAGCTTTATCGATGTGGAAAGTAGGTATTACAACGCTGAGAAGGTCGCCTATGCTCTAGTCGTGGCTTCAAGGAAGCTGCGAGCTTATTTTCTGGCTCATCCAATTGTGGTTCTTACGAATGCCCCTCTAAGAAAAATTCTTCACAAGCCGGAGAGTTCAGGTCGACTTCTCAATTGGTCAATTGCCCTTACTGAATTTGACATTGAGTATCGACCTCGAAAGGCGTTGAAGGCTCAAGCTCTAGCTGACTTCTTGGTCGAGCTTACGTTCACCAAGGAAGACGACGAGCAGCGAGTTCCAAAAGAAAAGGCTAAGGGGAAAGGACCAGAGTCCCAGGTCGTCATAAGCCTACCCGACGATTGTTGGAAGGTCTATTCAGACGGGTCAGCCACCAAGAATAGCAGTGGAGCTGGAATAGTGTTGATTGAGCCAGAAACTGGGACCGTGTATGAGGAATCACTAAGGTTCAAGTTCGATGCTTCTAATAACCAGGCTGAATACGAGGCCTTGATTGCAGCTATTGAGTACGCCAAATGCTTCGGAGCAACTAAGATCTTGGCTTGCGTGACTCACAATTGATAGTCAACTGAGGTCGAGGCGAGTACGAAGTGCTTAGTTCTACTCTCATCAAATACTGCGACCTGGTGAAGGAGCTAATAAAGGACTTAGAATTCTGGGAGATTCAAAGGATTGGAAGAGAAGATAACGAGCTGGCTGATCTCCTTTCGAAACTTGCTACTTCAGATGAGCCACATGACGAGCCCATCTCCTTCCTAGAAAATCCAGCTTATGAGAGGGTAAAAATTCAGTGCATAGATGATCCCTCAAGAAATTGGACTCAGGAGAAGTGTTGGATCGAGGAAATGAAAGCATACCTAGAAAATGGAGAGCGGATGACGAGAAGAAGGCTCGAGCTATCAAAAAGAAAGCTCCAAGGTATGTCATTCAAGGAGGCGATCTGTTCAGGAGATCTTATACTCGGCCATTGCTAAAGTGCATCCATCCCCAAGAGGTCGCCCTATTGATACACGAAGTGCATAGTGGAATTTGTGGTGGACACCCGGGCCGTGACTCTGCCGACAAGTTAATCACGTTGGGATACTATCGGCCACACATGAGAGCCGACACTCACAACTTTGTTCAAGAATGTGATCAATGCCAAAGGTTTGCCAACCTTCCCTACGTGCCTACAACAGAGCGTACTCACGTGATCGCAGCTTGGCCATTTGATATGTGGGGCGTCGACCTGATTGGACCCTTCCCTCCCGCCCGAGGAAACTGCAAGTATGTGATAGTGGCCATAGATTACTTCACCAAATGGGTTGAGGCCAAACCATTAGCTCGCATCACAGAGGAGAATGCTATCAACTTCATACACGACTTCATTTGGTGTCGGTTTGGTTTTCCCCGAGCTATAGTGTCTGACAATGGGTTACAGTTCTCCCAGACTTTCGAAACAGAGATGAAGCGAGTGGGAATCAAACATTGGAAATCCTCTGTCGCCTATCCTCAAGGAAATGGGCAAGCTGAAGCAGCAAATAAACTTGTTCTATCTTCGCTCAAGACTGGGCTCGTAGGTCGACGAAACAATTGGTTGGACGACTCCCCCTTGCTCTTTGGGCAGTTCGTACAACCACTCGGGGCCTACGGGGAAACCCCTTTGCTCTCACATATGGGTCGAGGCCATGGCACTCCGCCGAGCTCAGATTCCCTACGGCTAGAGTGACCTTCTTCGATCAAGAGCAGAATGACACCAACAGGTTGATCGACTTGGACCTGATCGACGAGAAGCGAGAAACAGCCTACCTCCGAATGGTCAATTACAAGCAGCGGACTAAAAGTTATCACGACAAGAAGGTCAAGGCAAGGTCTTTCCAAGTGGGAGATTATGTATTGAGAAAGATTGAGGCAACGGGTAGAAGGACCCAGCAGAACAAGCTATCTCCTAATGGGAAGGTCCCTATGTAGTCACTCGAGTCGTCAAAGAAGGAACCTACATGATAGCTCATCCGGAGGTGACGAGTTGAAACATCCTTGGCATGCTACTCACCTCATCAAATACTACTTCTAGTTTTCAATTTCAAAGTTCAAGTTTGTGTTAAAGCTAGTTTCGAATTGATGTAAGCATGATTCCTACCTCAATAAAAAGTGCAGTTCATTCCATCAATCATAGTGTTACCCCAATCCCAATGAGCTCGACTCTTAGTCGCCTTAAATTTAACAAGCTCGATTCTTAATCGCCCTTGTTCATTTAACAAGTCCGACTCTTAGTCGACTTCGTTCCAACAAACTCGACTCTTAGTCAGTTTGTTATAACAAGCTCGATTCTTAATCAGCCTTGTTCATTTAACAAGTCCGACTCTTAGTCGACTTCGTTCCAACAAACTCGACTCTTAGTCAGTTTGTTATAACAAGCTCGATTCTTAATCAGCCTTGTTCATTTAACAAGTCCGACCCTTAGTCGACTTCGTTCCAACAAACTCGACTCTTAGTCAGTTTGTTATAATAAGCTCGATTCTTAATCAGCTTAGTTAATTTAACAAGTCCGACTCTTAGTCGACCTCGTTCCAACAAACTCGACTCTTAGTCAGTTTGTTATAATTAGCTCGATTCTTAATCAGCTCTACTATTTTAACAAGTCCGATTCCTAGTCGACTTCGCTCTGAGTAACTCGACTCTTGGTCAGCTTAAAAAGTTTGAACAAATAAGTCATTGCCCTACTAAATCTAACTCGACACCTACCTCTAAAGCATATAACATGCAGAAAAGAGAAGTCAGTTACGATTAAACACAATTAAGTCTCCCAAAGTGGGCTAAGACTTAGGCAAAGGCAACTTACAAAGTATCATGCCTCCCAAAAATAGGGCCAAGGCATACAAGTATTAAAAACAAAAAAGCAAAAATGTTTGGAGCTTGTTCGATTACAATAACCATTAAATTCAAAGTCTATTCAGAAGAAACGCCTTCTATTGGACCGGCGACGGACGTTGGATCGACCTCAGTCCGATCACCCACAGTAGATGGCTCACCAAGAACATTTTCCCGATAAACCACCTTCCGTGAGTCAGCGATTGTGAACTTTGGGGTCTCCTCGTCAAAAGCCGAATCCTCATAATCATCGAGCTCAGCCAAGATAGTGTTAAAATTAACCTTTTCAACAGCTGGGGGGTCCCAAGGTGATGCCTCTGCAGCTTCATCATCTTTCTTTATAAGTTCCAGGTCATTCTCATTGTATGGCACCAAAGGGTGGCCTTGGCGAGCTGCTGTGTTATAAGGATCTTCAGAAGCCCATTGAGCTAGCTGTTCGATCGATATATTGACAGAGGGATCTACTATTATACGTCGAGCCATATGAGCCCGACCTACATGGAAGAACCCCCTAGCTTCTTCGGTAATATGGGCGTGCAGATCATCACTATCTTTATATGCCTTGATAGCATCCTCCTTTGCAACCCTCACAGCAGCAGCTAGGTCCACCCCCCATTGAGCTCGAGCAGCATCCAACTCTTCTTGTTTCTTGGCCAAAGTGACGGGCACCTCCTCCAACTGCTGAGTCGCCAATGCCAGATCAGCAGCTAGCCTATTCTTTTCCTCCTTGAGGGCGGCGAGTTCCTTGGCAGCTTCTCCCAACTTGCCCCAGGCATCCTCTTTGGCCTTTATTTCGTTGTCTTTAACAAGTTTCAAAGCTTCATACGAGTTGTCTAAGTCTGAGTGCTCTTCCTTCAAGTTTTTGAGCTCCTCCTTCAACGTAGCGTTGGCTTCTCTCAGTTTCCCCACCTCGGCATTCTCCTCCTCCAGCTTCTTCAACTCTACATTTTTCTTTGCCAACATGGACTTGGCTAGCTTCTCCTGCTCCTCAGCAGCCTTCCAGTAAGTAGTAGCCAGGTCAATCATGGCAAGAGACTGAAAGGAAGAGTGGGAGGAAGAGGTTAGATCTGACAGACACAAAGGGAGACATGGAACAAGCGAGCAAAATAAAGTTAACAACACAAGAAATTGCCAAAGAGTTACCTCGGAGGAAGCTAGCCCGACCCTAGCTCTGCAGGCTTCTGGAGTTAGAGGTTTTTTAGTGAACTCCATAATCAAATCCTGGTCAGCACCCCTTCTGACCACGGCCTGTCCGTACTCCGGCCTCCGGTACTCCTGGCTAAGCAGTTGATCCTGGTTAAAGGAGCCACAACACTTAGCTCGTCAACACGAGACTGGATCAGCTCGGCATAAGAAACCTGGACAGGGGAAGGCTGGGGACTCCTAACTTCATTCTCCATCGGCTCGTTAGCATCGACCTGATCAACTGTCGAGCTCACCTTGGTTTTCCCAATCTTGATTTTCTTGCTTAGAGGGGCCGTATCATCTTCATCATCCCCCTCATCATCTAACTCGATCACAGGCGACTTTGCCTTGGGAATTCTTTTGGTTTTGGATTTGGTTTTGGGTTGATCACGAGCTCTGGTCTTTCTAGCCTCCTTAGCTGGCTCAACAATTTGGTCGGATACATTGGTTTCTTCAGCGCCGACCTCTTCCATTTCCTGGGCGACGTCTACAACTTGGTTCCCCTCCAGTTCCTCGGGGTTCTCCTCCATTGGTATAGAGTTAACGGGGTCCACATCTACTGTCTGCAAAGTATCATGACGGAGAGCACCCTCTTTCTCCCTATGTTCTCTAGCATTGGCTGCTCCACAGCTCCACTTGCTCTTCCTGATGTCAATGGTTCGGCCCATACTCGCTTCTTGTTCAGGAGTTAAGACTACACCAAAGTTGAAATGATCAAGGGTTAGGTCGACACATAAAATTTCTGCATACGAGTAAAAAATTCTATGTACGAATTAAATATGTGTGGACTGATTATTCTACATACGAGCAAAAAAGTTCTATGTACGAATCAAATTCATAAATAAACAGTTAAGCAAAGGTAAGAGGGATCAAGGTACAAGGAATGGTCGAGTTCTTACCCCCAAAGTGTTCTACCCGCTCCTTACAATAGTTAGCGCCTTCTTACAAAAGTGGCACTCTTTCTCAAATACGAATCGAGCTCCCTCATGGGTGACCCAATCTGGATATCTCGACATCTAACTACCGGCACCATGTGGCACTACCTCTCCTTCACCAACCATCAATTCGGCTCGGATGAAGTTATTTTTGTTGGTTCCTAGAGCATCCCAACCGATAGCCCCTTCTTGGTAAACTCCATCAACTTCTTACGTAAATCATTATGCCAATGAGGGGCCCAAAGAGTTGTTCTCATCTACCGGTTGTATCAAGACTGGGCAAGGGAAATTCCCATCCTCTTCTACTCTCCACCACCACCACGCAAGAGTTCCATCCAGCTAGCCTTGCCGGGTGAAGATTGGCAAATAATTTGGGAGACTTTGGCTTGGAAGGAGTACTTATGCCACTATCCTTATCAAACTTAATGCTAAAGAACTCCTTAAACACCCTCATGCATGGCTCATATCCTAAGAACCTACAAACCATAATAAAGCAAACCAGTACCCTACAGGTGTTGGCTCCTAGCTGAAGTGGCAAGGCATCGGTGCACTCCAAGAATTCGTTTATGAAGGGGTCAAGAGGTAATCTCAAGCCGCCTTCGACCGGGCCGTAGTAGAAAGCTACCTTGGTAGTTTCCTCCTCGTAGGTGTCCCCAAATTTGTTAAAGAAGTCCCCCCTACTATACAGAGCAACGCTAAACTCCTTCCTATCAACATCACAAAAATCATATATCATGCTTAAGCGAGATGGATAATTCTGCTTCCCTCTAGCTGGCCTTGGAGGAACGTAGCCTTTTTCATTCCTGCCCGGCACTACAGTGTTATCAAAGGCATCAACAATGCGCGGGCTTGATGAGGTCGAGGCATGAGCTCCACCTTGTGTCTCCATATCTGTACAAGAAGAAGGGGAAACAGGGGAATCAGTTCTACATGAAGTCTCAGGAGACCTAATCGATAAGCTAAGGGGCGACCTAGATTCCCCCGGAAATCCAATTCTATTCCTAAGGAAAGAAGGTTTGTCGGGACCATGAATGTAAAATGTAGCAATATGATCGAGAAGCTCGTGAAAAAGATGGAAGGACTCAATTCTTGGGTCATTCGTTCCTAAAGTACCTAAGTTCTCTCCCACTGTGCAAAGCCAACTCAAGAAATTGCAAACCCCATCGGGTTAAAATTGAAGTACATTCCTCCATGGTCATCTCCCTCCACTCTCCGTTTAAATGTTTATAAACCCTACGATTGACTTTACAGTACCCATACCAAGCTCCGGGTTCTGTACTAAAGGTCCTAGCCATGGCGGAATCAAAGGAATAGCAGAAATTAAAGCCCTAATTTTAAAGAATGAGGAGAATACCTTTAGCAGTGAAGGGAAAACGGAACAATGGAGAGTGAAACACCGAGTTATAAAGCAGAAGTCAATTTCCTTTATCACCGCCGGAATCACGTACAGAGTTCAGGGATGGCGAAAGTTGTAAATGGGGAAGGATTCTTGATTTTATAGTTCCCTGAATTGGAAAGGGCAAAGATAAATTCGAAATTAATTCTCCTAATTAATGGTGGAAACAGTTTCCTAGGCGGACTCTCAAACGTCTAAAGTGTAATCATTGCGAAAATCGGCGCTCCTACATCTCCACCGTTCATCACCTACGATCAGGATGTTGCCACGTCATCATGGTCGACCTACTTCCAAGACTAACATCGACCTGCGAGTAAAGCAATTTTCGTCACGGAAATCTTCTTAACTTCCAAGTCGACGAAGTCAACTCGAAAGTTGGGGGCCACTGAACATACCAAAAGTGCCGAGTTGGGCCAAGCAAGTAAAGCCCAATTACATCCATCTTTGATTATCACATTCTCAGTAGAAGTGGCCGGCCCGGTGAAAGCAAGGCCCAAAGCCCATCTCAAGCGCCGGGCCGACTAAGCCCATGGTCCGACCTACAGTGTCCCGACCTAACTTAGTCCGACCTCATGATCCATGCTACAATTCGGGTACGAACCATGCTTTCTACCCGACAGGTCGACCATTCCACGAGTGGCGACCTCGACCTAAATTAACAAGTGACGACTTGATACTTGCAGGCGTATTTGGTTGAACTATTCTCATAACCACGTCCCTACAAATCAGGGGACCGTTATAGACACGTTCCCATTACCAATAACCGCCGCTACAATCACGGAGCACATGTCGCCTCTCCAAAAATACATCACTCTTGTCTATAAATACTTCATCACTACCAAACGGTGAAAGGTAACTGCCATTTTGTATTCTGAGTTCATTATTCAATACATTTTGAGCTTATACAACCGTTATCTTACTCTCACGCCCGAGCGTCTTCGCCGGAGACACATCCGGCTAGTCGTGGGTTCTGTTTTCAGGTCAAGAAGCCAGGTGATCAGTCCTGCCACGTGGAGGAAGATTGATAAGCACATTTCCTGCAGCATCAGTACCTATTTCGTTTCCAACCTATAGTCACTTTTTTATTTTCGTCCTGAATGTATTTTATGTTTTTCGTTTTTCCTCTTAACCTCGTTTTTTTTCTGTTGATGTCATCCTTCTATCAGTTGACTATCCATTTGACCGTTAAAAATTGTCATGTGGCATGCCAAGTCATTAAAATACTGAGTTGGCCTTAAAATTTTATAAATTAGGCTGAGGTGAAAGTATTAATGGGTTAAAGTGTATAGTTTTAAACTATAAAAAAAATGAGGTTAAGGGGAAAAACGAAAAAAAAATACATTCAGGACGAAAATGAAAAAGTAACTATAGGTCGAAAACGAAAAAGGTACTTAACCCCGGTTAAAATGGAGTCCTTAATTTATATATTTTCGCCAATGAATGGAGTCCTTAATTTAGAAAATTGAACTTATAATAAAATGCCTTTTTTAAACAATCTCATCTCACCGTCTTTTTCTTAAAAAAAAATTGTCCCTAAATATCTTTTTATCAAATTTTTTTGTTATTAATTTTAATATCATAAAACTAAATATTTAGAAAATGGATAACAAAAATATTGATAATATTCAAAAAAAAAAAACAAACATTTTCAAAGATAATGGAATTTGAAACCACAAATGTCGTAGTCGTGAAATTAAACTAGTTGTCGTATCAGCAGTGCTACAATGCTATTGTAGCCTATTACAGCTAGGTCCGACTCTTAAAAATAAAAAAAAAAATAAAAAAAAATAAAAAAATAAATAAATTAATTTGATTTGAGTTACACAAGTGCATGGCCCAATTAATCCCATCCCTTAGATCTTAAAATTATTGGGCAGTGACATTAAATTTTGTCAGGAAATATTTAAAAAACAAACATTAAATTTTGAAGTAAACTGTAGTTATACAAACTAACTTTTGTCATGAAATATTTATGCAACGTGTCAATTTACATATGGAAAAATAAAACAGACAGGGAAGAGAATTAGCAACCTTGGACATTGAATAAACATTACAACTCATACAATGAATAGAAAGAATTACAACTCAGTCGAAGGGGAAGACAATGAGAGGTTTAAAAGGAAGCCGACCATAATCCCGATGATTCCCACAAACAGTGCAAATCTCAAGGAGAATCCAGGGTCGCTTTTTCGATTCCTTCGCCTCTTGAGCATGTCCTAAAATAGGATGAAACGCAAAAGCATTATTAGAGCAAAGTTATTACTATATAATGAAGCCTGACAACTTGTTAAGAGAAGTATAACTGACCACTTCTTGTTGCAGTTGCTGTGTTTGTCGGACAGCAGCATCTCTTTCGTCTTTGAGGCGCTGCAGGGATTGATTCTGCATCCAGTAGAACAATTTTAGAGAGAGAGAGAGAGCAAAACAAAATATGCAGATATCCTACAAAAGTAAGAAAATAAACAACTATCTGCCACATTCATCTTGTGAACGTGACACAGTTTCACGCCCCAACACTCGGTGCCATTTACCGGTAGTGCAGGCCTATATAAGTTTGTAATTCAGGAGATAATGAATCACATGCACTATTAATATTAGCATATTAAACATCACAAATCGAGAATTAAATATAAGTTTGACATTCTAAGGAAACTGATCTTGTTTCAGTCAACACTAAAAGCATGATCTTATCAAAGACCTGAAATCGTGACACTCCAAAGGAAGGGTTCTAGGAGATGTCCTTTTTCTTTTACTATTGGACAAGCGATAAGAACTTTAGGCAATGTCAAATGTTGATGTCTGTCACTCTAGTAGTAGTAGTAGTAGTAGTAGTAGTAGTAGTAGTGGCTTAATGAAGGGAAAAAGCAATTAAGATCCATTTACCACCTCACTTGGTAACCGGAGGAAAAAGATGATAAACAGGAACTTGATGCCACAAGAGGGGCTTCATAGATATATGGCTTTGTTACACAAAAAAAAAAAGGAGTAGAAGGAAGCTAATCATATACAGCAGAAAGAAAATATCAATTGAACGAGTACTCACATCATCAAAGTTTAACGAGCGGCCCATCTGCATTTAAAAGGAAGAAAAAGAAAAGAAATAATGTTAATAGCCCTAGACACTCAACAAAGATTTATGATCAACTCTTATTTGTGAAGAGAAGTTTCTGAAGCATGTTGGAAATGAAAATTATCAGAGGACTGTCACACATGAACATTACTCCCTCCGTTCCAGAAAGATAGTCCCATTCAATTTTCGATGTTCAACAAAACTGAACATTGACCAAACATTAATTTCAATCTAATCATCCCAATAAAATCATTAACCATTTATCAATAACAATTTTCAGAATTGTACTAGGATGATTAGATTGACATTAATGTTAGGTCAAAGTTCATTTGTGTTGACAATCAAAAACCAAATGGGCTATCTTTTTGAGACAGGTGATATGAAATTAGGATACCAGTAACTTTATTACTAACTTCCTGAGATAAGTAAAAATATAAATAAAGCAGATTCAACAATACAGTAAGATGAATTGTAGAGAAGCTCACAGAGCCGATATCATCTTCCGAGTTTCCAATAGCCGAGTTGGGAGATATATAGACAACCCTGAGCTTGCACTCCTCTACTATTTTCATGGCGTCCTTATTAAACTGGATTAGGCAAGGGGAAAAACATGAGTGTTATATTCATTCCAATTGGCATTTAAAGCTTGTGAAGTAAACAAGCATTTCTAAGAAATTTTCTTACAGTGTCGGCCGGAAGCTCATCAATATCAGTATGTGCAGCCACTGTAGTGGTTTGCAGGAGAAATTTATCTTTGCATTGCATATCTGGAGGATACTCCCGTTGAGCTTGTAGGGTAACTGAACATACATCAATTAATGTATATGAGAATTACCTATGAAAACATCTTAATAAAATGGCAAAGCTGTGATCGGATGAAATATATAGGTGAGGCTTAAATTTTAATGACATATTCAAAGTAACTTAAGTATACTGTGAATGCAGTTCAGAAATATGATTTATAGAATAGATTGACCTTTTAAATATGGACATGGATTTGGGAAAATTGAGATATTTAATTTGGGACAAAAAGAAATCTCCCATGAAATTAATGCCTCCCCCATCTCCCTCATTCAAGACAGGTCAAGACTCAAGAAGTAGATGGACATAAGAAAAATATGAGTCAAGTGACAATGGAGATAAATAGTAGTACTAGTATACGAGTAGTTTGTACATCTGTGCTTGTCAAGTACCCTTATCATATATGGGTATTAAATTATTGGATTCATAGGTTAGGTGCTTGATTCACGTATTTGTGCCACATGTGTTACTTATGCTAATATAAAGTCATATGTTTGTACTCTCATCCTACCTGGGTACTAAATTATTTGACAAGATGTAGAGAGACAATTAGCCAGCATGTTGCTCATGTATATATACTCCCTCCGTCCCATAATAAATGCCGAATTTGACTTGTCAGCGTTTTTAAAGAATTTTTTGCTTTAAAGAATATTTTGCATATTACATGTACCATGCTAAAATTGCACCAAGACAATATCCTCATGGACGAACCAAAAAGGAAAGTGAGACTATCTTTGCTTCCTTGGTTTGCAATATTGGAAGTTCAATGATTTTAACCTAACAATTTTGGAAATGGGACTATCTTTTGGGGACAAACAAAAATGGCAAATGAGAACATCTTCATGGGACGGAGGGAGTAGTATATACCAGTGTTTGCTGCATTAGCTACTAAAGGTCACAGTAAAGTTTAGAAGTACAGTACCTCTTATAATACACGAATCCCAAGGCTGTATAACGCCGGTATTTGGTCGTACAAAGTATTTCTTTGGAGAAGTAGTTTTGACCTAGCAAAACGAAGGAATGATCTTATACATAGTTTGTTATCAGCTCAGTTCAAACTTCCACGGAATCGGATAGCCCTAAAAAATACTCGACATTAATATACAAATATATATGAGCAGGTAAATAAGATAGTACCTTGAAAGCAACATGTTTATCTGTGGTATTAGCAACTTTCAGATCGCAATAGGTTTGTTTCTCCAGCTCAACTGTTAAAAGCAACATCCATCGGCATCAGTACGTTGTGACTAACAGATAACAACAGTTGGGTAGCAAATTCATAAACAAGAAGCAGGACAGGAGAAGCTTTTGTGACTGTGTCAGTCATTTTAGGTTCATGCTCCACTGGATCACCATTCAACTAGCAAGCAATTAATCAATGGACGACAATGCAATCAGATATTTACATATGACTACAATCTAGGAATCAAAATATTTTTAGCACAAGGCCCAGTCTCAGCCTTTAGAAAGTTTTCGTAGATCCCATTTCATTTTTAATGCTTTTGTCCTGCCTAGGATCATATCCTCTGTTTGAAACATGTAACCACCCTCAAAGATGGAGTAAAACTGATAGCCAAATCATCAAAGCTGCTTTTCCATTGTATCTCAAAAATTTGTTTAGCTTTTCAATTCAACCAAACATCAATCTCACCTCGGTTATTCAAGCAAATGTACTATTAGAGCATAGGTCTCACTGTCCAGTAGTCTGTCTATCTGTCATTCCTTTTGCATGTGTTTCCACTTATTATAGCTTCAACTGAAAAATTATTGCTATTGCTAACAAGTGCCAAAAGGATTCATATTAGAAATGGAAAATAATACCAACCCATCAGGGAGTGCTTGCAATACTTTGGTGTTATTTCCCAAAGCCAAATATTTCTAAGCGGATATTTAACAATGCCACTTGTTAGTGATCCAATACCCAAGGTTAATTTCAGGGTTTAGAAGCTTACCATTCTTTCCATTAGTTCATACCATGGCTCCTTTCGATGCTGAATCACGACTTCTAAAATCTCCATATCTCTATGTAAATCATAAAATAATCTCATTTTAACCATAACCAGTCTTGCATAATCTCCCAAATAAATGTCAAATGGAAAAAACCAAATGCTCCTGCTCTTTTTCAATCTTTTCACCCGGTACTACATCCAACACATTCACAAACCTACCGTTACAGTACATCACCAAGAGGGTAAAAAGTATTATTGATGTGGCGTATTTCATACTATCTAATTCCTATTTCTTCCGTGCTTATTATGTCGATTTTGATGTATTTAGCTAGGTTTGATGTAATATTGAGAGTATTTTGTATGGTGGGGATTATGAGAGAAACAATGTAATGAGAGGGAGATTTGGAGAGTTTTTACCTTGTAATCAATTTTGTTCTCAAGAAGCTTCAATCATCATCTTCAACATCAATGGAAGCCAACAAATCAAGCCAAAGACTCAAGAGAAAGCGACAAATTCAGGAAGCTTGGTTCAGGGGACGAGTCGTCCCCAATATGCCCAAGTATTCCCCATCGCAGGGGACGGCAGAATCAGAGACGCAGCAGACGGGGACGAGTCGTCCCTCCCAGCACGACTCGTGCCCTAGGCGTTGAAGCGGCATCGCAAGCAGCGTGAGTTTGGGCCGAGTTTGGGTATTTAATTTATTTTATTTTTGTTTTCCTTTTTATACTAGGTTATTTTATGGGAGGAGTATATATACTCCTTTCCAACTTGTTTAGGGGGGATCTTTATTTTAGTTTTTCCTAGAAACAATATTGAAGCTTTTGATTTCCATGGAGGGCTAAACTCTATACTTTGGATTAAGGTTCTTGAACTATTCTTTTAATGAATTGAGGTTTGATTTCTTAAACCAATTATTTCCCTATTTCATAGTTTTACTTGTATTGCTTGATTATTATTGATTACTAGGGTTTAGAAACTTGATCAATTTCTTAATTCTTGTGATTAATTACTGCTAGAAATCTCTTCTACCGTGTCGGATTAGGGTTTTCATCGTAGCAATTTCACAAATCTTGTATGTGTCATCTTGATTTATGATTTGGGTAAAACTAGATAATCATCTAAGTGAAAGTATATTAGTGATTATTCTCAATCTTAATTTCTTAAATCAAAATCAATTGCTTAATCGAATTATTGATCGTGTCGGCTTAGTTTGATTATCAATTAGGGTTCTTAGTTGAGCGTGTCGCCGCTATTAACTATTATCAAAGAAAGAAATAGAGATTGAAATATATCTCGTGATTGAGTGAATAGGGGAATAAGGGAAGGAATTTAATCAATGATATTCAGGAATAGAATGGGGATAGAACGATGATCCAAAGTCTTCTTTTTATTATTGTTTTCAATCCAATCTATTTTCTTGCTATAGTTTAATTGCAACAACTAATCAAAACAAATCCCCCAATCTTGCTAAGTGACAATTACACAACCAAATAACTGTTCCCTGAGATCGATCCTGGACTTTCACTATCTACATTATTAGGAGTCCTTGTAGTAATTTGTAGGTGTTGCGATAAAGCCTATCAAATTTTGGCGCCGTTGCCGGGGAACGGTGTTTATTTGTTTGTGTTCTTATATAATTTCTGTCATTTTATTTTATTTGTTTGTCTGTTATCTCTTTATTAGTTTCACCCCCTGTCCCTTCGTGGTGTGGATCATTGTTTGGTCCATGCCCGTTCTACTGATTATTCTCTTGAGCTTCTTGATCCAGAAATTGACAGGACTAGCAAGAAAGAGATGGGTGATAGAGCACCCCAAACACTCGGGCAGAAATCTGCTCCAAATTGGACGGAGCAACCACATGCAGTCACTTTTCCCGCTTTGCCTGCGGGAGTCACATTCGAGTTGAAACCGGGATTACTTAATCAATTGCCGAGTTTCAATGGGCTACCCGGTGAAAACCCGAATCAGCACGTATCTCGGGCCAGGTAAGTTCGTAACAAGCATGAAGCCCGCTAATCTTCCGATCGAGCAGCCTTCTTCTTCGAGCCTTCTCGTTTACTTTGAAGGACGTGGCTAACATGTGGTATTATCACCGGCCCCGAACAATATAACCACCGGGCAAAGAGATGAAGGAGGCGTTTTGGATGAGTTCTTTCCGTGAACTGCATTAATGTCATGAAAAGGGACATTAGTAACATGGAGCGAAGGCGGATGAGTCCTTTTTACGAGTATTACAATCGGTTTCATACTCTACCAGGAGTTGTCCTTATCACGGGTATGATGAAGAGCAGTTGATTATGTACTTTCACGGGGACTTTCGATCGTGGATAAGAGGTTGGTTGACTCTTCTTGTGGGGGTAGTATTACGAACAAAACCACCGCAGAGGCTCGTAAATTACTAGAGGAGCTAGCAAGGAGTACCCGAACACACGGGAGGAGATCCGTGTCGACAGGAGTTAGTGCTATGGGCACAAGCACTGGGAGAATGAGAAGCTTCGAGTCCGATGTCAAGGAGTTGAAATGTATGATGAAGCAATTCTTGTTGAGTCGGACGTAAGGTCGGGAGAATGTGAATTGGGTTCCCACAAAGAACAGCAGAGACAAGATAACTACGTGGGGTAATCAACCCAACGCTATATGGGGACAACCACCACAGAAGAAGAAGCAGCTAGCCTACGAGATGACATGTTCCGTATTAATCGGCTCGTAGCATGAAAGCACCTTATCCAAATGATCTTCAAGATCGCAGAGGACCGATACGAGTATCAGCAGTCTTCAGCAGTATCAGCAGAGGACTGATGCTAGTATTGGTAACCTGGAGAGACAAATGGGGCAGATTGCAGACGCAGTGGTAAGAATGGAAGCTAGAGAGGCGGTAAAATCACCACCTCAGTCTGAGCAACTTCCAAAGCATAATGTTAGTGCTGTTTATGTGAGGAGAAAGAAGAAAGTTGAGGGGCAAATGGTTTCTATAGAGCCTGAACAGGAGATTAAAAAGAAAGTTGAACCGGAGTTAGTGGTGGAAGAGAAGGTAGAGAAGACCCCTGAAGAGAAATATGTTCCACCACCGTTGCGTGTCTATGAGCCGGAAGTTCCATTTCCGGAGGCATTGAAGAGAGACGCTTCAAAGGAATCAGAGAAGCATATGTTTGATACTTTCAAGAACATTGAGGTGAATATCCCGTTATTGGACCTTCTCAAAACAGTTCCTAGATACGCCAAATTTTTGAAGGAATTGTGCACACCGAAGAGGACTCCAAAGAAGGGTGAGCTGAAGAAAGTGAAGGTGATTGAGCATGTGAGCGCAGTTTATCAGAAAAAGATGCCCAAAAAGTGTAGTGATCCGGGCATGTTCGTGATTCCAGTGACTTTTGGGAGTAGTTCAGTTCAGAAGGCTATGCTCGATTTAGGGGCTTCAATCAATGTTATGCCTTATACATTGTTTGAAGACCTTAAATTGGGTAAATTGGAGGATACTCGAGTGGTTATACAGTTGGCGGATAAGTCCAACGCATACCCCAAGGGGGTAGTGAGAGATGTGGAAGTCCGGGTTGGTGACTTGATTTTCCCGGCGGATTTTTATGTGCTTGAGATGGAGACGGATTTTGAGGCTCCTATTTTGTTGGGTAGGCCGTTTATGTCTACTTCGCATACCAAGCTAGATGTGGCTAGTGGTTCTGTGACGATGGAGTTCGATGGGAAGAAAATTGGGTTTGATATGTTTGATGAGAAGAATTTTCCTAAGAACAATTTTCGGAAAGTTTGTGCCGTGGACTCGAGGGAGCCGAGTATCAAGGATGGAGGTGCGGTAGATATTGATGAGTCTCCACAAGTAAAGAGTGAGAAAAAGAAAGGAGAGCCACCAAGGAAGAAAGCAAAGGAGAAGAAGAAGGGGAAGCCGAAATGGTCTCCAACTCGGGAGGCATGTCATGGAAACCAAACATCTTCTAGAGGTAAATGAAGATTACTTTCATCCCCTTACATTGATGAGGCTCATGTTGGTGGAGCCTCCCGTCCCTTTATTTAGTCCCTTGGTGCCCTTTTCCCCATGTTTTTATTGTTCTGTTTTAATTGTTTAATCCATCGAGGACAATGTCTAGTTTAAGCTTGGGGGTATAGGGAGGTTGTATCATTGTAAATTTCGTTGTTTTTGCTTTAAAAAAAAAAAAAAAAAAAAAAAAAAAAAAAACACACAAACAAAAACAAAAGAGAGGCTAAGTGAAAACCCGAGAGAGGCACTTAGGCAAAAGGAGAGGGTGTGTTTTGAAAAAAATGAAAAAAAAAAAAAGAAAAATGAGAGGCTAGGTGAAAACCGGAAACGGCACCTAGGCAAAAGGTAGAATCGAGTATTTTCTATCCGTTATATCACCGGAGTGGAGACATAAGGGAGGTTTGGAGTATCGGGTAGGACCATTATTGGAGTAGGAGGTTTGAATAGTGGTGCCTAGGATTTAGAAATCCTCGTTCACTGTTGGAGTTATAAGGGGTGTTGGTGCTTTTCACGAGGTAAATCTTTGTTTAAGGATCTCAACCTTAACAATGATTTCTTTTTATGAGGTGTATGTAGTGTGAGCCAAGCGTGGGAGAAACATAGTGGCATATTTAGTTCCCTTCGCTTTTATTTCACAGGTGGTCCTTAGTTTGGATACCGTTTTATTATGGGAGTTGGTATCAAGCTAAGGTCATGATTATCATTGCTTATATTTTGGTGTTATAAGGAGACGGAGTTTCTATTACTCCGATGGTTTTTATTGACTCAAGGCTGGGCAGACAGAGGAGAATAGGAGTCATTTACCTCCCATGCATCTGTTTTTAGACCGGTGTTAGATTGAGTTTAGGATATTACTCGGGGACGAGTAATGGCCCAAGCGTGGGGGTATTTGATGTGGCGTATTTCATACTATCTAATTCCTATTTCTTCCGTGCTTATTATGTCGATTTTGATGTATTTAGTTAGGTTTGATGTAATATTGAGAGTATTTTGTATGGTGGGGATTATGAGAGAAACAATGTAATGAGAGGGAGATTTGGAGAGTTTTTACCTTGTAATCAATTTTGTTCTCAAGAAGCTTCAATCATCATCTTCAACATCAATGGAAGCCAACAAATCAAGCCAAAGACTCAAGAGAAAGCGACAAATTCGGAAGCTTGGTTCAGGGACGAGTCGTCCCCAATATGCCCAAGTATTCCCCATCGCAGGGGACGGCAGAATCGTAGACGCAGCTAGACGGGGACGAGTCGTCCCTCCCAAAGACGACTCGTGCCCCCAAAGGCGTTGAAGCGGCATCGCAAGCAGCGTGAGTTTGGGCCGAGTTTGGGTATTTAATTTATTTTATTTTTGTTTTCCTTTTTATACTAGGTTATTTTATGGGAGGAGTATATATACTCCTTTCCAACTTGTTTAGGGGGGGATCTTTATTTTAGTTTTTCCTAGAAACAATATTGAAGCTTTTGATTTCCATGGAGGGCTAAACTCTATACTTTGGATTAAGGTTCTTGAACTATTCTTTTAATGAATTGAGGTTTGATTTCTTCTCCCAATTATTTCCCTATTTCATAGTTTTACTTGTATTGCTTGATTATTATTGATTACTAGGGTTTAGAAACTTGATCAATTTCTTAATTCTTGTGATTAATTACTGCTAGAAATCTCTTCTACCGTGTCGGATTAGGGTTTTCATCGTAGCAATTTCACAAATCTTGTATGTGTCATCTTGATTTATGATTTGGGTAAAACTAGATAATCATCTAAGTGAAAGTATATTAGTGATTATTCTCAATCTTAATTTCTTAAATCAAAATCAATTGCTTAATCGAATTATTGATCGTGTCGGCTTAGTTTGATTATCAATTAGGGTTCTTAGTTGAGCGTGTCGCCGCTATTAACTATTATCAAAGAAAGAAATAGAGATTGAAATATATCTCGTGATTGAGTGAATAGGGGAATAAGGGAAGGAATTTAATCAATGATATTCAGGAATAGAATGGGGATAGAACGATGATCCAAAGTCTTCTTTTTATTATTGTTTTCAATCCAATCTATTTTCTTGCTATAGTTTAATTGCAACAACTAATCAAAACAAATCCCCCAATCTTGCTAAGTGACAATTACACAACCAAATAACTGTTCCCTGAGATCGATCCTGGACTTTCACTATCTACATTATTAAGAGTCCTTGTAGTAATTTGTAGGTGTTGCGATAAAGCCTATCAATTATTCACCCCTTCTGAAAGATATCCATTGTTCAGCAAAGGCCACACTCAGCATTAGCTTACTATTATACAACTCACATTTTTTTTCTCAGATAGCTCAATAAGCATTTCAATTTACTTTAGAGAAAGTTGGACGGAATAACATGTTTAAGCAGCAAGAGTTACACAGCTCCCCTCTAATCTGTCCCATCAGTATATTCTCATAAACTTAGTGTTGAACATAAAGTTTCCGAATTATCGTTCCAGTTGCACACGATCAGTCCACATGCACCAACTTCTTCTAAACCTCATCTGTAATTCGCTACACCACCTTAACAGTGGAGGAGCTATACTGAGACCTACTGATACTCTGACACTGAGAAGCATCAAGCTGCTCCACCATCACTCAACCTCTATAAAAGAATGTCTTTTCCTAATGATAATGTAAGGTCCAGAACCAGTAGAATTCCCATTCCTATAGTTCCTTCAAATACGTCAGGAACAGAACCAGTTCCTACAGCAAATTAGACTACAATTAATCACTTGGAGACTAGGGGGTTAGTGGTTAGGTCTCTTTGGGAAGCTATGTGAGGTGGACAAATCTGGAAAGATTGTCTCAGTTAATTGGATTCTTCTCTGCAACTCAAACATGAAACCGGATCGCTAGTAAACACCAATCAGCATGTCACGATTGAAAAGGTACTCTGACAAAGTACACATCACCCTACACACCCTATGAATAGTTCTTGTCTTTCCCCCAATCATATGATCATCTATTGCAACTCCCTTTAAATCATTTCTGTGAAACCCTTAACAATGATTCTACACCTATTCAGACTTTTGTAACGGCCTCACATAATCATGACCTGTATCCCCTATAAATTTATCTATGTTAATATATACAGTATCCACCATGCGGGAGACATTTATAACACCAAGTCAAGGATCGTAAGCAATACAAGGCTTATGAATAAAGTTGATTATGTTCGACAACTTAAGACAAATAGATAAATATACTACACTTTCATTTATAGATAGGCTGGCAGCAGTGGCGGAGCCAGGAATTTACGAAAGGGGGGGCAAAAAATTTAGGAACAAAGGGTATGATGAATGGGGGTTCGGGGGCAGAGCCTCCGAAAAAAAATTGGATGTTTTTTTTTCTGGTGAACTGAATCATAAAGCACTTCAAATTTTGAATATACACCCTAAATTCTCATGAAGGATTATTTGTCAACTTCAACAATAATATTTGGAACATTCTCTTGAGAAGTGACTTTGATGTTAGAAATTCCTAAACCGGAGGATTTTTTCCTACTTGCTTACCTGATCATCTGCTCCAATTACATGTCTCCTCTCATAATGCCCAAGACTTACCCACTTGCATCCTATATCTTTCGGTTGTTCCGCATCCAAAATTCAAATCAAAACCAAAATAAAATCCTAACCCTAATTGAGAAATCAACATAATAAAGTTTAAAAATCGACAAAGATGAAGCTCTTAACTAAATATTTGAATAGAGAAGAATCAAGGAGATTAAATTTTGTGTAGAATCAGCAAATCCTTGAATCGTATCGAATCGTATCGTAGTAATTGATCCATCCCTTTGTCGTCTTCTTGAACCAGCGTTGTTGTTTTTTTTTTTTTCTGTTTTGTTATTTTGACTTTATTGGCTGAAATTTATATTTATACTACCTAGTAAACAACGTCATTTTGCCTTTAAAATAAAAAATAAAATAAAAAAAGGTTGGGGGGGGGGGCTACTGCCCCTGAGTACCTCCGCCAGTGGCTGGCAGGAAATGTCAATTGAACTTCCTGAATACAGTGTTTGCCAGTCAGTCCACTCGTACTCATTCATGACCCTAAAGTGATCCATTGTCTGCAAATATGCATGGTTGCAACAACCACCAAATTCTTTAAATAACTACATTCTTAAAATGCGCCAAAAGGGAGAAAATCTACGCGCAGAGGAAGTAGCGAAGCAAAGAATCAGTGAAAGAACACCAAAATTCTCCACACTGTCTAGACAGAGTGAATGCCTATTGGCAAATCCCCCTCTATAGTTGAGGCTAACAACTCTCTATATCGCTTTGAAAGAGACATATTTTCATTTTCCGGAATCAACTTGACCATTTTAGAATGATATTTGACACAAGTTTATGAAGTTCAAGAGAACAAACAATAACCGCTATAAACTACACAAAATGTACCATAAATCATAAGCCACTATGTTCTGGGAAAAGTATACAGATTCAAATAATTGTGAATGGTCTACAAATGTTTTAAAAAAACTGAATACAGCTTATGGTATGACGCAGTAGTTTCAGTTATAGAATACTCTAGCTTTTAATTACCCTAAGCGAATCTGTCTTCTCTGGTCTTGAAGACAAGAAGACTGAAGACCATCATTTCAATCCTATTGACTCTTGGGGGGCCTGTCTTCTATTAGGCTCCACATAATAACACTTAATTTCCTTAGCTTCAATCTTATAACATACACTACAGTCATTAAGTCCAATCAAATTTACTTAAATCCTCGAATTTTATATTTCTATTTTTTGGGAGCAAAACAGAATTACATAATGAAAGGCTTGAACGCAATGAAGTCAACACACACACTGACACACCAACATGCACATACATAACCTGGTAGAGAATTAAGCATACATTGGAACTTGAGCTCTTCGGGATGAACAGAGATCAACTGGTTACTAGTTGTACCAGTCATTTGTGCAGAGAGCAAGCCAGCCACCAAAACCAAGATTCGATCGCAATCAAAACCGAAACCGAAACAAAACTCAATGAATTACAAATTTAAACAGCCAGAACCTGTAACCAGACAGGAAAAAAAAAAGTAGAAAACCCTAAATCAAGCTGTAGAACTCCGGCGGAAAGAACAGAAATTAGATGAACCAAAAAAGGAGACGGAAATTGAGGATCAATCGAATGAAATTTGGAACTCACATGGTGGAAATGAAGGCGCGAACAACGGAAATAGCGCGGTCCAGTTCGTTCCTTCGGCCACGAAAATCGCTTCTCTGCTCTGAACACGCACCGTGTGTTTTGTACTGCGTGTTTCTCTCTCTTGCGTCAGTGTGTGTGTGTGAGAGAGAGAGAGAGTCTGTGTGTGAGAGAGAGAGTGAGATTCTGTGTGAGAGAGACAGGGGAGGGGGAGTGGATCTTCAACAGAAGGTTCAATCATCAGGGGAAGAGAGAGAGAGGAAAAGGATGGGTTACACGTGGGAAAAAGACACATTGCACATTGGATGATTATCTCATTATAAAAAAAGAGGGCAAAAATTATAATGTAGTCAAACTTTAATATTTTTCAAAGTATTATTATTAAATTATTTTTTTTAAATATTTCCACTAAACTTATACTCTTCCGTCGCATGATAAATGTCTCAAAATGAGTTCGACATGAAAATTAAGAAATAAATATATACTCCCTTCGTCTCATAATACCTTACCCATTTTCTACAGTAACAAGTCAACAGAGTTGAACTTTGACCGAATATTAATATCAATCTATTCATTCTAATGAAATTTTAATAATTGCTATTGATAAATCATTTGATAATTTTATGGATAACAATTTTTAGATTTTTATTATGATAAGTAAATTGATATTAAAGTTTGGTCAAAGTTGAACTCGATTGACTGAGTTCGAAACAACCGGAGAAGGTAATATGGGACGGAGGGAGTATAATGTAAAAAGTGTATAGTGAAATAAATGTTGTGAGTATGAAAGTGATGTAGAAAAGAGAAAGTGGGATAGGAAATAGTTAGTGAATATTTATTGTGAGTTCAAGTGGGTCCCACAAATAAAAAAGTAATAAAAAATTTTTTCTTTTTTGGGTTGAGACATTTTAAATGGGTCGCCCAAAAAAAAAATTGGAACATTTGGACCGAAACAGAGGGAGTACATTTTTCAAAATATGCTCACTCAGTCAACAAATTCGCTAAAAATCTAATGCAATTTAGCTAAATGACCTCACATGACTATATTTGTTAAACATGATCTAGGGTAAATATTTTTTTATGAAATTAATTTGTAATATTTCCTATAAACTATGTATTAATGACATTTTATATTAATTAATTTGTAGTTTTCTTCATTATACATGTCAACAACGTTAACATATTGGTTGAAAAAACTTAATAAATATTAGTCACGTTAAGTTATGCGGCTAAATTTCTTCATGATTTTAGCAAATTTGTTAACGGAATGAACACTTTTGAAAATTGTGAAAGTTTTAATAAGAAAATTTTAAAAAATACTCCCTTCGTCCCAAAATGTTTGTCTCATTTGACTTTTTTATTGAACTTTGACCACAAATATATGATAATTTAATTATGTTCATGAAATTCTAAAAATTCCTGTTGATTCACCATTAATAATATTATCAACAACAACTTTTAGAATTTCATGAACATGATTAATCTCTCATAAATTTGTGGTCAAAGTTCAACAAAAAAATCAAATGGGATAAACATTTTGGGACGAAGAAAGTATTAGTTTAATAATAATATTTTAAAATATGATAAAATTTAGTGACTAAAATATAATTTTTGTCAATAAAAAAAACGGAGAAATTGAAAAGCTAACCTTGAAGTGGGACCTTTGTCTAAAAAAATTAAAATTGGCATCGCCTGATTCTATCCGGAAGGACACGTTACAACATTGATCTGTTGTCAAAACAATGAAACGTTAAAAAGGTGTATAACACGATGCAAAAAAAAAAAATAAAATAAATAATTCCTCCATTCAAAAGATCAAGAGTCTTATTTTCTCTTTTGATTCGTTCTAAATCAAGAGTTCATTTTCATAAATGACAAGTTTTTGAATATATTTATACTCTTATAATTTAATATATTTACAAAAAAATCATTCATTATACCCCTATAAAGTTAATATATTTACAAAAAAATCAATCATTAACTTACTATTCCTTCCACTCATTCTCTTTCCTATTAAAAAATCAATCATTAACTATTATTCCCTACCCCATATTATAAAAAAATCATTCATTATACCCTTATAAAATTAACATATTTACAAAAAAAAAAATCAATCATTAACTACTACTCCCTCAGTCCCAACATTTTATAGACTTTTGAGTTTTTCACGGGAATTAAGGAGGAAGTATTATATTGAAAGTGTTGTGAGTGTGAAAATAAAATAGGAGAGAGAATGAGTGGAGAAAATAGTAAATTATAATGGTGATGTGAGTATTAAAATAATGTAGGAGAGAGAATGAGTGGAGAGAATAGTAAAGATTTCTTTCCATTTTAGAAAAGTTATACTCCCTCCGTCCCATTACAAACCACAAATATTCCTTTTTTTTCGTCCCATTACAAACCACAAATTCACTATTTCCTCCACTCATTCTCTCTCCTATCATTATTTTAATACTCACAACACCATTATAATTTACTATTCCCTCCACTCATTCTCTCTCCTATTTTACTTTTACACTCACAACATTTATATCATTATTTTTTTCCTTAATCTCCGCGCAAACAGTAAATTTCCTTTTACTAATGGGACGGAGGGAGTATATTATTGTGGGACGCCCAAAAATGAAAGTTTATACTCCCTCCGTCCCACTCCAAGCGTCACTTTTTATCCAAAAGGGTGTCCCGTTTGAAGCGTCACCCTTTCCTAAAAAGGAAATATTTTATTAATATTCTATTATCTCATCCACTATTCCCTCCACTAATTCTCTCTCCTCTACACTCACAACACTTTTTAAATTCACTATTTCCTCCATTAATTCTCTCTCCTATTTTCAAATTACACTCACAACATTTTTTCTTCCCACCTATTTCCTTAATTTGCGTGCCGGGTTAAAAATGGCGAAGCTCTTGGTGGGACGGAGGGAGTATATTATCATGGGACGGAGGGAGTATTCCCTATCCCACATTTAACTTTTATTCATTTTTTAAAAAAAAATCTTAAGAAACATGAAATCCCCCCCGAGGATCCTTGGTCGGCACGGAGGAAGTAATAATAATAATAATATATATATATATATATATATATATATATATATATATATATATATATATATATATATATATATATATATATATATATATATACTCCCTCCGTCCCACTTCAAGTGAGTCATTCCATAAATGAAAATATGTGAACAGTGTTTCGGACATTTATACCCTCATAATGTTTATATATTTACAAAAAAAAATATTCATTATACCTTTATAATTTTAACATATTTACAAAAAAATCATTGATTAACTTACTATTCCTCTCACTCATTCTCTCTCCTATTAAATGTTTTTAACTTTTACATTCTCTCTTCTCTAATCTTCTACCCACTTTCAATTCTTTATTCATTTTTCTTAAGAAGCGTGCATTTATACCATGACTCACTTAAAGTGGGACGGAGGGAGTATATATTACTAAAATTTAATGTAAAATATTTAACGATGCATGTAAAAAAATTAAATAATGTAATTTTTTTTTTTTGCATTTCTTCAAAAGATTTTATATGATTAATACAGTTTTTATATTTTGTTGTACTCCCTCCGTTCCTAAAAGATTGTCTCATTTGTCATTTTGACTTGTCCCAAAAAGTATGTCCCATTTCTAAACTTAGGCATGAATGTTAGTGCAAATCTACTAAGGTACAAGAAGGTGAAGCTCTTCCTTAATAATTGCAAAATATACAACAAGACAATCTTTTAGGGACGGAGGGAGTATAATTTTGATGGCAAACCTGTTGGATTTAGCGTTGTGACGGTTTTAAATTAGACGTGTCCAAAATTTAACCGTAACCGGCTAACCGGAGGTTATTAATCGGTCAAAACCGTCAACCGTGGTAACCTTAACCGGCTTAACCGAAACCGGCGGTTAACCGGTTCGGTTAAGATTAAGGATTTTTAAAAATCGTCAACCGGCGGTTATAACCGCCTAACCGGCCAAATTCATAAAAATCTGTTAACTTTTTTATAGAACTAGTTAAAAATATGTTAAAAAGTTAACTGTTTTCTTTAAAAAAAAAATGTTAAAAACTGTTTTTAAAATAAATATTTCTCAAATAGCTTTGCTTAACCAAAAAACAAATAAATAAATAAAAACTGTTAAAAATCTGTTAAACACACTTTTCGTTAAAATTTCATTTATTTAAAAATTCTTAACTTTTTTTATATAACTTTTTTTAAAAAAAAAATCACTAATAACTAACATCTCAAATAGTATTCTTTATTCAAAAAAAAAGGGATATACAGTACAAAAGTTAACAGAAACTGTTAACTATTCCGTTAAAAGGACTAATTTGAAAAAAAAGGCCTTCAACTTAACCGTGTTAACCGGATTAACCGTGATAACCAGATATAACCGTTAACCGTATAACCGTAACCGTTAGTACACGGTTAACGATTAGGTTACGATTAAGACTTAACGAATTATTTAACCGGCGGTTATAATCGTTAACCGGCGGTTATAATCGGATGGACACGTCTATTTGAAATCATTCACATCAGGTTGTTTTATTGTTCCATGCATATAAAAGATGCTTTTATAGGGCTAAATCTATGATTATTAAATTGATCTTGATATAGTAGGAGGGAAGAGAAATAGACAATATGGAAGCATCATGGAAACCCAAATTTTATTTTTTTTTAAAGCAAGAAACCCAAAATTATTGATAATGTGTCAAAATTATTTTTCTAAAAACAAATTATATACTATAGTGTTAAGAAATTTAGAATAAAATGGATCAAAATGTTATCATATGATATAAAGTTTATCAAAACGTTAAAGGTGAAATTATTGTCGGGTCCTCTACCCTAACGGAATTTATCAATAACGATAGTGGAATTTTAGATTTAACCACCTAGTACAGCATCATAAACTAAATTTCATCAGGTCATTCGCTTGTTCAATTACACGCTCTCCTTCCCTCCCCTCCCCTCTCATTTTACATGCATGTTGCACACACACACACCATTTCTTCTTGTCTCTCTACGATTATCTCTGACGACTCATTCCCCCACATCCGGCGACCCCCTTCCTCTCTTTTGGCGACCCCTACCCCTCCTCTGATGTCTCCCCTTCCCGCTTTTCATCCAAATCCGGCTACTAACGCCATCCTAGGCGTCAATTTATAAGATTCACCATTATTGCCGGACAGATCTGCAAAAAATGACGGCGCTTCCTCCCTAATTATATTGGTTTCAATCGATTTACGAATCCATTGTCATTCCTTTAGTTGTCTTTGCCTTTATGTTTTTTGAATAAAAAAATCAATGTTATGCATTTCAGTTGTTACTATTTCTGTTGTAAATCTTGTAGTAACTCAATTATTTTATTTGGAAGATGATGTTTACTAAATTACGAGTTTATCGCCAAGTCGGGACCTGCTATGTCGGAGTCTGTATAAACAAAAGAGGAATGAAGAGTGGAGTCGGCATTTGTATTTTAATTTGGATGCAAAGTGGATAAAGGAGGTTGTGTCCCCTTTTGTCTTATTCTTGGATTTGGATATGATGTACTAGGCTTATATTACAGATTAGGTATATGTTTCAATTTCATTGTAGTTAGAGCATAGAAAATTTATGATTTATTGTGTAGCATTTTATTGAAAAATGATAGTTATGTTATGGTTTCTTTGCTTGCTTAATAAATTATTTTCAAGCAAAGTATGATTACTCTTTTTCTCTCTCAACATATATTTAATGGTGTCCTTCTGAAAGTCAATAAAGTAACACTTAGTATTCTCTATGGATTTGATTCATTTTTTAATGTGTTAACAAAGTTATACCTTAATTGTTGGACGATACTAGGGGCCCAAAATATGGTAACAAAGAAGTTGGGCACAAAAAAGAAAAAAAAAACTGAGAACTTAACTAAAACAAGTGTAAACTTAATTAAAAACAACTGTAAATTAACAAATTATTTCAAACAAATCTTATAAAATAACAAAAATAGAGGCTATAAAAGACTAAAAATAATTGTGAACTTAACTAAAAATAACTGTATATTAAAAAATACTCCCTTCGTCCCATCCAACTTAGGACAATTTGCCATATTGGGCGTCCCATTCGATTTAGAACATTTCAAAATGACAAGTTTATATTATTTTTAAATTTAATGAGATCCACTTGTCATAATAACAACAACAATCCCTTACTATTTCTCTCACTTATTCTCTATACCGTTTACCTTTCATACTTACAATACCTACTCCACTCATTCTCTCTGCTTTTATTATAATAGTATTTCTTTATTCCTGTGTCGGGAGAGAAAATTCTAAGTTGGGTAGAACAGAGGGAGTATGTCAAATAATTTCATAAAAATGCAAAAATAGAGGCCATAAAAGACTTAAAATAACTGTGAGTAATCTAATAAAATAGTAAAAATAGAGGTCGATAAAAAAATAATTGTGTACTGAACTTAACTAAAACAATTGTGAACATAACAAAAACAGTTGTGAACTTAAGAAATATATCAAACAATCTCATAAAATTGCAAAAATAGAGGTTATAAAATACTAAAAGCAACTGTAAACTTGTAAAAAATAACCGTGAAATTGAAACAATTGTGAACTTCTCAAAGTTGTTTCAGATTATATATTGATGATACTAGTTTGATTCGTCTTGACTTGATGATACGAACACAATGTTGGTTTCAATTTTTTTAGGACTTCTGGATCTTAAGATATTTTATTTTAGTTTTGGGGGGAAAAAGAAAGAGAGAGAAAGGGGATAGAGAAACCGCAGAAATGAGCTGGAAGGAACCTCCCATGCACGTCCTCGTCATTAGAATAAGTGACATGAGTGTAATTTCCTTCAATTTGATAGGGACACCCGTGTTCATTTTCAATGAAAGGAACATGTGGTCGATTACCAAATTGTGTGTCCTAGATGATTGATTTCATTAAGCTTAGAGATAATTTGGTAATTGCCCCAAAATTAAAGCTCTCGAAGCATCTCGAAGCAGCAGACAAAACAATATTTTGTGTGTCATTTTATAAAATAAAGAGGTACAATAATGACAATACTTCAAAATTAATGGGTCAAGTGCCCCCCTCCACTCTCTCGTGCCTTAGCCACATTGGGATCCACTTGTTGTGATGCTCAAGGTCGGTTTTGTGAAATTAGAGGTCCAAACCAATCTTAAAAAAAATGTGATTGAGATTGTGTAGATACGAGAAAGAGGAAGATAGCCACAAAATGTTGGAATTTTTTCTCAAATAATCCCGTTTTACTTTTTTATTTATCAAAATGACTTACTGTTCAAACTATTCCCCGAAATGTCCTCTTTTTTGAAACTCGCTACACCGTGTAGCGAGTTTGACTAGGGTTGGTCAAAACTCGCTACACCGTGTAGCGAGTTTAGGGTAATTAATTTAGGCCGTTGGCAAATTAATTATGGCATTTAATTAAACTAAACTCGCTACACGGTGTAGCGAGTTTTGACCAGATTTAAGTCAAACTCACTACACCGTGTAGCGAGTTTAATATATTTCAAACCCCTACATAACCCTCTCTGTCAGTCCCAACAAAACATACCCTTCTCTTCCTTTCTCAGTCCAGTTCTCCCTTTTCTTTCTTTCTTTCTTTCTTAGTCCATCTTTCATCTATCTCTCTCAAAATGGATCCATCAAAACCCCGCTGGCATCTTGGACGACAACCTCTTCCAGGACATCCCGGTCAAACCTCCAATCGTCTATCTAATCTCTCTCAAATTGAACGAGAGTTTCAATCTCCACCGCCTCCACCGCCTCAAATCGAATGAGAGAGAGAATCTCCACCGCGTCATATCATACCTGGTCCCGCTGGTGAAGCACAGGCCGCCATGCGTCGGCATCGCACCGGAAAAGCTCATGTCTCTCAGGGACCCCCCGCTCAGTCGACCCAAGAGGCCATACGTAAAAAACTTGAAGAGCCGGTGGAAGATGATGATTTTCAGGGCAAAGCTTGGCTTTCTGCGATGGACTATCTCACTGCAGAGGGTACTTATTATTCCTTGAAAATGATCAAGGAGAATTGCCAAAAATATGAGAGGGTGGAACAGGTATATTATTTTATTTTAATTATAGTTAAGGTTGAAATTTATAAATAATTGATCATTATATTTTTGTTCTATTAGGTTGTTGTGGTTGTGAAGGAGTTTACACGAAGTGATCATGGCTCTGTGCATTTGGTTTTGAAGGATCCTACTGATACCATTGATGCTTACATTGCTGACAAAGTGATGAGAGATAGTGAGGGCGGAAGTCACATAGGTGTTGGTGTTGTTCTTATACTGACTAAGGTATGAAATATTTTTCTTAACATTACACTCCCTAAGGTTATATTTCTTAACATTTTGTTCTAAATGTTTTGTTTTGTTGATCTATTAGGCTGTTGTTTGGGCCTCCTCGCGCTCAAAAAAAATACTTAACATTGTTACTTCCAATGTTTTTAAGGTGTTTCCCAAGGACTGTTAATTTCTGTTATTGGACATGTAACTTGACAATATTTATTTTTTGTGATTTTATGTAAGATTTCCTATGTGGCCGGGATGTGGCCACTAACTTGACAATATTTATTTTTTGTGATTTTAGGTAAGATTTCCTATGTGGCCGGGATGTGGCCACTAACTCGAAAATATTTATTTTTTGTGATTTTAGGTAAGATTTTCTATGTGGCCGGGATGTGGCCACTAACTTGACAATATTTATTTTTTGTGATTTTATGTAAGATTTCCTATGTGGCCGGGATGTGGCCACTAACTCGAAAATATTTATTTTTTGTGATTTTATGTTAGATTTCCTATGTTATCATTTATTTTAAAATATGAAAAATAAATATTTATAAAAAAAAAATTCAGCCACATGTCATTATTTTTTTAACACATGTAAATTTTTTTTTGTTAGTACGAAGCTATTTTGAGCAACAATTTGAAGCTGATTTAATTGTCGAAATTAAAATTTAAAAGTTGTTATTGTTACACCATTATATGTACTTCAAGTAACAATTTTTAGATATTCATTATGATATCTAAATTAACCTATAATTATTGCTCAAAATAGCTTCGCGAACGAAATTTTTTTTTTGATGTTACTACGAAGCTATTTTGAGCAACAATTTGAAGCTGATTTAATCGTCCAAATTAAAATTTAAAAGTTGCTATTGTTACAACATTATATGTACTTCAAGTAACAATTTTTAGATATTCGTTATGATACATAAATTAACCTATATTTATTGTTCAAAATACCTTCGCGAATGAAAAAACAAAAAGAAGTAACAAATTTTGAAATTTTGAAACGAATCTATGGGGGACAATCTTCGGCTTTAACTCATTACAGCGGTGTAGCGAGTTTCAATAAAGCCGAAATCGCTACACGGTGTAGCGAGTTTAATTCGACTTTATTGAAACTCGCTACACGGTGTAGCGAGTTTAAGTAACAAAATACTTTCCACCTACAAAGTGACAGCTTTGAACAAACACCCGTGACTTTCTCTCGCCTTTCTCTTTTCCTCTCAGCTTTGTTTCTTCTCTCACCTTTCTCTCTTTCTCTCAATCAACTCTCTCAATCACCATTTTCTAAATCACCTTAATTCAAAATAAAACTTCTTCACACGTTATTTTATTTCATCAGAATTGTTGAAGAACAACAAGAATCAAGGTAAATTAACATCATCTTAATTATTGTTTTGACTTGTGTTTAGATATAAAATTTAATGATTTAACTGTGTTTTATTATATTGTAGATATAATAAATGTAAGAGTTTTGTTATGTAGGTTTTAACACTTTAATTTCGTAATGTAGGGTTAAATATGAACGGGGGTCCAATCATTTTTATGTGTTATTGGGGAGGTGATGATGAACAACCGTTTGATGGTCCTCATTTCAAAAAGGGGCCAAAATGTGCAATAAGGGGTAATTGCCAATGGAAATACAATGAGTTGATTGATGAGTTATATAAAAGGCGAACTTAGATCGGTCTCAATTTGATTTAAAAGTCATTTACAGCATGCCCTCATTCTTTTGATAGCGGGATTGGTGAGTACTTTCCTTTCCGTATTGAAGATGATGCGTGTATGGATGTAATGTTCGATCGCTTGCTAAATTTGGGGGATTGGAAATTTGCGGTTGTATGTTGTTGTAAAATTAATTGAAAATCGATCCAATCCGTAGTTTGAAACACAAAGACACAGAGAGTACTTTCGGGTTTTCTCCAACTGGTAACCGTGATGATGGGGTTGGTCCAAGTTCCCAAACTCTTGTATCAACTCAAACACCAAATTATGATGATGGGGCATTTGGCCATAATTATCATGTTAATGATGATGATCGGGCATTTGGACATAATGATCATGTTAATGATGATTATGATGTTGACTATGAAGAAGAGGAAGTGCACACTGATGTAGATGCAATGCTAGAGGATGATGATGATGAATATGAGGAGGGTAGTAGTGATTCTGATGTCGATTTGGGAGCCGGTGATGATGGGCCGATTGATGATGATGTGGAAGCACCTCTTGTTCACTATGAAGTGCCGCAAAATCGAAGATATGAGAGAGCGAGTTATCCCTTTTACAGTGATATTGGTACATCTGCTCGACAAGAACAAGGCTTGATTGATTACGATCATGCACATAGTTTTCCAGTTTGGGATCCGGAAATACAGCCGATTGCTAAAGGGATACGCTTTCCTGGCAAGAACGAGGCACAATTTGATATAAAAAGGTTCCATATTAAAAACAATCGCAGGTTCAGGGTAAGAAAGAGCACACCGAACACATGGATAATTGAGTGTCTGTTGAAAAATTATCCATGTCATTTTTATGTTCGTGTGAGTAGAAAGAAGTTTGGCTCTTGGGAAGTGACCAAGTATAAGGCTCCTCACTGCTGCTTATATTCTGGAGCAAGTCAAGATCACCCCAATCTAGATGCCAAGTTTATCGGTCGGGAAGTCGTTGGTGTTATTAAGGCCGATTCAGATGTCAAGGTTGGAGTCATTATTGCACACATCTCTAGTAGGTTCGACAAGGTAATTACTTACAAGAAGGCATGGTGTGGAAAGCAGAAGGGCATTGCAGAGGTTTTTGGAGATTGGGAGGAATCTTATAAGAGGTTACCCCGCGTCCTAGCAGCCATTCAAAAATACAATCCGAGGACAATTGTTGAGTACTCTACACCTCCTCCTCCTGTCGGTGAAGCCTCCATGTTTCGACAGGTATTCTGGGCATTTGGGCCTTGCATTGAAGCTTTCTCTCATTGTCGGCCAGTCATTTCTGTGGATGGAACATTTATGCATGGTAGATATAAAGGGGTAATACTGATTGCCATGGGTGTTGACGCCCAAGACAACATACTTCCGCTTGCCTTTGCCGTTGTTGAAAAGGAGGACTGGCCGAACCGGCGTTGGTTCTTATACTCTGGTTTGCAAGCATATTATCAAGAGTCGTGAAGTATGCTTGATATCTCGACCGTCATTGGGGCATTCTCAAGACCGTAGCCGAAGATACGTGGTGGCCAAACGTGCATCATCGATATTGCTTGAGACATATGCGAGCAAATTTCTTGGAAAAGTATAGAGGGGAAGGGTTGAAGTATCCGTTCGAGAGCGGGTAGAGCAACTCAAGATAGAAAATTGAAATCTATCTTAGAGAGTATCCGTGGAATTAAGCCCGAGGCAATTGCATGGTTTCAACATTTGGATGCTAGAAAATGGACATTGGCACACGATGGTGGTTACGTGTATGGCATCATGACTACCAACATGTCCGAGGTTTTCAATGGTGTGATGAAGGGAGCTCGTGGGATTCCAATCACGCAATTGTTGAAACCGCCTTCTATCGTTGTGTGGAGTATTTTCAAGTAAGGCATGGATTTTCAATCAATGCCTTAGGAGGTAATCCCGATAACCCTAACATCAATCTCCGACACCAATTCAGCCGAAAGTCGCTTATCACTACTTGAAGAACACCCGTAAAAGCGGCAACACATCACGTCGGAGGTTCAACAATCACGAAATGGGGGTGTATCAAGTGACAACCGCACGTCGTGGTGATCACGGGAGGAAATATACAGATAGTCGACTTAATGAGCGCACCCGCACATGTGGTAAATGGGTTGCCTATCGCATGCCTTGTTCCCATCTCCTTGCTTGTTGTTCTGCACAAAATATTGATGGTCAAGATTTCGTTTGAATATTACACCGTTGGGGAATACTACAAGACATGGAAGGGGACATTCGAACCAATCGAGCATGAGGACTATTGGGGCGTGGATGGTTTGGTGCCTAGTTTCTTCCCTAATCCCCTACTTCGACGTTCGCGAAGTCCCAGGACGACCTAGATCAAGACGCTTTCGTAATTCTATGGACTTTCGCGCATAAACGGAAGAGTATGTGTTCATCATGCCATCGTGAAGGGCACAATCGTCGTAGATGCCCGAACCTTAGGGAGTAGCAGAATGTTTTTCATGTAATTTATGTTTGGCTTGAATTGGATTCGGGCCTGCGCTTTATTTTATGTCGTTTTCATTAAACTTGAAAAGTCCAATGTAATTTATATTTGAGTTGAATGTAATTTTCCAATTTCTAAAAATGACTTTAGTTATTTTAATGAATATTTAAAAATTATAATTGATGAAATTTATTAGATTAGGAGTAATAAAAAAAAGTTCATTTTCCATTTAAGTTTTAAGTTTCAATTTATGTTTGACATAATTCCAAAAAAAAAGGTTCAAATATGCTACCGTGTAATATGCGGGACGAATCAAAAAATTATATTAATTTGGCCCAAAAATTGAGCCGTTGCCAAGGCTTGGGTGGCGCCCTTGTTGTTCGGCCAAGGCAAGCGGCTTGGGTGGCGCCTGTTCATTTAAAATCTGCTACACCGTGAAGCGATTTTTACTAAACTCGCTACACGGTGTAGCGAGTTTGGTAAAAATCGCTTCACCTGTAGCGATTTTAAATGAACTTGGGCGCCCACCCAAGCCGCCTTGCCTCGTCGAACAACAAGGGCGCCACCCAAGCCGCCTTGCCACCGCCTCCAATTTTGGGCCCAATGAATATAATTTTTTGATTCGTCCCGCAATAATTACACAGTAGCACATTTGAACATTTTTTTTGGAATTATGCCAAACATAAATTGAACCTTAAAACATAAATGGAAAATAAACTTTTATTTTATTACTCCCTAATCTAATAAATATCATCAATTATAATTTTTAAATATTCATTAAAATAACTATCATCAATTATAATTTTCAAATATTCATTAAAATAACTAAAATCATTTTTAGAAATTGGAAAATTACATTCAAATCAAATATAAAGCTAAACTAATAGTACAAAGTTACAAAGTTTCAATACAAATAAAAAATATTCAAATAAAAAGTAAACTAATAGTACAAAGTTTCAATACAAATAAAAAACATTCAAATAAAAACTAAACCAATACAACAAAGTTTCATTACGTAATAATAAAAAAACAAAAGTGAACTCTCTACCTATTATCATAGTAAGACGGGGTGTAGGGATCAGGCGGATTCCGGAGCCGAGACCCTCTTCTAAGCATCTGTTCCTGCAGTTGCTGTTGTTCAGGGGTCATCTGAGCCGGATCGACGAAACCATGGAACCCTGCATGTGATAAAGGAGTCCTCAACCCACTTCCACTCGTATAAGCGCCGAAGCCCATAGTGGATGGTCCAGGGAAAGGGTCTGCTTGGGCACTCCCACTGCCACCCCTCCAGCCACCCCCACTGCCACCCCCCACCCACTCCCACTCCCACTCCCTCCGGCACCCCCAGTCCCACCCCCCCCACCCACTCCCTCCGGCACCCCAGTCCTAGTCCCCCCGAAACCCCCGCTCCAATGCTCAAAATCATATCGCGATCGTGGCCGTGATCGTGATGCCATTCATAAGATGTATCGGCCTGGGTCCTGCGCTGAGGCTCGGGCTCGGCTCTGCTCGGCTCATCGTGCAAATCCATTTGGGGTGGTGGTTCCGCCCGTCCACGACGTCACCGACGTTGTCGAGGTTGTCCCCGTACGCGATCTACCTGGGGGAGGTGCAAGAGATCGAAGGCGGTGGAGCTCCCTAACTCCCATGAACCCGTGTGTCACAATCTCCCGCATTTCAGCTTGGTGGGGATGCTCATCCCTCTCATTGGCGACATGCATGCGCTGAAGGGTCTGCACCTGTTTTTATATCAAAAATATATATAAGTAAGAGAGACATAAGTTAATAATTGATGTTTTGTTAAAAAAAAATTAGAAATAAAAACTTGAAAAATGTAAAAACTTACCATAAACTCTATGGCAGGGGCAGACGACTGGTATCCATCCACCTCTATGTGAGTGAGCTGCTGCACAAACCTACACGTTATGTCCCTATACCATACCATATATGGGTCAGTGTAAGTCATATCGTGGAAGCCGAACACCCCGGAAACCAAATTTTCGTGGCGCTGTCCCCATAGTGCAATAAGTGGGCGATGGTGGTCACCCCAACTCACCGTATGCTTTCCCCGCCGATCCGAACGGTGCAACTACAGGCTAGTGTCGAACGGTGCTGGGACAAACTGTCTCGGGCCAAACTGCCTCATCACGCGATCAGGCAGATGCCACTCAACCCTCTCAAAGCATATGAGAGGGACCTTCGCCAACCATATCTCCTCACCCTCAGTGCAGTAGACCGGAGCGTGTCTCCCCTCATAAGGCTGCCACTCCACGTGAGCCTCGTTCAGCCGGGCCAGCTGATCCCGATAGCCTCGCAGGCTATGTGCAGTAACCTCTCTCAGATCCAGCGAAGCCTGCGTCCACCTGAAATTTCATAAACAAAATAATTACAAGATTTTATTCAAAAAAAACAAAAACATTAACGACGAGAAAATAAAGTATGATATATGTATACCTGCATCCGAGGGGCATGATGACGTAGTCCGGGTCTCTGAGTCAAAAACGGATCTGCGGCCTCACACATTTCAACCTCTCCCAAGCCCAAATCTATATCAAATAAATGTATATCAAATACTATAAATAATGCCGCAAATTTGAAATAAAACTTAAAAACATAATGAACATTAAAATGAAATAAAATACCTGTAGAACGTTGAGAAATCCTCCTCCGCACTGTCTCGTGTGAGGGTCTGTCGCACTACATAACTCTCGATACAGGAAAGCAAGCGCAGCACTCCCCCAACTGTACTCCCTGACCCTAGAAACATCCCTAAGCAGCGGGAGATAACATAGCTTAACCTTGTTGTTCGTACGATCAGGCATGATCGTAGAACCCAAGGCAAGCAAGATATAAGCCCGTACGTACCGATCCACAATCTCTCGGAGCAAAAGATCATCATCGAGGTCACTAAAGTGTGGGAAACGTACGATAATCCATCCGAGCTTCAGATCGCTCCCATCTAGATCTCAAGGTCACCAGTGGATATCCCCTAAATACCTGCATAGCCCGCCGCCTATATGTACCGGAAACCCATCATCGCAATAAAGATCCCCATCAATCGGCAACCCGCAAATCATGCCGATATCATGTAGGGTGATCGTCATCTCACCAACCGGGAGATGGAACGTATGGGTCTCCGGACGCCATCTCTCGATCAAGGCCTCCAGCAATGCAAAATCATACTGTATCCTGCCTATTTAGTGTACTCCACTGAATCCGCACTCTGCCAGTCTCAACAATATCACGAGAGCTAATACGCCTGGCAAGGCGGCACCATGACGAAAAATGAGGGGACTAGAAACCGGCCACCCGGACCAAATATACCTAGCCCTATGCTCCGCATGCCGGGTCAGAACAGATGTATCGATAGGCCCGGGATCAATGAACGCTTCCATCTATTTATTTCAATATCAAGGTTGGTTATTGTTCTATAAGACAAGAAAATAGGATGTAATTACTAGTACGTGGCATTGTAATCCAAAGTTATCCCACACTTCCAAGAAGTGCCGTGGGAAAGTTCTTGGTTTCCAGCCTATATACTAAGTAATACTTCAAGAGTAATCCTCATGCGATTTTGAAAAAAAGGATGCAGTTTTTTTTTATAAAAAAGTTTGAACAATAAATCATATTTTAAGGATTTGGGATAGACCTATATGATTTAGGGTTTAGGGTTTGGGGTATAAGTATATGAGATTTCAAATGTTGTTATATGTATATTAATTCCTATTCTATTTTTCTATCTCACTAATAGTTCCTATCCTATTATTTATACTTACAATAACATCTTAGTCCTATTTTTCTATCTCACTAATAATTCCCATTATTTATACTTACAACAACATCTTAGTTCTATTATTCGTCATTGAGGATAAGGCTCTAAACCGGCAAATCAAAAGGTCTTGCAAGCTGCTCAATGAGCTAACACTAGCAGCCATCAAACTAAGTAGACTCACTTAATTTATGATTAGTCCCTGTAATTTTATCCCTACATTCTAGGCTGACTAAGATGAGAAAGAGAAGAAACATTTAATTAGTGAAGCCACAAATAAGGAGAGACCTCATATTTTCACCACTGTTTCAGATTACCATGACCATCACTAGAAATCATTAAGGCTTCTGGATAAGAAAAGTAAAGGCAACATACATAGCCTTTTTTAAGAAAATATTTTCCATATACTATGAACTTTTGAGTCAACTTCTAAGAATGAAAATGAGCTTCCACTGTCATGAAAGTATACTTTGGATACTATAATAAAAAAAATTCGAAATGAAATAAAATATCAGAGACAAGATATGATTATCCTTGCAGTTCTAAAGAAAAGGAAAATGGGAATCAACTGGGGTTCTATATTCACTCCCATTTTTATTTTTCTATACATAAAAAAATCCATGAAACAGGCATACCCAGTCTCCTTCAACAACAAATCAACCAAAAAAATCCTAAATTGCAATGTTCTTCTTCTTGGCAATATAGAAATTAGTCACATAAATTCGAAATTAAAAAATAAATCATAAATTCGGAATCAAAACTAAAATTCAACTTAATATAGAAATTTAAACTTACAATTAATAAAAAGGTTGAATTTCTTGACAAAATCCTTGGCTTGGCTCGAAGTGTTCTTCTTCTTCCTTGGCTCGGCGGCTATGGAGATGGAGTAAGTTTTTTTGTTTTCTTTGGTTGAATGCGTGAACTGAGAAGGGGTAAGGGTTTTAAATTAAACTCGCTACACGGTGTAGCGAGTTTGACTTAAATCTGGTCAAAACTCGCTACACGGTGTAGCGAATTTAGTTTAATTAAATGCCGTAATTAATTTGCCAACGGCCTAAATTAATTACCCTAAACTCGCTACACGGTGTAGCGAGTTTTGACCAACCCTAGTCAAACTCGCTACACGGTGTAGCGAGTTTCCAAAAAGTGGACATTTTGGGCAATAGTTTGAACAGTGAGTCATTTTGGTAAATAAAAAAGTAAAACGGGATTATTTGAGAAAAAAATCCAAAATGTTGTTTATATATCAATTTACATAATTTTAAATATTAAGGGTATAAATGCAAAACAAATTTCCTATCATTTGATTAAAAATAAAAATAAAATGTGGTTTGGCATTTAAATTTTAAAAATGTGATAGTGGCATTAAAAATTAAAAAAATGTGATTTAGGGTATGAGATATATGATTTAGTTTTTCTTTTATATACTTTCATTTGTTTAATTTATTTCTAACGTTTTTTATATAAATTTTTGGAAATACTTTCAGTAATAAAAATAATTCTAAAACAGTTTTTTCTTTGCAAAAACAAAAAAAACTGTGTAAATCGGAAACAGGAAACGTGAACCGCCGGTGTCGTGAACCGACAATGCACGGTTTGATTTCGATCTGTAAATCGGAAACAGGAAACGTGAACCGCCGGTGTCGTGAACCGACAATGCACGATTTGATTTCGATCTGGCCTTTTCCAAAACCGAAAAAGATTGTTTCAAATTGGAATAGGAACCGTATTTAGCCGGCCCTAATTAGATGAAAGCTAACTTGGGACCACTGTCTAAAAAAAATTAAAGAAAAGTTGACCTGGACCCTTTTTTTTTTTTTAACAAATCACTTTCCTTCAAATTTAAGTTTCTGATTAAATCGAAATAACATGAATTTTTTTATTTAGTAGTATATAATACTGAATGCATTAATATAGAAATATTACAAACAATATTACATTCACTCGTATGTGAATATTGCATGCAATATTATATAAATAATATATAATATAATATATGAAAGAACTTCTCGAATATTATGATATTTTTTAACAACGTCTCGATCACTCTCCCAAATTAAAATTGGCATTGCGCCTGATTCTATCAAGGAGGACCATGACTACTGCGAAACCGTTGCAACATTGAGCTGTTATCGAAAGAAATCGTAGAACAAAATGTAAAGATGTATAGCACAATGCAAAAACAATATATTTTGTATTATTTTCTAAAATAAAGATGTACAAAAATGACAATACTCAAAATTAAGGGGTCGAGTAACCCCCTCTTCTCTCTCTCTCGTGCCTTCGCCACGGTGGGATCCACTTGTTGTGGTGATAGGTACTGCAAGAGCAATTCGCTTCGTTTCTAAAATGAATATTGTGCATTTGTATTTCTAATTATGAAATAAAAATAAACACTTATTTCTAATTATGAAATAAAAATAAACACTTATTCGGATGGATGTAGTAGTTAAATATTTCCCATATCAATCAAACAAATCTTTACGCATATCATGCTTGCTTATAATTTAATTCTCTTAAATGTTACATACATAATACATTCATAGAAATTACAATTTTCAGCTAAAATAAAATTACTCAATATCTTCACCTATATTTCTGTATTGTTGCAAATATTTTTGCAATAAATCCTCCCTTCTTTGCACCTTTGAAGCTCTTCATTATTGCTTTCGCCTTACTCGAAGCCGATTCACCACTTTTCTTTGTCGTCTTCTTCTTTTTCCGCTCTTTTTTAGCTTGGAATGTCGTCGTCGTCATAGATTTGAACAAGTTCGGAATCATTATTTTCCAGTCCATGCAAATGGGAGCTTTTCTATGCTTTGAATATGTCTTGCTTTTGGAAGGAATCATCTGTTGCAAATACATGTTTTAGGAACTAAAAGTCACAATAAATTGAGTTGATTGTTACAAATTTACATGGTTAATGCATACTATTGCTTGATTGATTTTCAAAAGTTAAAGAAAAAGATTGTCTAATAATATTGAGTAGTGGCAATATTGTATGTTAAGAATTGATGTTTGAAAGGCTATAGTTTTAATTATTACGATAAGAATCTAAAAGTTGTTATTGATAATATTTTTAACGGTGTATAAATAACAAGTTTTAGATATTCATTAGAATATTTAAAACTAATCTAAATTATTGCTCAAATTTAATTCAAATTAACAATAAATTATTACTTTTCGGGACGGGGGAGTATTAGATATTAAAATATAATTATTGAATAGGATACTAAGTAGGGATAATTTATGATTAGGAAGAATTACCTGAGCCATGGGTTGTGGTGGAGCTACTTGTTTGGTGGTCAAAATCGGTGGTGCTGCTGCCGGCTTAGGAGGGTGATTAGGAGATAATGCTCCTGATGATTTAGCTGATTCTCTAAGACGTTGCGAGTAATTAAGTAGATCCGCTCTCCTATTACTACCGCCCTTCACCTGCCGGAGGTGGTGGTGGTGGTGATGATGGTGGTGGTGGTGGTGGTAGCGGTTATGATCACCTTTACTTTTATTTGATAAAGACTTTCTCCGCCGTGGCTTCTCCACATATACAGCTACTAACACCGCCTTCTCTTTGCAACATGTCGCCTGCAGGATCCAAAATTAATCAAGCCATGATCAAACTATAAACACATAAAGTTTCTTTTTTATTCATTTTCCATCAAAATAAAGAGTATATGAAAAAAAAAAAAAATAGAAAATGCTCCAAAATTAGGAGTTTTTTTTGTGTTTGTGAAAGAGGTAAAGGACTTACCATCTTGCTAGGCATTTTGTAGGGCAAGATTTAAAGGAATAGCTTGAGAAGAGTTGATTGCTATAGTGTGATGGAGATAATATATATATATATATATATATATATATATGGACGGTCATGCAGGCCAATAACATATACTCCAAATATAACATCAAATAACTCTCATATTAATATTAATAAGGAAATTTAGTTAATTTTATTTGTTGAAATAAAAATTCATGTCTAGCTTTGTCCTTATCAATTTTCCTTAGATACCATCACCCAATTTTTTCCTTAAATAAAAGGGGTGAGATGTGACATCTAAGGCTTTGTGTGGGATCAAATTGGAGACATTTTGAAAGTCCATGGACTGATATTTACTTACTAAACCCCTCTATTTACTATTAGATTAATTGTAATGTTTCCTTTATTCCATGAAATATCATTACCCCTTAGTTTTTTTCCCTTCTTCCTTCTCAATGTTTTTTTCTATTTTTATTACAAGATCACAAGTATTAAATAGTTATTTATTTATACTCGTACTTACAATAAATATATAATTTTCTCATTAATTTTCAATTCAATTTAAATACTCCCTGATTTAAAATGCCTGTTGAATTTGAATTTTTTTACAAGATTTTAAGAAATACAATTATTACATCAACTTAATGATCAAATTATCAATATTAACTTTTTTTAATGTCAGTCTCTCTTATATTACTTCTCACCATAAACTAACTAATAAAAATACTTAATCACATAGAGTTTAATTTTATTCACTACAACTCTTGTAAATAATAAGCATAGTTATCCTCACATATTTGAAGGAGTTAATGAAATACTTAAGTACATAGGATTTAATTTTATATTCACTACAAGTTTTATTTTTTTGCTACATTTTTTATATTAAATAAAATTTAAATAGTTATGATAATATCATAAAATGCAATTAAAATACTTACTTTATTTAATAAAAATAATTTTTTTGAGTAATTATAAATAATTTTAATATATATTATCATGTTTTCTAACTTACTTATATTCATATTTTTATCTTTATATTTTCTAGGAAAATAACCAAATCACATATGATTCATTATTTTTCCTTCATTTTTAAAGATGTCAAAATTTTGGCAACATATTATTTCATTTTTTAATATGTTCTCTTCTTTTCAACTCTACTTAATAAATATTGTTAAATTCTTAACATATTAATATTTTTTATTCATACCTATTTTATACTTTAAACATATAACTTGTTGTCTATTTTTTACAAATTTTGTCATTTTGTCTAATCCGTTTTTTCTTTTTATTCCCTTTAATCAAGACAAAAATAAATAAATATTATTAGGTGGAATTATAAATAGAACTAAGTAAAAAAATATCTAATTTTCTTCATATAATTAAGAACTATATGCAATACACATTAAAAAAACTCCTATTACATATTTCTTTCGTATAAAGTATTATTTATCTTATCATATAATTTAATAAAAATTAATTTGGTAATAAAAAAAAAGTAAAAAACATCAGGCCTTATAAAGAAATTAATGAATATTATTCTATATAAGTAAATATTTAGTGCAAGTTATTTTTTGTCTGACTTTGATTTTATTTTTAAAAATAAGTGTACAAATTAAACAAGTAAATATTTATTAAAATTTTTGTATTGATTGCATGCAAAATGGAGTCACTGATGATGTGGTGGATTTCAGTATATGTAATTCTCTAATTTTCTAGACATTTTATCCTTATTTTGATGTAATCTAGACTAGATTTGATGTAATTTCGAGTAGATGTTGGATTGGATTGGTAGAAAAATCATTGTATTTTGAGACTATTTTTAGTGATTTTGTGATCTTCCTGCGAAAGTTTGCTAATGCCGAGGATAAAGCTGAAATTATGTGAAGTTTAAGGGACCAAATTGGTGAGAAAGTTCAGTGACCAGAATGAAAGTATGAAGAGCTGGATGACCAAAGTGAAAAGGAGAATAAGGAAACTCATTATTCCGTACGTGATTTCCAAGGAAGGCGCGTTGACCAAGGCTGTTGATCGGGGCTGAAGAATTTAATGTTAATTTCTTTTTCTTTTTCTTTTTCCTTTTTCTTTTACTCCCTCCGTCCCGGTTGAAGTGTCCCAAAATGGGTTCGGCGCGGGAATTAAGGAAAGTGATGTAAGAAAGAGAAAAGTTTAAATGTTGTGAGTATGAAAAATTAAATAGGAGAGAGAATGAGTGAGATAAATAGTTAGGAGAGAGAATGTTGTGAGTGTAAAAGTAAAGTAGGAGAGAGAATGATTGAGTAGAATAGTGAAAAAACTTTCCTTTTTTGGGTATGAGACATTTTAAATGGAACGCCCAAAATAGAAAGTTGGGACACTTCGACCGGAACGGAGGTAGTATTACTTAGTTTTAGGTTTTGAGAATCGAGGAATATATTCCTTTTAACTTCAATTTTAGGGTTGATTTTTGGAGTTTTTTTTCTTTCCTAGAGAGTTGAGTTTTTTCATGGAGAACTAAACTCCATTGCTTTAGATTTGAATCTTGAACCGTTTATTGAATTCAATTGAGGTATTTATTTCTTTATTCTTTAATCCCTATTCATAATTTTACTTGATTTAATTGCTAGATCTTTTCTAGAGTTTTGAGATTTGATCACCCTCTTTTTCCTTGTAATTGATTTATTGCTAGTTTAATCCTAAGTCTGTGCCAGATTAGGATTTTTCTCAAGTAGCATCTTTGAGATTTATGCATGTGTCATGGTAAATTGAGAATTGGGTAAAACTAGATTTTGTTCTATTTGCAAAAAAATAGTGAACTTCTTGATCTTAATCTCTTAAAGCTTTATCAATTGATTATCTAAACCTAGACTGTGCCAGTTAGGTTTGATTATTGATTAGGGTTATAGGTAAGTGTGCCATTGCTTATAACCATTAATAAGAAAGGGATAGAGATTGAAATACATCTCGGATCAAGTGAATAGGAGGAAGGAAAAGAAATTATACCGATGATAATGAATTGATAAACGGGGACAGAAACAAATTTGAAGTGCTTTTCTTTTATAATTGTTTACAATCACATTTATTTCCTTGCTTTAATTTAATTACAACAATCTCATCAAACAAATTTCCCAAATTGATCTGTGACTATTACATAAACAAATAACCGTTCTTCAGTGGATTGACCCTGGACTTGTCCTTGCTGCAGTTTTGTAGCCGAGTCTTGTCTTGATAAATAATTTGTAGGCGTGCGACTTTAGCCTATCAAATTTTGGCGTCGTTGCCAGGGAACGGTGTTTATTTGTTTGTGTTCTTATTTAATTTATGTCATTTAATTTTATTTGTTTGTCTTTTATCTCTTTATTAGTTTCACCCCCTGTCCCTTCGTGGTGTGGAACCGTGTATGGTCCACACCCGTTCTACTAACGATTTGATTATTTCGTTTGATCCAGAAATCGAAAGATCTTTCAGGAAAGGACGACAACAAAGCAGGAGAGTCAAGGGAATATTGTTAGGTGAAGAGATGCAGGACGGAGATAATGCAGGTGGTGGTGGACAAGCAGTTCCACCACAGACATTGAGGCAAAAGACTGCCCCGAATCGGAATGAGCAACCACATGCCATCCAATTCCCCGCCTTACCTGCTAGGGTGACATTTGAGTTGAAGCCAGGGCTACTGAATCAGGTCCCGCACTTCACAGGGATGCCCGGAGAGGATCCCAATCAGCACATCTCTCAGTTTGTGCAAATCTGTCAGAGTATGAAGCCGGCATCGCTTCCGATCGAGCATCTGTTATTGAGGGCGTTTTCTTTCACACTGAAAGATAACGCGAACGGGTGGTATTATCACTTGCCACCCAATAGCATCACGACATGGCAGCAGATGAAAGAGGTATTCCTAGAAGAGTTCTTCCCTCAGGACCAGATTAATATTATGAAGAGGGACATCAGCAATATGGAGCAAAAGGCAGATGAGACCCTATACGACTACTACAATCGCTTCCACAAGCTTTGTAGGAGTTGTCCATATCATGGGTTTACTGAGGACCAGCTGATCGTCTATTTTCATGGAGGGTTGACCATTCAGGATAAGAGATTAGTGGATTCATGTTGTGGGGGGAGTATTTTGAATAAGACCACCGAGAAAGCTAAAAGGTTGATCGAGGAGCTAGCTAAGAGTACGAGGACCCACGGCAAAAGGTCAAATATGAGACAGGTTAGCGCAGCGAGTTCTAACAGTGGGTTAACCAATAAGCTCGAGACAGATATGGAGGATCTTAAGGGTATGGTAAAGCAGCTGCATCTGGGACAGACGCCGAAGTCGTGTGGGATTTGTTATGACATTATGCACCCTACAGATTCGTGCCCTTCTTTGTAGACAGGTGAGATGGAGGATGTCAATGCAGTTGGGTTTGCGCAGCAGGGACAGAGACCGATGGGTAACACCTATAACCCCAACTGGAGAAATCATCCTAATTTCAGATGGGATACAGGTTAGCAGCAGAATCAGCCGGGTGGTCAGGGACAGCAGTTTGGTAATCAGCAGGGTTATCAGCAGCAGCATTCAAGGTAATCGCACAACTCTTATAGACCACCATATGGACAAAGAAGAATAGCCCACCGCAGCAGCAGCAACAGAATTCTCCGGGACAGTCTACAGATAACATGTTCCGTACATTGGCTCAGAGTATGACTACCTTTTCAAACGGTTTTCAGCAGTATCAGCAGAGGACTGATGCTAGCATTAGTAATCTGGAGAGACAAATGGGCCAAATTGCAGAGACAGTGGTAAGAATGGAAGCTAGAGAGGCGGCAAAATCACCACCTTAAACTGAGAACCTTCCGAAGCATAATGTTAGTGATGTTTATGTGAGGAGAAAGAAGAAAGTTGAGGGGCAAATGGTTCCTATAGAGTCTAAATTAAATGTTAAGAAGCGAGTGGAACCAGAGTTAGTGGTGGAAGAGAAGGTAGAGAAGACCCCTGAAGAGAAATATGTTCCACCACCGTTGCGTGTCTATGAGCCGAAAGTTCCTTTTCCAATGGCATTGAGCAGAGATATATCACAAGAGTCGGAGAAGAGCATGTTTGATACCTTCAAAAATATTGAAGTAAATATTCCTTTCTTGGATCTTCTCAAAACAGTTCCTAGATATGCCAAATTCTTGAAGGAACTGTGTACTACCAAGAGGAATAATAAGATGAAGGCCATGAAGAAAGTGAAGGTGATTAAGCATGTGAGCGCAGTTTATCAGAAAAAGATGCCCAAAAAGTGTAGTGATCCGGGCATGTTCGTGGTTCCATTAATTGATACCAACTGATGTAAACGCAGTGGAACACAAACAAGAGATTGACCAATTAATGAAAAACCTCAACAAAACAGAAGGAACTCACCTTCAAACTCAGCCAACAATGGCTTCTAGGGTTTAACCCAAAAGAATGCTCAAGCAATTCTAAAATCAATTAATCAAAATAAAACGTGTTCAATACAATAAACCCACAAAGTATTTATACTCCCATAATAACCTAAAGTAACTTGAAAAAGGAAAAGAAGACAATTCTAATTAAAACACGTAAAAATAGGAAACAAAATCAATTTCAATCAGCAAAACCGCCGCCATCACGAGTCGTTCCCTCCATCACGACTCGTCCCTGCCTTGGTCATTCGTTCCACGCATCGTGAAAGAAAAAGCAGTCGTGCAGGATTCAAGCACGAGTCGTGCTTGAACGCACGAGTCGTACCTCGTTGTCGCGCGGCTTACAACGCCATCTACCCAGGTCCAGTTCTGCTGCCAAACTTGCTTCGCCCTTGAATACAGCAGACTATTACATAAACAAATAACCGTTCTTCAGTGGATTGACCCTGGACTTGTCCTTCTTTGCGGTTTATAGCCGAGTCTTGTCTTGGTAAATAATTTGTAGGCGTGCGACTTTAGCCTATCAGTCACAAACCCAAAGCACAATTATCATCATCTACTTTAATATAGCTTAATGTGGAGTTACTTTTGATATGTTTTTTCTCAATTCACGAAAAACATTGAAAAGATAGTGTATATATAATTGAATTAGTGGGAATAGAAATTCCCTTGATTATTTATTATTAGACTTTGATCTCCTACCTTAGATAGACTTCTTTACCTATTTTCCTTCGTAAATACATATTGAAAACAATGATCGATGAGAAAGAGAGATGATTGAATCCTATTTTTCTCTTTCTTCATGAACCCTAGTTTGTGTTCTTTCTCCAATTGCACGAAATTAGCACCTGCATTGACCTAATTGGATATCCTCGCAGTGGTAGAAGTCAGCAACATGTATATAGTCGAGGCTCTGTCCGTCCCGATATCACTCCACCTGCAGTCGATTGTTGCACTAAGGCACTTGCAGGCGTTCGTATTAGGGCAGCCGGGGTCGAGGACAATGGTACATGGACTATGGAAATTCTTCCTCTGGGTAAACGGGCTATTGGCAGTCAATAGATGTATAAACACAAATACAATTCTGATGGCACTCTTGATTATTTAAAATCTCGGCTAGTGATTCTTGGCAATCATCAAAAGGAAGGTGTTGACTACACCGAGGCGTTTGCCCCTGTAGCTAAGGTGGTTACTGTTTTCGCTTTTCTAGCTATTGCTGCTTCCAAAAATTGAGAGCTTCATTAGATGGATGTTCATAATATATTCTTGCATGGTGATCTTGAGGAAGACGTTTATATGAAACTTCCTCCGGCCGTTACACTCCTAATCCCAACATGGCGTGCCGTTTGTGCAAATATCTCTATGGCCTGAAACAGGCCCATCACTATTGGATTACCAAATTGGTCGCTGCTCTAAAATATTATGGTTTCTTGCAGTCATATTATTGAGGAGAAGATTACTGGAAGAATACTTTTATTGATGTACACAGTAGGTTTAAATATACATGGTTGTAACAAACTAAGGAAAGGATAATTACAAAGGAATAAAAGATTACAACAAATAATAAAAGATATGTAACCAAAATAAAAGATATATACACGGTTGTAACAATAACTATGATTTAGAATTTGTATCTTTATCATGCCCCCTCAAGTTGGACGGTCTGAAAGTAAGGCCAATCTTGACCATGAGATCACAAAAACGAGTCCGAGTAAGGGGCTTAGTCAAGGCGTCTGCCAATTGATCACTGCCAGAAATATGAACTACCCGCAGAAGTTGTTGTTGAACATTTTCTCGGACAAAATGATAATCCAAGCCAAGGTGCTTCATACGAGAATGAAAGCGGGGATTGGCAGCGATATAGGTTACCCCCATGTTATCACAATATATAGTAGGTGGAGAAGAGAGAGGAAGAGTGAGCTCCTGCAATAAGTTACGAAGCCAAAGAACCTCAGCCGTGGTGGCAGCAATGGCGCGGTACTCGGCTTCTGTGGAAGATCGATCAAGGGTGCGCTGCTTTTTGGAGCTCCAAGCAATAGTATTTTTGCCAAGGTAAACAATGAAGCCTGTAGTGGATGTATAGTCATCTTTATTACCGGCCCAATCTGCATCAGTGAAGGCATGAAGATTGAAAGGAGAGTCACGATGTAAAAGAAGACCGTGGGAGGAGGTGCCCACAAGATAGCGGAGTACACGCTTGAGTGCACCCCAATGTATATCAGTAGGGAAGTGAAGAAATTGAGATAGTTTGTTGACAGCATAGGAGATATCAGGACGGGTGAGAGAGAGATATTGTAGACCACCTATCAGAGTACGGTATTCAGTAGGATTAGGAAGAGGGGTGCCAGCATGAAGATGGAGAGGAGGGTCAGGAGTCATAGGTGTGGGAACGGGCTTGGCTTCATGCATGTTGGCACGAAGTAGGAGGTCTTGGATATATTTGTGTTGGCTAAGAGTGATGCCATCGGGATGGGGAATAACCTCAACACCAAGAAAGTAGGATAAATCACCGAGATCTTTAAGAGAGAAGCGAGAGGAAAGTGTAGAGATAAAAGAATTGACAATGGAGGGATTAGATCCCGTAATAATAATAGCATCCACATACACTAGGAGGTAAATAAGAGAATGAGAGTGATGAAAGGTGAATAGAGAGGAGTCAGAGATGCAATTGCGGAACCCAAGAGAGAGGAGATATGTTTTGAGCTCATTATACCAAGCCCGCGGAGCCTGTTTGAGGCCATAAAGAGCTTGGCGTAGTTTGCACACATGAGAAGGGTGAGTGGGACTAGTAAAACCAGGAGGTTGGACCATATAAACATCCTCCGTGAGAGTACCTTGGAGGAAAGCATTATTGATGTCTATTTGACGAAGAGGCCAGGCATTTTGGATGGCAAGAGAAAGAATAAGACGAACAGTGGCGGGTTTGATGACAGGACTGAAGGTTTCAGAATAATCAATGCCAGGGCGTTGATGGAAACCCTTGGCAACAAGGCGAGCTTTGTAGCGATCGATAGAGCCATCGGGTTTATATTTAGTGCGAAAGACCCATTTGCATCCGATAAGATTATGAGAGGGAGAAGGAGGAACTAAGTCCCAAGTGTGATTTTGAAGAAGTGCATTGTATTTGGTATTCATGGCTTCACGCCAGACTTGGCTTTTGAGAGCTTGGGTAACAGTAGTAGGCTCAGAATGGGTGGGGGGAAGAGAGATGTGGAGGTTCAATTTATTGATGGGTTTGCGAATGTTGTTTTGAAGCCGGGTGGTAGGCCGAGAGGGTGGAAGAGGAGGCGGGGAAGGAGGGGAATTTGGTACAGCGGCAGAGGGAGATAATGTGGAGGGTGAAGAGTTAGATATGGGGGAAGAAGAAGATGGGGCGGTAGGAGTAGGCTGTATGGTGGAGTGAGGAGAAGGGGATTGTGAGGGAGGCGTTGGTGGGGAATGGGTTGGCAGTGTATTGGTTAATGGAGGAGGTAGTATGGAAAGGGAGTGAGAGCACCATGTATCAACAGATGGTGAAGTAGGCAGTGGGTTAGATGCGGAAGCATTAGCAAATGGAAAGAGATGTTTAAGAAATTTGATGTGTCGGGAGCAATATATTTTGTTGGTGGAAGGATCAAGGCAATAATAGGCACTCTGTGTGGCGGAGTAACCAACGAAGACACAAGGGGAGGACCGAGGTTCCAGATTGTGGGTGGTGTAAGGGCGTAACCAAGGGTAACATAAACACCCAAAACTGCGAAGTTTCATGTAGTTTGGAAATTGTTTGTGGAGTATAAGATAGGGAGAGTTGAGATTTAGTGTTGGGGTAGGCATATGATTGATAAGGTAGCAGGCTGTGCTAAAGGCAAGAGGCCAGTAGTGAGAAGGCATGGAGGAGAAGGTGAGAAGGGACAAGCCAGTTTCGACAATGTGTCGATGGCGGCGTTCGGAGTACCCATTATGTTCAGGAGTGTGAGGAGGAGAGGTGAGGTGATTAATGCCATGAACAGCAAGGGTAGAACGAAGACCAATATATTCACCACCATTATCGCTAAAGATAGTTTTGATGGAGCGGTTAAAAAATTTTTCAACAAGAGGTTTGAAGTGATTAAAGACAATAGTGGCATCATTTTTATTTTTGAGAGGGTAGAACCAGATGTATTTAGAGTAGTGGTCAACGAAGATGATGTAGTATTTAAAGTTGTCAAAAGAATAGAGAGGGGAAGTCCAGACATCACTGTATATAACATCAAAGGGACCATTGGAAGTAATAGAATTCTCATAAAAAGGTAGTTTGTGACTTTTAACACAGTCACAAGAATTACAATGAAATAAAGAAGAACTAGGGACATTTAAATTGAAACTATTGCTAATATGCCTAAGAATTGGATAGGACGGATGACCAAGACGGTGATGCCAGTTTGTTGTTGTCAGGGTGACGGAGTGAGTAGAAGGAGAAGCACGATTCCACTCATAGATGCCAGACTTAAGAGGACCTTGGTGAAGGATTTTGCCCTAACGAATGTCCTTCACAAGAAAACAAGTGGTAAGAAGGTGACAGAAATATTTTTGTCACGACAAAGTTGAGAAACAGAAATTATATTACGAGAGATAGAAGGAACATGAAGAACATTATGTAAATGAAAAGTAGAGGAAGGGGTGGAGAATGAAGTAGAACCAGTATGAGAGATGTTGAGGCCAGTTCCATCACCGATGAGCAGTTCCTCGGTACCATTATATGGAGAATGTAGCGCAAGGTTGTCAAGGTCATTTGTTGCATGGTTAGTGGCTCCACTGTCTAGTAGCCAAGGCAGCGGAGAAGGATTGTGGACGGTGGCAGTGTGAGCAGAAGGTAGAGAGGCTGAGGGAGGCCTGAAATTAGAGCGAGAGGGATTGGTGTGGTTGTTCGGAGAGGAACCATAGGAAGGAGTAGGATTAGGGATATTGGCATGGGGGTATAACTGGCGGAATATAGGACATTGGGAGAGATAGTGGTCGGGTGTTTTGCACCACTGACAACGGCCTTTGAAGGGAGGCCGAGAAGAGTTGGTGTTGGTGGTGGGATTGGGCAGGATGCCAGGAGCAGGTGAGGGTTGTTTGGGATTGAAGTTTCGGTTATTGTTTTTGGAGACATAGTTGATGCATTACGGTGGAATGAGGGAGAGGATTTGGATTTGAGTTTAAGGGCAAGTTCCTTGGTAATAAGCTTTTCATGGAGTTCATCAAAGGTGATGGGGTTTTCACGGTTTTGGACGGCAGAAATAACACTGTCGTAATCGGGGTCATTGAGTTGGTCGAGAATACGGTCAATGATATCATCAGATTCAAGTGGGCGGCCCAAGGAAGCAAGTTGATCAGTGCAGTTTTTGATCTCTTGCATGTAGTCAGAGATCGAGCGAGGTCCTTTGGTGATGTTTCGAAGGCGGTCTTTGAGTTGTTTTAAGTGTCCTTTGGAAGGGTTGGCATAGGTTTTAGAGAGGGTTTTCCAGGCATCTAGAGAGGTAGAACAGAGAGAGATGAGAGGGACGATTGGTGGTGAGAGGGTTCCAGCCAAGGCACTTAAAATTAATTTGTCCTGATGGAACCAAGATGTGTAGGCAGGGTTGGAGGCTTGGTCGCTTGAGGAGGAATCAGTGGTGGAGCCAGATTGTGGTGTGACTGGGGTGGCATCTGGTGTTGGGGTTGCGGGTTTGGGAGGTAGATTTTTGGGCGGAGCAAGATGTGTGCCATCAATGAATTTGTAGAGATCAAGGCCAAATAGTGTAGCCTCGATTTGGGCCTTCCAAGAGATGTAGTTTGTAGGGGTGAGTTTGAGAATATGGGACAGAGAGACGATGATGAGAGGGGTGTTGGGATCGGCGGCATTGGTTAGAAACTGATGATCTAATCCAGCCATTGGAGAGAGGAAAGAAGTCGGTTAAGGAAGAAGAAGGGGAGGTGACAGAAAAAAAATAAACTTAGGATCGTGTTTGCTTTGATACCATGAAGAGAAGATTACTGGAAGAATACTTTTATTGATGTACACAGTAGGTTTAAATATACATGGTTGTAACAAACTAAGGAAAGGATAATTACAAAGGAATAAAAGATTACAACAAATAATAAAAGATATGTAACCAAAATAAAAGATATATACACGGTTGTAACAATAACTATGATTTGGAATGTGTATCTTTATCAATTATGATTATTCTCTATTCACTTTCACCAAAGGCAGTGTCCAGATGAATGTTCTTGTGTATGTTGTGTATGTTGACAATCTTAATTATCGTTTTTGGGAACGATTTCGCTGCTCTAAAATGTTTCAAACTTTATCACAGTGATGTTTTAAAATGAAAGATCTTGATCCGCTGTATTATTTTCTTGGTATTGAAGTGGCTCGTAGTTCTTTCGATATTTTCTAGTGTCTGCGCAAATACGCGATGGATATTATCTCTGAAGGAGGCTTCCTCGGCGTCAAGCCTGTCGGTTTTCCTCTGGAGACAAATCACAAACTTGGTCTTGCTATTGCTATTGGTTCTCTTTTGAATGATCTGGAATGTTACAGGCGTTTGGTTGGACGTCTGATTTATCTTGCTATAACACTACCGGACGGACTTGCCTATTCTGTGCATATATTGTCCCAGCTCTTGAAAGAGTTTTGCCAAGAACATTGGAAAGCTGCTCTGCGTGTGGTTCGATATCATAATGATAGTCTGTGTCAAGGTATCCTTGTATTGTATGATGAAATTATTTAGATTTTTTTATATGCTTAAATTCAAAATTTCTGTATTCATGCTTTCTTAAAGATGGATGAATCTTTTTGAATGTACAATCAAAAGAAAAATATCCATTTTAGTTAAAAAAATGTGAGCAAAGTTAAAATTGTTGGAACATTAAACGATCCAATGACCATGAACCGACTCATAACTAGATTAAGAAGAGAAGAAGAAGAAGAAGAAGAAGACGAAGACGGAAGCGTATACCTTGAGATTCCATTATTGTTCTTGTTCTTGTTCTCGATGAAGATATGAAGATAGTCTTTGATTTAGGAAGAGTAGATCTTCTAAATGATGAGTGCCTTTTTAATCTCTTTGTTCTTCAAGTACATAGGAAGAATTTTGACTGAATGAGAATGTAAAAAATAACTAATGATTCATAGGCTTGATGGATAGGCCTTTATATAGGAATCCAAGGGGCACTTCATTTAGGGACTACACCTATTGATATATAAGATATTACCATTATGCTCATCATTTAATGGTATACTTATATTATGGAATTCTACATATTATTTAGAGTTCTATACTTTATACCATATATTATAATATTGATCATTATATTATTAAGTATTTATATGTTACATTAATCCATGTTCTTACAATCTCCCACTTGGATTATTATAACATATACCTTCACTTAATAAATTCCTTCAATCATATTTATAACACAAATGACAACCCTTATGTGCACTTTGTTGTCATTCGAAAACAATCCCGTCCATTAGTCATATAAGTATAAGGACTAAAGGGGCATTCGTTGTAATTGATTCTCAACTAAACCCACATTAATCACATATATATATCCAACTAAATGACATAGATAAAGTATAGATATGTAGCATGGAAAATTAATGAATATATATGAAGAATGCATATATATATTCTCCAACTAGTCCTACTTTAACCAAATGAGATCAATTTAAATGAAAACAACACAAGGAAATAGAAACATTTAAAACTCCCACTGATTTAGGCATTATCAAAAGTCATTACACCCATATGAGCAACATGCTCGTGAAATACTAAAGGAGATAACGCCTTAGTAAATGGATCCGCTAACATGGAGTTTGTACCAATAAGTTCTATTTCGATTTGTTCATTTTGTACTCTTTCTCTCACAACAAGAAACTTAATATCTATATGCTTAGATTTAGATGAACTCTTGTTGTTTTTGGAGTACAATACCGCGGCCCGATTGTCACAATATAACTTAAGCGGTCTTTCAACACCTTTGACAATTCGCAGCCCTTCTATGAATTTTCGCAGCCATATAGCTTGATTGGATGCCTCGTAGTAAGCAACAAATTCGGCTTCCATAGTGGAAGTAGTAACTAATGTTTGCTTGGTACTTCTCCAAGAAATTGCTCCATCGGCCAAAGTGAAGACATAACCCGATGTCGATTTGCGACTATCTTGGCATCCAGCAAAGTCGGAATCGGAAAAACCAATGATCTCAAGATGATCCGACTTTGTATATGTAAGCATGTAGTTCTTCGTGTTTTGCAAGTATCTCATCACTCTTTTGGATGCAACCCAATGTTCTCTTCCCGGATTAGATTGATATCGCCCAAGCATGCTAACAATAAAGGCAAGATCTGGGCGAGTACAGACTTGTGCATACATTAGGCTTCCTACTGCCGATGCGTAAGGGATATTTTCCATATACTTGGATTCAAGATTATTTTTAGGACATTGATTTAGACTGAACTTATCTCCCTTAGAGACCGGGGTGTCATGTGGTTTACATTTTTTCATGCTAAACCTTTGTAATACCTTCTCTATATAGCTCTTTTGTGATAATCCTAACATACCTCGTGAGCGATCACGATGTATTTGGATTCCTAATACAAAAGAAGCTTCTCCAAGATCTTTCATCTCAAATTTGTTTGAGAGAAATTTCTTGGTTTCCTTAAGAAGGTCCTTATTATTACTAGCAAGTAAAATGTCATCCACATATAAGACCAAAAATATAAATCTACTCCCACTGAACTTATGGTACACACAATCTTCACCAAGATTCATTTCAAAACCGAATGAAAGAATAACTTGGTTAAATTTTAAGTACCATTGACGAGTTGCTTGCTTAAGCCCATAAATGGATTTCTTGAGTTTACAAACTAGTTGACTAGTTTGATCCGAATCAGTCACCATTTCTGGTTTCTTCATATAGATAGTTTCCTCAATGTCATCATTGAGAAAAGCTGTCTTTACATCCATTTGATGAAGCTCGAGGTCAAAATGTGCCACTAAAGCCATAATGATTCTAAAGGCATTTTTAGAGGATACCGGTGAAAATGTTTCTTTGTAATCAATGCCTTCTTTTTGAGTAAATCCTTTAGCGACAAGACGCGCCTTATGTCTTTCCACATTACCTTTTGAATCCCTTTTGGTCTTAAAGATTCATTTACATCCGATGGGTTTCACATTCTTAGGTAATGGGACAAGATCCCAAACGTCATTATCATTCATGGATTTTAACTCTTCATTTATGGCATCAATCCACTTATGAGAATTTGGACCACTAATGGCTTCATGGAAGGTGATTGGCTCATCTCCCACTAAACCTAACGGTTCCTCATTCTCGGCAAGATACACATCATAATAATCCGATATAGCACTCCTTCTTGCTCTATTAGATCTTCTTAAGGGCACCGGTTCTTCTTGATTTTGAGGGTGTTGAATTTCCTCATTAACATTTTCATGTTGTTCATTAATAGGAGAATTAACGTCATTTTGAATTATATGTTCTTGTCGAATTTCAGGCACAACTGCTTGATTTTCGATAGGAACTATAGGAAGAGGTATAGAAACGAATTCCTCTTCCATTTCTTCAAATTCAAAATTACTATTCAAATTTTCCCCTCTAAATTCAACATCCTCAAAGAACCTAGCATTTCCTGTCTCGAAAAAGGTTCTAGTTTTAGGGTCATAGAATTTATATCCCCTAGATCTTTGAGAACACCCTACAAAATAACTACTAACTGTCTTAGCGTCCAACTTTCCTTCGTTAGGTTTATAAGGCCTAGCTTCGGCTGGATAACCCCAAACATGAAGATGATTTAGGGACGGTTTCTTTCCGGTCCATAATTCATAAGGGGTTTTGTTAGTAGCTTTTGAAGGAGCTCTATTAAGTAGGTAGGTTGCGGTTTTCAAAGCATCACCCCATAATGAGTGAGGTAAAGAAGTACAAGAAACCATACTTCTTACCATATCCTTAAGGGTTCTATTACGTCTCTCGGCTACACCATTCATGCTAGGTGTCCCCGGCATGGTGTAGTGAGGGACAATCCCACACTCTTCCAAATAGCGAGCAAAATGACCCGGACGTTGTTCTCCCGAACCGTCATTCCTACCGTAGTATTCACCACCACGATCGGATCTAACGTTCTTAATAGTCTTTTCAAGTTGATTTTCAACTTCGGCTTTAAAAGACTTGAAAACGTCCAATGATTGAGACTTTTCATGAAGTAAATAAATGTATCCATAACGAGAGAAGTCATCTATGAACGTAATAAAATATGTTTGTCCGTTCCATGAAGGGGTAGGGAACGGTCCACATATGTCCGTATGAATTAGTTCTAAGACTTTTGTAGCTCTCAAGGATTCATTTTTGTTTGTACTATTCGTGAATTTTCCTTTAAGGCATTCAATACAAAAGTTATTTTCCGGAGTATCAAGCTTATGTAATATTTCCTCGGACACAAGCTTGTCAATTCTCCTTTTGGAGATATGACCCAAACGCCTATGCCACAAGGTATAAGAGTTTTTACTTGAAAACTTTCGTTTTGTGCCTCGAGAGATAGTTTCATTATTGTGGGACTCATTTAATGAATTGACTGTGTCAAGTAAATATAGATTATCAATGTAAGATAAAGAAGTAGTACCAAAAAGCTTTGAATCAAAATATAAATTGCATTTATTATTACCGAAGATACAGGAATAACCTTCCCGATCTAATGTAGTGACGGAAATCAAATTCCGTCTAAAGGATGGAATAATAAATACATTATTCAAAACTAAATAATATTCGGTACTAAGAGATAATCTAAAAGTCCCTATGCCCTCCACCTCTACCGGCTTTCCAGCTCCCATGTAGATGAATCTTTCACCTTCATTGGGCGTTCGGTAGTTGTGCAACCCCGCATACATGAACTTATGTGAGTAGTTGCACCGAGTCTAACCACCATGTGTACGAAGGAATTGAAACTAAATTAGCTTCAGTACAAACAAAGCTAAATGACATACCTTTCTTAATTCGCCATTGGCGATACTTAGGACAGTCGGGCTTCATGTGAGTGGGGTCCTTGCAAAAGAAGCACTTTTTCACCTTTTGATCATTTGATGATCCCTTAGGCTTCTTTGATGCAACCGCAATCTCCTTACCTTTTCTCTTAATCCCACGAGAAGAGGTAGATGCATAATGTGCACTTTCGGGTTTGATGTGTTTCAACCTATCTTCTTCCTCCGTGACATGTGAAATTAATTCATTAATATTCCACTTGTCCTTTTGACAATTATGGGTCGTTTCAAAATGACCAAATTGTGAAGGAAGAGAAATTAAAGCCAAATGCACAAGCAAGTCTTCCGATAAGTCCAACTTGAGTGCTTTTAATTTCGTTGATAGATGAAACATCTCCATTATGTATTCCCTTAGATTTCCGGTGCCCTTATACCTCATGGAAACAAGCTTCCTCAAGGTAGCACTTGTTTCCGATTTATCGCTTTTTGCAAAGTGTTGTTCCAGGGCATCTAGGAAACTTTTTGCACCATCATCCTCGGAGACACTGTTCAGAAATGTCTCCGGGACTGCATTCTTAATTATGCTTAGGCTGACGCGATTAGAACGCTTCCACCTCTCTGAACTTAAGCGGTCCTTCCGGGCAAAGGCTTTTATCGCTTAGAGGGGCAGGAGCTTGTTCTCTTAATGCGAGGTCAAGGTCCAAACAGCCTAAGACCATAATAATCTTGTTTTTCCAAGTTTTAAAGTTTGTCCCAGTTAGCAAAGGAATTGAGTTTAAGGCAGTAGTAACAGATGAAGCACCGATCAAATCCGAATGAAGAGAACAAAAGAATGAAACAAAACATATATAAGAAACTACACAATGATTAATTAAATCAAAATGAATTCCATCATAATAAAAGATAATCAACATGACATCAAGACTAATCTTTGGATTGCGAATTGACTCACAATTTGATTTATCTTAGGGTAAAAAAATAGCTCAAACAATACACTTTAAATACTCGCCTTCCTTTGGGACGGATCAAGCACAAAAAATGTCCTAAAGTTTAAGGTACTTGTTCCCTGGTAATAAAGAATGTAAACAATTCACTTTAAACACCCGCCTTCCTTTGGGATGGTTCACAGCATTTAAAATGACCAAAAGTTTAGTTCAATTATTACCCCATGAATGTAAACACTTAGTCAATATGTGAGAACCCCAACCCGGAACCTACACGTGTCTCGAGTGGGAGCGTCCTCAAACTAACCCAAATTTACTAAACTTTTAAAACTTTGAATTAAACTTCAAACATCAACATCATTAACAGTTCCATTTCAAAACAACTCCACTCCTCTCCACTTAGAAGGAGGAGTTGACCAACTTTGAAAACATTCACCTGTTTAGTTACAAAAGATATTGGTTTTAACGTAGAAATGTAAAGTTTATAATTACAAACTCCATAAAGGATTTATATCAAAATATAATTTCTACGCCAACCTAACGTACCCCGACAATACCCAAAAGCTCACTGCCAAACTCCTTTCCGCCCTTACTTGGCCGGTCCTCCTGTCTCGGGATCTAAAAACATTAAAGGGAGAGGGGTGAGAATAAATCTCAAAGCAAGCTATTATGAATGCAAAGAATATGCCAGATAAATGCAACACATAACCAATCACACATAACACATTGGGAAAGCTGTAACCACATTCCATTACCTTGGTTTACCTTTTCCCGTCTGAACAGTAGTCGTACAACATTGGGTATAATAATACTCCAATCTTACAGTGAGCTGCTTAAGCAATACTCACATCTTATAAGACCCGTTTTTCAGGGAACCAAATAAGATAGTAGCAACTCTGTAAGGCTTTTGGCTCACTACAGATGCTATACCCCGACCTGTGGCCACAGGAGGGAACGGTCACAGATATAACATAATCCGATCACATTAGGTCACACTTCCATAATTGATCGTATTATGTTATACCCCCAACATCAGCTGATTAACAAATATCAAGCACATAATAGTTACTTGAAACATAATCCACAAAAAGGGATAACAATATAGCAACATGGTAAAATATACTCATGCCCAACCAATATCATAGTGCAACATTTATTCAATACACTATGCATAAAAGAACAATGTATAAGAACTCAAGTAAGGCAAGGAAGTATCATCAATCCATCCTACAAGGTCATTATACAATAATACAAGGCCTCTATGAAGGTTCAAGCTCAATTTACCAAGTGGGAGTCACAATCTATAAGTGACCAAACAAGGTTGCTAAACAATTTCTGGTTCAGATTTAAAGTTAAGTTCCTGGGGTCTTGGGCGACCGCCCATACCTCTTGGGCGACCGCCCAAGAGGGTTTTCAAAGGGGTTCAAGTTACTGCCAATGTGGGCGACCGCACAACCTGTCATGGGCGACCGCTCATAGAAGAATTCCAAGGGAAGGGCGACCGCTCATTCCTCTTGGGCGACCGCCCAAGAGGATTTGCAAAGCAATGGGAGTTACTGGACTCATGGGCGACCGCACAGGTACCCATGGGCGACCGCCCAAGGCGAATTCCAGCAAACCCAGATTTTCCTACAATCCTCTTTTACCACTTTTCCTTTCATTTTAAATCCTCTTGCTACTCATGAACACCAAAGGGACTTTCTAACTCACTAAGTTCAACATAAATCATGTAACCCCAAAAGAATGTAACCTAGATTATTTATCCTTAAATCTTCCACCCATTTCATTTCCTCTAAATCATCTTCCATGACATTTAATTCATCCTATTTCCTTGACCAATCACCCAACTCAATATAAGGTTTCTAAAGCATGAAACTAACTTCATAAGAACAAGAATAACATTAAAGAGTTATGAACATTTAAGAGAAAGGAAATCATAACAACTCACTTTAGGTTTTTAGAATGAAATGTTGATCTTCTTAGCTTGGTTTATTCCTCTAGTTGATCCAACCTCAAAAATGCCCTTGGACTTGAAAATGGTGGAGAAATGGCTAACTACAAGACTTGGAATGGGGAGGCTTCAATGGAGTTCCATGGGAGTTGAGAGAAAAGAAGGAGGAAGAAGAATGATGGAGGAGGGGGAAGAGTATGGGAGGAGTAAGAGAGGGTATGGGGAGGTAAGGTGTGTGTTGACTAATGAGCCAAAGAAGGAGGGAATTAGGGGAAAGTAACATGGCCCCCTCCCCTTCCACACATAACCTAGGCTTTCAATAATTAAATGAACCCTTTTTTTTTTTCCATTATTTATTCTACTCAACTTAACCTCCTCATACTTTTTTATTAAATTTCTATTTTTATATTTTCTTTTTAGAACATTAATTTATTTCCTATCATTTATCCTAATAAAATAAATCAAATATATAAAAATGGACACATAATATTAACAGTAATATTAAAAGCACACAATATGATATTAAATTTAGTGCCTAGGGTTAGGGTCGTTACACTCACTCTCCCTTAAAGAAAATTAGTCCCGAATTTTAAAAAGACTTACTTGGATTTTCAAACAACCACGGATATTTCGCTCTCATCTCCGACTCTAGCTCCCACGTTGCTTTCTCAACGGTATGATTCTTCCAAAGGACCTTCACTATAGGGATACTCTTAGTTCTCAACTCCTTAACTTGGAATTCTAAGACTCTCAATGGCTCTTCAACATAAGACATGTCCGCTTGGACATCGTCGGGGGGGAGAACTCAAGATGTGGGAAGGATCATGACAATACTTCCTCAACATAGAAACATGGAAACCATCATGGAGTAAGGAAAGAGACGGAGGTAATGCCAACCGGTAAGCCAAATCTCCAATCTTCTCTAAGATCTCAAACGGACCAACGAACCTCGGAGCCAATTTACCCTTATTACCAAACCTTTTGATTCCCGTCCTCGGAGAGACCTTCAAGAACACAAAGTCACCAACCTGAAAAGATAAATCCCGTCTTCTATTGTCGGCGTAGCTTTTCTGTCTACTCTGAGCCGTCTTCAATCTATCCCGAATCACCTTGATCTTCTCCGAAGAATCTCGAACCAAATCCGGGCCCCAAAGTCTCGCTTCACCAACCTCGTCCCAACACATCGGAGATCGACACTTCCTACCATACAACGCTTCATACGGAGCCATCTCAATACTAGACTGATAACTGTTGTTGTAGGCAAACTCCACTAAAGGTAGATGATCCTCCCATGACAATTGGAAATCCATCACACAAGCCCGTAACATATCCTCAAGTATCTGAATAGTTCTCTCGGACTGACCGTCGGTTTGAGGATGAAATGCCGTACTGAAACACAATTTAGAACCCAAGGCTTCATGCAATGCTCTCCAAAACCTAGAAGTAAATCTCGGATCTCTGTCCGAAACAATACTAACCGGAACCCCGTGAAGTCTCACAATCTCCTTCATATACAATCGAGCTAACTTCTCTAACGAAAACTTGGTTGATACCGGAAGAAAATGAGCCGACTTCGTTAACCGATCCACAATAACCCAAATAGCATCCATCTTCTTCGCGGTAAGAGGTAAACCCGAAACAAAATCCATCGAAATCCCTTCCCATTTCCATTCCGGAATATCCAATGGTTGAAGTAGTCCCGCCGGTCTCTGATGTTTTGCCTTAATCTGTTGACAAGTCAAACACTTGGACACATAATCCGCAATTTCCCTCTTCATACCATTCCACCAATACTCACGCTTCAAGTCTTGATACATTTTGGTACTACCCGGATGAATCGCAAACTTGGACTTATGGCCATCCTCTAAAACACGCTTCTTGATTTTCGGCGATGAAGGAACGCAAATTCTCCCTTGGAAAGTTAAAATCCCATCTCTATTCAAAGCAAATTCCCCGGCTTTCCCCTCTTGTACTTGATCAAAAATTTTCTTCAATTCCGGATCACCTTGTTGAGCTTCCTTCAAATCTCCATACAAAGTAGGAACGGCTCGAACATTCGCAATAATTACCTCACTCTTCAATTCTCGGGAACTCAAAGCTGTCACATACGCCTTTCGGCTAATCGCATCCGCCACTACATTGGCCTTCCCCGGGTGATAAGAAATTATACAATCAAAATCCTTCAAGAATTCAAGCCATCTCCTTTGTCGGTTGTTCAACTCCTTTTGAGTAAATAAGTACTTCAAACTTTTGTGGTCGGTAAAAATCTCAAACTTCGCCCCATAAAGGTAGTGCTTCCACTTATGCAACGCAAATACAATCGCCGCCAATTCCATATCATGAGTAGGATAATTTTGTTCCGCCGGTGATAACTTCCTAGAGGCATATGCAATAACCTTCCCATTTTGCATGAGAACACAACCCAAACCCGCCTTCGAGGCATCACTATAGATTACAAAATTCTCACAACCATCCTAAGGGTAAGAACAGGAGCCGTAGTAGTGACCTCTTCTTCAATTCATTAAAACTTTCTTCACACTTAGAATCCCATACAAACGATACATCTTTCCGAGTCAACCTAGTCAATGGGGTAGCAATCCGAGAAAACCCCTCAATGAACCTCCGATAATACCCCGCCAAACCAAGAAAACTACGGACCTCGGTCACAGTCGAAGGTTGCTTCCAATTAACCACGGCTTCAATCTTTGAAGGGTCCACGGAAATTCCCGAACTCGACACAACATGCCCCAAGAAGGAAACCTGCTCAAGCCAAAACTCACACTTGCTGAACTTGGCGTACAACTGCTTCTCACGAAGAACTGACAAAACAATCCTTAAATGATTTTCATGCTCTTCCCGGGACTTAGAATACACGAGGATGTCATCTATGAAGACCACCACAAAACTATCAAGATAAGGCTTGAAAACATGGTTCATCATATCCATAAACACGGCTGGAGCATTAGTCAACCCGAACGGCATCACAACAAACTCATAGTGACCATATCTAGTTCGGAAAGCTGTTTTGGCAATATCATTCGGCCTAATCTTCAACTGATGGTATCCACTTCTCAAATCAAGTTTTGAGTAGATAACGGAACCTTGGAGTTGGTCAAATAAATCATCTATGTGCGGAAGAGGATACTTATTCTTTATAGTGGCTTGGTTCAACAAACGATAATCTATACATAATCGTAAGGTACCATCCTTCTTCCTAACAAATAGAACCGGTGCTCCCCACGGAGACACACTAGGGCGAATAAAACCCCGGTCTAGCAATTCTTGCAATTGGACTTTCAACTCTTTTAACTCGGCCGGAGCCATTCTATAGGGTGCTTTAGAGATAGGGACGGTACCGGGTACTAAGTCAATACAAAAATCTACCTCACGATCCGGAGGCATAGAGTACTCACTAGAAAACACGTCACTAAACTCATTCACAACCGGAACATGAGCTAACTCGGGCGACTTCTTATTGGAATCTACCACATAAGCCAAGTACCCCGCACACCCCTTAGATAACATCTTTCTAGCCTTTAAGGCGGAAATAACATGTAAACCAAACATAGATTTATCCGCATCAAATATAAAAGTAGGCACATCAGGCATAGCAAATGAGACGCATTTTCTACGACAGTCTACCAAAGCATGACACTGGCTCAACCAATCCATCCCAAGGATCACATCAAAATCACGGATTGGTAACTCGACCAAATCCACCGGCAATACATGCCCACATATGGTCACATCACAACCACGATATATCAGAGAAGATGCAAGACACTCTCCCATAGGAGTAGAGACCTCCAATACATAAGGCATAGATTCAGGCAAAATATGCAATGAGAATGCAAAATGAGATGCCACAAATGAATGGGAAGACCCGGGATCTATAAGAATGCGGGCCTTAACTCCTGAGACAGGAACTATACCTCTAATGACGGCATTAGGATCGACCTCTCCTCGACCCAAGGCAAACACTCGACCTTGGACTCTATCTTTGGGTTTCCCGTCAACATCTCTCTTCACACCACTACCTTGTCCCCCTTGACCACTACCCGAAGCTTTCTTACTCTGCCACTTGGGATAATTCCTCCGGAAATGGCCTATCGACCCACACTCCAAACACTTGCCTTGCTTGCTCCAACACTTGTCCTCCGAATGCCCTTGCCTCTTGCAATATCCACACGTTGTCCCAAACTGACCGGAAGTCGAACGATTTGCCGGAGCCGCTACGTTTCCTCCTCGATTTGCTCCCGAAGTAAATGTCCTTGGCTACCCTCTGTTCTGTCCCGAACCTTGACCTTGGAATCTATTTCTGTTCCCACCTTCATTTTTACCACGATGCTCCTCTATGTCATTCTCAATCCGATACGCCATGTTCACAGCCGCTTGGAAGTTGGCGAAGTCATGAGTCAAAAGCTGCTTCCTGAACTCTACCCTTAAGCCTTTCACAAACCTGTAGATACGCCTCTCTTCATCCGGTACCAAATGAGGGCAATATCGGGCCAACTCCGTAAACTTTGCTGAATACTGTGCTATAGACATTGTCCCTTGCTCCAATTTCAGAAATTCAACCTCTTTCTTATCTCTAGTCACCATCGGAACGAAGTGATCCCGGAACTTACGTGTGAAATTCTCCTAAGTCTGCGGTGTCAAATCCCGGTCCCAACCATCCTTCACTACTTGCCACCAGTGCTCCGCGGGTCCTTCCAGCTTGAAAACTGCACATCTCACCTTCTCTGCATCCGAACTCTCCATAGCCAAGAAAATCTTGTTCATCGCTTCAAGCCATCTCTCCGCCTTCACCGGATCCGGATCTCCGTTGAAGCTAGGAGGAGACATCTTCACGAACTTCTCTAGACCATGGTGCCCTTGCCTACCTTCGGGTTGTTGTTGCCCCCTACCTTGATTCTGAGCTGTCATATTCTGAAGAAACACTTGGAACATATCCATCATTTCGGAATTCAGATTACCAACATCACCCAAAGCCCGATTCTGATCACCATCATTTCCCGCCATTAGTACAAACTCCTGCATTAAACACTCGACGTCAGTTATCACACACTCTCACTCAGCTAGACTCTACCCGAGAACTCTAACCGAGCTCTGATACCAACTGTGAGAACCCCAACCCGGAACCTACACGTGTCCCAAGTTGGAGCGTCCTCAAACTAACCCAAATTTACTAAACTTTTAAAACTTTGAATTAAACTTCAAACATCAACATCATTAACAGTTCCATTTCAAAACAACTCCACTCCTCTCCACTTAGAAGGAGGAGTTGACCAACTTTGAAAACATTCACCTGTTTAGTTACAAAAGATATTGGTTTTAACGTAGAAATGTAAAGTTTATAATTACAAACTCCATAAAGGATTTATATCAAAATATAATTTCTACGCCAACCTAACGTACCCCGACAATACCCAAAAGCTCACTGCCAAACTCCTTTCCGCCCTTACTTGGCCGGTCCTCCTGTCTCGGGATCTAAAAACATTAAAGGGAGAGGGGTGAGAATAAATCTCAGCAAGCTATTATGAATGCAGCAATATGCCAGATAAATGCAACACATAACCAATCACACATAACACATTGGGAAAGCTGTAACCACATTCCATTACCTTGGTTTACCTTTTCCCGTCTGAACAGTAGTCGTACAACATTGGGTATAATAATACTCCAATCTTACAAATGAGCCGCTTAAGCAATACTCACATCTTATAAGACCCGTTTTGGGAACCAAATAAGATAGTAGCAACTCTGTAAGGCTTTTGGCTCACTACGAATGCTATACCCCGACCCGTGGCCACGGGGAGGGACGGTCACGAATATAACATAATCCGATCACATTAGGTCACACTTCCATAATTGATCGTATTATGTTATACCCCCAATATCTGCTGATTAACAAATATCAAGCACATAATAGTTACTTGAAACATAATCCACAAAAGGGATAACAATATAGCAACATGGTAAAATATACTCATGCCCAACCAATATCATAGTGCAACATTTATTCAATACACTATGCATAAAAGAACAATGTATAAGAACTCAAGTAAGGCAAGGAAGTATCATCAATCCATCCTACAAGGTCATTATACAATAATACAAGGCCTCTATGAAGGTTCAAGCTCAATTTACCAAGTGGGAGTCACAATCTATAAGTGACCAAACAAGGTTGCTAAACAATTTCTGGTTCAGATTTAAAGTTAAGTTCCTGGGGTCTTGGGCGACCGCCCATACCTCTTGGGCGACCGCCCAAGAGGGTTTTCAAAGGGGTTCAAGTTACTGCCAATGTGGGCGACCGCACAACCTGTCATGGGCGACCGCTCATAGAAGAATTCCAAGGGAAGGGCGACCGATCATTCCTCTTGGGCGACCGCCCAAGAGGATTTGCAAAGCGATGGGAGTTACTGGACTCATGGGCGACCGCACAGGTACCCATGGGCGACCGCCCAAGGCGAATTCCAGCAAACCCAGATTTTCCTACAATCCTCTTTTACCACTTTTCCTTTCATTTTAAATCCTCTTGCTACTCATGAACACCAAAGGGACTTTCTAACTCACTAAGTTCAACATAAATCATGTAACCCCAAAAGAATGTAACCTAGATTATTTATCCTTAAATCTTCCACCCATTTCATTTCCTCTAAATCATCTTCCATGACATTTAATTCATCCTATTTCCTTGACCAATCACCCAACTCAATATAAGGTTTCTAAAGCATGAAAATAACTTCATAAGAACAAGAATAACATTTAAGAGTTATGAACATTTAAGAGAAAGGAAATCATAACAACTCACCTTAGGTTTTTAGAATGAAATGTTGATCTTCTTAGCTTGATTTGTTCCTCTAGATGATCCAACCTCAAAAATGCCCTTGGACTTGAAAATGGTGGAGAAATGGCTAACTACAAGACTTGGAATGGGGAGGCTTCAATGGAGTTCCATGGGAGTTGAGAGAAAAGGAGGAGGAAGAAGAATGATGGAGGAGGGGGAAGAGTATGGGAGGAGTAAGAGAGGGTATGGGGAGGTAAGGTGTGTGTTGACTAATGAGCCAAAGAAGGAGGGAATTAGGGGAAAGTAACATGGCCCCCTCCCCTTCCACACATAACCTAGGCTTTCAATAATTAAATGAACCCTTTTTTTTTTCTTTTCCATTATTTATTCTACTCAACTTAACCTCCTCATACTTTTTTATTAAATTTCTATTTTTATATTTTCTTTTTAGAACATTAATTTATTTCCTATCATTTATCCTAATAAAATAAATCAAATATATAAAAATGGACACATAATATTAACAGTAATATTAAAAGCACACAATATGATATTAAATTTAGTGCCTAGGGTTAGGGTCGTTACACAATAACAAGGTCTCCTTTGGGAAACAAGCATGTTATCACATATCAATATTTACATTCATCACTTTAACAAATTTGTATTTAAATAACGTAAATTGCTTTGGCAACAATATTATTTAAACAATGAATAAATTTGTTTAAGCATATAATTAATCATACTTTAGGGCACTTAAGATTTTAAAGTAATTTCTGAAAATTTAAATGGTAAACCAACAAGTGAAATGTGTTATTAAAATATAGTATCCTTTTGTTCTACCCGTCCATTCTCAAAGTTTAATAACTCTAAGAACCACCGAAGCGCGACTGGTGTCCAGATACTATAACTTACTAACAAATTTTCACAAAAAACTCAAAAATCTCTCTTCCCTAGCCAGAGCACGACTCGTGCCCACGAGCACGAATGGGGCACGAGTGGAAATGAAGTGCTTGATTTTACTCAGAACGACTTGGGAGCCTTGAAACGAGTCGTGGGCACGAATGACCAAAAGGGCACGACTCGTGCCAAAAGGCACGACTCGTGCCCAATGCCCAGAATCATGAAAAGTCACCATTTAAACGACAGAAATCAAAGAGCACGACTCGTGCCCAATAGCACGACTCGTGCCCACTGTTCAGATTGGTGAAAAGACATCATTTTAACACCCTTTTATGAACATATTTGAACCAATACCCTTTAGACTATCAATTCTTAACTTAATGGTGAATGATTATTCAACCAAAGCAAGTAGATCCTTATACTCACATCACATTTTAAAATGTGTGGCTATACATTTGAACAAACTCACATCGCATCAAAAGATGGTGGCTATGTCCAAAATAGGATAATCTTACATTAAGAATGAAAGTCTTATTGATAATTAAGATTTAACATCATACTCTAGAATCTGAATTAGAGTATGATAATGATTCAAGAACACATGATGAACATGGAATCTTTTCAAGAAATAAAAGCATAAGGCTTTACAAGAAACTCAAACTCAATCTTGTATATGAGTAGGCTCTGATACCAATTGTTGGAACATTAAACGATCCAATGACCATGAACCGACTCATAACTAGATTAAGAAGAGAAGAAGAAGAAGAAGACGAAGACGGAAGCGTATACCTTGAGATTCCATTATTGTTCTTGTTCTTGTTCTCGATGAAGATATGAAGATAGTCTTTGATCTAGGAAGAGTAGATCTTCTAAATGATGAGTGCCTTTTTAATCTCTTTGTTCTTCAAGTACTTAGGAAGAATTTTGACTGAATGAGAATGTAAAAAATAACTAATGATTCATAGGCTTGATGGATAGGCCTTTATATAGGAATCCAAGGGGCACTTCATTTAGGGACTACACCTATTGATATATAAGATATTACCATTATGCCCATCATTTAATGGTATACTTATATTATGGAATTCTACATATTATTTAGAGTTCTATACTTTATACCATATATTATAATATTGATCATTATATTATTAAGTATTTATATGTTACATTAATCCATGTTCTTACAAAAATAGCTAAAAGTTAAAAGGAATCAGGGTGCCAGGTTGAGGTTGGGGGAGGCGTGGCTAGGGAAATAGTAAATACGCCCTTTGCCGTACCAACACACTCATGACGCCTGCAACTAACCATCCAACCATCCAACGGCTGGCTACATTCATTTTGGGTTGCATGATTACAAACCTCTATTGCACCCGAAAATTCAAAAATAAAATAAGTTTAAAAAATTAAATAAAAGATCTAAAAAGTGATTTGTTATTAGCGTAAATAATTGAGAAGTAAAAAGTAAGTTTGATAGAAAATAGTTATCATATACTCCCTCTGTCCCACTGTAGTGTAGACTTTTGGTCAAATTGACAAAACTTTGACCAATAATTTTAGCCCAAAATAATTATCTTAATGAAAATCTAAAACTTGAAATCGAAAATAATCTTAATTGTGATACAATAACCATTTTTAGATTTTCATTAGGATAATTATTTTGTGCTAAAATTATTGGTCAAAGTTTGGTCAATTTGACCAAAAGTCTACACTACGGTGGAACGGAGGTTAGTAATTGTTAATGATGACGCCAAGTTGTTCAGGGTCAGGAGCGGTTCGAGGATATCTGGCTAGGATATTTAGGTGGTTTGTTGGTACCTAGATCACAACACAAATAAGCACCGTTAAGGTCAAAGTTGGATGTTACTCCAACTCAGGCCCTCGGGTGTGAGAGTAAGAATACTGAGATAATAAGGCTTTGAATACCTTGGAGTGTGTGTGTGTTTAGGGTTTAGAGTAATATGGCTTACTCAATTGTATATGGAACTTACCTTGCCCAAGGGGGTAAAGGCCTTCTATTTATAGGCAATGCAATGGTGCTTGTTGAGGTAAGCAATGAGATCAGTCCTAGGGGGCACTTTGGTATTTGACCAGCTACACGTGTCCGCAGCTAATTGGCCCTGTCAGGGAGGGAACATTGATCGAGAGGGGCATGGCCGAAAGGGACATGAGCCGTGTAGCCGGCTTGGAGCATTAAATGGAATAGTAAGCGCTTTGGCGAGCCGCATTGAATGCGTGATGGGGAGCCGGCAAGTGGCTGTCGAGCCGGTAAGCTAACTTGCTCGGTAAGGCTTGATATTAACCGGAAGCGAGTGCATGTGCCCGCGGTCAACATTGTGGCCGCAGTCAAAGGTATATGACGCGAGCACGGTTGATGCGGTCATGCCTACTGCGGGCATGGGTCCCCGCGGACATACAATCTGCGGGCACGGACCCAACGGGCACAGGTCGTGCGAGCACGAATATAGCGGTCAGGATCCTTCCAGTCTTTGTTAGGATTAATGCGGGGAGGGACGCGGTCTTGACCTCAAGGGCCTATCTGTCCGCGGTCTTCCCCCCCAGCGGTCTAGGAACTGCCACGTCACTGGTTTCTTGGACCAAACCGAGCGCGGGCCCGGTCCAGTAGATCCGGGCTCATCAATGGCCCCTAGCTCCGAGTGTGATTATTTATGGTCTGAGCGAGGAGGTACTAGAAGCTCGGTAGGATTGGATCGCCGCTTTGGCGAGCACCAGTGTTTAGCGTTTTTTTGTTGGTTGTTGCTTGGCCCCATGGGCCTATGGGAACGTTCGGGAGGCACCAGTGAGTGACACGTGGCCCCTTGCATGGTGTGCCTCCCGGTTAACAGGTGGGCCCCTTGGCAGATGAAAAGACGGGTTAGTGGTACGCATGTGGTGCACGTGTCGCTCATCCAAGGGGGGCAATAAATGTAAAATGTTTTTAATTTTCGAATTTTCAAACGTTGGAGACGGTTCAGGGTCCGAGGTTGGATTTGTGGGCTAATTAATACGGGTTAACGGGTTAACCCGTATAGGTAGGCCTTATAAATACCAAACCCTTAAACCTCAAACCCTTTTTACCGTTTCCAAACCTTCAAAGAGCTTTAGAGAGAGAGAGATTTCTTGCTGCGACTTCGTGCTACCGTTTTCCGACTCCCATTTCCAAGCTTTCCTTCGTAAGTATTTTTAGGGTGTTTCTCTTCTTCATCCCCCTCTGTTTTTATTTTTCTGGGTTTTGAAAGATGACCACCCGTGAATTTGGACCCCGCCGTCCCATAGAATTAGGAGATGGAGCCACCCCTGACATCTTTACCGTCTGTAAACGGACTGGGGGGATTTTTAGGAAAGTAGGTTTGGGGTGGCTAAGGTTGCCCCTTCACTGTTTTTTGTATTTTTGTGAGAAGTCTGACTGGGGGCCATTCGTCCCACCCCGGTTGTGGGAGGCCAAGAGGAAATATATATTTAACCGTGACGTGTTGGTGTTGGGGGATCACCGTAGGCTAAGAAACTTTGTAATGGGGTGGTTTTGTGCGTGTGTTTCCCCGCGAGAGAGATCAGGCTCTGAACGCCGTTGAACTAGTGAGGAGAGTGATTCGTGTCCCCGAACAAATAACTGACTGGGAGAAGTGTGAGCTAATGGATCCCCATCAGACCAATGCTCCGCGGGCACCGGGCACGGACCTGAATGACCCCTTGGATGTTCTGCCCCTGAGGACGGTATTTCCCAATGTGGTGCCCGCGGCCCCTGGTGCTAACCCCATTGAACTTAGTAGTAGTGAGGATCTGGAGCCTCTGAATTTTGAGACTACTGGAGGCGGGGAGGATGAGGATGAAGTGACCTCTGCCCGCGGTGATGCCACTGGTCTCTTTGGCTCGTCGAGCTCGGAGACCGAGGAGGATGACCGCGAGGTTGAGGATAGGAGGACCGCGGGGACCTCCCAGAGGGCTAATGAAACGACGAACATAGTCGATGCCTTTTCTGACCCTGACTCCGAGGAGGAGGAGATAGTGGTGGCCCCTGCTCGGAATAAAGGCAAGAGGCCAGCAGCTGAGGTGAACCCTGGTCCTGGTCGTGGCCGCAGAAATAAGAAAGCCAAGGAGGTGGTGTGATGTACCCGATTTTTGAAATCAAACGGAGTCGCCACGCCATTTTAATTTTGAGGGCCAAAACTTTGAAAAATGCCCGAGATCAGAGATTTAGGTTCGGAGGTCATGTTACGCGTCGGGAAGGACGTTAGTGTGCACCCGACGCGCCTCGCAAAACGAGTCTTCCAAACATTTGAAATCCTTTGTTGTGTGTGTGTGTGTGTGTGTGTGTGTTTTGACCAAAAAGAGTTGAAAATGAGAAAAACAAAAATAGGGAACTCTTTATAAGACTTTGAACAATCCCCAAGATGTTTGGTATGATTTTTGGGTCGAGTCTTGGCACTCAAAAGATTTTTGGATTTGAAAAGCAATTCTGCCAGAATGAAAGAAGGCAGTTGACCCTTGACTTTGAAATGGACTTAAAGGCTTCAAAACCTCAGAATCTGGGGAAAGTCCGAGAATGAAAGTTGCTTAAAACACCCTAAATAGGGTTTCTGCAAAGAAACTTTCCATTTTGGAAGTAATTTGATGGGTCAAAACCTTCTGGAAATCTCAGATGTGAAATCTGGATTTCCAGAAGCTGATGAACTGGCCTCTAATAGAAAAATTGAAAAAAGGAGTTTTACTTACTCAAAAAATAAAATAAAAATATGTCTGGAAAGATCTGGATGTTGGCTACAAAAAGTGTTTTGTAGTCAACACCCAATTCCAAGTTTTACTGGGTCCAAAAAATAAGAAAATGGACTGAGGTCTCAGAACAATGCTACTGGACAGCAAGATGTTCTTGAGGGAAAATGTGATTTTTGGGGGATTTGCATCTATGTTCACTCCATTTTCATCCCTAGACTTGATACCACTACTTTTTATTGAGTGGTTATCATATTCAAGTCATCCTTGGGGAATTTATGGGGTTTAAACATGTCCTTTGCAAAGGGAAAGGGGATATTTTGTAGAAATGAAATTAAAGAGAAAAAATCAATTTAGAGATTTAAAATATAGACCATTTGAGATGGTCATTCATGAAGATGAACTTCAAGATGACCATCTTGGGTCAAAACTCAAGTTAAACTAAACATCAAGTAGATCCAAGTAAGAAGAACAAGATGAACAAGAAGTCAAAAGTGAATTTTAGGGTTTTGAGAAGGAGGGCTTTACCAATGGTGACACCCTATCTTCCTAGGCTTGGAATTTGACTTGAGGAGTATCAAGATTTGGTGTTTGGCTTGAGGAGTATCAAGGTTTGATGTTTGGATTTGTGTTTGGAGTGAGATTGGGAAAGATTCAAGAGAAAATGGTGGCAATCAAGAGATTCCCACTGTTTTCTCTCTATATTTCGCCAGAACTTCGTTGCTATGATCAAATTGTGTTGTGTAAAGCGAGAGAGGAGGGTTCAATTTATAGCCCTCTGAAATCCTCAATCATGTCCGCGCGGAGGGTATCGTCGGCGTGCAGTTTGTTCATTAATTACGGCTCCAGGCTTTGGACAGGAAGAAAAATCTTTTCAAAATTCAAATTAATCAGCCAATTTTTGTTCCAGCAGTTTCTATCTTTGGTTTTTTGGCTTTTTTGAGATTCTTTTCTAGGCTTAACCTTAAGTGGCAATGCCCACTTTACCCTCACTTTGTTAGAAAGGTTAGGGTTTGTTAGGAATGTTAGAAATGTTAAAACTTTCGTTAACTTTCTAACGAAAAAGCTACCAATTCAAATTGGAGCACTTACAGTAGCCCCTCGGCGACGGTGCTTTCGAAGGAAGCGGGGTCGTCGATAAGAGTAAGGCTCCAAATTTGACAGGATGATCAAGTGATCGAGTGGCTGAACCTATTTAATAGGGTACCTACGTATCCCGAGTGGGAATCAAGCCGACCGTAGTTCGGGTCTTTGACCCTGGGGATGATGGCGTTTTAGGTGCCTCGAACCTGATGAGCGAGTTACACGGTCGGTTCTTTGGAGAGAAGCTCCGCTGGGGATAGGAGATGACCATCTTCGGTCGGACGGCTGAACCTAATGATAGGCTACCTACGTATCCTTAAGAGGAATCAAGCCAGTCGTAGTTCGGGTCTTTGACCCTGGGGTGATGGCGTTTTAGGTGCCTCGAACCTGATGAGCGAGTTCTGCAGTTGGTTGCTGGAGAGAAACTCTGCTAGGGATAAGAGATGATCATTTTGATCGGAGGGCTATCCGCTCTGCTGGGGATAGGAGTGACCATTTTCGGTCTGATGACTGAAATTGTATATCCGCTCTGCTGGGGATAATTGCCATTTATCGCTTTCCTGGTGTTGTGTGTGATGGCGTCTTAGGTGCCTCGAACCTTGATGATGGCGTCTTCGGTGCCTCGAACCTTGGAGATGGCATTTTAGGTGCCTCGAACCTTGGAGATGGCGTTTTAGGTGCCTCGAACCTTGGAGATGGCATTTTAGGTGCCTCGAACCTTGATGATTTGGGATAGATGGACTTCGGTCTTATGTCTGCTGCCGAAGGATGACCGTGCTGGTCGAGTGGCTGGACCTAATGATAGGCTACCTACGTATCCCTAGTGGGAATCAAGCCGGTCGTAGTTCGAAATCTACTCAAGATTCTGTTGGCTTTTGGGATTCCGTTAACCCATTTGGGGATTTCGATAGCCTTCTTTGAGGAAAAACAAGACGTATTTGTCGGGAAATCGGTCTTACGTTTCTTGCCGGAATGATTTTGATGAAAGATACGGGATTCCGTTATCTTTCTCGGGGCACTCGGTCTTATGTTTAAGCTATAGGGATGATTTTGATGAAAGATACGGGATTCCGTTATCTTTCTCGGGGCACTCGGTCTTACGTTTTCTTGCTTAGGGAACGATTTTGATGAAAGAAATAGGATTAGTTAACTTTCTCGGGGCACTCGGTCTTACGTTTTTAGGGGAACGATTTTGATGAAAGAAACGAGATTCCGTTAACTTTCTCGGGAAGTCGGTCTTACGTTTAGCCGGGAATTTCTTTTGAGGGGGTATGAACCTAAATGGGAACCGAGTTCGGGAGTATGAACCTAAGCTGAGGTTTGGTTCAGGAGTATGAACCTAAATGGGAACTTAGTTAAGGAGTATGAACCTAAGTCGAGGTTCGGTTCAGGAGTATGAACCTAAATGGGAACTTAGTTCAGGAGTATGAACCTAAGTCGAGGTTCGGTTCAGGAGTATGAACCTAAATGGGAACTTAGTTCAGGAGTATGATCCTAAGTTGAAGTTCGGTTCAGGAGTATGAACCTAAATGGGAACTTAGTTCAGGAGTATGATCCTAAGTTGAAGTTCGGTTCAGGAGTATGAACCTAAATGGGAACTTAGTTCAGGAGTATGATCCTAAATTGAAGTTCGATTCAGGAGTATGAACCTAAATGGGAACTTAGTTCAGGAGTATGATCCTAAGTTGAAGTTCGGTATCTGAGGGAGACTATTTGAAGGTGTTCTCACTAGGGAAGATTCGGGCTTGCGAGAACTATCGGGAAGAAGGGTGACCAATGTTGGTTAAGTGGATGGACCTATGGTAGGCTCACAGTTCGTCAAAGGGGATGACAATAACGAGAGGCCATGGGCTTTGTGCCCAAGATTGATCGTTTCTTAGGGGGTCATCCGAGGATTGACCATTTTAGGGAATTCTCAGAGGATTGACTATTTTAGGGAAGTCACCCGAAGATTGACTATTTTAGGGAAGTCGCCATTGACTATGTATGGTTTGACTATTTTTGGGAAGTCGCCCTATGGTTTGACTATTTTTGGGAAGTCACCCTATGGCTTGACTGTTTTGGGGAAGTCACCCTAAGGTTTTGACTGTTTTGGGAAGTCGCCCTAAGGTTTTATTGTTTTTCGAAGTCACCCTATGATGGACTATTTTTGGGAAGTCTCCCGTAATCATCGACTTTTTTTTTTTTTTTTTTTGGGAAGTCACCCTATGGTTTGACTATTTTGGGAAGTCGCCCTATGGTTTGACTATTTTTGGGAAGTCGCCACTGTGTCATTGTTTTGGGAAGTCACCCTAAGGTTTTGACTGTTTTGGGGAAGTCGCCCTAAGATCTGACTATTTTTGGGAAGTCACCCTAAGATCTGACTATTTTTGGGAAGTCACCCTATGGTTTGACTATTTTTGGCAAGTCGCCCGTAACTGATTTTTGGGAAGTCACCCTATGGTTTGACTATTTTGGGAAGTCGCCCTATGGTTTGACTATTTTTGGGAAGTCGCCCTGTAATCTGACTGTTTTTGGGAAGTCACCCTATGGTTTGACTATTTTGGGGAAGTCGCCCTATGGTTTGACTATTTTTGGGAAGTCACCCTATGGTTTGACTATTTTGGGAAGTCGCCCTATGGTTTGACTATTTTGGGAAGTCGCCACATGTAATCTGATCGTTTTTGGGAAGTCACCCTAAGGTTTTGACTATTTTGGGAAGTCGCCCTAAGATTTGATGATAATGTTCTTTTAGAAAAGTAGTTGACTAAGATATGCTTTCATACCTCTTTGTGCTTACTGTAGTGCCGAAAGGACTGAGGCTACGACTGATGTTGATGAAGAGTTGTTGGGTTGCCGTTCGTGGGACGGTTTCTGCTGACGATTTGCTGTGTTTGGAGGCATTTTGACCTGAAGGAGGAATTTGGTTGAGTCTGCATCTTGCTGGTGATCGTTAACCTTGTAGAAGTTGTTGAACTTGTCTTCACATTGGGACTTCTTGCTTTTGAGAACTTGGTGTCTCTGACCGCATTATATTTGAGAACTTGGCGTCCTTGACCGATTCGTATTTGAGAACTTGGCGTCCCTGACCGATTCGTATTTGAGAACTTGGCGTCCCTGACCGATTTGTATTGGAGAACTTGGCGTCCCTGACCGATTTGTATTGGAGAACTTGGCGTCGCTGACCGATTTGTATTGGAGAGCTTGGCGTCCCTGACCGATTTGTATTGGAGAGCTTGGCGTCCCTGACCGATTTGTATTGGAGAACTTGGCGTCCCTGACCGATTTGTATTGGAGAACTTGGCGTCTCTGACCGATTTGTATTTGAGAACTTGGCGTCTCTGACCGATTTGTTAGACACTGGAGGTGGTCTTCGTTGGGGGTTGTTTTCATCCATTTGTGGACATTGGGGGTCGTCTTTAGCAAGTTGCGAGCAGCGGAGCTTGTCTTTGCCAAGCGTAGATGCTGGAGGCCGTCTTCATCCGTTTGTGGACATTGGAGGTCGACTTTGGTGAAGATCATCCTTGCCGAAAAGGGGATTTGATTTCACGTTTGAATTCTGCATTCGTTAGTGAAGAGGAGGATGCATATATGACATTCATGATGACAGATGCATGCATAGAGCCAAAAATGATTGTGAGAGTATCACTTTGCATATGTTTGCGAGATGATGCATTTACTTGCTTTCGAAGATGCACCTAGCCTAAGCTTTTGACGTGGAAATTATGATTTATGATCTTCAATTCACTTAGGATTTTTCCTATTGATTCAAGTTTTGTGCATGCTACATGAGCCCTTGGGAGATTTTTGTGGGGATGCATGGTTATGTATGTGTCTGGAGACTGTTTGGAGCAGATTTTGAGCATGTGGGGGATGAGAACCCTTGATCGCGATTTAAACGGCGGTTGTTGGTGAGGTTTTGTCGGCGGTATCACATGGACCTCAATTTTGATGAGATTGGATTCGGATCCGGGTCTTGATTGGAATTTTCTCTCTCAATCTTGGTCATTTGAAGGCGATCTTGACAGGCTCTAGGGCACGTTGATATGAGTGAAGCTTCTTTCATTTGGGTGAGTGTGACCTCGGCGAAACCTTATCAGGAGAATGATTTGATGGAATTGCTAATGCGGGAGAAACCACGATCTTGAATTCCGATGCTACGGGAGGCTGCCGTGTACCAAGTTCTGAAGGCTGAAATTCTTTCTTGATAAAATTCGGGTCCAAAAGACCGTCTTGACAAAGCCCCAGGATCCCGAGTAGGCAAAGTCCGGATTTTGAAGAAGTGACTTGGCGAATCTATCTCGTAGTGAAGAACGCAATGTGGACCCAAGGATGACTATAGAAGTCCCATCTTAAAGAGCCGTACAGAGAACACAGGAGGACCGCTTAGCAAGCCCCGGCGTGAAGAAACACAGAGCAGCCCTATTGGTGCGAGTCATCATGTGACCAAGGAGGCACCCATCTTTTCAGATCTTAGTCAACGGTCGAATGGACAAGACTCAAGAATGTTTACGTGCGGGGCACATCTTTCGAAAAGTGGGAATGAATCCCGATTTTGTGTATACACACTCGCTTTAGGTTTGACTCTTTTGAGAGAGTATAAGCGTTACAAGGTGTGGAAAAGTGTATGGAAGCCCCTGGCGACGAAAGAGCAGTGTTTGGCTCTATTTTCCTATGATGTAGAGAGAAGACTTGTCGAGACACTTGAAAAATTGTCTTATTCATGATGATCACAAGAAATTTGCTTAAAACCCTTTGTTAATGTTCGGGTTATTCAACTCCTAAATACTGATATGAACAAATATTTTGATTAATCACAAGGAGAAAACCAGCGATATCGAGGATCAAGCTCGGAAAGTGTATAGGGACGATCCACGATGAGACCGGATTTTTTTTTTTTTTTTGAGATTTGTTTGTGATTTCGGCCAGGACCATTTACGGTTGCCTACGTTCCCTCCATTATGAAGAGCTCGGGTCGCCGTAGTTCGGGCCTATCCCGAATGAAAAGAGAATGAATGTTGAAATTCGAGGGTACGAGGACCTTTGGGGATTTTGAGGATTTGGAGGATTGAATAACATATCCCCTTAGAGTGTCCATGAAAGACACGGATGCGAAGCCCAGTGGGACATCCACGGCAAGTGTTTGTGAGGAGAAATGAAATATGCTCACATGAAGGGAAGGGTTGAATTTGCACAATCTTTGATTGGTAATTTTGGACCAAGATGGATTAGATTCCAATTTTAAGCAAGCAATGAAGCATTAATTTGATCGACATCGAGGATATTAGAATGAAAGCTGCTATCCGATAGGAATGTAGTTGGGTTTAGGGCTTCGATCGGCCATCGGGTGATTTTGGGAAATTTTGACCTCTTAAGATGAGAGGTCGGCTGGGCCTTTCTTGGCGAACCTCTAAAGATGAGAGGTTGGCTTGTAGGGACGTGTTTGGGAAATCTATGGCGGGGAAGATTGATTGCCTCTAAGAATGAGAGGTCAAATTTTGACTTTGGCCAAGGCGAGGGTAATGGGAGTATCCTCTAAAATAGAGAGGATGGCTTGGGATTGATTTAAGGTAATGGTAAGAGGAAGTCAGAGCTACCGACAACTTTTTGCGATCTTGCGAGAATTCGGGCTCCTTTTTGATCATTGGAGAGCTTCTTGAGATGTCGGGGACTTTTGAGTTGTTCTTCTTTTTTTTTTTTGGAAGGCTTCTGAGGAGCTTGGAATTATATCCGAGATTGTGAGGATTTTAAAATCCTTCTTTTTTTTTTTTTTTTTTTTTTTTTTTTTTTTTTTTTTTTTTTGTTTTTTTTTGTTTTTTTTTTTTTTTTTGACTTGGAAAGCTTCTTGAGGAGTTGAGGATTATCTTTGTCCTTCCTTCATGGCTTGAGATAATTTGCGCATCGCCGATTCTCGAAGCTAACTTCTCGGGCTCGCTTGGACTTTCTCCCAGTATGGAGCAAAAATGATGGCTAAACCGGGTTTCAAAACACGCCGATCTTGAAATGAGAGGGTAGTGTTTAGTAAGGGTGAGGTAATGGCTTTCCTATGGGTGAAAGGTTTCAACCGCAATCCCTCTTGGATGACCTAAACGAGATTAAGTCTTCATTGCTTGCTTAAGCTTTATATGAGAAAAGATCCATGCAAATTCATCGAGCAACGAGATGATGATGATGAAAGGGATGTGAGCATATGAGATGCAAGATGGGGAGTTGGTAAGCCCCAATTTGGGAAGGATATCAATTGATTTTCTCACTCCGATTAGTTTAAATATTAATCATTTTCGAAGAATTAGTGGTTGAGCAGCACAAGTGATCATTTTGGATAAAACCATTTCAATTAAGTGTAACGTGGGTGCGCAAGTGATGTCTCGAGTCTAGCAAGAAAAGAAAAAAGACTTATATTAAAAATTAGACACTTAACCACTATGTCCAAAATGGACTACAACGACAAATGTCCGGGAAGGACTTAGGTGAAAGAAAAGTACTAGAACCTACGAAGGTTGACTCAAAAGACTATTTTAAAGATAGGTAGCCCCCGGTCTAGCCGCTCTTTCTTTGTTGAACCATGCATCTATTCTTCGGCCGGAGACGGGAGCTATTGCGAGACCTTTCCATCGGGATTTCCTTGGCAACTTTTTGCTCAATCCAACCATCTTCATTACTGCGATAGTGGTTCATTGACCTTGCAAAGGGACGAGTCAAACTCCATTGTGCCCACAAGGCTTGAACCACCAAACTCGATCATGTTGACACTCATGTTGTTAGGGAGCGGGTTATTGATAGTATTAGGCCCTTCAGGCATCTCTAACCTCCCTTGCTCAATCAAACCTTGGATGGCCTTTTTCGGGGACGCAATCATCCGTCGAGGTGCCCGTAGTGCGATGAAAGGCACAATGCTTGGAGGTATCCAAAGGAGCGTTGGGGTTTCTAGGCGATAATTTTCCAAAGGCCGGAGCAAACCTTCTCTCACCAAACCTCTGAAGATATCACTCAAAGGCATCCCAAAGTTTCCCAAGTTTTGGAGCCGGGATGCGGATGGATCGGGTTTCTTGGGAACAAAGGAAGTGGCATTATTCTGATCTGTCCCGCATAGCTAATCACTTCTTTACCTTTAGCGAAAGTGAGAGTAGTGTTGGAGGTGGAAGAAACCCGGTATACGTAGCGGAGTGCGACGGTCGAGCTGGCGATTGTAAGCCTTTTCGAACTTAGCCGGAATTAACCATTGCACGCAAGTCGGCGTAGGGAAGTGGCGAGGAAGCTCTCAAATGCGGCTTCAAGCATGGCGAAAGATGTCTAAGCGCTCCTCGTCGAGAGGAGGAATGGCCATTTCATGAGCTTTAAGTTCCACCTCTTATAGAAATCCCCAATATTCTCATTAGGGCGTTGCATCGTTGTTTTGCGGGTCAACTCTGTTTGTCTCCCATTCCAAGTTGGCTTTATACTTATACCGTGAAATCTTGGTGATTTGTTCCCAGTAGCCCTAGCTTGTGCAATCGGAAAAACCATTTCAAAGCCCACGACTTCAAGAGAGACTAAAGTAATCGGCCAAGCTTTGGTTTTGTGCATCCCTTAGCCTTCATTGCCAAAGTATAGGTGTCCAAGTGAGTTTTAGGGCATGCACTCCCGTCAAACAATTCAGTGGGCATCACAAACTTGTGAGGCGGGGGACAATCGAGTCGGGATGCGTAGGCCGAAGAGCGAGTGTTCTTTTGGCGGTCAATTCGGCAATCTGTGCTTTCATTTCCTTGTGTTGCTCCATAAACCAAGCCAATTGGGGATCCAAGGTGGAGCGGGAATTCTGAGCCGATATTTGAGCCAGGAAGAGGACTAGGTGTTGGTGGTGCATTGGTGGAAGGAATACCATACTCCGGGGCATAGGTGAAAACACTTGTTCTTGGCCCAAATTACCACAGGGAGTGTAGGTAGGAGCTTGGGCAAAGGGATAGAACCCGGCGACTTCTTTGTTGGCTTCAATCGGCGAGAGAAGATGGAGCGGATCTGAGGTAGCCGAGATGGCTTGGATTTCGGAGTGAGGCCCATAAGTAAGCTTAAGTGCGGGGCTGCTTGTCGTTGTTGAATTGCATGGTGGTTGTGGCAAGGATGCATAGCAGAGAGGATCTTGTGGTCTGGTGATTCGATGAAACGGGGATGGGGGCTTGGTAACCCGTTGAACCACTGAGTGAGAAATGGGTTTGCGGAAGGCTGTATGAGGAGCAAGCGAGCTAGCATCATTACGAGGAGGGGCTCTGTTGCCCCGAACCAAAGCGTGGTGGCATTCCAAACCGTTCTTTGCGAAAGTCCGGATTGATTGGTCCCAAGCGAGGCGGGATCCCAATTTCTGTGGCATTCCGGGGTATCCCCAACCATGGGAAGGCATTCCGTGCTTGACTTTGTCCCAGCTGAGGCATTGCGGCGCTCGTCCGTCGAGCTGCATGGATCCGGTGGTGCGGTTGGGAGCCGGGCGACCTAGGGATCGAGGAGCATGGGCTGCGGTGGTAGTACCGTGGGAGGCCGGTGGTGGCATCTGGAGTAGTCGGGTTGACCAAGAGCGGGATTGTGGTCTTCCTCTTCTTCCACGGTGAAGGTGCCATCCGGGTTGAGGCGCGGCCAATCCATGGCTTTTGATAGCCTCCATAAGGCTGTTCAGCTGTGCTTCTGGCGCACTCTCATACATTCGGCTAGGCGGATTCCCTTTGTTGTTACATGCGAGGAGTCCGGGAGGCGGAGTGACGTTGTCCCCATCGTTACCGATTGATGCGAGACATTCTAAAATTCGGAGTCGGAACAGACGGTGAAGGCGATGATGCGCTTGACTCTTCCCAGCGGTTAAACGGTGACCGGTGCAGAAACCAACCTTTGTGCGGAGGCTGCGGGGGAAAGACACGAGGGTTCGAGATGTGCAGGAATGGAAGGAGGGTAGGTGTTTGGGCTTTTGGCTCATGCAACATGCGATTATTTGTTCATGTTTACTTAAAACATGTTTTATTAACCTAATCGGTTGGAAAAGATTGCTCTTCTTTTCGCAAACTACTACGATTCTGGATCGGTGGGCCCCGTCACTACGTCTATAAGCCCCTCGTATTCCACTGTATTTCGACCTCCCGGGGTGGACGGCCCGGGCGAGGGTCCTATAGGGCAGCGGGTCCCACCGACCGAAAGAAAACGATCCTAAAAGTCGGCGGGTAATCGAGTCTTAACGAGCATTCGATGTAAATTACGGACAAGGCGACGTCAAAAGTCAAGATCATGTCAGGGCTCGACGAAAAGTCGGCATGATTTGGGCGATAAGCGTCCACAATTGATCTTGACTTGTCGTCATTTAAGCCGTAATTAGGCATGGAATATTCATTAATCCTTGATGACTCGGTGTCAATCTTTGGGAGTCGAGTGTATAATTTGTGCCGGTCGAGCCGAAGTCAAGGCGCCGGTCAATATCTTGGTCAAAGTCCGCGGCGGAAAACCGGCGGGAACTTCGGCGATTAGGGTCCCGAAAGATATTGAGTCGGTATGCCGACAAAGGCTTGAAAGGAAAGGTCTATACACGGACGGGGCATGACACGGAACCCGGACTAAAAACCAGCGGGTCTCGGACAAAGTGTGTCACGGACAAGTGCATAGTCGACACGAGGCTCCATGGGATGTTTGGGTAGTCTGTGCTCATCCGAGGCGTAATAAGACCAAACGGACCGCGACAAGGATTTCCCGGGTTAGGGACGTAGTGTGCGGTGTACGGTCACGTGCGCGTAGTGTGCAAACGATCTATCTTCTTTTACGAGTAAAATAGAAATTTTTATGTGTCTTAAAAATATGATGCATGATTTTTTTTTTGAAAATTTTCTTCTTTTTTTTTTTTTGAAAACCCCTTTTTTTTTTGAAAATTTTATGAACACGTAAGCACATAAGCACAAAAATTCCGACGATTAGGGACATTATTCCGGCAGTCAAAATTTTGACTTTCTCCGAGGCGGCCAAAAACAAACACGAAAACTGTGCAAAAATCAACACACACAAAGCAAAGGATTTTCAAATGTTGAGACGGAAGCTTGACCCTCAAAAGCTTTTCTTTTTTTTTTGAAAATAATGATACCGGTACGTGGGATTGTTAGACCACAATTTATCCCCGACTCGTGTTAGGAGGCGATAACGGGAAGTTTAATGGTTTCCACCAATATACCAAATATCATTTTTTTAGAAAAAGCTTATTGTCCCAGTAGTCGCCCTTTGTGATGTACCCGATTTTGAAATCAAACGGAGTCGCCACGCCATTTTTATTTTGAGGGCCAAAACTTTGAAAAAAGCCCGAGATCAGAGATTTAGGTTCGGAGGTCATGTTACGCGTCGGGAAGGACGTTAGTGTGCACCCGACGCGCCTCGTAAAACGAGTCTTCCAAACATTTGAAATCCTTTTGTTGTGTGTGTGTGTGTGTGTGTGTTTTGACCAAAATAATATGAAACTGGGAAAAGTGAAAATTGGGATCTCTTTATAAGACTTTAAACTGATCCCCATGATTTTTGGAGAATTTTTGGGTTGAGTCTTGGCACTCAAAAGATTTTTGGATTTGAAAAGCAATTCTGCCAGAATGAAAGAAGGCAGTTGACCCTTGACTTTGAAATGGACTTAAAGGCTTCAAAACCTCAGAATCTGGGGAAAGTCCGAGAATGAAAGTTGCTTAAAACACCTAAATAGGGTTTCTGCAAAGAAACTTTCCATTTTGGAAGTAATTTGAGGGTCAAAACCTTCTGGAAATCTCAGATGTGAAATCTGGATTTCCAGAAGCTGATGAACTGGCCTCTAAAAGAAAAATTGAAAAAAGGAGTTTTACTTACTCAAAAAATAAAATAAAAATATGTCTGGAAAGATCTGGATGTTGGCTACAAAAAGTGTTTTGTAGTCAACACCCAATTCCAAGTTTTACTGGGTCCAAAAAATAAGAAAATGGACTGAGGTCTCAGAACAATGCTACTGGACAGCAAGATGTTCTTGAGGGAAAATGTGATTTTGGGGGATTTGCATCTATGTTCACCCCATTTTCATCCCTAGACTTGATACCACTACTTTTTATTGAGTGGTTATCATATTCAAGTCATCCTTGGGGAATTTATGGGGTTTAAACATGTCCTTTGCAAAGGGAAAGGGGATATTTTGTAGAAATGAAATTAAAGAGAAAAAATCAATTTAGAGATTTAAAATATAGACCATTTGAGATGGTCATTCATGAAAGATGAACTTCAAGATGACCATCTTGGGTCAAAACTCAAGTTAAACTAAACATCAAGTAGATCCAAGTAAGAAGAACAAGATGAACAAGAAGTCAAAAGTGAATTTTAGGGTTTTGAGAAGGAGGGCTTTACCAATGGTGACACCCTATCTTCCTAGGCTTGGAATTTGACTTGAGGAGTATCAAGATTTGGTGTTTGGCTTGAGGAGTATCAAGGTTTGATGTTTGGATTTGTGTTTGGAGTGAGATTGGGAAAGATTCAAGAGAAAATGGTGGCAATCAAGAGATTCCCACTTTGTTTTCTCTCTATATTCGCCTTGAGAACCGTTGCTATGATCAAATTGTGTTGTGTAAGGCGAGAGAGGAGGGTTCAATTTATAGCCCTCTGAAATCCTCAATCATGTCCGCGCGGAGGGTATCGTCGGCGTGCCTTTGTTCATTAATTACGGCTCCGAGGCTTTGGACGGGAAGAAAAATCTTTTCAAAATTCAAATTAATCGGCCGAGTTTTGTTCAGCGGTTTCTATCTTTGGTTTTTTGGCTTTTTTGAGATTCTTTTCTAGGCTTAACCTTAAGTGGCAATGCCCACTTTACCCTCACTTTGTTAGAAAGGTTAGGGTTTGTTAGGAATGTTAGAAATGTTAAAACTTTCGTTAACTTTCTAACGAAAAAGATACCAATTCAAATTGGAGCACTTACAGTAGCCCCTCAGCGACAGTGCTTTCGAAGGAAGCGGGGTCGTCGATAAGAGTAAGGCTCCAAATTTGACTGGATGATCAAGTGATCGAGTGTCTGAACCTATTTAATAGGGTACCTACGTATCCCGAGTGGGAATCAAGCCGGCCGTAGTTCGGGTCTTTGACCACAGGGATGATGGCGTTTTAGGTGCCTCGGGCACGATGAGCGAGTTACTGCGATCGGTTCTTTGGAGAGAAGCTTCTGGGGATAGGAGATGACCATCTTCGGTCGGACGGCTGAACCTAATGATAGGCTACCTACGTATCCTTAAGAGGAATCAAGCCAGTCGTAGTTCGGGTCTTTGACCCTGGGGTGATGGCGTTTTAGGTGCCTCGAACCTGATGAGCGAGTTCTGCAGTCGGTTGCTGGAGAGAAACTCTGCCGGGGATAGGAGATGATCATTTTGATCGGAGGGCTATCCGCTCTGCTGTGTATAGGAGTGACCATTTTCGGTCTGATGACTGAAATTGTATATCCGCTCTGCTGGGGATAGTTGCGATTTATCGCTTTCCTGGTGTTGTGTGTGATGGCGTCTTAGGTGCCTCGAACCTTGATGATGGCGTCTTCGGTGCCTCGAACCTTGGAGATGGCGTTTTAGGTGCCTCGAACCTTGGAGATGGCGTTTTAGGTGCCTCGAACCTTGGAGATGGCATTTTAGGTGCCTCGAACCTTGATGATTTGGGATAGATGGACTTCGGTCTTATGTCTGCTGCCGAAGGATGACCGTGCTGGTCGAGTGGCTGGACCTAATGATAGGCTACCTACGTATCCCTAGTGGGAATCAAGCCGGTCGTAGTTCGAAATCTACTCGAGATTCTGTTGGCTTTTGGGATTCCGTTAACCCATTTGGGGATTTCGATAGCCTTCTTTGAGGAAAAACAGACGTATTTGTCGGGAAATCGGTCTTACGTTTTACTGCCGGGAATGATTTTGATGAAAGATACGGGATTCCGTTATCTTTCTCGGGGCACTCGGTCTTATGTTTAACTGCCGGGGATGATTTTGATGAAAGATACGGGATTCCGTTATCTTTCTCGGGGCACTCGGTCTTACGATTTTGATGAAAGAAATAGGATTCCGTTAACTTTCTCGGGGCACTCGGTCTTACGTTTCTATAGGGAGCGATTTTGATGAAAGAAACAGGATTAGTTAACTTTCTCGGGAAGTCGGTCTTACGTTTAGCTGAGAATTTCTTTTGAGGGTATGAACCTAAATGGGAACTGAGTTCGGGAGTATGAACCTAAGTTGAGGTTTGGTTCAGGAGTATGAACCTAAATGGGAACTTAGTTAAGGAGTATGAACCTAAGTCGAGGTTCGGTTCAGGAGTATGAACCTAAATGGGAACTTAGTTCGGGAGTATGAACCTAAGTTGAGGTTCGGTTCGGGAGTATGAACCTAAATGGGAACTTAGTTCGGGAGTATGATCCTAAGTTGAAGTTCGGTTCGGGAGTATGAACCTAAATGGGAACTTAGTTCGGGAGTATGATCCTAAGTTGAAGTTCGGTTCGGGAGTATGAACCTAAATGGGAACTTAGTTCGGGAGTATGATCCTAAATTGAAGTTCGATTCGGGAGTATGAACCTAAATGGGAACTTAGTTCGGGAGTATGATCCTAAGTTGAAGTTCGGTATACGAGGGAGACTATTTGAAGGTGTTCTCGCTAGGGAAGATTCGGGCTTGCGAGAACTATCGGGAAGAAGGGTGACCAATGTTGGTTAAGTGGATGGACCTATGGTAGGCTGCGGTTCGTCGAAAGGGGATGGCAATAACGAGAGGCCATGGGCTTTGTGCCCAAGATTGGCTTGCTCTTAGGGGGTCATCAGGATTGACCATTTTAGGGAATTCTCCAGAGGATTGACTATTTTAGGGAAGTCACCAGAAGATTGACTATTTTAGGGAAGTCGCCCATGGATTGACTATTTTAGGGAAGTCGCCACATGGTTTGACTATTTTTGGGAAGTCGCCTATGGTTTGACTATTTTTGGGAAGTCACCCTATGGCTTGACTTGTTTTGGGGAAGTCACCCTAAGGTTTTGGTTTGTTTTGGGGAAGTCGCCTAAGGTTTTTTGTTTTTCGGGAAGTCACCCTATGATCGACTATTTTTGGGAAGTCTCCTGTAATCGACTTTTTTTTTTTTTTTTTTTTTTTTTGGGAAGTCGCCTATGGTTTGACTATTTTTGGGAAGTCGCCCTATGGTTTGACTATTTTGGAAAGTCGCCACTGTGTCATTGTTTTGGGAAGTCACCCTAAGGTTTTAGCTTGTTTTGGGGAAGTCGCCCTAAGATCGACTATTTTGGGAAGTCACCCTAAGATCGACTATTTTTGGGAAGTCACCCTATGGTTTGACTATTTTGGGAAGTCGCCACATGTCATTTGTTTTGGGAAGTCACCCTATGGTTTGACTATTTTGGGGAAGTCGCCCTATGGTTTGACTATTTTTGGGAAGTCGCCATGGTTTGACTATTTTTGGGAAGTCGCCCTATGGTTTGACTATTTTGGGGAAGTCGCCCTATGGTTTGACTATTTTTGGGAAGTCACCCTATGGTTTGACTATTTTGGGAAGTCGCCCTATGGTTTGACTGTTTTTGGGAAGTCGCCACATGTCATTTGTTTTGGGAAGTCACCCTAAGGTTTTGACTATTTTGGGGAAGTCGCCCTAAGATTTGATGATAATGTTCTTTTAGAAAAGTAGTTGATTAAGATATGCTTTCATACCTGTCTTTGTGCTTACTGTAGGCTGCCGAAAGGGTGAGGCTACGGCTGATGTTGATGAAGAGTTGTTGGGTTGCCGTTCGTGGGGCGGTTTACTGGCGACGATTTCTTTGTGTTTGGAGGCATTTTGACTGAAGGAGGAATTTGGTTGAGTCTGCATCTTCTTTGGTGATCGTCAACCTTGTAGAAGTTGTTGAACTTGTCTTCACATTGGGACTTCTTGCTTTTGAGAACTTGGTGTCTCTGACCGCATTATATTTGAGAACTTGGCGTCCCTGACCGATTCGTATTTGAGAACTTGGCGTCCCTGACCGATTCGTATTTGAGAACTTGGCGTCCCTGACCGATTTGTATTGGAGAACTTGGCGTCCCTGACCGATTTGTATTGGAGAACTTGGCGTCTCTGACCGATTTGTATTGGAGAACTTGGCGTCTCTGACCGATTTGTATTGGAGAGCTTGGCGTCCTGGCCAAATTTGTATTGGAGAACTTGGCGTCCACGGCCGATTTGTATTGGAGAACTTGGCGTCTACGACCGATTTGTATTTGAGAACTTGGCGTCTCGGCCGATTTGTTAGACAGCTTGGAGGTGGTCTTCGTTGGGAGTTGTTTTCATCCATTTGTGGACATTGGGGGTCGTCTTTAGCAAGTTGCGAGGCAGGAGCTTGTCTTTGCCAAGCTTGTAGATCTTTGGAAATTTGTCTTCATCCGTTTGTGGACATTGGAGGTCGACTTTGGTGAAGATCATCCTTGCCGAAAAGGGGGATTTGATTTCACGTTTGAATTCCTGCATTCGTTAGTGAAGAGGAAGATGCATATGACATTCATGATGACGAGATGCATGCATAGAGCCAAAAATGATTGTGAGAGTATCACTTTGCATATGTTTGCGAGATGATGCATTTACTTGCTTTCGAAGATGCACCTAGCCTAAGCTTTTGACGGGGAAATTATGATTTATGATCTTCAATTCACTTAGGATTTTCCTATTGATTCAAGTTTTGTGCATGCTACATGAGCCCTTGGGAGATTTTTGTGGGGATGCGTGGTTATGTATGTGTCTGGAAGCTGTTTGGAGCAGTTTTGAGCATGTGGGGGATGAGAACCCTTGATCGCGATTTAAACGGCGGTTGTTGGTGAGGTTTTGTCGGCGGTATCACATGGACCTCAATTTTGATGAGATTGGATTCGGATCCGGGTCTTGATTGGAATTTTCTCTCTCAATCTTGGTCATTTGAAGGCGATCTTTGACGGGCTCTAGGGCACGTTGATATGAGTGAAGCTTCTTTCATTTGGGTGAGTTTGTGACCTCGGCGAAACCTTATCAGGAGAATGATTTGATGGAATTGCTAATGCGGGAGAAACCACGATCTTGAATTCCGATGCTACGGGAGGCTGCCGTGTACCAAGTTACGAAAGTGAAATTCTTTCTTGATAAAATTCGGGTCCAAAGACCGTCTTGACAAAGCCCGGATCTGAGTAGGCAAAGTCCTGGATTTTGAAGAAGTGACTTGGCGAATCTATCTCGTAGTGAAGAACGCAATGTGGACCCAAGGATGACTATAGAAGTCCCATCTTAAAGAGCGTACGAGGAGAACACAGGAGGACCGCTTAGCAAGCCCCGGCGTGAAGAAACACGGAGCGAGTCCTATTGCGAGCGAGTCATCATGTGACCAAGGAGGCACCCATCTTTTCGAGATCTTAGTCAACCGGTCAATGGACAAGACTTCAAGAATGTTTACGTGCGGGGGCACATCTTTCGAAAAGTGGGAATGAATCCCGATTTTGTGTATACACACTCGCTTTAGGTTTGACTCTTTTGAGAGAGTATAAGCGTTACAAGGTGTGGAAAAGTGTATGGAAGCCCCTGGCGACGGAAAGACGGTGTTTGGCTCTATTTTCCTATGATGTAGAGAGGAGAAGACTTGTCGAGACACTTGAAAAATTGTCTTATTCATGATGATCACAAAGTTTGCTTAAAACCCTTTGTTAATGTTCGGGTTATTCAACTCCTAAATCGATATGAACAAATATTTTGATTAATCACAAGGAGAAAACCAGCGATATCGAGGATCGAAGCTCGGAAAGTGTATAGGGACGATCCACGATGAGACCGGATTTTTTTTTTTTTTTTGAGATTTGTTTGTGATTTCGGCCAGGACCATTTACGGTTGCCTACGTTCCCTCCATTATGAAGAGCTCGGAGTCGCCGTAGTTCGGGCCTATCCCGAATGAAAAGAGAATGAATGTTGAAATTCGAGGGTGCGAGGACCTTTGGGGATTTTGAGGATTTGGAGGATTGAATAACATATCCCCTTAGAGTGTCCATGAAAGACACGGATGCGAAGCCCAGTGGGACATCCACGGCAAGTGTTTGTGAGGAGAAATGAAATATGCTCACATGAAGGGAAGGGTTGAATTTGCACAATCTTTGATTGGTAATTTTGGACCAAGATGGATTAGATTCCAATTTTAAGCAAGCAATGAAGCATTAATTTGATCCCGACATCGAGGATATTAGAATGAAGCTGCTATCCGATAGGGGCTTTGTAGTTGGGTTTCGGGCTTCGATCGGCCATCGGGTGATTTTGGGAAATTTTGACCTCTTAAGATGAGAGGTCGGCTGGGCCTTTCTTGGCGAACCTCTAAAGATGAGAGGTTGGCTTGTAGGGACGTGTTTGGGAAATCTATGGCGGGGAAGATTGATTGCCTCTAAGAATGAGAGGTCAAATTTTGACTTTGGCCAAAGCGAGGTAATGGTAATGGGAGTATCCTCTAAAATAGAGAGGATGGCTTGGGATTGATTTAAGGTAATGGTAAGAGGAAGTCAGAGCTACGACAACTTTTGCGATCTTGCGAGAATTCGGGCTCCTTTTTGATCATTGGAGAGCTTCTTGAGATGTCGGGGACTTTTGAGTTCTTCTTCTTTTTTTTTTTGGAAGGCTTCTGAGGAGCTTGGAATTATATCCGAGATTGTGAGGATTTTAAAATCCTTCTTTTTTTTTTTTTTTTTTTGTTTTTTTTTTTTTTTTTGTTTTTTTTTTTTTTTTTTTTTTTGACTTGGAAAGCTTCTTGAGGAGTTGAGGATTATCTTTGTCCTTCCTTCATGGCTTGAGATAATTTGCGCATCGCCGATTCTCGAAGCTAACTTCTCGGGCTCGCTTGGACTTTCTCTCAGTAGGGAGCAAAAATGATGGCTAAACCGGGTTTCAAAACACGCCGATCTTGAAATGAGAGGGTAGTGTTTAGTAAGGGTGAGGTAATGGCTTTCCTATGGGTGAAAGGTTTCAACCGCAATCCCTCTTGGATGACCTAAACGAGATTAAGTCTTCATTGCTTGCTTAAGCTTTATATGAGAAAAGATCCATGCAAATTCATCGAGCAACGAGATGATGATGATGAAAGGGATGTGAGCATATGAGATGCAAGATGGGGAGTTGGTAAGCCCCGAATTTGGGAAGGATATCAATTGATTTTCTCACTCAGATTAGTTTAAATATTAATCATTTTCGAAGAATTAGTGGTTGAGCAGCACAAGTGATCATTTTGGATAAAACCATTTCAATTAAGTGTAACGTGGGTGCGCAAGTGATGTCTCGAGTCTAGCAAGAAAAGAAAAAGACTTATATTAAAAATTAGACACTTAACCACTATGTCCAAAATGGACTACAACGACAAATGTCCGGGGAAGGACTTAGGTGAAAGAAAAGTACTAGAACCTACGAAGGTTGACTCAAAAGACTATTTTAAAGATAGGTAGCCCCAGTCTAGCCGCTCTTTCTTTGTTGAACCATGCATCTATTCTTCGACGGCGGAGACGGGAGCTATTGCGAGACCTTTCCATCGGGATTTCCTTGGCAACTTTTTGCTCAATCCAACCATCTTCATTACTGCGATAGTGGTTCATTGACCTTGCAAAGGGGCGAGTCAAACTCCATTGTGCCCACAAGGCTTGAACCACCAAACTCGATCATGTTGACACTCATGTTGTTAGGGAGCGGGTTATTGATAGTGTTAGGCCCTTCAGGCATCTCTAACCTCCCTTGCTCAATCAAACCTTGGATGGCCTTTTCGGGGACGCAATCATCCGTCAGTGCCCGTGAGTGCGATGAAAGGCACAATGCTTGGAGGTATCCAAAGGAGCATTGGGGTTTCTAGGCGATAATTTTCCAAAGGCCGGAGCAAACCTTCTCTCACCAAACCTACGAAGATATCACTCAAGGCATCCCAAAGTTTCCCAAGTTTTGGAGCCGGGATGCGGATGGATCGGGTTTCTTGGGAACAAAGGAAGTGGCATTGTTCTGATCTGTCCCGCATAGCTAATCACTTCTTTACCTTTTGGTTGGGCGGGAGAGTAGTGTTGGAGGTGGAAGAAACCCGGTATCCGTAGCGAGTGCGGCGGTCGGGCTGGCGATTGTAAGCCTTTTCGAACTTAGCCGGAATTAACCATTGCACGCAAGTCGGCGTAGGGGAAGTGGCGAGGAAGCTCTCAAATGCGGCTTCAAGCATGGTGAAAGATGTCTAGCTGCTCCTCGTCGAGAGGAGGAATGGCCATTTCACTGAGCTTTAAGTTCCACCTCTTATAGAAATCCCCAATATTCTCATTAGGGCGTTGCATCGTTGTTTGCGGAGTCAACTCTGTTTGTCTCCCATTCCAAGTTGGCTTTATACTTATCAGTGAAATGCTTGGTGATTTGTTCCCAAGTAGCCCTAGCTTGTTTGCAATCGGAAAAACCATTTCAAAGCCCACGACTTCAAGAGAGACTAAAGTAATCGGCCAAGCTGTTGGTTTGTGCATCCCTTAGCCTTCATTGCCAAAGTATAGGTGTCCAAGTGAGTTTTAGGGCATGCACTCCCGTCAAACAATTCCAGTGGGCATCACAAACTTGTGAGGCGGGGGACAATCGAGTCGGGATACGTAGGCCGAAGAGCGGTGTTCTTTTTGGCGATCAATTCGGCAATCTGTGCTTTCATTTCCTTGTGTTGCTCCATAAACCAAGCCAATTGGGGATCCAAAGGTGGAGCGGGAATTCTGAGCCGATATTTGAGCCGGGAAGAGGACTAGGCTGTTGGTGGTGCATTAGTGGAAGGAATACCATACTCCGGGGCATAGGTGAAAACTGTTCTTGGCCCAAATTACCACAGGGAGTGTAGGTAGGAGCTTGGGCAAAGGGATAGAACCCGGCGACTTCTTGTTGGCTTCCAATCGGCGAGAGAAGATGGAGGCGGATCTGAGGTAGCCGGATGGCTTGGATTTCCGGAGTGAGGCCCATAAGTAAGCTTAAGTGCGAGTGCTTTGTCCTTGGTTGTTGAATTGCATGGCTGGTTGTGGCAAGGATGCATAGCAGAGAGGATACTTGTGGTCTGGTGATTACGATGAAACGGGGATGGGGGCTTGGTAACCCGTTGAACCTGAGTGAGAAATGGGTTTGCGGAAGGCTGTATGAGGAGCAAGCGAGCTAGCATCATTCGAGGAGGGGCTCTTTGTTGCCGAACCAAAGCTGTGGTGGCATTCCAAACCGTTGATGCGAAAGTCCGGATTGATTGGTCCCAGCGAGGCGGGATCCCAATTTCTTTGTGGCATTCCGGGGTATCCCCAACCATGGGAAGGCATTCCGTGCTTGGCTTTGTCCCCAGCTGAGGCATTGCGAGCGCTCGTCCGTCGAGTGCATGGATCCGGTGGTCTGCGGTTGGGGAGCCGGGCGACCTAGGGATCGAGGAGCATGGGCTGCGGTGGTAGTACCGTGGGAGGCCGGTGGTGGCATCCTGGAGTAGTCGGGTTGACCAAGAGCGGGATTGTGGTCTTCCTCTTCTTCCACGGTGAAGGTGCCATCCGGGTTGAGGCGCGGCCAATCCATGGCTTTTGATAGCCTCCATAAGGCTACATTGGCTGTGCTTCTGGCGCACTCTCATACATTCGGCTAGGCGATTCCCTTTGTTGTTACATGCGAGGAGTCCGGGAGGCGGAGTGACGTTGTCCCCATCGTTACCGGTTGATGCGAGACATTCTAAAATTCGGAGTCGGAACAGACGGTGAAGGCGATGATGCGCTTGACTCTTCCCAGCTGATTAAACGGTGACCCGGTGCAGAAACCAACCTTTGTGCGGAGGCTGCGGGGGAAAGACACGAGGGTTCGGATGTGCAGGAATGGAAGGAGGGTAGGTGTTTGGGCTTTTGGCTCATGCAACATGCGATTATTTGTTCATGTTTACTTAAAACATGTTTTATTAACCTAATCGGTTGGAAAAGATTGCTCTTCTTTTCGCAAACTACTGCGATTCTGGATCGGTGGGCCCCGTCACTACGTCTATAAGCCCCTCGTATTCCACTGTATTTCGACCTCCCGGGGTGGGCGGCCCGGGCGAGGTCCTATAGGGCAAGCGGGTCCCACCGGCCGAAAGAAAACGATCCTAAAAGTCGGCGGGTAATCGAGTCTTAACGAGCATTCGATGTAAATTACGGACAAGGCGACGTCAAAAGTCAAGATCATGTCCAGGGCTCGACGAAAAGTCGGCATGATTTGGGTGATAAGCGTCCACAATTGATCTTGACTTGTCGTCATTTAAGCCGTAATTAGGCATGGAATATTCATTAATCCTTGATGACTCGGTGTCAATCTTTGGGAGTCGAGTGTATAATTTGTGCCGATCGAGCCGAAGTCAAGGCGCCGGTCAATATCTTGGTCAAAGTCCGCGGCGGAAAACCGGCGAGAACTTCGGCGATTAGGGTCCCCGAAAGATATTGAGTCGGTATGCCGACAAAGGCTTGAAAGGAAAGGTCTATACACGGACGGGGCATGACACAGACCGGACTAAAAACCAGCGGGTCTCGGACAAAGTGTGTCACGGACAAGTGCATGGTCGACACGAGGCTCCATGGGATGTTTGGGTAGTCACATTGCTCATCCGAGAGGCGTAATAAGACCAAACGGACCGCGACAAGGATTTCCCCGGGTTAAGGACGTAGTGTGCAGTGTACGGTCACGTGCGCGTAGTGTGCAAGCAGTCTATATTCTTTTTCTGAGTAAAATAGGAAATTTTTTATGTGTCTTAAAAATATGATGCATGATTTTTTTTTTTGAAAATTTTCTTCTTTTTTTTTTTTTTGAAAATCCCTTTTTTTTTTTGAAATTTAATGAACACGTAAGCACGTAAGCACGAAAATTCCGACAGTTAGGGACATTATTCCGACAGTCAAAATTTTGACTTTCTCCGAGGCGGCCAAAACAACACGAAAACTGTGCAAAAATCAACACACACAAAACAAAGGATTTTCAAATGTTGAGACGGAAGCTTGACCCTCAAAAGCTTTTCCTTTTTTTTTTGAAAACGGTGATACCGGTACGTGGGATTGTTAGACCACAATTTATCCCCGACTCGTGTTAGGAGGCGATAACGGGAAGTTTAATGGTTTCCACCAATATACCAAATATCATTTTTTTTTAGAAAAAGCTTATTGTCCCCAGCGGAGTCGCCACTGTGATGTACCCGATTTTTGAAATCAAACGGAGTCGCCACGCCATTTTAATTTTGAGGGCCAAAACTTTGAAAAATGCCCGAGATCAGAGATTTAGGTTCGGAGGTCATGTTACGCGTCGGGAAGGACGTTAGTGTGCACCCGACGCGCCTCGCAAAACGAGTCTTCCAAACATTTGAAATCCTTTGTTGTGTGTGTGTGTGTGTGTGTGTGTTTTGACCAAAAAGAGTTGAAACTGAGAAAAAAAAAATAGGGAACTCTTTATAAGACTTTGAACAATCCCCAAGATTTTTGGTATGATTTTTGGGTCGAGTCTTGGCACTCAAAAGATTTTTGGATTTGAAAAGCAATTCTGCCAGAATGAAAGAAGGCAGTTGACCCTTGACTTTGAAATGGACTTAAAGGCTTCAAAACCTCAGAATCTGGGGAAAGTCCGAGAATGAAAGTTGCTTAAAACACCCTAAATAGGGTTTCTGCAAAGAAACTTTCCATTTTGGAAGTAATTTGAGGGGTCAAAACCTTCTGGAAATCTCAGATGTGAAATCTGGATTTCCAGAAGCTGATGAACTGTCCTCTAATAGAAAAATTGAAAAAAGGAGTTTTACTTACTAAAAAAATAAAATAAAAATATGTCTGGAAAGATCTGGATGTTGGCTACAAAAAGTGTTTTGTAGTCAACACCCAATTCCAAGTTTTACTGGGTCCAAAAAATAAGAAAATGGACTGAGGTCTCAGAACAATGCTACTGGACAGCAAGATGTTCTTGAGGGAAAATGTGATTTTTGGGGGATTTGCATCTATGTTCACTCCATTTTCATCCCTAGACTTGATACCACTAATTTTTATTGAGTGGTTATCATATTCAAGTCATCGTTTAAACATGTCCTTTGCAAAAGGAAAGGGGATATTTTGTAGAAATGAAATTAAAGAGAAAAAATCAATTTAGAGATTTAAAATATAGACCATTTGAGATGGTCATTCATGAAGATGAACTTCAAGATGACCATCTTGGGTCAAAACTCAAGTTAAACTAAACATCAAGTAGATCCAAGTAAGAAGAACAAGATGAACAAGAAGTCAAAAGTGAATTTTAGGGTTTTGAGAAGGAGGGCTTTACCAATGGTGACACCCTATCTTCCTAGGCTTGGAATTTGACTTGAGGAGTATCAAGATTTGGTGTTTGGCTTGAGGAGTATCAAGGTTTGATGTTTGGATTTGTGTTTGGAGTGAGATTGGGAAAGATTCAAGAGAAAATGGTGGCAATCAAGAGATTCCCACTGTTTTCTCTCTATATTCCTTGAGAACTTCGTTGCTATGATCAAATTGTGTTGTGTAAGCGAGAGAGGAGGGTTCAATTTATAGCCCTCTGAAATCCTCAATCATGTCCGCGCGGAGGGTATCGTCGGCGTGCCTTTGTTCATTAATTACGGCTCCGGGCTTTGGACGGGAAGAAAAATCTTTTCAAAATTCAAATTAATCGGCCGATTTTTGTTCCAGCAGTTTCTATCTTTGGTTTTTTGGCTTTTTTGAGATTCTTTTCTAGGCTTAACCTTAAGTGGCAATGCCCACTTTACCCTCACTTTGTTAGAAAGGTTAGGGTTTGTTAGGAATGTTAGAAATGTTAAAACTTTTGTTAACTTTCTAACGAAAAAGCTACCAATTCAAATTGGAGCACTTACAGGTGGCTACTATTGATTGGGAGGAGGATATTTACGAAGTATACAATGTTGACCGCAATGCCTTCCGTGTCCGCACCCTTGGGCATGTTCATTTAAAAGACAAGGACAAGCTGCGGCTAGAAACAGTAGCAGATGTCCGCGAGGACAATAGGGCCTGCATTTTTTACGGTGCCCAATTTGAGAATGGCCTGAGATTGCCCCTGGACCCCTTCTTCTATTTTTTCTTGGAGTTCAACAGCTGCCTCCCCATGCACCTGACTCCTAATGCCATTAGGGCTATAGTCTCCTTCATCGCGGTCTGCAGATTCCATGGTTATGAACCTACCCTGGCCGGGCTTTATGCTTACTACCAGAACCAGATCAGCCGTAATATTTTGGGTTTGAAGGCTAGGAATTATTCTACCCGGACCTTCTCTCCTCCCTCAAACAAATTTGACCAATGGAACCAGAGGGACATCTTGGTCATTGAGTCTAGGTTCGGCTGGCCCTTCTCCAAACCCTCAAATCCAGTCCCGATGAAGGTGGCCGCTAGTAGCTATCCAGACCCCTCCTCTGCTGATGCCATGCGTTGTGCCTTAGAGAAATATCTGGCCAACTATCTAGACAGCGGGGAGGAGCCCGTGTATGATGTGGGTGCCATTGTTGATGATGAGCCACTCTTGATCTACTCGGGGGTGGCTCCTCGCAGGGAGGGCGCCCCATATGCCCCCAGAGTAGAAATAGAGCCTCTGCCCCGTGACCCTGATTGGAGGGTGCACGAGCACTACCAATTCGAGGCGGATTGTAGAACCTGTATGCTGGGCGCAGAATGCGATCCCCCCGAACTTATCGGTCTCTGATTTCTTCATATAACTGTTGCCCATTTATTTTGCTTTTGAGTTTTTGAACTGCATTCTAACCATTTCTTTTTCCTTCCAGAGTAGATCCAGAAGAATATAATTTCTGATGGCCCCCATGACTGCTGCTCAACTGAAGGCCAAAAACATGAAGGCCAATAGGGATGCTGCTGCGAGGAGGCAGGCTGAGTTGGGGGGAGTCCCAACTAAAGATAAGACTGTTCCTGTGGTTAGCAGGAAAATCGGGGAGCCTCTGACCAGCTCCAAAACTATCCCTACCACAGGGAATCTGCCTCCAGCTCCCCGGGGTCCTCCTCCGGCGAATGCTCTCCGAGCTACCTCCCCGGGCCGCACCATTCCTTCCGGCCACCAAGTGGATTCTCGGAAGAGGAGTGACAGAGAGGGAGATTTGGGGCAAGGACATAGAAAGCTCCAAAAAATCGGGGACGCTCCTCCCCGGACCATGACTGCTCCTGCTGCGGTCTCATCCTCTTCCCCCATTGGGGGATCAATCTGTTCTGCGGCCTATCCGGTGGCCCCTCTGACCACACGCGAGGAGACGCTGGCCGTCAGAAAGAAGCTCGCTGATGTGCCCGCTGTGACTGGGGTGGACATCTATGCCCGGAGCTCAGCCAACGCTTCCGTGGGTATAGGGCTGGTGAACCGTCTATATTCCCCCGACTTCTATAAGAACATAGTTGTCGAGGAGAATGCCTCTGCCATGGTGGAGGATATTGGCCTTGCTCTGACCGAGGTAGATAATGGTCTGTCTTTTTTGGCTTCACAATTTCGCCCTTCCAATTATGTCTAACTTTTGCTCTTTTTCCTCGTAGGTGAGCAATAAAGTACTGCGGCTGCGGGAAAGCTGCGATACCCTGACCGCTGAAGTGGAGAACAAGACCTCCATTTTGGCGGCCAAACTTCGTGAGCTGGAGGAGGCTCAATCGAGGATTGGGACCTTGAACTCCCTTATGGAGGACAAGGACAAGGCCTTTGCTCAGAAGGAGTCTGATCTGAAGGACTTCTCCGACCGATTGGCCGAGGTGGAGAAGGACCTTGAAAGAGTAAGGGGTCAGCGGGATGAGCTCCGCGGGCACAAGGCTGAGTGGGAGCCCAGAAATAAAGAGCTCGCGGCCAAGCTGCAGTCCGCCAAGGTTGATCTGGAGGCCTTGGAGAAAAAGGTGGACGAGCTGTCCGAGCAGCTTCTCCCCTACAAAAGGTTGGAGGCGGAGGGGAAGTCCGCTTTGGATGATGTCCGCAAGGAAGCGGTGGAGGAGTACAAAAACTCCCAAGAATTCAAGGATTGGCTCCTCGCTGAGAATCTGGCTCAGTATGAGGCTGGGGTCCGGACGCAGATTCGGAACTTCGCGGCCACGGGCAGGTTTTCTGTACAAGAGTTGGCCGTTATTGGCTCTGTTGTTGCTACAGATGAAGAATGCTTGCCCGGGCATGCGTTCGTTCCCTTGTCCGAGGATGAGGTCAAAGGCTTGGAGCTGTCCGCTGCGGCCTCCTTGCCTCCTGTGGCAGAAGTGACTGCCCTTAGCCTCATCGCAGATCTGGATGAGCTGAGGTTTGGGGAGAACCCTATCTCTCTCGGGGATGCCCTTGCCCGCGTTCTTCCAGATGGGCCTGCCATAGGAGATCTCTTTCCTCATCGGGCAGCTCCTGCTCCAGTCTCAACTGAGGCCGTCCTTGATCCTATCACAGACCTCCTCGTGAACAGCCTGCCCTCTCCAACTCCTCAATCTGAAGATCCCAAGGGGCAAGCTCCACTAGCTTAGGTTTTTTGTTTCTTCTTGTAATAGAGTAGGACTTTTTGTAATAGAGTAGGACTTTGTAAATGTTTTTCAGTATTAATAGAAGAATTTTTCCATAACTATTCTCTTAATTACTAGTCTCGTAGGCTATTATGAGTGTTTGCAATTTTTGAGTACCTTGATACTTGCATTCTTGCTCTTTCTCTAGCTTCTTTGACTTGCAATTAAACTTTATACTCTCCTTCTGCGGACAAAAGCTTAGTAGGCCCTTTGCCCGCATTTTTTGAGTTTTCCTAACTCTTTATTCAAAATCACTTGGATTTTTTGTGAGAGTCAGCCTTATTCATCTGTGATCGCTTTTGTTTGGCCTTGTGGCAAACTTTGGGGCCTTAACCCCCTTTGTCTGTTTGGCTTTGTAAAAACTCTTTTGATCACGGTCATCCGTTTACACTTATTCCCAGCCTTGCGAGCCGTGGTGTAAGTCAAAAGCAGCCAAGGCAAGCTACCTTCATAGGGCATGCAGAGTGTGGCCGTGAAGCTATAGTCCGCGCAACAGTAGGTAGGGGCATATTTAGCATAGCGGCCCTTTAACCTACTGGCATCTGTATCCACTAATGGTGGTTCACGCTTTTTTGACCCTTTATTCAAAACCCTTTGGAGTTTTGTGTGAGGGTCTTCTGGCGATCTGGTAACGGGCTTATATGTAGGCCTTTGTCACATACATGCATACGAGTAACGGCCCTAACGAGGACCTTCGCGCACTGAGTGGGGACAAGGGCCTTGGCCTTTGTCCTCGCTGGCATCTATATCCACTTATTCTTGGTGGTGTCACGCGGGCGGGACAGAGTATCCTCCCCGCGATCGGAGTACGGATCGTAATGGATCTTTGTACTCATATAGGCTTGCGGGCCGAAAGATCGTTGCGCATCAGTAGTTAGGAGCTCATATGTTTGTTCTTTAACCTACTGGCATCCGCTTGCGGGCATCCACTTTAGCTTTTGAGGCTGGTGGGAATAGGTTTTTGCATCAAAATGTGATGATAACTTCTCCTTTATATATACATATAGTCTATACTCCTTCCAAAAAATTACAAAGCTTTTAAAAGAAGTATCTTTTAAGGTGGTCGCTATTCCAAGCGTGCTTAAGCTCTTCTCCCTCTTTTGGTCGCAATATATAGGTGCCCTCTTTGATTATTTTGGTGACCTCATATGGACCTTCCCATTTCGGGGACAGTTTGTTGAAACCAGGTTGGGTCCCTTGGACCTCTACGCTTCTGAGTACCCAGTCTCCAACTGAAAAACTCCTCCTATTTACTCTCTTGTCGTGGTGCTTCTTCGCCTTCTGCTTGTAGTTCACCATTTTTTCATATGCCCGCATTCTCTTTCCTTCGAGATCGTCCAGGTCACACCTTCTGTTTGCCTCGTTTTGAGACTCGTCGAAGTATGTGACTCTTTACGAGGGTAGGGCAACCTCAACTGGAGCCATTGCCTCTGACCCATACGTGAGCGAGAAAGGAGTTTCTCCTGTAGAATTCCTTGTAGTTGTGCGAACAACCCATAATGCGATCTGGAGCTCGCCCAACCATCGTCCTCCTCGCCCCTCCAAATTTTTCTTTAGGGCGGTCAGAACTAGCTTGTTTGCGGCCTCAGCTTGGCCGTTTCCCTGAGGATAGGCAACTACGGACTTACGGTGTTGCACCTTCATTCTCACACATTCAGCAGTGAATTTCGCAGAGAATTGGGTGCCATTATGCAAAAATAATTGCTCGGGGAACCCCAAATCGACAATAGATGTGATCGTGGACAAAATTGATTGTATTCTCCTCGGAGATAGTGGCTAAGCCCTTGGCTTCTGTCCATTTGGTAAAATAATCCACGACCACCACAACATACTTGATGTTTCCTCTAGCAGTCGGGAATGGTCCAATGAGATCGATCCCCCACGTATCAAACGGCCACGATGGTACGACCAAAGTTTGCTCTGTTGATGGTAGTCTAGGGATGTCTGCAAATCTCTGGCACTTATCACACTTTCTCACATACTCCTGTGCATCCCTTCTCATTGTGGGCCAAAAGAATCCTTGGAATTTGATCTTGTCTGAGAGGGTGCGAGCACCTGGATGTCCGCCACAAACTCCTTCATGGACCTCATAGAGTAAGTTGGTGACCATGTGAGTTTTGACACATCTCAGCAAAGGCTTGGTGAATGATCGCCGAAAAAGTACCCCATCGAGGACGAGGTATTTTGCGGACACCATTCTGATGGCTCTAACCTTTACTGGGTCCTCGGGGAGGGTTTGCTTCTCGATGTAATCCTTCATCTCCTCTACCCAGTCCCTTACTTGATCCTCAATATTGTTTATCTGAATCCGATCTATAGCAGGTCTCTCTGTGAATTCAATATGGCAATCTGCTTCTAATTCCCCAATTTCTTGATCGGTTATTCTGGAGAGGAGGTCAGCTTCCACATTATCTTCTCTCATGACTTGGTTCAGCTCATAGTAGGTGAAATTTTTGATGAGGGTTTTTGCAAGGCCACAGTACTGAGTTAGTACTGGGTTGATAGTATCATACTCCCCCCTAATTTGATTAACTATGAGCTGAGAGCCACTATTGATCTCTATCTTCTGAACTCCCAAGTCTCTTGCCAATTCCATGCCTGCTATAATCGCCTCATACTCAGCCTGATTGTTTGATGCTTCGAACTTGAACCTCAAGGCTCTCTTAAATTTCTCCCCGCAGGGTGCGATCAGAAGTATGCCCGTGCCACTAATCAACTTGCTCGCTGAGCCGTCCACGTATAGAATCCATACCTCCTCTGGACGCTCCCTTGGCCGTATGATTTCTGTGCTCGGGCTACTTGGGACTTCTTCATATTCTGCCCGCTTTCTTTTTCCCAAGTCGTTGTCCGCCATTTTGAATGATGATTCTACCACAAAATCTACCAAGGCCGGCGCTTTGATTGTCTTTCTCGGGGAGTAGGTGATCAGTGAGCTCGATAGACCAAGCTAGAATTCTCCCCGAGGACTCTGGTTTGTGTAAAACCTTTCTAAGCGGAGCCTCGCCAATACAGCTTATAGGGTGTGCGTAAAAGTAGGCTCTTAATTTTCGAGCGATACAAGCAAGGCGTAAGCTAACTTCTCTATATTAAGATAACGCCCTTCTATGGCGGACAAAGTGCCTTAGATACATAATAAACCGGTTTTTGGGAGTTATTCTCCTCCCCTTACAAGAACGGCCCGGCCCCTCTTTGCGGATCGATGCTTGCCAAAAACGAGAAAAAAGTTCTTCCCGAACCTTTGGGAGGCTCAGCCGAGAGTAAGGTGGTCAGCCCAGGTATGTTTTGACTTCTTCAAAATCTTGATGGAACCTCGGTGCTCCATGTAAATTCGTCGCTCTCTTCCCCCTTTTAGAGTTTTGAAGAAGGGAGGCATCTCTCTCGCCGACCGCGAGATGAAGCGGCCAAGTGCGGTGATGCGACCATTGAGTTTTTGGACATCCTTCACGCAAGGTGAGGTTTCATGTCCAACGGGGCTTGGATTTTCTACGGATTAGCCTCTATCCCTCTTTGATTGACCATGAATCCGAGGAACTTGCCTGCCTTGACCCCAAAAGCGCACTTAAGGGGGTTTAGCTTCATGTTATTGCGACGCAAGTTTTTGAAGGTTTCCTCCACGTCGAGCTCGTGGGAGTTTTCCTTAGTCTTTATAACCATGTCGTCAATGTAGGCCTCAAGATTTCTACCTAGTTGGTTTTCGAAGACCAGATTGACCATTCTTTGATAGGTGGCTCCTGCGTTTTTCAACCCGAAGGGCATCATTTTGTAGCAGTAAGTCTTGCCCGCAGCGATGAAAGCTACAGAGCGGACATCTTCGTGAGCCATTTGGATCTCGATGGTAGCCGGAGTATGCATCAATGAAGCTTAATACTACGTGGCCGGCTATAGAATCCACCAATCTGTCAATGCGAGGAAGAGGGAAACAATCCTTGGGACATGCCTTGTTGAGATCGGTGAAATCAACACACATCCTCCATTTGCCGTTGGATTTTTTGACCATTACCACATTGGCCAGCCATTTGGGGTAGGAAATCTCCTTGATTATCCCTGCTTTTAACAATTTTTCCACCTCTTCCTTGATCGCAATTTCTTTCTCCGGAGAGAAGTACCTTGATTTCTGATGAATGTTTTTGAAGGATGGGTCATCATTGATTTTGTGGAGGATCACGTCCTCGCTGATTCCCAGCATATCTTCCACCCTCCAAGCGAACACATCACAATTTGCCCTTAAGAATTCGATCAGGATTCTTCTCTCCTCACTGTGAATCTCCAGCCCAACCTTAACTGTTTGCTCGGGGAAGCGTGGATTGATTACCACCTCCTCGAGCTCGTCGTTAGGTTGGAGGTCGCTGATTTCACGGTTGTGCAAGGAGTCAATGATTATGGTTGGGGGGTGTGATGTACCCGATTTTTTTTGAAATCAAACGGAGTCGCCACGCCATTTTTGTTTTAAGGGCCAAAACTTTGAAAAATGCCCGAGGTTAGAGATTTGGGTTCGGAGGTCATATTACACGCCGGGAAGGACGTTAGTGTGCACCCGGAATGCCTCGTAAAACGAGTCTTCCAAGCTGAAAATCATTTGTTGTGTGTGTGTGTGTGTGTTGGCCAAAATAAGTTGAAACTGAGGAAAGTAAAAATTGGGAACTCTTTTTAAGGCTTTAAACTGATCCCATGATTTTTTGGATGATTTTTGGGTTGAGATTTGGAACTCAAAAGATTTTTGGAAGTTGAAAACCATTTCTGCCAGAATGAAAAAGGCAGTTGACCCTTGACTTTGAAATGGACTTTAGGGCTTGAAAGATATAGAATCTGGGAAAAGTCCGGGAATTAAAGTTACTTAAAACACCTTAAATAAGGTTTCTACGAAAGAATTTTCCATTTTGGAGAAGATTTTAGGGGTCAAAACCTTCTAGAAATCTCAGATATGAAATTTGGATTTCCAGAAACTGATGAACTCTACCAAATTACAAGTTTATCAATGTCCAAAAAATTAGACCATGGACTGAGGTCTGAGAAAATTGCTACTGGACAGCAACTTCTCAAGAAAGAAAATATGATTTTAAAGGGGGTTTTGCATCCATGCTTGTCCCCATTTCCCTAGGTTTTGGTTAGTGATCACTTGAAATTTTAGTGGTGAATCAACTCTACCAAACCATCCTTGGGGTACATTAGGACTAAGCACTTCATTTGCTTGGGGAGGGGAATTTTGTAAAGATGAATTTAAAGAGAAAAATCAATTTAGAGATTTAAAATGTAGACCGTTTGAGATGGTCATTCATGAAGATGAACTTCAAAATGACCATCTTGGGTCAAAACTTAAGTTAAACTAGACATCAAGTAGATCCAAGTAAGAAGAACAAGATGAAAGAGAATTTTAGGGTTTTGAGAAGGAGGGCTTTACCAATGGTGACACCCTATCTTCCTAGGCTTGGAATTTGACTTGGGGAGTATCAAGATTTGGTGTTTGACTTGAGGAGTATCAAGATTTGGTGTTTTGGAGTTGTGTTTGGATGGATTCAAGGCTTGAATGTGTTTAGGGTTTGATGATAGAGTTGATCAAAGAGAAAACAAGTAGATAACACTTAAGTCCTCTATGTTTTCTCCCTAATCTTCCTCTTGAGTAGTGTTTTAAGCTTGAGCTTGGTGTGTTTAAGAGTGATTTGAGAATGGTTGAAGTGAAATTGGGAAAGGTTCAAGAGAAAATGGTGGCAATCTAAGGATTCCCACTTTGTTTTCTCTCTATTTTTCGCCAAAATGCACTTCGGTGTGTAAAATGTGTTGTGTGCGAGAGAGAAAGGGTTCAATTTATAGGCCCTACGAAATGACAAACGAGTCCGCGGAGGGGGTTGTTAACGTGCAATCTGTTCATCTCGCTGATGCTGGCTTTTGGGCAGGAGGAATATTTTGAGAAAATTCCAAGCGGTTTGTTTTTCAACTTGCCCAATTCGGATTTTTCCAATTTCTTTTGCTTTTTGAGATTCTTTTCTTGGTTTAACTTTAAATGACAATGCCCACTTTACCCTTACTTTGTTAGAAAGGTTAGGAATTGTTAGAAATGTTAGTAATGTTATAACTTTCGTTAATTTTCTAACGAAAAAGCTACCAACTCAAATTGGAGCACTTACAGTAGCCCCTCGGCGACGGTGCTTTCGAAGGAAGCGGGGTCGTCGATAAGAGTAAGGCTCCATATTTGAAAGGATGATCAAGTGATCGAGTGGCTGAACCTAGCGATAGGCTACCTACGTATCCCGAGTAGGAATCAAGCCGGCCGTAGTTCGGGTCTTTGACCCTGGAGTGACTGTTTTAGGATGTCAACCTATGACTTGACTATTTTGGGGAAGTCGCCCTATGATTTTGACTATTTTTGGGAAGTCGCCCTATGATTTGACTATTTTAGGGAAGTCGCCCTATGGTTTGACTATTTTGGGGAAGTCGCCCTAAGATTTGATGATAATGTTCTTTTAGAAAAGTAGTTGACTAAGATATGCTTTCATACCTGTGTTGTGCTTACCTGTAGCTGCCGGAAGGACTGAGGCTACGGCTGATGTTGATGAAGAGTTGTTGGGTTGCGGTTTCTGCTGACGATTTGCTGTCTTTGGAGGCATTTTGACCTGAAGGGGGGAGTTTGGTTGAGTTTGCATCTTGCTGGTGATCGTCAACCTTGTAGAAGTTGTTGAGCTTGTCTTCACATTGGGACTTCTTGCTTTTGAGAACTTGGTGTCTCTGACCGATTTTCATTTGAGAACTTGGCGTCCCTGACCGATTTGCATTTTGAGAACTTGGCGTCCCTGACCGAATTGTATTTGAGAAATTGGCGTCTCTGACCGAACTGTATTTGAGAACTTGGCGTCTCTGACCGATTTGTAGACACTGGAGGCGGTCTTCATATGTTTGTGGATGTTGGAGGTCGACTTTTGGTGAAGATCATCCTTGCCGAATTCCTGCATTCGTTAGTGAAGAGGAAGATGCATATATGGCATTCATGATGACAGATGCATGCATGGAACCAAAAATGATTATGAGATGATGCATTTACTTGCTTTCGAAGATGCACTTAGCCTATGCTTTTTGGCAGGGAAATTACGATTTATGATTTTCAATCACTTAGGATTTTTCCTATTGATTCAAGTTTTGTGCATGCTACATGAGCCCTTGGGAGATTTTTGTGGGGATGCATGGTGATGTATGTGTCCGGAGATTTGTTTGGAACAGATTTTGAGCATGTGGGGATGAGAACCCTTGATCGCGATTTAAACGGCGGTTGTTGGTGAGGTTTTGTCGCCAGTATCACATGGACCTCAATTTTGATGAGATTGGATTCGGATACCGGGTCTTGGTTGTGATTTTCCTCTCAATCTTGGTCATTTGAAGCCGATGACAGCTCTAGGGCGCGTTGATATGAGTGAAGCCTCTTTCATTTGGGTGGTTTGTGACTTGGCCGAGAGCTTGTTCGGAGAATGATTTGATGAAATTGCTAATGCGAGGGAAACCCGTATCTTAAATTCCGATGCTACGGGAAGGCTGCAATGTACCAAGTTCCGAAGCCGAAAATCTAGCCGTTGATGTGACTAGACCTTTCTTGTGACTTGATAAAATTCAGTCAGGAGGACCACTGGCAAAGTCCAGATTTCGAAGCAGTGACTTGGCGAGGCCCTAATCTTATAACCTCGTTGTGATTCTGACATAATTAGCAGAGTCCCAATCTGATTGGTAATGCAAAGCGATCCTGAGAATAACCTGATGAAGATCGAATCTATCTTGTAGTGAAGAACCCAATGTGGACCCAAAGATGACTACATAAGCCCCAGCTTGAAGAGCTGATACAGGAGAACCCGGGAGAACCGCTTAGTGAAGCCCCAGCGTGAAGAAATTCAGAGGAGGCACCCATCTTTTCAGACCTTAGTCAACCAGTTACTGGACAAGACTCAGAAATGTTTACGTGCAGGGGCATATCTTTTGAAAGGTGGGAATTTCTCCCGAATTTGTGTATGAATCTCTCGCTTTTGGGTTTGACTCTTTTGAGAGAGCATAAGTGTAGAAAGGTTTGTAAAAGTGTATGGAAGCCCCTGCTGATAGAAAAACAGTGTTTGGCTCTACCTTCCTATAATGTAGAAAGAGAAGACTTGTCGAGACACTTGAAAACTTGTCTTATTCGTGATGATCACAAAGCTGCTTAAAACCCTTTGTTAATGTTCGGGTTATTCAAACACTAAATTTGATATGAACAAATATTTTGATTAATCACGAGGAGAAAATCAACTGATATCGAGAATCAAGCTCGGAAGAACGGAAAGTGTATAGGGACGATCCTTGATGAGACCGGATTTTTTTTTTGAGATTTGTTTGTGATTTCGACCGGACCATTTCTGGTTGCCTACGTTCCCTCCATTATGAAGAGCTCAGGTCGCCGTAGTTCGGGCTTATCCCGAAAATTCAAGACTTTGAGGTCCTTTGAGGATTTGAGATTCGAATGACATATCCCCTAAGAGTGTCCATGAAAGACACGGATGTGAAGCCCCAGTGGGACATCCACGGCCAGTGTTTGTGGAGTAGAAGTGAATTATGCTCACATGAAATGCTGAATGAATCAGATTTGAATTTGCACAATCTTTGATTGATGATTTTGAGCCAAGATGGATTAGATTCCAATTTAAGCAAGCAATGAAGCATTAATTTGATTTAGATCTTAAAGATATTATAATGAAATTGCTATCCGATAGGAATTGCAGCTGGGTTTCCGGGCTTCGATCGGCCGTCGGGTGATTTGGAAAATTGTGACCTCTTAAGATGAGAGGTCGGCTGGGCCTTTTACTGACTGAACCTCTAAAGATGAGAGGTTGGCTTGTAGGGATGTGTTTGGAAAATCTATGGCGGGGAAGATTGATTGCCTCTAAGAATGAGAGGTCAAATTTTGATTTTGGCCAAAGGCGAGGATAATGGTAACGGGGATATCCTCTAAAAGCGAGAGGATGGCTTGGGGTTGGTTAAGGAAATGGTGAGAGGGAGTCCAAGCTATCGAGAACTTTTGCGAATCTTCGAGAATTCAGGCTCCTTTTTGATTATTAGAGAGCTTCTTGAGAAGTCGGGGACTTTTGAGAGGATCGATGCAGTTCTTTTTTTTTTTTTTTTTTTTTTTTTTATTGTTTTTTTTTTTTTTTGACTTGGAAAGCCTCCTGAGGAGTTGAGGATTATCTTTGTCCTTCCTTCATGGCTTGAGATATTTTGTGCATCGTCGACTCTCGAAGCTAACTTCTTGGGCTCGCTTGAACTTTCTCTCAGTAAGGAGCAAAAATGATGGCTAAACCGGGTTTCAAAACACGCCGATCTTGAAATGAAAGGGTATTGTTTAGTGAGGGTGAGGTAATGGCTTTCCTATGGGTGAAAGGCTTCAACCGCAATCCCTACCGGATGACCTAAACGAGATTAAGTCTTCATTGCTTGCTTAAGCTTTAAATGAGAAAAGATCCATGCAAATTCATCGAACAACGAGATGATGAGGCTGATGAAAGGGATTTGAGCATATGAGATGCGAGATGGGGAGTTGGTAAGCCCCAATTTGAGAGGGATATCAATTGATTTTCTCACTCCGATTAATTTAAATATTAATCATTTCAAAGAATTAGTGGTTGAGCAGCACAAGTGATTATCTAGGATAAAACCATTTCAATTAAGTGTAACATGGGTGTGCAAGTGATGTCTCGAGTCTAGCAAGAAAAGAAGAAAAGACTTATATATATTAAAATTTTAAATGATAGTTAAGCTTCTTTCCACAACATTCGAGGTGGACAAAACCGACAAGTGTCCAAGACGGACTTAGGTGAAAGAAAAGTACTAGAACCTACGAAGGTTGACTAAAAGACTATCTTAGAGATAGGTAGCCCCTAGTCTAGCTGCTCTTTGCTGTTGGATCATGCATCTATTCTTCGACGCTGGAGACGGAAGCTGTTGCAGGTCTTCCCATCAGGACTTCTTTGTCAACTTCCCCGCTTCAATCCGACCATTTTCATTGCCTGCGATGACCGGGTTCATTGACCTCACAAAGGGGCGAGTCAAATTCCATTGTGCCCATAAGGCTTGAATCACCAAACTCGACCATGTTGATACCCATGTTGTTATTTCTAGGGAATGGGTTATTGATGGTGTTGGGCCCTTCGTGCACTTCTAACCTCCCTTGTTCAATCAAACTTTGGATTGCCTTTTTCGGGGGACGCAATCATCTGTCAGGTGCCCATGGTACTGATGAAAGGCACAATGCTTGGAGGTATCCAAAGGAGTATTGGGGTTTCTGGGCTGATAATTATCTAAAGGTTGGAGCAAACCTTCTTTTACCAATCCTCTGAAGATATCACTCAAAGGCATCCCAAAGTTTCTCAAGTCTTGGAGCCGGGATCTGGATGCATCAGGTTTCTTGGGAACAAAGGAAGTGGCATTGTTACAGTCCTGTCCCGCATAGCTAATCACTTCTTTACCTTTTGGTTGGGCGGGAGAGCGTGTTAGAGGTGGAAGAAACCCCAGATCTGTAAAGAAGGTGCAACAACTTCGTCGCGATTGTAAGCCTTTTCGAACTTAGCCGGAATTAACCATTGCACGTAAGTCGCCGTAGGGGAAGTGACTCGAGGGAAGCTCTCAAATGCGGATTCAAGCATGACCGAAAGATGTCTAACTTGCTCCTCGTCGGAGGGAGGAATGGCCATTTCACTAAGCTTCGTGTTCCACCTTTTATAGAAATCCCCAATATTCTCATCGTGGCGCCGCATCGTTGTCTGCAGTCAACTCGTTTGTTTCCCATTCCAAGTTGGCTTTATACTTATCTCAGGAAAGTATTGGTAATATGTTCTAAGTAGCCCTAGCTTCAGCCGCAATCGGAAAACCATTTCAAAGCCCCCGACTTCAAAGAGAGATCTCCAAGTGAGCCGCCCAACCGCCGGGTTGGTGCATCCCTTAGCTTTCATTGCCAAAGTATAGGTGTCCAAGTGAGTTTTAGGGCACGTACTTCCATCAAACAGTTGACATTGGGCATTACGAACTTGTGAGGCGGGGGTACGATCGAGTCGGGATCACGTAGCCGAAGAGCAAGTGTTCTTTTTTGACGGTCCAATTGGTCGCCGATACGCGCTTTCATTTCCTTGTGTTGCTCCATAAACCAAGCCAATTGGGGATCCAAAGGTGGAGCGGGAATGCTGAGCCGATATTTGAGCTAGGAAGAGGACTAGTCTGCAGTGGTGCATTGCGGAAGGAATACCATATCCGGAGCATAGGTGAAAATTTGTCCTTGGCCCAAATTACCCTCGGGGAGTGTAGGTAGGAGCTTGGGCAAAGGGATAGAACCCGGCGACTTGCCGTTGGCTTCCAATCGGCAGAGAAGATGGAGGCAGATCTCGAGGTAGCCGGATAGCTCGGATTTCCGGGTGAGGCCCGTAAGTAGGTTTGAAGTGCGGGCCGCCGTCCCCGGTTGTTGAATTGCATGTCCGGTTGTGGCGAGGATGCATAACCGAGAGGATACCGTGGTCCCGGTGATTCCGATGAAACTGGGATGGGGGCTTGGTAACCCATTGAACCCCGAGTGAGAAATGGGTTTGCGAAGTCTGTGTGAGGAGCACTGAGCTAGCATCATTCCGAGGAGGGGCTCCTGACCGTTGCCCCGAACCAAACCGTGGTGGCATTCCCAACCGTTGCTGCGAAAGTCCGGATTGATTGGTCCCAAACTGAGGCGGGATCCCAATTTGCTGTGGCATTGCGGGGTATCCCCAACCATGGGAAGGCATTTTGTACTGACTTTGTCCCCACTGAGGCATTGCGAACCGGCTCGTCCCGTCAGGCTGCGTGGATCCAGTGGTCTACATTTGGGGAGCCGGCTGACCCAGAGATCGAGGAGCATGGGCTCTGGTGGTGGCACCATAGGAGGTGGGTGGTGGCATCCTGGTGTAGTCAGGGCGACTGAGAGTGGGGTTGGCATCCTCGTCTTCTTCCACGGTGAAGGTGCCATCGGGATTGAGGCTGGCGGCCAAACCGTGGCTCTTAATAGCCTCCATAAGGCTATTCAGCTGTGCTTCCTGTCGCACTCTCATCTGTTCGGCTAACTAATTCCATTGCGGTTCTGTTTGAGGAGTCCCGGGAGGCGGAGTGACGTTGTCCCCATCATTACTACTGACGATGCATTCGAAACCCGGAGTCGGAACAAACGGTGAAGCCGACGATGCGCTTGACTCTTCCCAACCGATCAAACGGTGACCGGTGCAGAAACCAAGTTTTGTGCGGAGGCTGCGGGGAAAGACACGAGGTTCGATGTAGGTGTTTGGGGCTTTGGGCTCAGCAACATGCGCTTATTTGTTCTTGTTTACTTAAAACATGTTTTTATTAACCTAATCGGTTGGAAAAGATTACTCTTCTTTTTCGCAAACTACTCGGGATCTGGATCGGTGGGCCCCGTCACTACGTGCCTATAAGCCCTCGTATTCCACCTCGTATTTCGACCTCCCAGGGTGGACAACCCCGGCGAGGGTCCTATAGCGGCAAGCGGGTCCCACCGACCGAAAGAAAAACGATCCTAAAAGTACGGCGGGTAATCGAGTCTTAACGAGCATTCGATGTACATTACGGACAAAGCCGACGTCAAAGTCAAGATCATGTCCGAGGGCTCGACAAAAAGCCGGCATGATTTGGACCGATAAATGTTCACGATTGATCTTGACTTGTCGTCAATTAGGCCGTAATTAGGCATGGAATAATCATTAATCCTTGATGACTCAGTGTCATGCTGGGAGTCTGTGTATAATTTGTGCCCATCGGAAGCCGAAGTCCAAGGCGCCGTCAATATCTTGGTCAAAGTCTGCGGCGAAAACCGGCAGCGAACCCCGATCGATTAGGGTCCCCGAAAGATATTGAGTCGGTATGCCGACAAAGGCTTGAAAGGAAAGGTCTATACACGTACAGGGGCATGACACTTCGAATTAAAAACCAACGGGTCTCGGACAAAGTGTGTCACGGACAGCGCATGGTCGACACGAGGCTCCATGGGATGTTTGGGTAGTCCTGTGCTTGCACCGAGAGGCGTAATAAGACCAAACGGGCCGCGACAAGGATTTCCCCGGGTTAGGAACGTAGTGTGCAGTGTAAGGTCACGTGCGCGTAGTGTGCAAGCAGTCTATCTTCTTTTTCTGAGTAAAATAGAAATTTTTCATGTGTCTTAAAAAGAATGATGCATGATTTTTTTTTTGAAAATTTTCTTTTTTTTTTGAAACTCTTTTTTTTTTTTGAATTTTTTTTTCTTTTTTGAATTTTTTTTTTGAAATTTAATGAACAAATAAGCACATAAGCACAAAAATTCCAACAGTTAGGGACATGATTCCGACAGTCAAAATTTTGACTTTTTCCGAGGCGGCCAAAACAACACGAAAATGTGCAAAAATCAACACACACAACAAATGATTTTTAATGCCGGGACGGAAGCTTGACCCTCAAAAGCTTTTCTTTTTTTTTTGAAAACGATGATACCGGTACGTGGGATTGTTAAACCACAATTTATCCCCGACTCGTGTTAGGAGGCGATAACGGGAAGTTTAATGGTTTCCACCAATATACCAAATATCATTTTTTTTTTTTTAGAAAAAGCTTATTTAGTCCCCAGCGGAGTCGCCACTGTGATGTACCCGATTTTTTTTTAAATCAAACGGAGTCGCCACGCCATTTTTGTTTTAAGGGCCAAAACTTTGAAAAATCCCGAGGTTAGAGATTTGGGTTCGGAGGTCATATTACACGTCGGGAAGGACGTTAGTGTGCACCCGGAATGCCTCGTAAAACGAGTCTTCCAAGCTGAAAATCATTTGTTGTGTGTGTGTGTGTGTTGGCCAAAATAAGTTGAAACTGAGGAAAGTAAAAATTGAGAACTCTTTTTAAGGCTTTAAACTGATCCCATGATTTTTTGGATGATTTTTGGGTTGAGATTTGGAACTCAAAAGATTTTTGGAAGTTGAAAACCATTTCTGCCAGAATGAAAAAGGCAGTTGACCCTTGACTTTGAAATGGTTTTAGGGCTTGAAAGCTCCAGAATCTGGGAAAAGTCCAGGTATTAAAGTTGCTTAAAACACATTAAATAAGGTTTCTACGAAAGAATTTTCCATTTTGGAGAAGATTTGAGGGGTAAAAACCTTCTGAAAATCTCAGATATGAAATCTGGATTTCCAGAAACTGATGAACTAGACTCTAAAAGAAAATTTGAAAAAGGGAGTTTTACTCACGTAAAAAATAAAGTAAAAATATTTATGGAAAGATCTGTATGTTGGCTACAAAAAGTATTTTGTAGTCAACACCAAATTACAAGTTTATCAATGTCCAAAAAATTAGACCATGGACTGAGGTCTGAGAAAATTGCTACTGGACAGCAACTTCTCAAGAAAGAAAATATGATTTTAAAGGGGGTTTTGCATCCATGCTTGTCCCCATTTCCCTAGGTTTTGGTTAGTGATCACTTGACATTTTAGTGGTGAATCAACTATACCAAACCATCCTTGGGGTACATTAGGACTAAGCACTTCATTTGCTTGGGGAGGGGAATTTTGTAAAGATGAATTTAAAGAGAAAAATCAATTTAGAGATTTAAAATGTAGACCGTTTGAGATGGTCATTCATGAAGATGAACTTCAAGATGACCATCTTGAGTCAAAACTTAAGTTAAACTATACATCAAGTAGATCCAAGTAAGAAGAACAAGATGAAAGAGAATTTTAGGGTTTTGAGAAGGAGGGCTTTACCAATGGTGACACCCTATCTTCCTAGGCTTGGAATTTGACTTGAGGAGTATCAAGATTTGGTGTTTGACTTGAGGAGTATCAAGATTTGGTGTTTTGGAGTTGTGTTTGGGTGGATTCAAGGCTTCGAATGTGTTTAGGTTTGATGATGTAGAAGTTGATCGAAAAGAGAAAACAAGTAGATAACAACTTTAAGTCCTCTATGTTTTCTCCCTAATCTTCCTCTTGAGTAGTGTTTTAAGCTTGAGCTTGGTGTGTTTCTAAGTAGTGATTTCGAGAATGGTTGAAGTGAAATTTGGGAAAGGTTCAAGAGAAAAAATGGTGGCAATCTAAGGATTCCCACTCTGCTTTCTCTCTATTTTTCGCCAAAATGCTGACTTCGTGTGTAAAATGTGTGTCAGTGTAAACCGAGAGAGAAGGGTTCAATTTATAGGCCCTACGAAATGACAAACACGCAATCCGCGCGGAGGAAGTGTTCGTTAACGTGCAATGCCTTTGTTCCATGCAAGGCCGATGCGCTTTTGTGGGCAGAGGAATATTTAAAAATTCCGTGCCAGCTTGATTGTTTTTCAACTACTGCCCAATTCGGATTTTTCCAATTTCTTTTGCTTTTTGAGATTCTTTTCTTTGGTTTAACTTTTAAATGGCAATGCCCACTTT